>JAHBOE010000003.1:3330000-3930000 GCA_020736525.1 Chaetomium sp. MPI-CAGE-AT-0009
GACCTCGCTACGATGTTTGCCGGGTAATTGGCCTCAAGCTGTCCTCAGAGAAATCATAACCTGTCGAGGAAACAAGAACACAATTGTTGGATCCATACTTGTCCTCCTTGCTGGCCTATATTGACGGTAAGAATTAACCAAACAGCCCTCTTGAAAGACGTCCCGGAGTTTGATAACTTCATCAGAATCAAGACCCACCCCACCCTTCTTCTTAACGCTACTAACCTTGGGACCTGGACGCGACGTTACTACTCCTTTTTTTGGGCTTACGGCCACTACATCATCCTCCCACTCCCCCCGGGGCTCAGCTGTGTCACACCCGCTCCTACCAGTTCCGATTCACAGCGGCGTGCCTCGACTGTTTCGATCCGGACAACCCCACCGGAACCCGTGGACACCGGCCCACCCAGGCTTCGAGACCAGCTTCCACCTCGTGAACCGCGATACGGTATACCGTATACGAGGTAGACTGCTCCTCTTTCGAAGGCGCCATGCTCCCAGCCAACCGTCCAGCGTCGAACCTCTGCGGGCTGGACCCTGAGGACGCGCCCAAGTTACCGGTGCCCGGTTTTACTGGACCGGAAGAGCCATACGCTGAGCTTTAACCCGACATGGGTGTGTGACAGCGATGGTGGGAGGGAGACCGCGGATGAGGGTCGCGGAGAGCTCTTCGTGCCGTGGGAATGTGATGCCGGGCCGGGAACGTATACCGAACGGGGGTACCACGTTAAAATCGGTAAAGTGGTGCCTCGGGGAACTATTGTAACCAAACCGGAAGAATGACACCCCGTGTTTTTCATTTTCGGCGTGAGACTTCAGCCTTTGTGGAAAATCAACAGCTAAGTCCTTCCTATATCCGATAGCTCCGCACTTGGTATTACTCGGAGTGGGTCTTACAGGCAGGAAGGATTCCGAGTCCCTTGGCAAAGGTTGAGACATACACAGTACACTGACACCCTTAACCAATTGTTATTTATATGAGAAGCGACACCAGTCAGCTTCCTCGATCATCACCCCCAACGGCTTCTCCGAAAACTTGGATCAGAGGCTCGGATTTGAAATTTGAAACCACATCAACATGTTGGGAAAGCTTTTCCTCACCATCGACGCGATAGGTCTCCTCCTAGGTGCGCCCATCGCAGACTACAACCACACTCATATATTCAACCCGCGCTGGCCGCCGCATGCCAAGTTTGTCCCCCCGAACCCATCTCACCCACCCAATCCTAGCGAGGTGCGTGACAATTGATAGCTCATTACCCAACTTCTAGATTCCACGGTGCCCAAACCATCAGCCTCTCTGTCCTCCTCGGCCTCGCCACGCTATACTACACGTGGCGGCCTTCCTTGAAGGCGGCGTCCACACCGCCGGCCGTCGCTAAGCAGCGGAAGCAGGATGGGCTAAACATGGCCGTCTTGACCGGCACCATCTACTGGCTGGCCGGCCTCGCGTCGATCCTGTACCCCGGCACGGACGGCATCGACCCCGAGTTTGGGCCGTCTGGGTTTCCGCAGGCGCCTATTTTTATCGGGTTTGGGACATCGGCGGTGCTCGGCTGGATGCTGGAGAGGCGGGCTTGACGAGGCCATGGCTTGGAGGGTGTATCAATAGCTCGGGGATTGTGGTAGGCAGTTTTGTCAGGAAGCTAGCGAAATACGGACTTGATATTGTAGTTTCATTAACCTAGGTACCTATACAGATGTATTAGTAGAATCATATACACCTATTTCTTTGACGGAGTCTTTTCGCCGCGCCTCATGCTGTACTGCCTAACAGTAGGTCTCTCGCCTGATGCAAGTAGCTTGAGTTAAGGTGCCTGAAGGTCATCATCAAAACATCCAGTGACGGAGCGGGAGACGCTACTTTTTACCCTACTCGACTGAAGAACTAGGAAATAACACCTCACCACGGAAATCGGCAGTCCGACCAATAGGAGTCGATATGGGAGGAGAATCGCCAGGCCTTTGCAAGAGTCAATCCAAAACCGCCCAGGCCCGAAGGCCAACCTCATGACCAGTGACGATAAAGACGTCAGGTTCCTCCACTTGCCTGCCCGCTCGAAGCTTGGCGCTATTGGCCCAGAAAGCCAGCCGCCACCGCCAGATTTACAGGGGGGTTTGAGGGCAGTGGAGCGTCCGAGTTATTGCGTCACAGCACGTTTCGTTTCTTGGCAGGCCGACCTCATTGGTCTTTTGTTGGTTGCTTTGAAGTCCATATTCGCCTTGTTCGAGTCGCCAGGTTTCTTGTACGGTTATGAACTGCACGGATCTTCCTCCAGAAACCTACCCCATACCCCGGCGTGCCCGGGACCATGGGAGTAAGCCTGTTGCCGATGGGCGCTGCAAATGGCTTCGGCCTCAACCGCTGTGACATCATTGGGACCCGCAGGGACTTGTCGGCCCCCTTTAACTTTGTGTGAAAATATATAGCTTCGTGATGGTCATGTTTGGGTCATACCCCGTGCTCGCCCGCTCTTCCCATAATGTGTTTTGTGTTTCTTATCGGATGAACACACCATCAGATCTGCTGCAAACTGTACCTATTTTGTCGGGATGCTTGGAAAGAAGTTAGCCAATACCTTCCCTACTTTAGCCCTCACTGTCACCACACACTAGCTAACCTCTCCGCTCTTAGATCCATCCGCATCAATGGCGCTGACTGCGGCGTCGAGGCCCTTATTCTCGGGGTTATGACCTCGTTAGGGGGCTTCCTCTTCGGCTATGATACCGGCCAAATATCTGGAATGTTGCTGTTCAGGGACTTCAAGGACCGCTTCGGCCAAGAAGATACCCCCGAAGGGAGGGATTTCACGCCCATCATCGAGTCATTAGTGGTGTCCCTGATGAGCATCGGCACTCTCTGCGGTGCCCTCACGGCATCATAGTAAGCCACCCCGCGCGGCAACACTGCCCCGAAACTTCCCCATGGCTTACCCTTGACTAGCACCGCCGACTGGTGGGGACGTAGAAAGAGTCTTAGCTTCGGCGTCACCATCTTCATCATCGGCTGCATCATCCAAATGACCGCTATGTCCTCTTGGGTGCACATAATGATGGGCCGCTTCGTCGCCGGCCTGGGTATCGGCAATCTGTCTGTGGGCGTACCCATGTTCCAGTCCGAGTGCTCACCCCGTGAGATCCGCGGCGCCGTGGTTGCGTCGTACCAACTCCTCATCACCTTCGGTATCCTCATCGCCAACATCGTCAACCTGGGCGTGCGCGAGATCCAGGACTCGGCGGCATCATGGCGCATCGTCGTCGGCCTGGGCATTGCCTTCTCTCTGCCGCTCGGCCTTGGTATTCTAATTGTACCCGAGTCACCGAGGTGGTTGGCGGCCCGGTCTAGGTGGGACGAGGCGCGCCTGTCGATGGCGCGCCTGCGTGGCATGAAGCATGACCCGAAGCACGGGATAGTCGAGGACGATATGCGTGAGATGCGCGAGATCCTCGAGAAGGAGCGCTCCGTCGGTGTCGGCGGCTGGGGCGAGTGCTTCATCCCACGCAACAACGGAGTGCCCAAGCAGGTCTACCGCACCATCCTGGGCATCTCGATTCACTTCCTGCAGCAGTGGACGGGCGTCAACTACTTCTTCTACTACGGCGCGACCATCTTCGAGTCGGCCGGCATCGACGACCCCATCCGGACGCAGTTGATCCTGGGCGCCGTCAACGTGGCCATGACCTTCGGCGGCCTGTACGTGGTCGAGCGCTTCGGCCGCCGCTGGCCGCTGATCATCGGCGGTCTCTGGCAGGCCGCGTGGATGGCCATCTTTGCGTCGATGGGCACCGCGCTGGACCCGGAGAACAACAGAACGTCGGGAATCGTCATGATCGTCGCCGCCGCCATGTTTATCGCCTCCTTCGCCATGACCTGGGGTCCCATCTGCTGGGTGGTCATCGGCGAGACGTTCCCGCTACGGACACGCGCAAAGCAGGCATCCATCGCCACCGCGGGCAACTGGCTGGGCAACTGTAAGCCTCCCCCTACCCCCACCCCCACCCCCAACCCCCCAAACCCTCTACCCACAACCCACAACCCCAATATTAACCACCCCCCTAAACAACAGTCATGATCTCCTTCCTCACCCCGCTCGCCACCTCGGGCATCTCGTACGCCTACGGCTACGTCTTCGTCGGCACCAACCTGGCCGCCACGCTGGTGACCTATTTCTTCCTGTACGAGTCGGTCTCGCTCTCGCTCGAGAACGTGGACGCCATGTACGGCCAGCCGCAGCTCAAGCCGTGGACCTCGCGCAAGTGGATCCCCGGGGGCTACCTCACGCGCATGGAGCGCGACGACACGTTCTTCCGGCGCCGGGTCGACGTGGGCGACGTTGGGAAGTCTGAGGAGGACCTGGAGGATAGGACTACCGCCGTGCCGAGCGGGCGGCCGAGTCGCGCGGTGGATGACCAGGCGGCGGTGGAGAAGAAGAGGTCGGTGGGGAGTGGGGATTTGCCGGCTGAAACGAGGGAAGAGAGGGTTCGTCGGGCGGTGTAGGGCGGTTGTTGTGAGACTGCTTTGGATGTACGATACCTCGGCGGGTTATTGCTTTTTTCTACTTTTTTGTTCTTTTTTTTTGCGGCAGGAAGCATGGTGTTTGGGTACCCATTTTTGATGTGTACAAAAACGGGGCTCGTGTCGGTGCGGCTACAAACGGAATCATTACGGCTTTGCATTGTGTCTTCCGATTACTTTGTAGGATTACCCAGCTGCCCTTCCGGGATTCTTTAGCGGCAGAAAAAAACTGAATGGTCGTTGGATTAGCAGCAACCAAATCCCGAGTTCAAGAAGCAACGGTACGCCCATGTTCCGAGGCCGCGTTTCGTCTGATCCGAGTCGTCTGAAAGAGAACAGCCCGAGCTCCCACCCGTTTTGCTTTCTCCAATTTCGACCCCGCAACTCGGCCGAACAGCCGCATGCATCTCACCCGCCAAGCACCAGCTGCCAACAGATAAACGCCCAACATCAAACTAAGAGGGCCGTCCCGCCTCGGGCATCTCATGTGGTGGACCTCTCATGTCTGCGTCAGGCCCAAGGCGGTAAGACATGCGATGCGAATGTCCATGTTACTATGGCAAACAGCCTGCGACTCGGTGCAAGCATCTGCTCGAGAAAGCTTCATCCCCACACGGTATCTTATCTTGTCATGCTGCGTTGCCGCCGTATAGTGCGGCAATGCATCGCCATTACCAAACGGGCTGTGGGCGTGATGCGTCGGACCAAGCAAGCAATGCATGCATGAGGCGCGCTGTGGATCGCGGCGACCTGCGTAACACGGGACGAGACATTAACCGCGTTTTTCGAGTTTTGCAATAAGGTGTGGTTTGCCCGTTTGTTTACTCGTTTTTCGATTTGCCGATGGTCATACCCTCCCAGCCCGCATGGCTGTTCGTCTATACCAAAAAAAAAAAAAAAAAAAAAAAAAAAAAAAAAAAGTCATAGGGAGCCTGAGGTGGCATGTGAGTGATCGCCATTTGTTGAATTTGGCGTTTGTGGTGTTGAAAATCAAAGTCGATCTGGTGCCCGCCCCCTGTTGCCAAACTGCACTAGCGCCAGGCCCAAATCCCTGCTCTTTCGGCTCTTGTTCTTTTTCGTGTTCCACCTTCCCCGGTTGGCGCAGGCAACCGGCCAATGACATCCGGTCCCTTTTCTGCTGCTGTCAGCTCGGGCCAGTTGGAGCTGGTCGGTTTGCGGGACCAAATCTGCACGGTCGGGTGATCCAACCGCCTCTTTTCCCCAGACCGCAGCCCAGACGTGGAAACAAGGCGCAAAATTTAATCGTGCTTGCCGCGTCCAGGGTCACCGTTTCTCCTCCTCCACCAACCCAGAACGCCATATTCGCCGGCTGTCGATCGTAGCATCGCGTCGCGTCTGAATAGTAATTACTTATTTCCCTCTTCGACCCAGCCGCCGTCGTCATTCGAGGGCCTTACCCCGAAGGCCGACCCGAGCACTCGGGCACAATTCGTTCCTTGTATCGGGCTACCGTCAAGTGTGGCACCCGACACGATGGATTCGAGGCAGCCGCCACAACACCCTTTCTCGAGGAACGGCGCCTCGCCGTTTAGCCGGCCATCATTCCAGCCAGCACCGTCCGCGACGGCATCGCAACCGCCCTATCAGCCCTCATCACATCCGCCTGCCACCGCCGGCCCGTATCCCGAGGTGCACGCGCGCAAGCCATCCGAGCCCCAGTCCTACTACCCGCCCTCTCGACAGTATCCCCCCGAACACGGCCCGGGCCCGATGCCTCCCTCGGCACATTCTCGACATCATAGCACGTCCTCAATAACCTCCGGGCCTGCCATGACTCGCGGCATGCCGCCACCGAATTCACCGCCCCAGCAACAACAGCAGGGGCAGGGCCCGAGTAGTCATCAGATGGGTGGACCGTACGGCCTCCCGCAGCCTCGCCCTCCCCCGCTCTCCGTCGGCCCTTCGAACGCATTTCCACGCGGGCGCGAGCTCCCCGCGCTCGAGTCGCTGCCGAGAGCTGCCAGCTCGGGGAGCAGTATGTCGATCTCATCCATGCTGGGAGGTCCGCCGTCCGCGCGAGATTCCGCTGCTCCTCCCCAATATGGCCCGGGACCAGCCTCGACCGCGCCCGGCCCTCCTGGCCCGTCCTACAATCAAGCCGTGCACGCGTCCCCGCGGCCTCAACCGACCACGGCACCCGAGTACAATGCCTTCCGGCGGCCGCAGACCCCCGAGCACCATCGCATGTATGAAAACCGCGACCCGAGAGCGGCCTCCGCCGCCTCGCCTCCCGCGTACCAGTCGACCCCGGAATTACAACGGTATGGCACACCGCAGGTTTATGCCCAGCGAGGGCCTCCGCTACCCTCGGTCGAACAAGCACGGGAGTCGGGACGGTTGTCCGGCGGCGCCGGGGGACCCAGGCCGATGAGCCCTCCGAGGCAGTACGCAAATGCTGGCCCGCCACGGCCTGTCGAAACGGGCAGGCCGCCCGAGATGTACGGACACAGGGAAGAGCTACGTGCCTCGGAGGAATACAACCCGGAGCGTCCCATTCGGGTGATGAAATATGAGGAACAGAGGTACATCTCAGATCGCGAGCGGCAGGAAAGGGAACGCCAAGAGCGGGAGATGGAACTCCGCGAGAGGGAGCTGCGTGAAAGGGAGCGTCGGGATATGGCCATGGCCGGAATGGAGCCATCCCGAGCCCAGGGGGGCCATCCACACGAGTACCCGCGGCAAATGGAACAGCGGCCACAGCAGTACGGCCGCCCCCCGGACCCGAGGGACTGGACGAGACCCGGATACGAACAGGCGCGAGCTCCGTATGATCCTGCCATGCACCCGCCGAGACAGCAAGAGTATCCACCAAATACGGGGCCTCACTATAACGGACCTCATCCATATGGTCCCAGCCCAGCCGATCGTCACCATCCGGGGCCACACCCGCACCACCAGCACGGCCTTCCTCCTCCGGGCTCGGCGCATCCGCAGCCATATGAGTCGCCAGATCGACAACGCATGACTGGGATGCATATGGACAGGGTTCACCCACAACAACCCCCACCGCGCACCCGAGAGGACGTCCCCCCTCCTTCTGTTGCCTACGGCGGCGTGGCACCTTCGATATACGAGCCATCACGAAATCGCAGCCTAGAGGAGATCGGTACCCCTCAGCAGCGAAATCTGCTTGGAATTCAGGAGATCAACCGGAAGGGGCGGATTTCTCCTCTTCCGCAGGCCGTACAGGGAGCCCAGCCGCAGCTCGCCGGCCCCGCTGGCGAACCCGGCATCAAGAGCGAGTTTGGTCGCATGTTCTCCGGTATAGGGACTGGAGTTGGCACCATCTCGAGTCCTGTGCCCGTAGGCGCCCAGCTTGCCTATGGCGGTGGTGGCCCGCTTCGTCGTGACGACTTGGATGTGCCACCAGAGCCACCGGTAGAAGTTGCCAAGACGACAGGGCGCGGTAAGCGGAGGAAACTTAAAGAGGAGGAGGAAGAAGGGAATAACGGCCGACTGACGCCTGTCGGAGGGCGGGCAAAGAAGGCCAAGGGGCACCACCATCACCAGTACGTTTCTCTTCTCCCCGCTGTTGCACGTTGAAGTCTTAACGTTTTTCCTAGTCATCATCACCATCACCATCATCACAATCTTGAGCAGGTGTCATCCCCGGCGCTGACAGGTAATGCGCCTTTCAGGAACATCAAAGGCTCCACACCAGTGCCTTCACCCACGGGTCTCGCCAAGGAACTACCGGGTGGCCACCACCATCACCACCACCACCACGCCGCCCCTCGCTCCCAGCCCAGCGCTAGGCCCGCACCGCCACCCCGAAGCCCATCTCCCGTTATTCTCCCGAAACCAAAACAGATCACCTCGTCAAAGGCTGTTCTGGACAGCGTCGCCGACCGGCCCCGAACCCACCTCGGCGACGTTCTCTACGAGCCGACCTTGAAGCGAGCACGACTGCAGGATCCGCGCACCGGACGACCGCCCCGCTACGGTTACAAGTCGACTCCCAAACCGCTGCCATGGGACCTCATCGAAGGCAAGGAGAACTGCACGCTGACCATGAAGATCGGCAAGGAGCATTTGATCCCGGCTGCGCGAGAAGAGATCACATCGAGATGCGCACTCTGGGGCACTGACGTATACACGGACGACTCTGATGTGGTCGCCGCCTGCATCCATGCCGGCTGGATCAGGGGAGAGTGGCCCGAGGACGTGGACGTGAGCATGCTGGGACTCGACGAAGGGTACAGCGTATCCGACGTGCGGGGCCTGCTAAACGGCCACGTGAACGGTTCCAAGGCCGCAAAGCCGCCGGCCCAGCACCCCACCTCCGCCCTGACGGTCTTGACCGAACCGCCCAAGAACGGACCCATGCCGGTCCCCGAGAACCGAGACCTCCACGTCACGCTGCTCATCCTGCCCCGCCTGCAAAAGTACGCGTCGACCACGCGCTTCGGCATCAAGTCGCGCGAGTTTGGCGGGCCCGTCGGCGACGAGGACGCCCACCAGCGCGCCATCCACGACGGCATCAGCTTCATGGTCATGGGGCTCCGGTGGGTGACCAACGGCGGCGCGGCGCAGAACCGGCTGCGAGGCAAGGCCAGGCGCGATAGGATCCGGAAGGCCCTCGCCGAGGTGGAGATGACGCCCGCGTGGATCACGCGCCCGGCCGTGAACGGGACGGGGCCTGAGAATGGGTCGTCGTCGGCGGAGAAGGAGTCCGGACTGGGGTGGTGGAAGCAGAGCTCGAGCAAGCCGCCGAGCGAAGGGGATAAGGAAAATTCGAATCGGCCGCCGGTGGCGGAGCCACGCTCGCGAGAGGGTGTGGATGGGGGTGCGCGGAAGGAGGTTGCTGAGGTTGAGGTTGAGAATGAGGACGTGCCGGGCGAGGTGGAGGGGGATGCCGAGGCTTGCGATGGGACGAAGGCCCAGGCGCCGGAGCCGGCTCCCCTTGTTAAGGAGGCTGATACTCCTACCCCCCGGAAGGGGGAGCCCGAGGAAACGGCCAGCAGCAACAGCGTTGCGGAGAAGACCATGGCACACAAGGAACTCCCCGCCAAGAACGATGAGGCGGTCGAGAATGGGGAGATCGCACAGCAGTCGGAGACAGCTGAACGGGAACTGGAGAAGGCCGCGGACGCATAGCAATGGTGGCGGTGCCACTTCGCCTTGGCTCAGTAGAGTCCTGAAGCGATGCGTATTGCCCGTCTTGCCTGTCTTGTGGGATGAATGGATCGGTGTATTTGCCTTGCTTGATACCTTTGGTGGCTGGCTTGTTTGCTTGCGTTGTTTGGTGGCTCGAGGGCCGGCTGTGATAGTGTTGTCAGGGGTGTGGATCAGCGATTCAGTAGCTCTAGAATACAGTGTTGCGTGGTAGCTATCAGTTTGTGCTTCCTCCGTGTGGAAATGCTGCTGTTTTTGGCGGGTGAAAACGTCGAACATTACGCCCCATTCGCCACCTTGTACATACGGATAATAAATTATCAACCCCTATCGACAATTGCCTATAATACAATAACCAGCTAGGCCCAAAGGAGTTGTAAGTAGAAACCGGTTCTCATTTCTAAACTATTCTTAAAATCCCACTTCCTCACCTCACTTGTCAGCCCCGCCTCCCTTGTTATAATATACCTATGTTGGGTGTCTTTGGACCGCAATTGTAACGGCATCTTACCTTGGCACTGCCTTGGCCTATTGCCTCCTCTGTGACAGAAATGTTAGATGTGAGAAACAACTGTGTTTTGATTTATACTCTAAATTCTCATCCGCTAGTGCTCTTCAAGCTAGCACTGTGCATACCAATCTCAGGATCTACTTCCTTCGTCATCTTATACCCGCCAAACATAGACCGCAACTTCCCCCATGGTCTTCGTGTGATGGCATCCCAACCTTCCACAACTGGAGAGCTAGCAGATGAACTGCCACCCCCGGGGCCGATGGGTGAGTCCCCCACACTCTTCGGTACACTTCCCGCAGAGGAGCCCTTCTGTTCCACGCTATTCCCACCGCCGTTGTCCTCTGACTCCTTGGTGTAAACTCGCCAGGCCAACAGTGTAGCCACAGTGAAAGCCGCCGAAAGAAGAAGATAAATCCAGAAGTAGGCGGAGAAGACCGGTGACGGGGGTCTCGCCGACCCGTCCCCACCATCTGGGTTCTCCCCCGAAGGAGCGTCACGGAATCGTGCGTCCCACCAATCATTGTCGAACTTGAGGACGGGCATCGCAAAGATGGTTGCCATACTGGTTGCCGGCAAGTACAGCATTGCGACGAAGGCGATGACGGTGCTGGTGCGAGCCTGTTGAGTCGTCTTTTTGGCTTCCCTCGCGGCATGCTGGGTCTGCCGTTTTGACTCCTCAGCTTCCTGCCGGGCCAATTCAGCCATGAATAGTTCCCGGGCATAGGTGACTTCCTCGAAGGCAACGCGGCATCGGACGATCATTGAATCGAGCTCGCTGTGGATCTCTGCAAACCTGTCTTTAAATCGTTTGGTGCTCTTCTTGAAGCTGTCGTGCTTGCTGCCATTCAGGTTTCCGGCATCTGAGATGTCAGCGCTCATTCCGTCAGCCAGTGTTCTGAAACGTACTCTCTGGCCAGTATCCGCCTTGTGTTGAGGTTTCAATGTGGTCCATCATCTTCTTCAAGTTCTCCTTGGACGTTCTGGCTTCTTCCTCGACTTTTTTGGCCTTGAGACGAAACCTGCCCAACTTTCGACTCATCGCCCAGTTTAGCTGTTTCAGCTCAGGCGATTCAGAGCTCTGGTTGATCTTGAGTTCGCTCATCATCATGTCCAGCTCATCCTCCACCATTCTGACCAGACCCTCAATCCTGTCCCGCTGGAGCTCCTCAAAAATCCCCGGCATGAGCAATGGGTGACCCTTCACCTCTGGTGAGCGCGCCAACAGTTCTTCAACTCTTTCCATGTGGTTTGGAGTTCCGTCTTCATCCTCCTTGCCATCATTCCGGATTCCTCGACATCCGTAAATGACGGCTATGGTGAAGTTGGACTGTCGGAAGTGAGCTGATGATATAGCGAGGTTGTTTGGCCATTCTGAAGACATGGCAGCCGTGTACAACTCGACTCTTTCCTTGCCGATATCGCTTACGAGACATGTTGAATAGTTTTTCCCCTTTGTGATTGCATTGCGGATGACATTGTGGAACGGGGCGTGGCGAAGAAGAGCACGCCAGTGGTTCTCTTCGAATGGTAGATATTCGAGCCCAGCTGCAATCTCAGTTGGGGTTTCCTGTACTGGATTGACACGCGCGGAAAGCCTAGGCCTCGGTCAGGTGCTGTTGGCTATTAGGGCTTTAGTGGGATTTACTTACAGAATGTGGTAGCCAGATCGGTCCTGGCCATTTGTAGGTAATTTCAACACCGAAGACTCAAGCCATTCGTCCCATTGGGCATCTGATCTCAAGTCGAGTCTTGACTCTCCCGGGATGAGGTTCTGCGAGATAATGAGTTTTCAACCCGTGATCTGAAGTATGGGGTGTCCATACGCAGTTCCTGAGGACGCGAGAGGTGTATTTGCTGTTTTCATCAAACTCGAAGACATACTCGCCCTCGATGAGAAGCCTGGGGTTTTCGGCGTCTGGCCAGTCCATTTTAGCAACCTCGCAGGAACAAGGGGAGATGTGGGAATAGCTGCAAACCCCACCGAACTCGGTTCACCTCCTCATCTTATAACGGGCATTTCGATGCCGAAAGGCGCAAGGCTCGCCGATAAGGTCATGAGAAACGGGGGGTGCGGGTGCGTTACCGAGCTGAAAGCTGCCGTCCGACGTGGGCGATATGCTGCTGGATTGGGTAATGTGCTGCATCTCGCAGCTGCCGTCTCGATGCCCATAGGACAGGACAATGATGGGACAGAGCGGGGGGTTGCATCTTAATGCAGAGGTATTGGTCGCACGGCAGAGCAGAGCCCAATTGCAGGCCTATTCGGGCGCCTCCCGCGGCGACAGACCCGATCGAGGCCTGCGGGTCGGTCAGCCAAGCGCTTGAACTGCAGTTTGTGGCTGGCTTTGATGTCGGATGATGCCGTTGTATCGCCGAGCGGACCCTCTCAGCAGAGTCAGCACTTTGGTTACGTCAGGTTCCAAAACAAAACGTGTGTCGGGCAGACTGGAGCCAGTGCAGCAAAACTTGTCCGGGGCGAGTTTAGAACTGCGAAGTGCTGGCGAGAGAATTTCAGCAGTTATGTGGCCGAATCGGGATGAAACTTTGTTTTTATTCTCCTACATATAAAAGGGGGCCGCGAAGCGTGGCCGGGGGCGGTGAACCTAAGTCACTTTGGGAGAAAAGAACCATGCGTCCACACAGGCAGGCACGGCAGACAGAGACCCAAAACTGCCTCAGCGCGCGGACAACCAATCACTGAACGGACACCTGCACCACCAGTTCCATCTCTTGGAGGACCCGTGCCATTTGGTCTTAACCTCTGCCCCTTTGCACTCCCAATCATGTACGACCCCCAGATTTGACTGCTTTCATCGCAACCCACGAAAGCCCCCGAATACATATGCTAAGCACCCGCAAGGTTAACCTGCCCATCAATCGGAATCCTGCGCGCGTGGTCAATGGACATCCCTCCGGGTTGGCAAGAAACGAAACTGCCACCGAACCCCGACGTCAAAAAGCTCCGAACATTCCTGGGAAAATGGTACGACAAGTCCGGGCGGCAAGATGAGGAGAACTTTGAGATACAACGGAGGGGGCAAGACAGATGGTTCCTCATCTCGAGGGAAGCCATAAACCAGGTACGACTGTCGCGGACGATGGAGAAGTGGTTGCTGACAGAGGCGCAGGATGAGATCCGAAAAGCGGCCACTAAGGCCATCAAACTGCCCACAATGCCCGAACTCACCGAATTGTCAAGACCCGGGACGCGGGATCCCGATGCCCCGAGTCAAGCACGAGAAATCACCACCGCTTCGAGCGAACCGACAAGACCCGATAACACGAGTCCAGAGTCCGCTCGACCTCCTAATGATCCGATGGACCACGGGCCATTGAGGAAAGCTACAACGATGGAAATCCTCAGCAGTAAATGGACCATGGTCAAGGGGTTACTGGGCCTTCGGAGTCATGTCGGAAAGAAGATCGGGCAGTGAATACACGAGGTGGCTGCGGGCATGTGAGGAACAAGGAGGTACATTGAGCATTTCAAGCGGAGATTGATGCATCTATGCGGGGCTTCTATTTGCATTTTCAGGCCTGGGATATGGGATTTTGTCCTTGGATACCTAATCTATCTGGATATTGCATTTTCTTTTGATTTTATACCACACCAGTTTCGTAGTCCGAGAGTAATTCTAGCCGTGCTGTGCCAGTTGCCCGGGCTATGTCCCATTTTGCTGGCGACCGAGCCAAGATGTAAAAATATTACGTCGTCGTCGCCGTTGCCGTTGTCGTTGCCGTTGGGCACGAGGTTCGTCGGACTCAGCTTGGAGTCCCTTTCCGCACTGGGAACCCTGCCGCCGAATGTCGCCACCCAGGCCGAGAATTAAGAAGTGGGCAAGTTGAAAAAGTACCTACTTATAAAATGATGGATACCTATTAAGGACGGGAGAGCGACATCAATGAATACGGGATGCAAATCAGGTGGCAACCCTGCGCTACGGCACGCTCAATAGCCTGTGCCTTACCTACCTCGGTAACAAATCAACATGGGTCCTCACGGTATCGTGTCTGGAGCGCTTAGGCCCCTTCTTCCCCGATTACAAACAGCTAGGGGCCTCTTGATCCCGGTGAAGTCATCCAATTACCCGCTCCGAAGGCGCATACGAAGATTGCTTGTGGTGGTTGTCGAGGGCGAAAGATCAAGGTTGGAAGCAGGAACATCAACAAGACAATAACCCCACAGAGTGACTTACCCTTCTCATGCTCACGCTCATTCGCCTACTATCTATGCCACAGCTTCGACGCCCTCGACGTCATACTGATCATGTTCCTCCTCCTGGGATCCATTTCGGTGCGCGTGCTCACTTCACCACCACCACCACCATCATCATCCTCACGATCCCGATCCTCATGAACCACCACCACCACCATCCACCGCCGCGACGCCTCCACCTTCCTCCTCTGTGCCAAGGGCCTGCACAACCAAGGCCGGAACCAGGACCTGGACACACTGATGGTTGATCTGCTGTCGCGGCTAGCCGACGGGGCGCTGCGTGCCGACCTTGCGCGGGTGGCGACCGAGCTCTGCGGGGTCAGGGTCAAGAGGGAGTACTATGTGCATATTGGAGTGGCCCGTGTATCGGTGGGTTGATGGGGAGGGGAGGGGGTTGGGTGTTTTGTTGGCAGGGGACCGGGATGAGGGCGCGGAGGGGGATGGGGAGAGTGTGGGCGGTGGTGGTGGTGGTGGGAGTTAAAACCTAGGGAGGCGGCGGGTGGGAAATAGGGGGTTAGGGGGAAATAGGGGGGGTTGATATTTTGAATGAAAAGGGGGTTGGTTCGGCCGCATTTCATAGGTACTCTCAAAAACTAGTCAAACTGCCAAGACGCTTCTCGGAAGGAGTTGAATGAGGAAATGACTCTTCTTTAGCTCCTGAGACGAATCCTTCAGACGTATTCGACTATTTATGGGAAAGACATTGTCTTGGGTTGCACCCGCTGGAGGGGGTTGCTGCAGCCGTTTAGCCTATTGCTCTAAGAACGTAATCACGGACAGTTTGTGAGAGTGGAAGGCCGCCAGGATTCAAGAATTGTAACCCGAGACAAGTAAGTGCGGTGGTGGTGAAAAACCATATATTATCAGATCGACTTCACCTACAGCTCTACCCCTTTTCTAAACCAACATCCAACTCTTCGACACCACAACCGCCCAACCAAACCTACCTACCCCCCATCACCACGCCACACTCCCACCCAACCAACCGCACGATGCTCCCACAACTCCCCTCACTCACCACCCTCCTCCCCCTCCTCCTAACCCTCCCCAGCACCACCCTCGCCACCCCCCAACCCCAACACCACCACCCGCAACACCACCCCCGCCAACCAACCCCCAACCCACTCGATTACCTAGACCCAACCCTAAGCGGGCTCTACCGCACGCCCGACGCCGTGCCGCCAACCGAACCATGCGGCGCGGCGGTGCTGGACGGGGCGCTCTCCTTCCCGCGCGCGCGCTTCGCCGACGCGCTGGCCGGCGCGCTCAACTGCACCCACAGGCTCGTGTTCCGCGACATACCCGTGGGCATGACGGTCACGGTCGTTGCGGTGGGCCTGCAGGGGGATGCGAGGGTTGCTGAGGGGGGTTGGTTGGAGAGGGCGGAGGTGGGGGTGGGTTATTTTATGGTGGGTTATTTTTTTGCGTCTTCTTCTTTTTTAGGGGCTGAGCTGATGATGATGTGTCATGTCACCTTAGGGCGCCGGATCGAGCTCGACGACGGTGGAGACTGACCGGGCGGTCGACACGGACCTACGGAGCACGTATTCTGGCCCGTATGAGGGGACGTTCTACTTGACAATGAACGTCTTCCCGAGGGAGGATGATCCACGGACGACAAGAGGAAGCACGAGTTGTGCTACGGCCGAGGACCAACCCGAGATAGAAGTCAGCTTCTCGCTTTCGTCGTCGCATGACCAGTTCGATCACGATGACCAGGCCATGTACCGGTCCACCGTCTCGGATGTGCGTTTTGGCTTTCATGTCATATGGGGTGTGTGTGATAACTAGGCTTCGGGGGTGTGTTGACCGAAGCTGTAGGTAGCTTAAAGATCTATCGTTCACCCCGTTAGAGGTTCGGGCAATCGCTACGTCAAAACAACGGTCCAAAACCGTGTGTTTCCTAAAGGATGCCTACCACCGTCAACGGAAACCAGAAAATACAATTCCATTGCTAGTGTTTTGGACCGCACCCACGGGCGTCACGAGAATCATAATAGCTAGGTAAGTGCCTCCCTATCTCCTTATATACGACCACAAACTCGGTAATATGAAAGCCGAGGAATACGTTCCACGGGACCCATGAAGCCCCGCCTCAACACCCCAGATCATTCAGCAGCCTATCGCCAGTAGGGATAAACCCAGACATTCCAGTCATCCTCCTCACCACTCTCAAGTGCATAGACGGTGTCTTGGAAGTGATTCAGGACAATATCCTTGACCTGATGCTGAAGATGCTTGGAGGCGCTCTGGTCCTCGGGAGACTGGCGAGTCGACAGGATGGCGGTCTTTTTGCACATGATGCGTGCAGCATCGCCCTTTCCCCCTCGGAACTCGGCAATGCCTAGTCCCTTGTCTAAGAGCACGCTGATATAGGGATGTACAAGTTAGCTTGTGACTTAGTTCTCTCAAAAGGGGGGGCGGTGAATGCGTACAGTGCTTCATCATCATTGCCGTCGCGCCCTGAAAGGCTTGCGAGTTTGTAGTAACAGGCGGCGAGGAGCAGATGGAGAGGCCTGTCCTTTTCAAGAATTCGTTGGGCTTCCGTGTAAAAGCCTCTCGCTGCGGTCATGTCATTCCTTGCGAGTTCGAGGTTTCCGTACGCATAGTTTAAGCTGGCGGTGTGCAAAAGTGTCAGTACAACTATCTATCGATTCGAGTTACTTGATGATACGCAGGAAGAACGTACTGGGCCATGAAATGTGCATCCTTGCCAAACTTGTCGAGAAAGATGGCCTCCGCCTTCTTATACTCGGCGATCGCTTCCTCGTATTTCCGCATCAAGAATAAGGTGCGGCCGGTGGTCATGTAAGTGACTCCAAGTGGCACAATGGCGTCGTTGCCGAGCCGTAGGCGAATATCCTTGGCCCTAGAGAAGTATGACAATGCTGACTCGTAGTTCCCTTCCGCTGACTCGAGGTTGCCGTAGTTATTGAGCTGGTTCGCCCACTCCTCCTCGGCCCCCGGTGCGCTTTTCTTTGCCCATGACTCCCGGATAGCGAGAGCCTGGTCCCACACTTGGCGGCAACGTGTGAGATAGCTGAGCTCAAAGCTGCAACAGCCAATTGTGTTGAGCAAGTGCGCATAGGTCTCTGATTGCTGGTCAGGGCAAGCCTTGATTGCCGTATCCAAGAGCTTGAGTGTGGTTGGGTGATCCGCCATCTCAAAGAGGTACCAGCCGCAGCTTCTCAGCAGCTCGGTCAACTGAGCCGGTGCCTCCAGTTCAGGAAACCTTGTCTGCAGTTCCTCAAACCGCGCAGCCAAAACCTGTCCATGCTGGATCAAGTCCCGGCACTTGTCCCAGGACTCATGCATCGCACGCCCATTGACCTGGCGTGGAAAGAACTGATGCACAATATGGACTGCGGCAGTGAAATGCTCGTAAGCCTCGTCCTTGCCACACCAATATCGGAACGCGTCCTGTACAAGCCGGTGGATCGTGAAATGATCCGAGTTACGGTCGACGAGTGCAAAGTTGACCAAGTCGACGATGGCGCTGTCGAATCTGTAGTCGAGTATCAGCTATAAGAAGACGTTTCACTAGCCACCACAGGGAGAAGGGAGATAAAGGACATGTATGTACCTGTAATGCGGTCCACAGACCCGAGAGAGAATCGAGTTCAAGTTCCCTGTCGGCTTTTCTTTGAGGGCGGTTGGGCCGAAGAGATAACGTTGGATCCGGTCAGGGTTCAAGAATGATGCAATGCCCAGAAGAGTGCGCTTAGGAGCTTCGAGGGATCCAAAGCTGATCGTCCAGATACGGTCAAGTGGGTGTTCTTCGCCCGGCGACCTCACGATGTCTTTGTCGTAATCAATGGCTGGAGCGGCCTCCATCATGAGGTTTCTCGGGTATTCAGTGCAGAGCTTTAGGAAATCGGACGCGGACTGTTCGTCCCTCTCGTTCATCAAGCCAGCCATGTGTCGAATCCCAAGGGGTAATCCGTCAACCATTCGAGCCAGGCTTGTGGTAGCCTCTATATCGCCATCTGTTGCCAGCTGGGTCTCGGGGGACCTCAGGAGCTGGCGAAGCAGCTGGCCACCGATTTCATCAGAGAACGGCTTCAGGGATATGAGTTTAGTTTGCTGGTATGCCGCGCAACGGTCTCTACTGGTCAGGATGATGTCGCCTAGAGTAGTAGGGATGTAACGCTTCAGGTTGTCGTCAATTGCCTGAACGTTGTCATATATCAAGAGCCACCGCCGTCCTAATATTTGTGGTCAGCAGAGCCATGCGTGTTCCATCTCGTGGCGTTTCAGACAAACCCATTTTCCTCACTGCCCGCTTGTTCAGCCATTTGTGAAAGTTGCTCAGGTTGCTTTCGTCACTACCAGGTGACTCGGACCCCGGAAAAGAGAGATTTCTTGCAATCTCAGTCATGCTTGCGCTTAGAGAGAGTGGTGTTTCACTTCTGATCCATAGGATGATGTCGTATCTCTCGTGGCGGGTGTGAGCAAAGTTCATTGCCGTCTGTGTCTTGCCAACACCGCCGGTCCCGTGGAGAAGGACGGATCGGAGAGACGGGGCGCTGGCTGGCTCCTCGAAGAAGTCTTCGATGGTAGCCAGGACCTCGTCCCGGCCATAAAACACCGCATTTGTCACGGCTTGCGGAAGCAACGTGACGGGGTATTCGACGGGGTCTTCGTCGTACGCCGGGTCAGAAAACATTGTTCTTTGCCGCTCCAGCTTCGCCTGCTGAATAGCCGAGTAAGAAGAGGCGTGATGTTCGGATAGGTCGTTAAGCGTGTTGATGGATGATTTGAGATGTTTCATAGACTTTTCAAACTCCTGGTCAACTCCCCCGGAGGTAACTGATGTCTTCGTCAGCGCAGGTGGGCTAGGATTGGATTTTGCAATATCTCAACTAAGTAGGAATCACTCACCGAGTTGGTGTGACCGGAGGCGCTTCACAGCCTCGATCCAAAAGTCGATCAATGAGGTGAACGCCTTGTAGATCTCTGTGCCGACCGGCTCTCGCTCCTCTACACTCGCCGACTCAGAGATGTTGAGCCGACCGATGTAGAGGTTCAAGATGGTCAGGTTCTGGTGTAGTTCATCCACCCTTTCTTCAAAGCGCTTCCATTCTCCCTTCGAGTCGAGCGATCGCTTGTCGCAGTCTGTGTCCATTCTTCGCATCTCCAAGTCCTTGATTAGAGCGTCATGGGAGCCGAAATTCTGTATTGTTTTCCAGTAACTGTCATCCAGGCCTGTCAACCTGGACTCTGCTTGCTTGACAGCATCCTTCCATATCTCCGAGAGCAATTTACCCATTCTATAGGTAGTGCAGCTTGTGCAGGTCAGGGTGGTGTGGTGGGCGTGGTGGGCTCGGGCGAGTTATGCTCCCTTTCGAGTGCAGTTTCCAAGCATGGGTGTGAGGTCTGTTTGGTGTGACAGGGTACGCGACTCAATGACAATGATCATCAAACCGTGAGAGGTAGGAAAAGGGTCGTGAAGGATTTACGGTGGGGTGAGGATGTCAAAGGCCCCGAAATGTTGCCCGCGAGCCTGCTTAAATCCCCACGCCTGCCTACCTAGGTTGTTAGTTGTTAGTTGTACGAAGGAGGGAAAGGGAAGGTGATTTACGCTTTCACGATTAGCCCAACTTGGCCCCATTTTCGAGATCGAAGTTCCATCTGTGGCCTAGCAAGGCACACCGAGGTGGCACTGTGTGTGAATTCATACTTGTTCATACTTGAAGCGCTGAATCAACTGCCATCCCAGTTGCCTCATGCAGTTTATTCGGCGGCCAAACAAGTTGAACTTCATGACCACATATAGATCCACACGACCCAACACTGTGGCCCAAGAAACTACCCCAGTCACCATACAAACAAAACTGTGAAGCCGTGGAAACCCCTCAATAAACCCTTACCAAGTTGCCGAGCAAGGAGTCGCTGACGACGCAAACCTCATCTGATGCCGGAACCGGCCCGAATTTGCGATCGCCCTATCCGTCTCAGGGGGGGAAGGAACAGCCCCGGGGCCGTGAAAGAATCTTTCCATTGCATGCGCCGCCTCGCTCTTACTCTGGCTTTGAAAACGGTATCTGCAATCCGCGCACTCGGTCATAGCAACCTTTTGAAGCGGCAATTTTATACCACGAGCTTCTTCGATTCTCCACCTCCACTGGTATACGCCAACATGACGGGAAAACCGGTTTTTGACATACTCACCACGGATTCGGCGGAGCTACAGGCCCTCCTGTCAACCGGCAAGGTCACGTCTGTTGACATCGTTGAAGCATCACTGGACCAGATTCACAAACACAATGCCAAAGGCCTCAAACTCAATGCGATCATCAACACAACCCCCCGGGAACTCGTCCTCTCTATCGCCAAGAATCTAGACGTCGAAAGGTCCCAGGGCAAAGTCCGTGGCCCGCTGCATGGGATTCCAATCACCATCAAGGACAACATCATGACCGGACCCGAGTTTCAAATGCCCACAACCGTTGGCTCGGCCGCCCTCCAGTCCGCCATGGCCGAAAAGAATGCCCCAATCGTTGACATGGTTGGTTTATCCGTCCCCGACCAATGACAATAATGCTGACGGTACAAGTTGGTAAACGCGGGCGCCGTCATCATCGGAAAGGCACATCTTTCGGTACGTCGGCCATGGCGTCAGAAGGCCAAGACAGCCCAAAACTGACCAACCCGCCGTGTAGGAAATGGCCGGGTAACCCAAACACCCTATGTCGTCGGGGGCGTCGCGCCGGGAGAAAAGCTTCTTGGTCACTCGGTATGTGCTCGCTTCGCGGTAGCCAAGCAGAATACTGGCTCACCATGCACCTAGACCCCCGCTGGCTCGTCATCTGGAAGTGCGGTGGGCGTGGCTGCCGGCTTTCCCCCGTTTGCTTTGGCTACGGAAACCGACGGGTCCATCGTGCAACCAGCTACCCGGTCATCTCTGTACGGGCTGAAAGGAACTGTCGGTCTAATTCCCACCGAGGGAACTTCCCCTTGGAGTGCGCTCACCGACAGCATTGGCGGCATGGCGCGGACGCCTGGTGACCTTGCGAACCTGCTGGGGATCCTCTTGAACGACACTGACCTGTCCGCTCGCACCGTCACCTACACATGGGAGGGACAAAGAGTCGGCTTCGTCGATCCCACCTTGTGGGGTTTCGCGCCCTTTATCTGCAATCCCGACAGCGTCCTCACTGATCAGGAGCGTCGTGGGCTTGCCGATGCCGCAAACACAATCTCAGGGAACGGGGGTTTCGTCCAACAGCCCGTGCCTCTAACCTCAATGGACGAGCTGGTCCTCGATGGCGAAGACGCGCTGGAGCAGTTATGGAGTACGCATCAATAATCCTTCCATTCCGAGTAGCTGCAGCGGCACAACTGACCCAACCCTCTAGATCATGACTTTGAGCCAGCATGGGATCGCTTCCTTGCTAGGTACAAGGAGACGCCGGTGCGCACCTTGGCCGAGTTGGTGAAGTTCAACCGTGAACATGCGGATATTGCTCTCCCACCCGGTACGTATATCGGAACACGCCCAGGGACTGAATAGCTTGCTGATAAACACAATGCAGTTCACCCTGGTCAACAGCTGCTAGAGGGTGCACTTAACGACAAGCTCACCAAGGAAAAATATGCCGAAGGGGTCAACATCCTTCGACAGGCGGCCCGTATCAACGGAATCGACAAGACTCTGGCCGACTTCAACCTGGATGTAATTATTGGCCCCATGGACGGTAGGATCCCGACCATCGCCGCCGCCGCCGGATACCCCGTCGGTACCATGCCGCTTGGTTATTCCAAGACTAACGGCAGACCGTTCGGGGCCTGCATTATTTCCGATGCCGAGGGTGAAGCAAAGATTCTGAAGGCCATGAACGCCTGGCATGCTACCATGCCAACCAGAAAGCCGCCACCGCAGCTGGTCGATGAACATTGACATGAGGTTTCCAGCAGGTGCCCGATCTCATGTATCGTATCCTAGCTAGAACTGTACAGAATATTTTGCAGTGGAATCATCACTCTCATATGCACAAGAAGAACTCCAAGGCCTGGAATGCAGTTGCGGTCGACCAATAGATGATGAACGTGATGAAGGAAATAAAAGGAAACATGAAAAGAAAACAAGACAGCAATACTAGGCATTGGGAACATTCGAGGGCAAAGGATCACCGCTGGTCTTCCCTGAGCCTACGTACTTGTAGGAAAGGACATCTACATATAGCTACGGCACAAACCACGTAGTAAGTCACGACTCAAGGTGCTCATCTGACATTCAACCTCACATCCATCAACTCAGCAGCACTTAAAGAACAAATGAATGAATAGCTGGCCAGCGGGTACGATACAAATGCGCAGACAGAAAGAAAAGCCCCCTATTAACCCCGCCCCAACAACAGCATCTCCTTCCCATCACAACCCACCCAGCCCGGAGTAGCACGCACACATCTTATCCCTAGGCACTTAAGCGCGGCAGTTGGCGTTGGGAACCGTCATGGCCGCATCGCAGCCGTTGGCGCAGTGGCGGTTCCACGCAATGACGCCGTCCGCCTGGCAGTTGTAGATGGCGTCGAAGAGGATGGTCCCGCTGGTGGGATCCTGGCCGGCGGCGATGGCCGCGGCCTCGAGGGTGGCCTGGTCATAGCCTGGAAAGGGAGTCGGTCAGAGCATGGTCATTTTCTTTCTTTTTTTTTTTTTTTTTTTTGGATCGGTTTGCCAGATAAAGGGGGGTGGGTGCAAGGGACATGACATACCGAACTCCTGGTTCGCCAGCGTCCAGCCGCACACGTCGTACGGGAAGTTGCAGGGCTTGGTGAAGGCGGCTGAGGCGCCGGTGATGGTGGCGGCGAGGGCCAGGGTGACGGAGGTGAACTTGACCATTTTGAATAGAGTTACGTTGATGATGAGCTGAAAAAGGTTTTTAGTTGTGTGTGGTGTGTGAGAGTAGGCTGAAGATCTGGGGATGTTGGAGAGAATCTGTCAGGAGAGCGGCCTCGTATTTATAGCCCATCTTGTCTGGCAACACTGGCAGTCAGTCCGTCGCTTAGTCGGTGAACTGGGTATTCTCTCCTCATCCGGAACTGGCCTCGTCACCTGGACGTCCAGTCAGCATTCTGCTTTGGAATCCCAACACCTGCGCCTCCTCGCCTCCAAACTCTTCCCCATGCCATCACATGGTGAAAGGATTCAATAGTCGGAGGGGTGAGCGAGAGACGGTCCGTAAAGCCGTGGTGAGACGTGGTTGGGCGTATGTACTCGCCGGTGCCCCTTCGCGTCAAGAGTGAGCAGATGGACCAATAACCGGTGAGTAACCCACCCGCAGGCCGGATGCTTGGATGAGCAGGGGAGAGAGCAGCTGGATCCTCCCCGGCTACCGGATACCAGGTTTTCTCAAGAAGGCGGTCACACAACGGGACGGGAGAGTGAGTGAGGAAGGGCGGGATGAGGCACAGGTTGCCAACATCTACCATTGTGTGAATACGTTGCCGATGGTTACTTTCTACCTTGGCGGCCGCTGTAGGTTCTCTGTGAACCTGCCTGTCGGACTGGCGGTCTAAATCTTCTAGCTCGACTCGTTCCATTGGAGAAATGCTAAGACAAAGACACTCGGTCAACTGACAAACCGGCGGTATGGCTCGGCTCACATATGCTAGCTCGGATATAAGCTGAGGTTGCTGAACAATACGCACTCAGTGACGGGGGTCGAGGCGAAGTGTGGTAGCTTTCAGAGCTCGCTTGAACCCGGTAGCCGGGTCTTTGACAAGACATTGGCGGACAAGCCCGGTACCACGTAATCCGGTAATCGATATAGGGCTGGGCTGAGAAAGCAAAGTTCGGTAAGCGTCTGTCAAACCTGGTTCTGGGAGCGTGTCAGGATCCGCGGACCACACCTCGGCATCTGCAAGGGGCAAACGATCGCCTCAGCTCTGACGAGAAAGGGGTCCCACGTGGAGGAGAGCGCAAAGGTTGCAGTTATGGGCGTCATCTGAACCTTTACGACAGTTACACAAAGGGGGGCGCTCACGGCCCGATGACTTGGACGGCCCACCTTTCTGAGCCTCATGGACATCAACTCTCCCATTTAAATTTTGTTAGTTGTAGTCATCCTTTGGAGTTAAGCGTTATGTATCGGGTAGCATGCTTAGGTGTAAGAGAAAGAAAACAACAATTCTCGAGGAGAGGTAAGTTACAGACAATACTAGATTCCAGACCTCCAACTCAATGCCAAAAAAGCACATCTCTTGCAAGTTACACAGTAATTCCCAGCCGAGGCGCTTGGACGTCGGGTGGGATGATCTTGGCAAGCCACTTTACCGAACGTTGAGGCTCGTTGGGACGCCAATCGCGGCTTACCCGGCAGCTGACAGATGTGACACAGGTGACACGGATGACGCGGGTGATAAGCAAGGGCAAGTCGGGCGTGAGTGAGATCCCTCGCTGCAATCGGCCGGCTGCAGCATATCTTCCTTCTCCAACGGTGAAGGCATCGGGAACACGAGGCCCGGTGGGTGGACTCGGATGGGCCGGGAAGACGGCAACGGTCTCGGTTGTTCAGTTTATGAAGGTCTGAGGTCTCTTTGAATTTATGCCGCCTGTTGCCGGTGTCAGTCACCTCCGTTTTGGCCATAGCAGTGTAGGTAAGTTCGCATTCAGTCCCGAGATCTGACGGAAAATTGGCCGTGGGCATTGCAAGGAGAGGTTGAGCTGCTCCATTCCAGAGATCCCGAAGACATGAGGTGTTGGGTAACTGCTTCTTGGCTTCCGGAGCATTTTCACCTCGATAAAACAGCAAAGGAGCGGACATACGTTAGAGACATGGATCGGAGTCCCCCTCCCAGAAAAGAGTAGTCTGGACTTCAGGAAACCAGGGCCCATGTCCTAAATGTACTTAGAGATCTGTACTCGGTGCCATTTTCAGTGACGCCCGGCGCTCGTTCGAGCACTCTCAACCCTGGTGCAATCCTCCCCTTTGCCGTTGTCGTTGCAAACCCCGAAAAGGGTGACGACAGCATTTGGCCTCGTCTTATGGTCCGGCTCTGGGCAGACAAGCCGCTTCCACAGGAGCGATCTCAGTGATCAGAACAAGTAATACCGCTTGTTCCAATCGCCGGGCTCCGGCTCCTTTCGGCCGTTCGCATACAGGTCCTCGTACCGGGCGCCCATCACGTAACTCTCGGCGCGTTTCTTAAGGGCCATCTCTTCCAGCCACAACCAAACGCCGTTCGGGTCTTCGCGGCGGTCATGACGGTCGATCGATTCTTTCGTCCACTTCCAAGGGTAAGCGAGCCTGGCGTAGAACTGACCGAGGCCATCTTCCCTGGCTAGCGGTACTAGAGGCTCTAGGAGATCCATGTAAGCCTTCATTATCACGTCCCCCGCGTCGGCGGTTATAGTGCCCCTGTACGTGAACTGCGTGCCGTGATCCAAGACAACCAGTCGCAGAGTGAGCGCCGGTGGGTTGATCTTGCGTCGGAGCCACGCGACGGTCGCCCGCCAGTCTTGCATCGCCGGGTGTTGGGTTTCGGGCCAGGTAGGAGGACGGTATGAAGGGAAGACCAGCTCAACGAAGCGGAGGTGGGCGAGCGAGTGTGTAGGTACGACATCTCGTAGAAACTGGGAGGCTGCGAGCCGTGGGCTGTGGTAGGGGTAGGTAGGGGCGGGCCCTTCCGGGTGCTCGTCGAATACTGGTAGCTTCCAGGGCGGGCATTCGCTGAAGTCGTAAATGACGAAACGGTTGCTTGAGAAGAAGACGAACTGGGCATCCTTGTATAACGCGCGGCAGATGAGGAACAGAGGCCCCGGCGGAGCCCAGCACTGGCAGCTAAGCGTGAAGGCGGCGTGGCGACGGCGGCAAAAACAGCCATGGGTTGGTGGCCCGCCGGTGGTCCATGTGCCAAGTGAACAAGCGAAGAACCGGGATCCATGGAAATCGTCTGGGGTGTCGGGGGCCCGGCGGGAGAACACGGTATATTTGGGTTCCTGCCGGCTCCAGGTCACCTCTCGCCTCGGGGTTACCAGATCAGTGTAGTGTACTGGAGAATATGTATACGGAGCTCGCCTGGAAGGGTTGTCAAGGTTGCCGCCTTTGAGGGCTTCAGGGATGGCGTGGGAATACCGCAGGCGTGTGACACGGCATCCCTGGCGACCTGCTGCAACCGCCTATCCGCCGTTTTGGCTAGCCGGATATTGCAGTCTTTTAGATGGGACGGTGGAAGAAGACGGATTGGCTCCACGACGGACTCGGATATGTGCAGCGCCTGGGGATGCCGGGGGTCGATATCGCAGACCATGGAGAGCGTTAGGCGGCCAGGAGTCACCATGGCTAGGTGGGAAGCGGCGGCATGCCACTCCCTCAGTATCTCCCGGGCTGTCGCCAGCTCCTGCTCGTCGCCAGACCCGGACGCGGCCGGACTCAGCAGCGGGAGCTCATGTCCGTGTGGCTGCTTGCAGTCGTACCCGACATACGCGCCAAGGTCATCTAACCCCTCGAGGCAGCAGCGTTCGAGGTGTTCGGTCAGCTGGTGGCAGGAGGCCTGGTTGAGAACGACCTTGAGATTAGAGAGGGACGAAATTGACGGGCGTAGTCAGAGCGCGCAGAGGTCGGAGCGAGTCTGGATCTGCGCGTGAATAGTACAAGACGAACCAGTTGGCCGAGTAGACCAGCGCAGCCGCCTCAGCGTGGAGAGAACGGCAAGAAAGGAGGAGGCCATGAAAGACGCTCTTGTCGACCGTCCCCCACAAGTCATAAAACGCAGCTGGTCGGCCATGCAGATCGAATCGGTAGGGGGGCGGATGGCGTCCCATGATTTCAAACCAACGAAGTCGTAGATTTGACGTCTAATTTCCAGAGGGAGGCGTAAAAGAGGTGGAGATGGCGATAATTCCAGTGACGACGGCGTCCGAGAGTCAGGTGGGCAGGTCCCTGTCATGACGAGGTTGATGGCTATGTGATTTGGTGCCGTAATTACCACCTATGAAGGCTAGATATAAGTAGGTACCTAGTAGCTTAAGTTGGGAGCCTGGTGTTGGGCACCGAGTTCAGACAACCTGCAAGACAGGCATGGACTCATGGAGGCCCAAAGGCGGGCTTTTCAAACGGGAGCTGGAGGCACCGCGCCACGAACGGGGCAGGGGCAGGTCGGTGGGGGCCGCCTACTGTTGGAGATAGGATATAGGTAACGTATGCTGCTCTCGTGGCCTGCCGCGATCATGCGATTTACCTTTACCACGACAGCCAACTAAGTGGCAACCCAAATAAACGAGTGTTCTTAATAGAGCTGGAAAGAAGTTAAACTCGAGGTCTAAGAGTCTGGGAGCTAAGCTTGCAATAGTATTAGTACTCAGGTAGTGAATTAAAATTTCAGGATCATCAACATGGATCATGGGCTGGCCGACAATGTTACGCCCTTCAACCACACTTGTCAGAAGCTACTGACTTTAAAGCTCTTCCGGCTGTGCGGAGGCTCAAAGACAAGGTGACTGAGGTTAGAGACACATGAATACTCGGTATAATGCTACGATGCTCTACCTCCTTGCGGCACCATCACACCACCACCACCATCAGCCACAGGGGAGTTTAATCAAAGATTTGGGACGGTGAAGGAACCGACCTCTGGGTTTGCGGACCGAAATACACTTTGTTGAGGGATGCGGGACATTCTGGGGGGGAGGATCATGGGGCTGAAAGGGCAGAAAATACTAGGGGTGAGGCAGTCGAATTGGATGTCCACTGGCCGGGAGGAAATTATTGAATGCAAGGTATTTACCTAGTCTAGTAGTTAGCCTGCCCAAGTAGGTAGGGAGGTACTTGTTGGTTCACGATACTGTATTCAGAGTGGTTCTCAGGCTCGTGCCATCATTTATTCCCCTGATTTGAGTGGTGCTGTATTCGTCGAACCACATGTTGGGCTATTGATGCTTTCCTTGCCGAAGCTCCCACAGTTGCAGAGATACAATATGAATAACGGTTATTGTGCCTTGACACTCTGTAACATGATTATTCTTCTTCATTAGGCCGAGCTCTCTAGTATATAACCACCCCCCAACGCCTGACGCTATGCTCCAAAACCGCACACAATCCAAAGAAACGGCAAAACACCTAGAGCAACTCGCACTTGGCCGCCTTGTCCTTGCACTTGAAGGCCTCCCTGAAATCATCCGAGTTCTCCGTCATGCCCCGAATACGGGTCATGGACGGGGCATGGACATCGGCATCCATCAACCTCGCCATCTCCTCCGGGGTGCGGGTATTGCACCAGATGTTAGCCGAGTACACAAAGAACAGCTGCTCGGCGGTGAAGGCCTCCAGCCCGGGCAGCTGCTGGTTCCACGTGTCGGGCATGGCCTTGCGGGCCTCGACCCAGGCGCTGTAGGCGGAGCGCAGGCCGCCGGCGTCGGCCAGGTTCTCGCCCAGCGTGTTCCTGCCGTCCACCTTGGCCTTGCCACCCGGCACGTCGACCTCGAAGGTCGAGTACTGGTCGACAAAGCACTGCGCGCGCGCGTTGAACTCGGCGATGGTCGAGTTGTCCCACCACGTCTCGAGCTCGGCGTCCTCGCTCCACTGCCGGCCCTTGTTGTCGAACCCGTGCGTGATCTCGTGCCCGATGATGGTGCCCAGCCCGCCGTAGAGCGCATAGTCGGGGAGGTGGTAGTGGAAGATGGGGAGCTGCGAGATGCCGGCCGGGATCGTGATGGAGTTCATGGTCGGGTCATAGAAGGCGTTCACCTCGGCCACGTTGTACATCTCGTTGCGGCTCGGCGGCTTGGCTACCTTTTCGTATTGCTTGGCCATGTTGAACCGCAGGCTGGCGAGCACGTTGGAGAAGTGGCTTGATGTGAAGTTGAGGCCCGTGTAGAAGGACGCCACCGACTCGGCGGAGCGCAGGTCCGGGTCCGCCTTGGGGTAGCCGATGTTCTGGACCATGTTGTCGGCCTTCTTTAGGGCGCGCTTCCTGGACGACTCGCTCATCCACTTGAAACTCTCAAGCCGCTTCTTGAACTCGGCCCTGATGTTGGTGGTCATCTTGTCGGCCGCCTGCAGCGTGAGTTCGGGGTAGGTGGCCGAGATGAAGTAATGATCCTTGACGTGCCGCACCATCTTGTCAGCCTCCTCGATACACGTCTCCCATCTCTCGAATTTTGTTGAGGGTGTCAATCCCAAGGCCTCCTGGAGGTCCGTGTCATTGACGTATTTCCCGACTGCGTTGATGGTGGTCCACATCATGAAGCCCTGCACGGCCGCCCTGGAGTGGTTTGTGACGAGGTTGGAGTACTCGGGCCAAAAGCCGGGCAAGTTGACGAGAATGCGCGAGGGCGCCTTTCCAGATGGCGTGAGACCAGTGACCAGCTTGTCGAAGCCGAACACGGGCGCAGCTTCGGCTATCTCAGCGACAGTCACATTCTGAATAGTATTCTGCGAAAGGTCAGGTTTGGGTTTTCGCGACTCAGTATCAGAGGCGTTAAGTAGTAGTAACACTTACCATGGCGTCGGCATCAGGTCCCAGCGATTGCTCGTACCTCAGCCCCTGAGTCACCATGTCAACTTCTAACCCCACAACCGCTGCTCCAAGGTCGGCGGCCGCCTCGCTGTCGAGGTTAGGGTACGAGATGCTGAAGATATTTCCCAGCATCCTCGAATACGACTGCATTTTGTCCTCATCAAAGTAGACCGTCAGGTTTGACTGCAGGTACAGCTGGGGAATGCTCCAGCAGATACGGTTGTGTTTCTTCGCTCCATGTTAGTGACAGGGGAAGTGACTATGACAAGCAAGTCAAGCACGTACCGCGTCCAGGAAGTCGGGCGTCACAGGCTCACCAGGCCTTCCACTGCAGTAGCTATAGAATACGGGGATATCATGCCGCGCGAGAAGCAGAGACGCCTCTTGCAGGCCGTCAAAGTCGTCTGACCCAACGAATGTGTCCAGGTCGGTGGGAGAAACGGGCCAAGTCGTGTTGATAGACACGATCAATTCATTCAGGGGTTTGATGCCCGCGGCAGCGATGGCGTCCGTGTTCATGCAGGCTTGGTAGGCAGTCCGCATCAGATCGAAATTGTCCTCCTCGACACTGTTTCGGGCGGTAAGGAGGGTGGATTTGAACCCCGCTGCCTCGGCGTGACTGGAACTCTCGAGGATCTTTTTTAGGACACGAGCGGTGCGCTTCCCGGCCGCGGGGAGAGTTCCTGAATTATCACCTTGGTGTTCGAAGGCGCCGTAACAAACCACTAATACCAGGTTAGCACCAAGGGCGGCCCTCGAAACACATGCCACGCCGCATGGCCGGCTGCTCAATGCTCACTCTTGTCGAATTCGGTGCACGGGTCCATCTGCTCCCAGTTGGGGGCCAGGTTCTGGAGGACATAGGAGGCCCCGTGAACGCACGCTGGCGTTGTGCACACCTGAGAGCTCTGCCACTGTCCCATCTTTACGGTGGGGAGGAGGGATGGGGGGATGAGAGATGGGGGGAATCAAGTGTCGTCGAGGTGGAATGATGGGACAAAGGCCCCCAAGCTATCGCGTAACGCCATTCTTTATACATTTCCGTCTTTCAGCGATCAATCCTTGACGCGCCTTACAGGGTTAAGCAATGGTCGAAGCCCTGAGCTGACTTGCCAAGCATAAGCATTCTTTAGAGGCGGGGGGGACTGGGTTTGATGCCACTCAGCCTCCAGAATGAGGCGATCGATTGGCGGTCAAGCGAAGGCGCATGGATGCTCAGCCCAACCCCAGGCCTGAACCCTTGGGCTTCCTGAAGGCAACCACATTTCAAGGGTCCGACTTGGCATACTTTTCAGTGGAGATGATGGGTCTCTCGCGAGGTTGCTGGCTGCTGTCTGGTGGCACCAGTGTCTGTCGTCAAAAACCTGGCGCCTGTGGGAGAACGGAGACTGAGTAATCTATACAGTTAATCCTAGACACTGGATGGTTTGCAGATCCTTCTGCTTTTAAGCAGTGATGTGAGTAAGTTACTGTACAAGACATGGCAATCTTCTACATAGAGGCTGCGAAGGGGCTTCAGCGTGCTAAATCGGGATCGGGTCATCTCGGCGTCGCTGTGGCTTGGCCATGGAAGAGAGAGCACCCGCGCTTGCACTGCTCGGCCTCATAATGCGGTCTCGTGGCAAAGACAGCCGGCCCACGGGAACGGGTGAGCTGTGCCTTGTGGGGACTCGGGATGGAAGTGCTTGTTCGTCTGTTCCTTGCGCTTGGCAATGTGAGGGAACGGGGGTTTAGCTTTGGGGTTTCTGGCGTCTGATTGAGTAACAAAACAAGAGGATGGCATTCTCTGGTGCCAATCGCGACAAAGCACGTTGTTTTCCACTTTCCGTTGTGCTATTTTCTCTCCTCGACCCGTTTGGAAGGATCCGGGCCCCTGCAAACAGTTTGAAATTTGAGGGTCCTCTGCGTGCAGTCCGAGTCAAAGAAGGAAGGGCCTGGGCGATCATTTCGAGAGTTGATACCCAATAAAGAAATTGATGCTCAAAATCCCCAGGTTGCTTTCAATTTGTTCTTTGTTTGGGGGTTGAGTGAGGGAGTCCTTGACGGAACTCGGAGCCTTGTAGGAACTCGAATTAATAATAACAAACAAAGGATATCACCAGACGACAGATCAATCTTCTTAGCAAGCCTTTGACTGAACGTTGCAGTGGTTTGCAAGTAGTAGTTTGGTAATCAACTCGAAAGTCGCATGGCTTATCTCTCCCGAGCAATAGACCGTTCAAGTTGTTTACTGGTAGTTAGGTATTGACTTGTACCGAGTTATACTGGTACGGTCTCGGAAAGCTCATCGTATTATCGGCAGAAGCGGGCACACTTGGATGCGGAAAAGGTCCGAGTAGAGGTGGAAAGAGACCAATGTACAAAGCAGATATGAGGGCCGTAAATCGATCATTACCTCATTACCAGCTCATAAGTCACGAATTCAAATACATAAACCCTCGTGCTCAACATCCAATATACATTGTCATGAATCATATACCGCTTCCATCATGAAATTACATATAAACAGGCCTAGATGGTCGCTCCTCCGCCGCAAGGCCCCGAGTGCGTATGCCCGGCATGACCATGAATTCCTCCGCTCCGCTTGAGAATCCGCGCGCGGTCGGCATCCCACCTCCTCGTCTTGGGCTCCACCGCGGGCAGGGTCTTGAAGCTGAGGGCATACTTGGCCACCGAGTCAGCAATGGCCTTGCTGTTCAGCAGGTATGCATCCAGGGCCAGGTTGTCCATGTTGTCGCCAATCTTGTGGTAGTTGATGTCGTATGCGACGCCGACTTCGCCGCCAAACAGCTTGGCCTCCTCTTCGGTCTTGGGCACCTCAGCACCGGTGAACAAGCCGCCCGAGGGAATGCCGTTCTCAATGAAGGCAGCGTAGTCGGAACGGCCCGAGAATTCGGTAGGCACCGACGGCACCTTGTTGCGCTTGTAGAAGTCCTCAAAGTCCTTCTCAATGACGTCGGAGCCGGCCGGACCCGTGAGGTTGAAGGCGTTACCGTCGCCGTCGTAGATACCGTAGATGTAGTTGGGGCTGGCGATCTACACATATGTTAGCGCGGGTTTCGGGTTAAATGGGGATGCATGTAATTACCATGTCAAAGTTGAGGTAGGCGCGGATCTTGGCCACCTCAGTCTCGGAGCCATTGATCGACTTCATGTAGTGGTACGAGCCGAGCAGGCCGAACTCCTCGGCGCTCCAGAAGGCGAAGCGCACAGCGTTCTTGACGCGGAACTTGGCAAGTGCCTTGGCGACGGTGAGGATACCGATGGTGCCAGAGCCGTCGTCGCTAAGAGTTGATTAGCATAATTCAAAAATGTGAAACCTCTTGAAAGGAAGGAAACTCACTTGATACCAGGCCCGGCAGGCACCGAGTCACTGTGCCCACCAAGAACCAACACATTGTCGTGGTCACCGCCCTTGGTCTCAGCAATGACATTGTAGCTCACGCGCTCCTCAACAACCGCATCGATCTTGACCGCGGCGGTCACCTCGCCCTGGGCGAGCTTCTCCAGGAGCGCCTTGCCGTCCGCTAGGCTGATGCCCACAACCGGCGCATACTCCTTGAACGGCTCACCCAGGGTGCCCGCCAACTCGCCGTCCACGTTGTTGTAGATGATGGCCGCCACCGCGCCGGCAGCCTTGGCATTGATGGACTTTTGGGCAAAAGCACAGGTGCCGCGCGAGATGAGGGCGATATTGCCCGACACCCCGGCAGGGTAATCAGCGGCGTCGCAACCCACGTTGGCGACGGCCACGAGCGGCTTGGTGGCTTCACCGCCGGGGGTGTAGGTTAGGATGTCGGCCTGGATGTCCGCGCCGTCGACGGTGAGCGAGCCGGTACCCGACGAGTAGATCTCGGTAAAGGGCTGCTTGACAACGTCGTAGTAGTCGAGGCCAGTCAGCGTCTCGTAGAGATAGTCAACCGTGGCGTTGTGGCCGCCACCGCCGAAAGCACGGTTGCCGCCGTGGGCGTCGGCGATGTCTTGGAGCTTCTGGGAGCCGGCGAGGAGGTCTTCAATCTTGACCAGGGACTGGAGCTTCTCCGAGTTGACGAGCGGCCCGGGCGGCTTGGGGCCACCTCCTCCGCAGCCGGGTCCCTTTGGACCGTCATGTCCGTGGCCTGGTCCTCCGCCGGCGGTTGCCAGGGCGGGGACGGCGAAAGCGAGGAGGGAAGCAGTGGTGGTCCTCATACTGAATTAACGGCTAGAGGATATGTCCGGTTGGAGGTGAGACAGAGGAGAAGGGAGAAGGGGGGGTGGCAACAACATCTCAGTTCACAGACCGAGGGGAGGGCCTCTCAATATGTACTTGGTAGTGTATTTCGCGTGGATGCAACCTGGTTTATCTCACCCTGGTCTCTCGCCCCGACTTGGACAGTGGTTCTCCGAAGACCGCATGTCAGCAATGTGCCGATCGCTTCGTCCAACACCACACAATCTCTCCGCTCCTTTGCGCCTTCTGGAAACGAATTAATCAACAGCTGCACGCCATTCGGCAGCAAGATCGCGTCTGGGCGCGTCCCATTGTGGCAGCTGCTGCCCTGCTCGGCCGAGCAACTGCCTTGTCCAGTAAGAGTTGGGGCCCCCGCGATGTCCCGCCGCTAGATCCGCAATGGCAGGTCCCAGTGGTGTGCGCCTGCAAGCCTGTTGAGCCGGTGTGGAGAAAGAAGTCTGGGCCTGATATGGTTCAGCAATGCGGGGGATGAACCGAGCCATGGATTGGCCAATCAAGTCGCGATAGCTCCTTCTTCGGTTGGAGATGCCGGGGCTAAGATAACTCAATTTGTGCCTTCCATGGCTGGCGACTTCCCGGACCCCTGGCTCCGACCGATTGCGATTGCGGAATGTGACGCAGGTGCGACTGGAGCTGTTGTTGCCCACCTGCTCATCTGGGGGAAATTCCCGCCTGGGCGCTGTTAACGACGCGTCAGTTGCCCTGGGTGCTGCGTTGGCGTGATCGGCGCTGTCGGGTAAAACCCGCCCCCGATTATAGGGACGTTCCCGATCACATGGGTTGAGGCTTCCTCTCCACTTCGAGGGGGGACTTTGAGTGTCCATCACGAGGGGAAACACCACCAAGTGTCGCAACTCAGAGTAGCATCTCGAGATCAGATGAATCCAAAAGCCTCCCAGTCCTACCTGACCCTGCATGGAAGCGGGAGATCAGCATAGCGGTCTTGCCTTGCGACCAGACTGTCGGATTCGGGGAACCTGTCAACTTCCCGCGTTCGGGTTCAGTAGCAGAATTGACCAATATTACTAATCCAACATCAAGGAGTGCTCTCAGTGAACATGAAGAATCAGGAGAAGACACAAGGGTCCCTGAAGAAAAAAACCTGCGGGAGCTGACCGAGAGTAAAGGCAGCGGTCAAAAGCACCGCATTGAGGTAGCAATGTTAAGCATACCTAAATAACATACAAAGCCAGATCCGAGGTCTATATTCTCGGCTTCCCATGTGTGCTTGAAAACTGCACCACATGGGCGTTGTACATAAATGCACCCTCTAACCTGTCGAACCCCGCAAATTCTCAGCTCGACTCAATGCGCTTGCAGTAATCACGCCCCTGGCTGACCTGCCAGCGGCAGAGCCAAACCTCCATAGCCATACCCACGAAACCAGCAATGCAGATGCCGCCGCTGTCGCTGACCGAGGTGGCCCCGAGGCTAAACTCGCGGTCTTCCGCCGGGACGTTCTCCATGATCTCGGCAAAGGTGTTGACATACACCGCGCCGCCGAGCAGGCCTTCCCAAAAGATGACGATAAACACGAGGTAGACCGACGGGATGAAGTTGAGCGCCGCGTGCAGCGTTAACAGGACGAGGTTGGCGACCTGCAGGAACGACGGCAGGTAGAGGTGATGGACCCGGAAGAAGGGCGTCGACGAGCGCGAGATGAACACGCCGAGCTGGTAGAGGAAGCCGTAAAACGGATAGTACTCCCTGAACTCGGAGAAGGGCGACTGATCCAGCGGAAACAGCAGCGTCGGCGCCACACCCTGGTTGATGGTGTACTCGGCGACGTACACGAGCAACAGCGGCAGCATATACGGGAAAAACAACGCCCTCGCCCGCCGCACATTCCCCCAGAACGACTTCTTGCCCGGCCTCCCCTCATGATGCGTATACGCGGTAGCCGCCACCGACGGGCCCGGCGCCAGCAACCCGGCGGAGGCCGCGCCCGCGGGGACATCGTCAAACCCCTCTGCCCCCTCCCCCTCCTCCGAATCCGCAACCTGCTCATACCCGCCCTTCCACCCTTTCAGCGGACCCCTCGGCAAAATCCCCCAAAACGCCACCACCATCACACTCGGCAGCAGCGCCCCGACCAACAAACTCCCCCTCACCCCCAACCCAATCCACCCCGTCAACACCACATACAACCCCGCCCCAACCAACCCCGCCCCCCCAGTCCCACTCCCCCACGCCGCGAGACTAGCATGGCCATAATAATGCGTCAACCCCAAAAAGCTCAGCTCCCCCCCACCACTCGACAGACTCGCCAGCACGACACCCAGCAACTTGAGCGGGACGGCCCCCTCGACGGGCGCGGCGGCGACGACGAGCATCCCCGCGCACGAGAGGGCGACAAAGACGGCGATGCGGGCGGGGTAGGGGACGCGGTGGATGAAGTAAGGGGCGACCAGCTTGGTGAGGAAGGAGGGCAGGACGTCGGCGAGCAGGACGGCGCCCTTGGGCACGGCGGTGCCGACCAGGTCTTGGGCGGCCGAGAGGACGAGGACGTAGAGGATGTTGTTGATTAGGCCTGTTTAGCCCCGAGGGGAGGGGTGTTAGTTGGTTGGGGTGGATGGGTTGAAGAGGGGAGGAGTGGGGATTGTTGCGGGCGGGTTATGGGGAGGGAGGGTTCGGTGTTTGGCAGAAAGAAAAGGGAGATCGTACCAAACAGCCAAAAGGCGATAACGACCGAGACATCGGCGCTGCGAAACATGGTGGACAGACGAGCGCGGTAGAGAGCCCACGAGGAGGATGGTGCGCCGGGCATCGGGAGCAAACCCGAGGAAGAAGGTGAACGGTTCATGTTGGTTGTTGTATGTGTGAGAATATGGAAATGTCTACCGCAGTGTTCCAACCGCCATTTGGTTTGGCATGGGACGCGGCAGTGCGGCCGCTGTCGGGACGTGCGTTGTGTGTGGTGATGATTCAGGGAGGATGACGTTCCAAGTTGGAGAGGTCCGAGGTCAGCAGGGCACAGGCATGGGACTAAACACCCGACCCAAGCCGACCCGGGGCAGGCAAGGGACCTGGGGGCGGATCTGACCCTAACCCTAATCACATTCACACCTTGGGGCATGACCCGAAACACAACCACCATCAGTCAGTCCTCAACCGCCAGAGAAAAAGGGTTCAGTTACTACAAGTCTAGTTACACAAAAGAAAGCCCTCGCAACGCTATGCTATGCCAAGACCAAAACTAACGTCTGAGAAACGAATAGGCCGTTCAAGCTCGCCCAACCCGTTTCAACTCTAGCACCTCGTACAGTCTAACAACTCCCTCCATTATTACCACACAGTACAGGCCAACAACAATCCCCATTCAAACAAGAAGCCGCAGCTCACCATGCCATCAAGGCATAACACCCTGACGCCACCGCTCAACCATATCCATATGCCCCTGCCCGCCACCGCCCATCGGCATCGGATACCCCGCCCCTTGCAGCGGCAACACATTGGCGCTCATGCTCGCCGCCGCACCGTTCTGGTACATTGCCAGGTTGGGCGTCGACCCGCCGTATGCACCCTGCCCCATACCAATGCCCTGCGCACCAAGGAACGTGCTCGACCTCTGCGGCTGCTGATGCATCCCCATCCCCATCATCCCACCCGCATTCCCCCCATATCCCAACCCGGACTGCGCCCCGGTCCCACCGCCGCCATCATTGAACCGCCCTCCCATGTAACCGCCCGAGTGGCCGCCCACAGACGGCGCCTTCAGGGTCGTGGGCATTTGCGCGCGCAACGCCGCCATCTTGATGTCCGTCTCCTGCCGGTGCCGGGCGGCTTCGGCCTCACGCCTCAGGCGTTCCTGCTCGCGCGGGTCCATCGTCATGACACCGCCGGCGCCCACAGCACCTAGGATGCCGGCCATCCCCATTGGCGCCGAGGGCGTGGCCAGAGCGGATGACACAGGGCGGGCGCGCGGGGGCGTGTCGGCATGTATCCCCAACGGCGTGGCTGCACGGTTGAGCGTACTGAACGCCATCTCGCGCTCGCGCGCCTCACGCTCCCGCTGGAGACGGCGGCGGCGCTGGCCGAGCGTCTCTTCCTCCTCCGGGACAGCCGCGCCGTTCTCCACACCGCCACCGCCATTGGTATCGCGGGACGCGGCGCGGCTGTGCGTGGCGTTGGCACTCAGTTTCTGGGCGTCTCCCCCTTCGCCGACGGTGAATTCTTTGAGCAGCTCCGCTGAAAAGGAACTGCTCACTGGCCTGGCGCGCGGGAGCGGGTTTTCGGCCGCCAGCCGGGCTCTGCGGGCTGCGAGGGTTTCGCCCTCGTGCTCTGGGTCACTTCCTTCTTCCTGATTGCCTACGGCGGAGCCCGGGCGGGAGCCGAGCATGGAACCGGCGCGGGATCCGCCTGGCTGTGGAGGGCCCAGGTTTAGGCGGAATTGCGAGCGTATGCCCATACCCCCGGGCATGTGGCTCATGCGTTTCTGCAGCACGGCCAGGGAGGCGGGCCCCTGCTCCTCTACCCTACCTTGTAGACGGTCGCGGCGCCGGCTAAGCGGCTCATTCTCCTCTATCTCGCGGCGCTCCATCAGGCCGAGTGGGCGATGCACCTCACTCATGAGTGTGCTAATATCCATGGTCATCCGGGTCGAACCTCCGGGGGCGGCAGCCTTGGCGGCCAAGAGCATGCCCAGAGGAACTTCGTCGTCATCCTCCTCGTCCTGCTGCGGGGTCGCCGCTGGATCTTCCCACGCAAGCATGACCCGCTTGCCATGTCTAGCCTTCCGCTCCACCTCGGCCACGGCGTCCAGCTCAAGAAGGGTGCTGCGCATGCCATCAGGGTGATTGAGAGCGCGGGTGCGCAGTTTGTCTTGCTGTTTGCGCAGCTGCAGTTCAGCGAGTAGCGTCGTGGGCGGTCCCTGATAAACCGGGCCTTCCTCCTCGCTTTCCGTCTCTGTTTCTTCATCGGCGTCCCGGTCGGGTGACGCACTCCCACGGGACCGGGCATCCTCGTCCGCGCTGCTGCGGGCACTCGTAGGCCTGGCGTCGTCATCGGATTCGTCGTTTGTGCGTTTTGGACCGAATAGGGAGAACCGGCTCGCCCGCTTCTTTTCCTGATTCGGGTCGAGTAGGTTACTACTAGAATTCCTCTTCACGAGAGTCTTGCGCTTAGGCTTGTCCTCGGCCGCGTCGAGCAGATTGCTTCCGGAGTTCCTCTTGACAAGCGTCTTTCGCTTGGGTTTGTCTTCCGTGGTAGGCGCGGAGGCCTTCTTCGCCTTCTTCTTCTTCTCCGGACCATACACCTCGGCGCCGAGCTTGCCCGCGAACACGTGGTCGGTGAAGGCGCTGACGGGCGCCGCGGCAGACGCGTCGAGAAGAGTATCCAAAGTGTTCATGGCGGAGCCGTCCTTGACCTCAATTTTTTGGGGCTCGGAAGGCAGGTCGAAAAAGGCGCTTGCGCGCAGCTGAGGAGGCATACCGTCAACGGTGATGGGGTGAGATTTGCGATTATCAGTGTCTGCGATACGTTGAGGCCGACGAAGTTCGCGTTGCTCCGGAGGCGGGTGGATGGTGCTCGCTTCGGACGGATGCCTGGCATGTGCCAGGTAATCTGGTCTCTCCAGTCCCATTCCAGAAGGCTGTGGCGTCAAGGCCGCGTCTGCGCTACGTTCCCCGAGTAGCTCCCCCATGAAGGGAGCATCGCCATTACTCCTATGCAAGCCTTCGGTAGGATCGGGCAGCCAAACGCGGGATTCGCGGGTCGCCTTTGGGATACCGCTGACAACCTGAGAGCGAAGTGCGGTTCGAACTGCGGCCTTGGGTTTCTTAGACAGCTTCGGAGGAAGGTTAAGCATTGCAGGGACAGGAGCGGGGTAAAACATCATCTGCTGCCCTGTGCCCGGGTCGAAGTATGTCGTAGGGCGCGCGGCTAGAGTAGCGTGAGGCCGAGCCGGGGGTTCATATCGTCCCGGCTCCGGGTTAGGTGCGAGGTCCCCGGTATCGGGATCGCAGTGCACGCCGTCAAAATCACCAAACGCTGCCTGGGCTTGCTCATACGTCCCCCCGGACCCGGATGTTGTCGGCCTATCATCCTCAGCAGGGGGTGGCCGGTAGGGTTGGTAGTGTTGATACTCGTCCGGTTGGTGAAGTTGCAGCCGAGGAGCCGGTTCCGCGTGGGATTCATAGCTCGGCACCAGTCCGTTCGCTTCCTGGGCGAATTCAGCCTCGATGAATTGATACGCGCTGCTACGTATCGCTTCCTCGACATCTGGAGTTTCCCCTGCCGCAGCGGCGCGATCAGCCTCGTCAAGAGCCTCCCGAGTCAGGGTGGTCGGATGCTCAAGCTCGGCGATTTGTGCGAGCGATAACCTGCTCGCAACGCTTCTGGTCGAGGCCTTACCTGGCCCGTGTCGCGGCAGGAAGCGAAATTCCTGGGAATGTTCAGGATCTGCTAGAGCCCCACCCATGTCTGCATTCTCTAGAATGTGCGACGGCATGCCGATTGAACTTGCCTTGCTGCCCGACCGAAGACGACCTGAAGCAGCTGACATGGAATGGTGCGGGCTCATCACAAAACCCCCCGGTGAATAGCCCCCTGAGCGCGCCGCGTTGTTAATTCCCAGGATGGAGTTTTGTCTACTCGCGACGGAAAGCTGAGATTGCCCGTGCACTGAGCCGCTGTCCGATGTCGATGCCGCCCGAGCACGCAGGATCGATGACCGACGGCTTTCGCTACGCTTGAGCTCGTTGTGTTCCTCACGGATGGCGTCCTCGATGCTGCTTGTCATAGACAGCCGCTCAGCGGTGGCTTCGAGGGCTGCAATGTTGCCCAGAAAATTCCCGGCCTGAGACAGTTTGTTCTGGTCGGGAGCCGGGTGGCTGAGGGATACACTTGCGTTCGATGAGGTGCGAACAATCGGCGGTCGAATCGGGTTGGACGCGGCGCGGCTCCGTCGTCGCGGTTGGCTCGCGGACGGTGTTGGTCGAATCAAGGCGGTGTCGGCGACAACGGTAGAAGGGGGAGAAGTAGGAGCGGACGAGGGAGGCAAACCTGGGGCATCGTGTGCCTGGGAGGCGCTCGAGGTTGGGGCTGACGGATCAGGATTCGGCGTTGCGGCGGCAGCTTGCGGCACGGCGATCTTTGTGGTGTTTTCGTCTTGGGCTGCAATGGGTTGTTCCTTTTGGTCTGCAGCGCCAAGACCGTCGCTTGCCAAAGCCGCGTCTAGAACCGACGCATTTTTGACCGGAGAGGGCGATGGGGAGCGCGATACGGCCGGGGAAGGGGAAATCGAGGATGGGCGCGACACGGGCCCCACTGGGCGCTGGTCTGCACTTTTTGACCGGAGCAGCTCGTATCCCAAGGTGGCGCTTGACGTTGATGCATGCAGCGCCTCGAACGATTCCACCATGGCACCCACGATGGTTGCAGGGCCTGCGGAAGCGGATGCACCCGGGGCCGTGCTCTTGCTGCTGCTGCGGCTGAGGTTCCCGGTGCGCCTCAAATATTCCATGCTCTTGGACGTACTTAACAACCTGCCGGCCTCGAGCGCGGCAGGCGACTTCCCTCCACCCATGTTATCCGACGGATAGAAGTCACTGGTGTCTATAGACAGCGGGGTAAAAGTTTGGTCGGCCAGCGCTACGGAGGGCAAGGGCGAAGACGAGGACGGCGAGGCAGGGGAGGCCACGGTGGTCGAGGTTGCGTGCGACACGGGCGATAATGAATCTGGGGGAGGGCTACTGCCGTCGTCGGCCTGGTCGACGGCGTTGTACCTCACCGCCATGCTGGTGGGAACGGCGTGCGATAGGGGACCGGCGTTGGGCGATAACTATATCGGCGGCATGGACAGACGGCTTGCTCCTTTCCAGTAAAATCGCTAATGACTGGAAATGGCTAGTCGTCAATCGCCAGGTCCAAGACCCGCCTGCGCTCCAGGATGTTTATGGCGATTGTGGGTATCAGTGGGTGAAAATCAAGATCTAGGCCGACGCTAATCCCGTTGGTCCCGCCGATGGGACCGAATTGGCAAGGGCGGCGCTCGTTTCGAAGAGGAAATAAGAAGGACGATCGGGGGGTTAAGAGGAACAGCACAATGGATTTCCGGGTTGGAATGCAGATATGAAATCGACCTGCACATGGCAAAGGAACCTGGAAGCCAAGCCGGGAATTATTGGCCTGTCAAACTGTGGTTTCCATATCGTTCCTGGGCTGATCCCCTTTTATTAATCTCAAGTTTGGCAGCGACGCCCTGACCTGATACTGTCGCTCCTGGCTGAGAACGGCGGGAACGTTGATGGGTGGCACGGTGGGGCCAAGTGCTTTTTCAACGGCTTCAGCGCTGCTGCCTTCCATCTCAGGTTCCTTGGACACCTCCCGTGACCACATGGACACCAGAGGGATGTGTCGCCTGAGCATCAGCAGCACACCATCTCCGTTATCTGGTTGGGCTCCATGGTGCCCTCCCTTGCCCCTATCGCGAACTTGACGAGATAGGCACCTTACCAGTGAACTACTAAGTTAAGGGAGTTAACGATCGACCGTACCTATCCGAGGGTTCTTCTTGCGTTTTTGGCTTTTGGTGGCGTTCGCAGCTCCCAATTTTAGCTCTCAGCGGGTGCAACCGCCCGGGGAGCCCCTGCAATTCCTCGTTTCCCTTGAGCTTCCATCGATCCAGCTTACCTATCCAGCTCGATTCAGGTCGGACCGCCGCCTTTGTTTGCAACACAGGAACTCGAGCATGCAATGCACGCAGGCCAAGGCAGGAAACTTGGTTTTCCAACCAGGCACTCCAATCACACGCCGCAGGCCGGCGGCATCTCTGATCCACCCATCCCAGTCCTTTTTATGTATGTAATATAATCCCTGTCCCGTGATTCGGGCGTTGTCCGTCAGGTCACTGCCGCTTGCAGGCGCCCATCCAGGAGGCTGCCGGGCAAGCGGTTTGCCGGATGTCACGGCAAGCCCATGATATCGGTCGACATTGCGGTAGGCAAGTCATTATCATAATCCCGTGATCGGTTTCAGGGACGTGCTTCTCCTGCACAAAACTTGCAGCTCCGCTCCCCACATTGGCCACGCGACTCGCCAGGGTCGTCACGGTTGGCCGGGATGATGCAAAAGGGGCCGAAGATGTTCAGGCTCGTTATGATCATGTTATATGGAAGGAGGGCCGGCGTTATCAAGGCCACACCTACATAGCCGGTCATATTTGCTCCCACTATCCTTCTTCTTTCCCCCAATGACAGTGTCAGCCCGAGACCCAAGCCCGTCACGTCCCAAGTTTCAATCGACAACCCATCCCCGTTGCCGATCTTGCGGCTCCATGCAAGTTCGGCAGGAAAACTGGCAGGGTTGTCGACGACACCTGAAGTCCAGGAATCGAGGTCGCGTCGTCTCGGCCAACACGTTCCAAAATGCAACTCTACGGATCTATGGATTGTTCTCGCCGCTGAGTCCAAAGCCGGTCTCGGTTCTAGACCCGCGCGTAAGAACCCAAAATCTGCCCAGTGTTGCATTGGACTGCCGAACTCCGTCGTGAACGGAAGACTGGATGAAACTGGCAATGCCACACAAAGTAGGGCACATCTCTGTCAAAGCTGCTCTAAGACCCCGTTTTTCCCCAGCCGATTATCCGGATGAGGTTGTTCTACCTGGCTATTATCATCAACCTTCCACGGGCAGGCATGGCCAAAACGCTCGCACGACGGACTCTGCCTATCTCTCTGCTGCTTCCCGCCCTTGCGGTCGTGGAGCAGTGATTGGCCAGAACACACGACCATGTACGTACAGGGCGGCACCCAAATGAAATGGGATGGTATGACAACAGTGTGGTTGGCGCTTAGGGAATCGCTCAGGAACATGCAGGAACATGACACCCTGTTCGAACGAAGCGGGGGAAGGTCGGGTTCTGTACCTGCATTGCCGGCGTGTGACGGTTAGGTATCAAGATAAATTACGTGCCTTAGGCTTTGGTCCGAGTATTACGCCAAGAAGTTGTAGCAGTGGTGACGACATGAGTTGATTCCGTCTTGCGTCTACTTTGCTCCATGCCGGTAGTTAGATCATAATGGGGGCACAATTCGGTCAGACGCCACTCCTTGACTGACAGACTGTCGCGGGTCAAACTGGACATTGCGGCATGGGGAGGCCCTTTTCCCATCGTACGGCCATACATCCCCCAGCAATGCTCACAGTTGAGATTGGTTCGGCTTTGGCCTCCATCTTCCCCTAGCAGCTGCTGTGTGAGTTATCCAAAGGCGTGGCAGGGCCCTGTAACACTGGCGGTAAATGATGTTGTGTGCTGTCACGACCGGTCGGCCCGGGAGTCCTGTTGTTTGTTACATGAAAGAATAAAATGACATGTAGCTCCGTTAAAAAGGGTCTAATCTGAGATGATGTAGGGCTCCTAATTAAGAGTCATGGTAGCATCGGGTAGCTTGGAGGGCAAGAGACCACAGCTAATTATCAGCCCGAATCCAAGACGGAGTTGGGGTATGGTGTTGCCGGCGGGAACCCATAACTGTAAAGGCTCCGCGAGTGTTAGACATTTCTTTGGGTAGAGTCAGTAGGGCAAGATAGAGAAAGAAAGATGGGAGGAGGGTGGTAATTGGGTAAACGGGGGGTCGGATGTGGCCCGAAATATGAGGAGCAATGCAATCGGGGAGAAAGGAAGTCGAACAGCAAAAAGACCAGGGAGTAAAAGCCCGAGACAAGGGGAGAAAACTAAAAGCCCAAAGAAGCCATAAGATTTACGATGAATGGGTCTGGAGAATTACACCCGGACCTCGAGGGCAAAACATACTTGCCGGATAGCTGTTCTGGCGACTTCAGATGACATAGGTACTTGGGTACTTGCGCTCTCCGGTCTCGTGTGGACGGTGATGTAGTGCACCTTGACACCACCGCCATCTGCTACAGTACCCGGTCGGGCTCGAGGTCCAACACCCGACCCTGAACATCTGCTCGGTTTGTAGGCCAAGCCACGGGAAGCCCCATCGCCCAAGTGAACTAAGATACACCGCGATATTGGGAAGGGTTAGTCCTGGACCCATTGCTTACGGATCGGAGACATCTTCCCGAACACCCCTGCCCTTCGTGCTGTTCGGGGTCCGTACGAACCCGTTTAGCTTTAAGCGGTGTTTGCTCTCGGACAGAATGGGAAGCGGCATCGGTGATGACGGGGAGGTTGGTTACCGCCGTCCAGTCGGCAGCGACCGGCGTTTTCGGCGTGCCCCTTGTCACACCAGCATCTGAGGGCCGCGTCAGTTCCCCTGATGACCCGAACCCGCATCCAAATCTGGCCACGTTGGAGGTTCTAGGCTAGGAGAATGAGAGTAACGGTGTGGTATAACCCCGGCAGGACAAGCCGCCCAGGGATCGAGACTCTCAAGGGTGCAGGCGATGTGTTGTTCCCCTGGCTTCTCGATCGATCCCCGCACACCGAGGAAGCCAAGAATCCGGGGTAAAAGTGGAGGGTTCTGTCGGTGCAAGTTGCGTCTCGCAGAACGATTGCTCCCCGAGGTCGGAGAACAAGCTTCTACGGAGGAGGGCGGGTCGACATAAGTCCATCACACGAATCATCACACGAATCCCGTTCCAGTAAGTGCCCTGATGACCAGTTTCCATGCCAGGCGCAGCTGCAACGCAACAGCAAACGGATATGGTGTGCGGAGGATTTTATCCATTGGATAGCCCCACGGCATCCCGCTTACCTTATCCGCATCCGCCACGAGTTATCGGACCACTGCCGACGGCGCTGGGTGTTTGAAGGGAGCGGGAGGAGGCGGTCAGCGGAGGCTGCGGAAGCGCGCATTGGCTTGTGGCGGACAGGGTCCAATGGGAGAGGGGAGGGGCGAAATCTGGCGACATCACGAGAAGATATGGTGATGCGTGTGGCTTACGGATCACTGTGTTATCACACATATGGCGGCAAACATTTCGAAGACCGCGTGAACAGTATTGAATCTGCTGGGAATGAACCTGAGGGAGAACATCAGGGCGACATGGAAGGCTGGTGTTCTGATGTGGCGTTGGTGTTTCTTGCTCCAAGCTAGCCCGGCAAAAGTTTGCGAGATCGCCCCAGAGGCGAATGCCGTCTGTCAACGAAGACCTGCCACGTTGAGAACCTTTGCTGTCGATGGTTTGGAAAGTTGCAATGGAGGTGGGGGAGCGGTGAGCACGGGGTATGGAGTAACACCCCGGCAGCACCTTACCGGCCCCGGCTCCCCGCGGCCGGGGGTCGGCGTGCTGGACACTCGCCATCCACTGCTTTGGAAGCGTGATATTCTCCATGTACTGATACCTGTGCTCTCTGCAGATGCGGGTAAGACGAGCAGCGAGGGTGGTTGAAGTTGGAGAGAAGCGAGAAGTTTTAGCCAAGGTCAAAACCAAGCAGCACCAGCGGACCGTCCCGCCTTCAGAACAAACCCCAAGCGAGGATCCGTTGCTGCTGTGGCTTTGGAGCAACAAAACCCACATTTCCTATCATTAGGCATTGGGCTGAGCGGGCTGGGATCCTGCCATCCATCATGGATCGCTCAGCCGGGTGGCAATTTGGAGCGCTGAGCATGGGCTGAATCGTCCTGTTTTTGTGCACCCTGTATACAGTGTGACTGCATCCTCGGCCCCGGTTCCTCAGGGGCGCAACGTGGACGAAACCATGATGAGGAGTGGAAAGCTGGTGATTTGGTCTCCACTGTGTCGAGGAACCGGGACCCTAATAATGCCTGTTTTGATTTCGTAACGCCGACGAGGCGAGCGCACAACGCTGGGGTGTACTTCGTACTTGTTGTCACTTGACCCAAATTCCCGTCGTGGCTGTGGTTGAGAGCGCGGGCCCAGCAATTTTGGAGAAATGGACGGTGGTCTGGACCAGGTCAAGGGCTTTGCTGTCAAGCACTCAACACCGGAGACCCTTTGAGGATTCTTTGAGGACCCTGAATTGCTGAATAAGACATGCCAGCCGTCCATAGGACTTCGAGTTAGCTGTTGATCTACAGTTGGGACGTCAATTCGCAGATCTGACACTGTGATCCCGATGATGTCAGGGCATGGAATGGGTGGATTGGTGGCAGTTCAACGCTGAGTGACAGAAAGCACAAAACTCCCCCGCTCAGCCTGGGGCAATCCCCAGAAATGAGGGGGGTAACGAGTCCGTGTTCAACCTCTCCATTCACACGGTGCGCTGATATATGGCGAGTTCTCTTTGTGCAACATCCGTTGCACTCTTGTGCCAGAGTAAAAAAGGGTTAGAGGAGTAGAAGTAACCCACTTATGAGCTTATCTGTTTCTGGAAATCTCCAGCCTCAACTCGGTTGTTTAGATTCGCCTGTTTGTGCCCGGTGTACGTACCCCTTTGTTGTCACCTCCACAGCTCTTGACAGGACAGAACACGAGACACAGACTTCACACGGTACAGGTACCTGAAAGATACCCCACCAGCCATCCCACTTGCCCCTGGTCAGCAGCGATAAAGCACAGGCTCGAACTGCTAGCGATGTTGCGATACCCGCCTCGGCTTGTGACCGCTTTCTCACTGCCCGCCCCCACATCCTGGTCCCTGGCGCTTCGGTCGAGATACAAAATCACTTTGTGTGCACCACCGGCACTGGGGAGTCAGAACCAGACCTCCTTCCATTCGAGTCACAGCATTCCCAAAACGTGGTTGGCAGCCAAGGTGACGATAAGAGTTGACCGAAAGCGCCGAAGAGATCTGGAACCTCGAGTTCCAATCATACCAGACAATACAACACGATACCTGCCTCGTACGGAATCAGCTGAACTAACACCAAAATAATTCCCCACTGTGGAATCCGAGCACCGACACCGACCGAGCAAAACTCCATAGGTACCTAACCGGCCCTCGTCTCGTCCAGTCTGCCCGCCCATAGTATAACTGCTCCGATCGTTGAGGCACGATCCGGAATGGACAATGTAAAGGAGCGGCCGCGGGCGCGGTTTGCTCCTATCCCCATCGAGACCACTTTTGAGCGATATCGCAAGACTATCCCCGCCGGCGAGCTCACACCCAGTCCGTCCCCGCGTTCCCTGTCACCACCCCGCCGAAGCCGAGAGAAGCGGAAGTTTGCTCCTCAACTAGTCGAGTCCTCGGTGCGCCGCGCAAAACGAGCAGGTGACGAGGGCCCCGCCACCAAGCACACCGACAGGACAGACATCACTCCTTACACAAAGCACATCTATGCCCCAAAAGCCCGCAAGCGCCATGACCATGGGCCATCCTCCGAGGAGCCGTCGGCGCAGAAGGGCCATGGCCGGCGGGAGTCATGCGACGACGAGATCGCGGGCGGCGTTTTTGACCTGGTCGCCCGCGATGCAAAGATGAAGCTCCAGGAGGTGGCCATGAGTGCCTTTCCCAACAGCGGGCAGAGGATAGGCGGCGCAGAGCACTTTTACGTGCGCGAGGGGTCAGAAGATGACAGTCCTCGAGGCAGGCCGTTGACAAGAGGGCCATGGAACCCCCTGCAGTCGCGGCGGAACTCGTCCGAGGAGGACATCAGCTGGGCCTTCAAGGAGATGCAGGAGCATGCCCAGATGCTGCATCGGGCAAGGTCGCGGGACCGGGTCGACACACTGGACCTCGACAACATGAGCATCGACGGCCCACCGAGCGACGCGATGGGCCTGACCAGGACGCAAAGAACATCCATTGCCGGCTCCCCGGAATGGCCATCGCGGCGGCCATCCGCCAGTTCCATTGGCCTCATCGGGGATACCTCTATTCCCCTTCTCCGCGCCGAGTCCCCCCTCCCTACAATCGGCGAGTCGACAATGCCCTACCTCCCACCCGAGTCCCCGCCGATCCGCCCCATCGGCGAGAACCACATGCCCTACATCCCCTCCGCTCCGACCGGCAAAGCCGGCGACATGCCGTATGTGCCAGCCTCCCAAATACCCCCCGAAACCGGCTTCGGCCGCGGTTCCCCCTTCGCCCCATTCCCCGCCGAGCGCGACAAGTCGCTTGAGCGAGCCCGCCAGCAGCACCGTCTCCGCTTGAAGGCCTCCCCGCCCATGCTCGGACAGGACCTGACCTTCCGTCGGTGCCCCTCCCCCAAGCAGACCAAGCTCGAGCCCGACCACCTTTGGGACGTGTCGACGGGGGCCCTCATGGAGGACCACAACCGCGACCCGACTGAGGAGCACGGCCTGTGGCGCGGGTATTGCTACACGGCAGACCCGTCCGAGAAACTCGTTCCGGCCGAGCGCCTGACCATGCTCTCCACCCCGGCGAACAACCGCGAAGACTTTGAAGACGGCCTGGCCTCGGCCCCGGTGACGCTCAGCGAGGAACCCGAGTCCCTCTCGCCGGGCGGGGGCACACAGTCGGTGCCCGGGGTGGTGCCCGAGCACCGCACCAAGTCCCAGGCGCCCAAGGGCCTGCACATGCTGCAGAACCTGCAGAACCTGGACGAGAAGCTGAAGCGCGAGAAGGCGGCGGCCGACCGGGAGGAGCAGATCGCGGCCGAGTTCGACGAGCATTTCGTGTCGCAGGTCTACAACTACCTCTCGCTCGGCTACCCGGCCACGGCGCGCCAGTACGACAGCGAGCTGGCCAAGATCAGCCGCATCCCCGTCGCCGAGCTCGAGAAGGGCGACCAGGCCTTCATGGAGAGCCTGTGGGGGGCCAACGGGGCCCGGAACAACGGGCCCGACGCCATGGACGTCGATGGTGCGGGATCCGGGCAGCAGCGGAGGGCTGGCGCCACGGGCCACATCATGCTTGACAGCGAGGCTAAGGACGGCGTCAGGGAGGAGGACCGCTGCCAGCGCTGGAAGGCTCTCAAGCTGTATATTTATGAGTGGGCCCGCCAGCACCCGGATCTCAATGCCATTAGCCCGTCGGCTTGGGGTGTGCAGGAGCGGAGGGGCAGTTGGGGGATTTAAAAGCGGGAGGCAGTGGTTGTTGTTGTTGTCTGGGTTGTTGTCTTCAAGCCCTGGGCCGCGTGCTTGCCTCTCAGCAGCTGATACGTGCCTAGTATCGGTGGGTGTTTGTTTTTTTGACGAGCACCCCCTTTACGGCTGGGTGTTAACGTGGGCCAGCTTGGTGTTGGTTCATCTTTTTATTTTTATCGTTTTATTGCTTCCCCAGCTTCTTAGCATATATGCATGGCATGCATGGCCTGGACGACCTTATGACCCTTTTTCTATTCATCCTACGTTTTCTTTATAGTGGCCTGGCGCATGCCAGGTAACTCTGCGAGGGGGCAGTTCTTCAAGACCCCTTTCGGGGGAGATATTAAGTGGGTGGTGGCTGCTAGAGAAAAGGGCCGAGAAAGACGGATATTCTTCAAAAGGGTGCGGGATAGGGATTGAAAGGAGGGTAGTGATGGCGCTGAGCTGCAGTAGAATCGGGATTTAGACCTATTGGTCTGGCCTTTGAGGTGGAGAGCTTGACTTGACCCGAGAGAAGGAGTCAGCCTCCAGGAGTGTGTAAGCCAAGGGGCAACATTGGGACGAGGGTTGTTACAAGACGAGCCCCTCATCGTAGTATTCAACAGGGAGGTCCCCCGTAAGAAGGCAGATAGACAACCTATTGTCCTGCTGAGCCAATATTTCTTGCTCGCGGCCATGCACTGGCATGCGTGATGTTTGCGGATTTGGTGTTGAATACGGGCCGCTGATGGTGGGGCTGAGAAAGAGCAGTGCGTGCTGAGCAGCCACCGGCATGTGAATCTGTGTGCTTACTTCCAATCTTCTGCCTGGCTGTGGCTCAGAGCATCGGGCTTCAGCCTTCAACTCACCACGTGTGCTTTCTGAACTTGGGTCTCCCTGTCCCCGGGCCCTTCAACCGATGGCAAAAATAACAAAATCAGACGGCATCATCTATTGCCACTTCGCCTGAGCTAGTGTCTCGAGAAAGAGACGATCATCCAGAAACACCGTGTCGTTACAATCAGTTACACTGTAGTTACCTAACCGACCGTGAAGCCGCCAAGCTTCCAAGGTTCGTCTCCCCTGTCGGCATTTCGCGGCGGGCTCCCCGTTATCGTTATCGATGGCGCGGCTTGCGCTGTGGTTTGGGGCTCGACCTGCATTGACACCACAGACATCCCACTCCCCTTCCGGTACCGCTCGAGCTTCCCACATGGAGCCCTCTCCTCTCACACACCAGCCTCGGCCAGAGGTGTTCCAGCCCAAGATAGTCCGTCTGTACGAAGCGTTATTCAAGGTTTGAGCCGTTCCTTTGCGCTTTCGTTCCTGCAATTGATAGTCTTCTGGGGAGGGCAGCCCGTGTGGGCATGTGCCGTTATGGGAAGTTGAGTCTGGAGCATCGAGTCGCTGACATGTCGCAACCTCTCTCAACAGGTTAGTCCCCTGGCCTGCAGCGACGCCCTCGAACCCCCATTCGCACGGGATGACGGAGATACCACCCACCGAGCCAGCGCTAACGGGTAGCCTGGGGCAATAGGACGACTCGGACGAGGCAGATCGATCAGCAGGCTTTTGGAAGGAGTTCTTCCTTCTCCGACCCGACCGGTCATCGCTGCGCCAGATACTGGACGAGACAGGGCCCAATGATCTGCTACAACTCCAGCACCAGACCAGACAGCTGTTTGTGCAAGCTATTGCAGCTCTGAGGCACCCATATGGCGTCGCAGACCTCCATGCGCTAGAGGTGAGCACGCAGACAGAAGACCAGGGCAAATTTCGCGGACTCGAGGCGGGCTGGAGCACTAACCTGATTCATCGCAGACCCTCAGCACGTTTATGCTAGCGGTACTAGCCAAAAAGTACACCAACCCGAGCTCTGACATCATCGAGCTGCTGGCCGGCCTGGACCACATTGACACCGTCTTCACCGAGTTCGTCAGCGCATTGGAGTCGCTCATCCGGAACGGAAGGAGTACGGGCTACGAGTGCTGCCAGAATGGAATCGGCCATGTCGGCCAGGAGGAACCACGGGTAGGGAACCGGGCGGGCTGTACATACACGGCAGACCTGCAGCAGAGAGCCGTCAAGGTGGCGCTTGCGGTTGCGTCCGGGGCATACCAGACCAGCCTGCTCACCTACTTCATCCAACGGGACTTGTTTCCAGCGATAATAAACGTGAGTGGCCTGGCAGCCGGCTGGTCTGTTGTCGGACTGACAGTTGCAGTGCATCCAATCACAAATAGCATCCGAAACGCCAGAGATAACGTCGCCTTTCATGTTATTGGGGCTGCTAGCAAACTACAACAAGTTTGAGTTCCAGAATCCTTACCAGATGCGGCTTAATGACTTTGTCAACGAGCGGGTCATCCGGGGTATTGTCAAGAGTGTTGGACAGACATGCCAGAGGTTAAGGGCCCAGTACATCGAAGTCCAAGAGGACCTCCCCGAAGGGTGGACACTGGCGGGCACACTGAACAAGATAGGGCTGGGAGCTATTGCACCGGGAGGCAAGCCGCCACCAAAGCCCGTTTATGACGCCGAGGCAGCCAAGAAGATGTTTGCCGAGCTGTATGCCGCCCCCCTACATCGGGTGCTACTGCCGGACAATTTACTAATGGGCGCCACAGACCCGGCCAAGAAGCAGCAGTGCTCCTCGCGACATACGACTTCACCCACGCCAACAAGCTCTTCAGCCTCGAGCTGGTCACTTGGGCGCCCGAAAAGGGCCAAGAACAGCCCTTCGCGAGCTTCATCTCCGTTACCTCGTACCTCCTACAGCACGCCCACCTCTCGCAGCGCACCACCCTCTACTGTCACCTCAACCTCATGGTCTTCCGGCTGCTGATCGAGGACCCGATCCTCTGCAAGCGCATGTGCAGCGAAGACAGCAAGGTACCCGTGCGGCTGTGCCGGCAGCGGTCGCCCTACCTTCCGCTGGTGCGGACAGAGCGCATCCTGGCTACAGCAGTCATGGACACAATGCTGGACGCCATCAACCACAACCTGCGGCGGCGGCTAGACGTGGGGCTATACACGCTCTGCGTGGGCATCCTGCTGCGCATCATCAGCTACATGTCGCGGTCGCGCACGCGGCTGCAGTACCACTGGGCGGACCTGTTCCGCTCGCTGCTGTCGCTGGTGCGCTTCCTGACCACGTATGCGGCCGACCTCCGCGGCCTGCCCCACGTCGACACCCTCCTCGACCACGTCGTCAACCTGCTCGCCCTCGGCCTCTCCGCCGGCGAGACCTTCCTCCCCACCCCGGCCGCCTACGACGACTTGTTTTACAAGGTCGTCGAGACGGGCGACGTGCTGGTCAAGTTCCGCGCCACGTACGGCCTGGCGAACCGCCCCAGCAACTCGATCGACACGCTGGTCAGCGTGAGCACGCACTACAAGGCCATGCTGGCCGAGGGGGGCGATGACGGGAAGAAGGGGACTGCGGCGGCTGCCTCGGCGGCGGGGAGGACGGCGGGCTCGCAGCTGACGAGTCTGCAGGTGGCCGAGGTGATCAAGCAGGGCTATGAGACGCTGAGCATCCAGGCCAAGGAGGGGTTGGATAGCTGGGAGAAGTATCGCGAGGCGGATGAGAGGACGCTGCTTAAGAAGATGGCCAGGGCGGCGGTGGGGGATGTGAAGGGGATGGTGGCTGAGTGAGTGGTGATGATGGTAGATGATTGATTGGCGAGGGGAAGGTCCCGAAGGGGGAAGGCGGGGTTGTTGAGTGGTAACTAATTCTTCACTTTAAAGGGAGGGTGTTTTGAGTTGTCTGTTCTGTTCTAAGCCATCTTCATGTGTGTGGGATGTGTATTGTGTAAGGTAATAAAGTACCTTTATTGAGTCTCATGGTGAAAGGTGGAATGGCATCTTGGGCGAGGCTTCGAGAATTGGAGACGCCGACGTGCCTGGTTGCTTAGCTTCTGTGCCTGACCCTGAATCTCGACTGATGCATGGACCCTGAAAAAAAGGCCGAGGAAGTGGTCAGCCTTTGAATGCAGTTTGCTTGTGGGACGATTCCTAATGCCGAGTTGCTCATTGGTCCGGCGGCGACCGGGCTGCACCGAGGCTTGGCATCATGTCATTCCAGGTGCGCTGCTTTCGCCTTTGAAATCAACAAATTGCCGGTCTTTCCAGAAACAACCTTTGGCAACCACCAATCTTTGTGTGACTCGCCACCCTCGCAATTCCTCACAACACAGTTCACCATGAATGCGCCGAGCTTCCTAACAAGGAGAGCGGTCTCCGTCTGCTTCTCTTGCCGGCGCAACTTCTTGCGGCAGCGGCAGTTCTCCACAACACCCACCTCTCTCGTCGCCGCCTTTCAGGCCTACACCCTCCCCTCCCAGCCGCCACCAGCCCCGCGCAATGCCTCGGTCCCCGACACCTCGATCGGAACCCCGATAGACTCGCCCGCCGTCCCCAGAATTCACGAGACGAGGCCCCCGAAGAATCAGGGCGCACTGCTAGACAAGTCCGTCTCAGAAACAGAAGCCCAGCAGTCCAAGCCCGACTTTGCCGCGACACCCTCGCCTTCGAACTCTCGACCGACCTCCTCCTCCACATCCCGCCAACAACAACAACCCGCCCAAATATCAACACCAGCAGCAGCAGGAGGAGAGGCAGGGGCAGCAGCACCAACAGAAACAACCCCCTCACCCGCCGCCACCAAATCCACCGGCACAGCCCGCCCACGCTCCCGCCTACGCGCGCGCAAGGCCGCGATCAACCTAACACCGGCGGCCATCGCGCACCTGCGGGCGCTGCTGGACCAGCCAGACCCCAAGCTGATCAAGGTGGGCGTGCGCAACCGCGGCTGCTCCGGGCTGGCCTACCACCTCGAGTACGTCGACCGGCCGGGGGCCTTCGACGAGGCGGTCGAGCAGGACGGGGTGCAGGTGTTGATTGACAGCAAGGCGCTGTTTAGCATCTTGGGGAGCGAGATGGATTGGGTCGAGGATAAGTTGAGCCAGCGGTTTGTTTTTCGGAATCCGAATATTAGTGAGTCTTTTTTCTTTTTTTCGTCCCTTTTTTTCTTTGGTTTATTTTTGGGATGCTGTGCTAACAATTGTTACAGAGGAGCAATGTGGTTGCGGGGAGTCGTTCATGGTTTGAGCGAAAGGGGTGGGCGGAGGGATGGCATGGACGGGGGCAGTTATGCGTCACGCAGAATGCAGAGATGAATTTGGCTTGGGTTAGCCGCATGTTTCGAGATGAACCCCCGCTCTAACTACTGAGTATGCGATGCAGCCGGTTGGAAGTGTGTTTGCTAGGCGCATTAGAACGGCGTTGGTGCGCTGCTACAGCGCTCGTTTTGCTCAAAAGATATTCTACCTAGATACCTGAGTCTCTGGACGAGCATAATGAATACTACTGGGCTTGTTACAATTACATATCTCTACTGCGGTGGACAGTATGGGTTTTCTGATCTTAGGCAGGTCATCAGAGACCCGGAAACTTGACGCCCGGCCGATCTATCTTAGGGCGGGAGCGGGAGCGGAACGAGCTGACCCCACGTTTGTTAATCCCGGGCCCAGCTCTGAGCTCTGCCGAGCCATGGCGCGGGTCGCCACGCTCTAAAGTGGGGCTGAAAGCGCGTTCGGGTCAATTAAACATCAACGCCTGAGCGCCCGCACAGCGCATCCACCATTCTTTGACATGGCTACTTGCGACTCTAATTTTGGTTGAACAGCGTTCCATTTTGCCCAATTTCTTGGACAACCCGTAATACTCTTGCTGCCAATTGCTTTGCTTACTTGCTTCCCTTCCTTTGCCATGGTGGTCTGCCCGATCTGCAACCGGGGCGTGAAGGCCACCGAAATCAACGGCCACATCGATTCGGGTTGCCAGACATTCCTCCTCGACGAATCTAACGAGCCGACCAATTCCTCCTCGCCGAACGGGACGCAGAGCAACACACAGAGCAACACCCAAAACCAACCGCCGAATTCGACACAGAAAAAGCGGACCGCCTCGACTTTCTTCCAGACCCCCGCCGCGAAGCGACAGCTCTCAGCCGCGAGGGCGCCCACACTGCAGGGCAATGGCAATGCTGGGCTGAAGGCTGGCACCAAGCGGAGCTATGACGACGGACCGGGGTACACCAGCTCACCGACGGATGCAAGGAACGGGGATGGCAGGGAGGGACCGGCGGCACCCGTAGCAGACCCACGACAGGGAGACAACACCGTCGGGTCGGGCGCACCCCTAGCCAAACGATCCAAGAATGCCCGCACCGCGCCGCTCGCCGAGCGCATGCGGCCCGACACTCTCGACCATGTCTTTGGACAGGACCTGGTCGGGCCCAACGGGGTGCTGCGCGCCCTGATCGAGTCGGACCGCGTGCCGAGCATGATTCTCTGGGGCGGGTCGGGCACGGGCAAGACGACCATCGCGCGGTGTATAGCGCGCCGTGTGGGGAGCCGCTTTATCGAGCTCAATGCCACGAGCACGGGGGTGGCAGAGTGCAAGAAGCTGTTTGCCGAGGCCGCGAACGAGCTGGGTCTGACGGGGCGGAGGACCATCATCTTTTGCGACGAGATTCACCGATTCAACAAGGGGCAGCAGGACGTGTTTCTGAAGCCGGTCGAGGCGGGAACTATCACTCTAATAGGCGCCACGACAGAAAACCCCAGCTTCCGAGTCCAAGCAGCGCTGCTCAGCCGCTGCCGAACCTTCACCCTCCAGTCCCTCACCGAAGACGACATCCAGCACATCCTCCTCCGCGCCCTCCAACAAGAAGTCGAGCACGAAGGCCTCGAGCTCTCCCCACTCATCGACCAAGAACTCCTCCGCTACCTCTCCTCCTTCGCCGACGGCGACGCCCGCACAGCGCTCAACCTCCTCGAGCTCGCCCTCTCCCTCACCAACCGCCCCACCCCCTCCGACCCATCCGCCCCCTCAGAACCCGTCACCAAAGAATCCATCAAAGCCGCCCTCACCAAGACGCTCGTCTACGACCGCGCCGGCGACCAGCACTACGACACCATCTCGGCCTTCCACAAGTCCGTGCGCGGCTCCGACGCCGACGCTGCCCTCTACTACCTCGCGCGCATGCTGCAGTCGGGCGAGGACCCGCTCTTCATCGCGCGGCGCATGGTGGTGATCGCGTCCGAGGACGTCGGGCTGGCCGACTCGTCGCTGCTGCCCCTCGCGACGGCCGCCTACACGGCCACGCAGCAGATCGGCATGCCCGAGGCGCGCATCCCGCTCGCGCACTGCGCCGTCGCGCTGTGCCTCGCGCCCAAGAGTACTAGGGCCTATAGGGGGTTGAATAATGCGCTGTCGGCGCTGCAGGAGCCCGGGGTGGCGGCCCTGCCGGTGCCGGTGCATTTGCGGAATGCGCCAACCAGGTTGATGAGGGATATGGGCTATGGGAGGGAGTACAAGTATCCGCCGAATTATCGGGACGGGAAGGTCAGGCAGGTTTATTTGCCTGAGGGGTTGGTGGGGAGGCGGTTCTTGGAGGAGAGGGATTTGGGGACAGAGGTGGATCCGGATGTTGAGATGGGGGAGGGGGAAAAATGAGGGTGGGGTGGTGGTGAAGGGGGATTTGGGAAAGTGAGGGTAAAGCGTGGGTAGATCATGTATAGAATGTTGAATTATCTGCTTCAGAAGCAGTTGCTGGATAACGCGGCATTGGCGAGGCGTTTTGATTCAAGGGGTTAAATAAGAAGCAATTTTTTACAACCCCCAACCCACACCCCCTTATTTTTCCTTGCTTTCAGAGGTCGTTGGGGTGTCCTTTTTGGAGTTTTAGTAGTGTTTTTATAGACGGTTTTCCCCTTTTCTTAGCAGGTTTGATTTTTCCCCCTTTCTTTTCCATTTTCCGACGGCATTCCTGTTGTGCGGTGGGCGCAGTTTTTACTTAGATCCTACTCACTCCAATCTTACCGACCTATATCTCATTTCTTAGGTATGTTGACGGGCAGCCCCCAACATACTTCCGCCGTCGCCGTCCGCGGTGTCTTCCTCCGGGGGAGACGGGGGGGGCGCTGCCTGCCACCTCTCGCCGATCCCATCGTTATTAAGGGTGTGAACCAACACCCAAGCGTCCCTTCCATAGCGTAATTAAGCCACGGGCGCCCGTCGCAGCGCCGCCTGGCCACCGTTATCATACCTAGTAGAAGAGCATGCCTCTGCAAATATCTCCTCACGGGATGAGGACAAATAACCGTGTGTGGTAGTATCCTATTTGGAAGAGACGGGGCCCAAAGGAGCGAGGACGTGAGAGTGATGCACCCGCGGCTAATATACCATCGAGATACAAGTATTAGGGGTGTATAAGACCACCTTCGCAACCATCGCATATCACACAACGACATTGAATATGTCAAGCTTGGATTCCGCCCCGTTATCAGCCACGGAGCTCAATCATCATTCCCACACCTCCCCCTCCCGCCACTACCACCACCGCGCCATCTGATTGCACTTGGTCTCCGCGCGGCATGTTTTACAGTATGCGCCGCTGCACATAGGGCTACTCGGCTCACGTGGCAATGGCAGGAAGTTTGTGTTCAAGGTCTACCGTCGTCTGTATTCCAGTGCCTGCCTCACAAATATCTAACCAAGCAAAGGAAAGCGAAACAAGACAGACCCAACCGGCGTATTACTCCTACTACCCAGACTCTATCGACCAGCAACAACCCCTAGCAACCAGAAAACCACGATCCCCCGACCAGCAGGTGATAGTCCCCATAGTCCCCCATGCCAACTACCTAGCCTGGCACTGCACAACCCCTCTCATCCTCTTAAGGCATGTGCAGCTTGTTGTCGTGGTTGCACGTGCACTTCTTGTCGGGCTTGGACGCGTCCTTGGCGCGGAACGCGCGGCACGGGCAGGGGACCTTCTCGAGGTTGGGGTTAAGCTTGCTGCCCGGGTTGTTCTTCTTCCAGGCGGTCCAGTTCGGGTTGGTGATGCTGTTGGTGCACTTTCCGGTGTTGGGCATTTTGACGGTTGTTGTTGGTGCTGTGCGGTTTGTAAGTCACTGGTGAAGTGCGAGATGGGGTTTGAATTGGGGGTGGTTACCAAGGGTTGGAGATTGGAGTTGTGTGGAGTTGGCGTTAGGCTGTTGGTGTTGTTTTGTTGTCTTGTGAGTGTGAAGATGTGAGTGATGCTGAACGGGAAGACGGTATTCAGCAAGAAGAGCAGAGCTTTATATACGCAAATTGTCAAAGAGATACCATCCCGAAGGCCCATCTCGTCCCCGTCGAGATGGCCTCGTCGGCCAAGTGTCAAACAAGATGCCGCAATCCTCTCGTGAATCGGCAACCATCGCCACGCTGGCGAAACTGGCGACCTCATCCTGCTCCAGGGCTTCCCGCGGGCCTGCACCATCAAGAGAAGGGCACAGCCGCACAGACCGAGAAATGGGTTTCAAACCACTTCCACCGCCATGAAGGCCCGTGCTGGCAGTGACAAGCGGTGCCGCGAGAGCCGGATACACCGAAATAGTTGACGGTGGAGTATGGGTCTTGACCCGGCGTCCTGGCCATAAAGGCAAAACAGTCGGGCCGCGGCGAAGGTAGGATTCTGTTCTGTGACTTGAACATGAGCGTGACATGGATAGGGGGCCTATGTTTGATCTTAGTAAGGTAGAGAGGTCTCCTGTGCCGCATCGAGGTCCTAGAAGACTCCACTGGCAGCGAGTACTCCATACACGTTAGCCAAGCGGCGAGCTTGTAAGTAGGCTCTGCGGGCCCTTTTGGCTGGTTTAACGTTTACTCCTGGTGGATTGCACGAAACAACGCAGAACAGTTTCATATTATTCGACTTGGTGAATATAACCCACCTATATACCTGTATATCAACAAACTAACAGACTGTTGGCGTCTCTAGAAAGAGACCTGCAGGTAGTACGGCTGCATGGTGTGTCTTCTTCCACATGGAGAAACAGGGATATCCTCCCGGATAGGAGACCCGCCAGTTCCCGACGAGGGTGTGGTAGTACGATGTGCCGAAAGGAATAGCCGTAATCCTACCACGCGTTCGTGGATACTTTGTGGGGCTCACTTCTTTATTTATTTGTACTTTGCGACGTACTAGTCCGTGGCACAGTGACAGGAGGATCACCGAACGTGGTAGCCCCCCGGTTCTAGTTGCCGATTTAAGATCCACAAAAGTTTCGATGATGTGAGAAACCAGTGCAACAGCCTTTCGGACGACTCGGGCCCTGGCGTCATCAAACGCTAAAGGGCGCCGCGAAACAAGCTCCACGGCAGGACCGGCAAAGCACCGCGCCGCACCCAACGCCGCATCTTGCACGCGACTAAGCTTATTTATCAACCTACCTACCTATGCCTAGGTAGGTATTGATCCCCATCACTATCCCCACAGACTTTGTCCACTTCGCATTCGGTTCCCCCCGGTTTCCTATGCATACAGCATGCCCCGCCGTACTACCTATATAGTTTATGTAGACGAAACACTCCATAGTACCAGCCCTGCAGGCTTAGTAGCGACCACACCCACCCCATCCCACTGCACCACCCCCGTTACCGACCGACCTACCTCTTCCCAAACCTCCCCCAAAAATCCCGCCAAAACTCCCTCATCCCATACTCCTTTTCCCTCCCCTCGGCCACACTAACCCGCGACCCGACCCCCCCAAGGGAAAATAACTCCCCCACCCCACCACCAGCACCACCACCACCAGCCATAGCACCAAACCCACCACCCCCCTTCAACCCCAAAACACCCTCATTCACCGCCCCACCCCCGGCCGCACGCGCGCGGATCTCCCCCGCCACCAGGGGCGCGACGTCGGCGAAGCAGGCGCGCAGCTCGCGGTCCAGCGAGAAGTAGGGCTTGCGGGCCAGCTCGGGGGCCATGAGGTTGTAGGCGCGGGTGAGCGAGTTGAGGTTGGCGATGGCTAGGGCGTGGTACGAGGCCTCGGCGGCTTGCCAGGCGGGGTCGCGGAAGGGGGTTGTTGGGAGGGGGTCGGTTGGGGTTGGGGGGGAGGGTGAGGAGGAGGAGGGGGTTGATGGTACAGGGTCGATGGTCGGGTGGGGGGATACGGTGGTGGCCTGCTTCATCATGACCGCGTCGTCCGTCGCGGTGGTCGGGACGGCGATCTGGTCGGGGCGGCGCCGGCGCGGGTTGTGGGCCTCTTCGGCGAGGGCGTAGGCGGTGGCGCGCGCGATCTGCTGCTCGAGGGTGCCGCCGCGGGCGGAGATCATGCGGGCGGCGTGGCGCTTCCAGTCGTTTCGCAGACGGCCGCGGAAGTTTCCCGCCGCTTTGGCGACCTCCTGCTGTTTCTCGATCCACGGCGGGACGAGGTCCTGGCGCTTGATCATCTTGTTCATGATGTATTCCGTCTGTCACGGCGGTCAGAGTGGCGGGCGCGGTTGGTAGTGATTGGTCGAAACACTCACGGTGTCGATGAACGGGTTGTCCGCCCGCCTGTCCCTTTCAATCCCCTTCCCCCGGGGAATATCTTTGAACTGCCCTCTTGCGATCGCATCCTCGATCCGTTCGTTCGCCAAGGCCGCCAGCCCGGACACGGTATTCGGCATCGCCCTCGCCCCCGGCGCAAAGCGCTCCCTGAACTCCCTCCTCATGTCCTCCCTCTCTTTGTCTGTCAACCCAGCATCCTTGATGCCCATCCCCGCGTAAGCCTGTGCCTTGTCCCGCGCGCCGGCCGCCCTTAACCCTGGTGTCACGCCGGTCTCTCTCCTGATGCGCATATCCACAGGTTGCGGCACGATCGGCTTGCTCTTCCCCCGCAGCCCCGGGCCCAACGGCTTGCGGGCATCATCCAGCATCCGCAGCACTGCGTCTTCGGTCGTCTCCTGCCCCGTCCACGGCTGGGCCGAGGCCATGGCGCGTGTGCCCAGCCCGGCCGAGTCAGGGATGCGCGAGGTGATGCCAGCTTGGGCCAGCGCGGCCGAGTTTTCGTGGTTGAACTTGGCGCTGGCTATTTTGTCGAGCAGCTGGGCCTTGAGCTCCTCGCTGAAGCCGGCTTCCTCAATGGCGCGGCGGCCAGCGCGGCCTCCGGTGAGCAGGGCGTCTTCGGTGGCTTCTCGCAGGCGGGTTGCCATGGGGCCCAGTTCGGGGTTGGGGCCAGGTGCGGCGCCGGAGGTTTCGGGAGGTGTTTTCGAGGTGCCATCCTGGAGTGTCCTCGGTTGGGATGCATTCGTAGTGTTCGCGGGGAGGGATGCGGGGCGAGATTGGGAGATGTGACGGCGGGTTGGTGGAAGTTTCGTACGGAAGATCGTCTTTAATCGCAGGGCGCGAGCGCAACTAGCGCAAATGAAGGGTGTCGAGGCCATAAGGCAATACTGTCGACGGAAATGGTGGGAAGAATAGCATGGGAGGTGGCGTGAAGATGCCGAAATGTTTCTGACGAACGCCGAGCTGAGATAAGCGTACAGTGATGATCCACACTCAACCGGGCCCGCTGCAGCCACTGTGTCAGACCCCGGATTTGCAACGGTTGCATGTCCCTGCATCAACCCAAATCCAACTGCAGATTCGTCATCTCCAAGGACCTCAAGGCTCCAGAACACAATTCAAGGAAGATGTATTTCGTTGACTGAGAAATCTAGCTCTCAACGATAAAAAACATGGCTCGGGTCCTTCGTACCTATATAGGCAACCGTTCTCCTTCAGTACAGTGTATGCGGCCAGGATGCCTTGCGGCTCCCTGAACCCGCCCAAAATGCAGCGCAATCCTCCCTCTGGTCTGTATCCGTGTATCCATGCAATAATGCCGCCCCAGGTAAGATAATGTATCCCAAACTCCTTGCTCAAAAACAGCAGATCCACTCCAAACCCTCGACTCTCTCAAACGCAATGCAATGCAAAACAACGACAACCCCCAAGCCAAGACCAAGACTAAACCCAAGACCAACAACCCAAGACCGACAACCCCTCAAGCACAAACCGTGCCCTCCCCCCACCTAGCAGCACTAACACCAGCAGCACCAGCACCACCACCAAGACAATCCCCGACCCTACGCCCGCACGACCCCAACCCCGCTACGCCCTCGGCCTCCCTCATCCCGCCCGTGACCCCGGCGGGCCTCACGAGCGCCGGGATCTCGAGGAAGTCGGGCTCGCCGTCGAGCTGGACGCGGAAGCGGCCGACCTCGCGGAAGCCCAGGCGGCGGTAGAGGGCCAGGCCCATGGGGCTGGCGAAGACGGTGGTGGGCACGCCGAGGGCGCGCGCCTGCGCGATGCCCCACGACGCCAGCGCCGTCCCGGCCCCGCGCCGCTGCCGCCGCGGGTGCGTCAGCAGGATCTTGAGGAACACGTGCCCGCCTTGTGGTTGTGGTTGTTGTTCTTGGGGGTGGTGTTGCCGCCCGCCGTACCGGGCGTCGAACAGCGTCGCTTTGTTCTGCTCTAGCGCCGCCCGGAAGGCCGACTGTCGCGTGAGGTGGCCGATCGTCGTCGAGGAGGACGGGTGGGTTGGGGAGGTGGGGGATGTCGGCTCTGGATGAGGGGGGATGTCAGCGATGTTCTTGCGATGGGGCGGGATTAAACGCCGGTGACGTCACTGATCGTACCGACGGCGCTCCCGCGGCGGGATTTCGGGGGTTGTGCGGCTGCCGGCATGTCCCAGGCGCTAAAAGCGACAACGCAGGTTGTCGGGCTGCCGTCCTCGGTAGGCATCTCGCAGACCACAACGGTACTGCTCTCGAGATACTCGGCACATTTCCGCCGGCAGAGGGCGGCGAACTCGTTCGAGTAGAGGTGCCCTCCCGGGAATCGGTAGGGGTAGACCGGGTCGAGTGGTGAAGCCCCGACGAGGACTGCCGTCATTTCCTCCAAATCGGCCTCGCTTGCTAGCCGGATGTTCATGGTGTGCATGTACGGATTAGGGGTAACAATGGTGGACTCGGAACTGACCAAGATTCGGGATGGATTCTTTCTGACTGGAGAGAAGGCGGAATGAACGAGTGGGGGTTGGTTGCCTTAGGTATTTGAGCGGGCAGTTCAACGGAAAGTAACAAGAGTATGACTACTTCGTATACGGGTGAAAGAAAGGCGAAACACCCTTCTCCAGGGCATGGGCATGGCGTGGGAGGTCGAACAGTGATCTCATCTCCCAGCCAAAGCAAGACCGACCACAACCTTCCTTGGAAAGTGGAAAGGCATCTTGTCTTGGCGCCTCCCCCGGGAATTGGCGATCCCCTATGACGTAAATGTGGGCCAAAACAGCCCAATCCGACACGCTGAGTGGCTGCATGTGATTATGTTTCGCCCCGGCAGCCCATGCGATTGGGATTTCAGGTCCCATTCTGCCTGGGCTCGCCTTGGCAAGCTTGGCCATTGTCCTCTCACCGAGGAAAGAAGGAACGAGTGTGCAGTTGTGCCGTGTATGCCCGCATTTTCGCCCCAACGCGCTGCCCAAGACCTCAACACAATTCGGTGAGATCACCTTCCCTCTCGCCTTCGCGCTCCGTCTATCAGAGATGGCTACCTAGGAGTTGACGGTATCTTGGGTTTGCTGCACGTTTTGTGGATGGACTGAATTGGCGGGGTTATCATGTGGCGGGGTCCCTGATTCTTGCAAAATCTGGGCAAAAGGCAGCGTCCACACAAAATCAGAGCTACCTGAGCTACGTACCACATTAGTTATTGTCGTCACTGGCCTTTGTGCCACCAAGGTACGGAAAGTTCAAACAACACAACAAGCTACTGCGACCAACGGCATCGTGGTACAGAGCCCCAAGGGATGTGACGATATTGCCATAACCGAGGACATGGGGAGGTCGACGACTAGTAAAGTTTGGTTATTACTGCGCGTAAGAAGCAACTAGCCCTCGGTAATCGACTGGGCATCTTCTTCTGCAGTACGGCAGACGTCACCCACACGCCGAACCAATGACGAAACCACGAAGCCACAGCCCCCTGTAAAGCAGAACCTCATCAGATGCCGCCGTGCTCCCGTCATCTTCCCCCTTCGGGGATCGTCATAGCCGTAGTTGCGGCTGTTTGCTGTTGCGAGCTGGCCCCTCCACTACTGCCACCACTACTACTACCACCACCACCAGCAGCTGCGGAAGTTTGCTGGCGTGCAGTCAGCACAGCCCTGGGGGGCTCAGCTCAAAGACGGTCACAATGTGCCGGGTACTACTAACCGTGGAGTCCCACCCCCCCTTCCACGTCGGAGCAACGGGCGCCGGTGACGATCCAACAGACCCAGGCCACGCAAACTCTGACAAGTCGCGGCGTTAGAACCCACGCCGTGGCAGAGCTGGCTGTGGAGGAGACCTCACCGTTGCACCGCATCAGTGAGGTGAAAGGGCCCTTGGACGGTGCCGGGTTCGTGTGTTCTAACAGGTCTAGGATGTCTTGGGGAATTCCCCGGCTCGTGGGCATGGTTGGGGTTGGTGTGTTGGAGTCTTTGGGGGGTGTTGCGTAGCAGCCAAGGTCGGCAGGCAGGCCGCAATGGCGCCAAATTGCGCTTGAATACAAGTGAATACCTTAGGCTTGAGCAGCGCGGGTCGAGGTTCAGTGTTGAAGTTATTACACTGCTCCCCAGAGTGCCCCCGGAGCTATTTATGTGTCTTGCTGCTCAGCATCTGTATGTCCCTCGTCGCGTGAGCCATCTTACTTCGGCAGATCTGGCTCCGAGATGTACATACAATATGACATCGCCAACTGGGATACAATCGAGTGCTTGGTGAGTGAACTAGTCCTTAACCAAGCCGAGACAGGCAGATCTTTTCGGTGAACCCAAGGCGTAGCTTTTTTTCTATTTGATCGGTCTTTTGCTTACTTGCATGATTGGTGGTTGTGTAACCGGTAAGCGGCCCTCGAGAAGAAACCAAGGTTGAGGAAGTGGGTACGGAGGTATCGCAGGACCGCAGCAACTGACGTAGGCAGGTCGGCAGGTGGGCTAGAACGACGAAGGTATTTGCCACCCATTTGAAGCGCCCCGTACTTTGACCCGCACCTGCTGGACAGGTTGACGGGGAACAAGAGGGACTCAGAAGCCAGAAGCCTTCGGGGGGAGAGATATTCGGATCAAGATAGCAATGACAGAAGAAATACACGTTAAGTGTACAATTTGCTGTTCTGACCGCCGAATTTGGCTGGGCAGTGCCGCCATTTTCGGGTACCTCGACAGTGCAGGGCGCTTATTATAGGCCAGGTACAGTACGTAACCAATTTGCAGGGTCCGGGGCTCTAGCCTAGGTGTTTAGACAAGACATAGCTCTTAACAACTATCACGAAGCTAATAGTGATCAATTGACACGACTAGGCTGCTCCCGAGCACCCGGAATCCCCAGCTGTAAGCTCCTCTTGCAACGTGTAACCGTGGTCCCGTGGCTGTTGGTCTTCCAACACCAGCCTGGCCAGCAGGTGACAACCAGAACAACGAGAAAAAAGACAATCAATCAAGACACAGGTGGTCGAAGTCATCGCCATCAACGCGAACCAACCCTGTTGAACCCTATCAATTTGAGCCAATTGCCGTACCCTGCGTGAGGTCCACCCAGCCAATTCAACAGGAGCCAACACAAACACTCCCTTCTTTCCACCCCCAGTTCGTCCACACCAAACTCCACACCCACCGATCTATCTCCACCCCCTCCACCACCTGCTCGACTTCATTCTCACGCACATGCTCGTCGTCGAACCCCCACCACCACCACCACACCCGCCCCCCACCCGCGCGGGCTGTGCGCGCGTACTCGCCGAGCTAGACGCGCTCTACATGAGCGTGGTGGCCAACGACGGCGACGACGACGACGAGGCCTACGACGCCGGCTCCGCGCGCCTAACCGCGTGCCCGTGCCCGCCGCCCGCGGCTCCCATCGAGCCGTCCGCGGCGGTGGCCGTGCCGCTGTGCGCGAGTACGCGCGAGAGCGCGATGCTCCGGTTCGGGTAGCTGCGGAAGTATGAGGGGGGGGTTGGGTTGGGTTTGGGGAGTGGGAAGAGGGGTGGGGATGCTGGGGATGGGAATGCCGGCAATGGTGAGGTTCGTGGGGATGACGGTGCTCTGGGTGGTGGTGGTGGTGGTGGTGGCAGTGATGGTGGCGGCGGTGATGGTGGTGGTGGATTTGGTGATCGCAGAGAGGGGGGCAGGCGCAGCTCGTCGGGGTGGCGGAGGCAGGTCGGCGTGCCGGGAGGGGGGACGAGAGGGTTCTCGGAGGGCCGGGGGAAGAAACACCAGTTTTGGTTTATTATCTAGCCTGCCTGGTTGCTGCATTGGGTGGTGGTGTGAGCAGCTAGTTGGGTGTTTGGGGGTTGGCCAGGAGACATGCGGAATCATACAGGGATATTGCACTCTTGCGCTCATGGCTGTGGCTCATCCGCCCATTGGGGCTCTGTTTGTTGTGGGGGGCTGGGTGAGCTTAGAGTGAGTGTCTCATGCCGTGTAACACGCCTCGGCACTTTTGGGAGTTGAAGCTATCACAGCCACTCTCAAGACATTCATTCCTATTGGCAGATTGCTGCAAATTGACGGCAAGGCTCTTAAGCTCTTGCCCATTCGTGTCGAGGCAGGATTGGGCGTCGGTGTCAGGTTCCCCGCTCCCATGCGTGTCTCATTTCAGTTCCCTCGGTTTCTCCTTTCTCCCCTGACTCGCACCCACCTGCTTCCCAAGCAATACCTCAACCCAGATCTACCAACGTCTTGCCGACAGACCTCCGGTTGCGTCCTTCTGTACCGACAATGGCAGATCCGCTCTCCGTCGCCGGCTTGGCGACGGGCATGATCTCGCTGGGCCTACAGGTCTGCGGCGGCATCACATCGTACCTCGACGCCTTGAAATGCCGCGAGCAAGACATCGCTTCCGCAAGGCAGCAGACCGACTGCCTCGACAAGGCACTGCAGGTCGTCGAAGCGTCACTACCCCAACCCCAACAGGAACACCAGGCGCCAACAGCTGCGGTGCATGGTTGTCTCGACTCTTGCAGCCAGGAGCTCAAGGCCCTGCAAACTCTGATGGCCCAGCTCGCCGGGCCCGACCAGGGTCTGTCCGGAGGGGGAGAAAAGATCCAGGCTTTGAGCAAAAAGTTGCGCTATCCGTTCAACCGGCCAAAGATCGAGCAGTTGGAAATGAGGCTGCGCAACACCAATGCGACGCTTCAGTTGGCGTTACAGGCTCTCGGAATGTACGCAGGTTCCAGCCTTTTTGGGTAACCACACAGTAATTAATAAGAAGACACCAGATCCATGTCACGAGCCGGTACGGAGAAGCTAGCCGTGCTCGAATCGACTTCCCGTAGCCTGTCAGCGGGTATCGTCGTCGTCCAGACAGAGCTCGCAGCGATAGGGACTCCCGTGCGAGAGCTCCACGCCGGTCTTCCTCGGCTCCAGGACATCCCAGCGCAACTCGACCGAATCGAGACCCTCCTCAGCCAGCAGCTTACTATCGGCAACCCAGCCGGTAATGTCATGCTACAACAGGATGAGCTCATGATGACTCACAGAGTGGCGACTGGCCGGTTTCTTGCGAAGCCATCAGCCCTGCGGGAAATCTGTGATGTCTCAGGAGCTGTCTCGAGCATCGAGAGGAACGGCCATGACCGCGACCAGTTCTGGAACTTGGTTTCATCGTTAGCCGGGCGCGCCGTGGTGTGCCGTTGCCGGCCCCGCAGGCACATTCGGCGCAACAATCACACCTGGGGTTCACTCGTCTTTTCCGTCGAGACGGCTGTACCGGAGCATATGCCCGGCTGCCCACTCGGTCAGGCGGCAGGCATAAACCGACGCCGAAAACTCAGTCTCAGGTACACCGGACTGAGACGTATACTAAACTCAGCCGTTCAGCTCTCGTTTGGAATGACAAGAGGCGCAGGCGGTTGGAGCATCAGCCCGAGCTTCACGTACTACCCTACCGTGGACGCCGAAACCGCACCGGCATTTCGGATTTTGACTTTGTTGAAGAATGCAATGCGCGTCATTTCCTATGAAGATCCGGGTCCCCGAACACCGGCACGGCTTAAGGAGTTGGTGGCACTAGCATTGGTGAAACTACTCACATTATTTCAAACTAGGAAGGCATCTCCTCTCGCTGTCGACTTAGAAAACCAATCTCTGGTTCACTATGCAGCTGAAATGGTGAGTCCTAAGCTCCCGGCTCATGACCTCTGGGCACTAACCCAACCACACATGATCTTAGTTCCCAGATATGTCACGTCCCTGGGAAAACGACGTTGCATGGCCGGTCACAGCCCTGCTTGAAGTCCTTGAATGCATAGTCAGACATAACGCTCCAGTACATGCCTGTAGTACTCGGGGAATGTGGGTTCCGACTTGTCCAATTTCAAGCAATCTTACAAAATAACTATGCTAACGTGTCGCTTAGCACACCACTCTACATGCTCACCTTTCTCTGCAACGCCTCTGTGGGCTGGATACGGGGGGCATCAGAAATCATTCGCCAGTCAGACCCCGAAATTATTCCAGTGTCCTCGGAGGAAACGCTATCAGATGGTCCTGGCTCATGCTGGTGGGAAATGCGGTCTGAAGACTGCTATGCCAGTACCCTCTTGGATCTCCTCAGAAGTTCCACAGAAACCGCTGAAGGTGTGTCTCACCATGGCTTAATATCAGGCTGACCGCTTAAATCAGACTGGTTCTCAGTGTTGCTAATGTGAGGTTGTTGTCTCCTCTAGCGTATGGATGCGGCCCATTGAGTCTGGCGATCCTCGCCAATGACGATGAACAAGTCGAGCGTCTCTTGAACAACTACCCGGCCATTGTGAACGAACGAAACCTCTCAGGCCAGACTTCTCTGCATTTTGCGGCAGACAAGCCTTCATATCTACGTCTCCTGGTGCGAACCGTGGGCAGGGCATTGCTCGAGGCGACAGACAATGCAGGCGTTTCCGCATTAATCTTTGCCCTCAATCTCAGTGGCTCGGTTTGCCGGGAGAAGACAAGCCGTCGCATGTGTCGCCAATGCGAATGTGCCGAATGTTTCATGATCCTCGTTGAAGAAGGCAACTGCGCAGTTCCCGTGCACGAAAACCTGCAAGCTTTCCTTAAAGGCGCCTCACAACGATGCCGGCTAGAGTACGCACGCGCGCTCAAACTTCGGCGGGACGAACTCAACCAGCTTGCTCTCGACAATCTACCAGCAGACGAGGCAGCAAAACTAGGACTGCACCGTGAAGGCGTCCTTGATTCCTTTGCACTATCTGCTGTTTTGTGTTTAGAGCGGCGAGGTGTTCGCATTCCTGGCGCGCTGGATATCGGAAGAGATCTGCTCTCGGTTTATCCACTGCTAGAGGACCCCTCCGACGCCGACCTTTTCTTTCAGGTTGGGTTTCGTGACACCAATATTTGGGGAGATCCATTTTTTCGATACAAGCTAAGCAATATATCGGTGGACAACGACTACCTGAGATGGCTCGGAGAGCATGGCTCCGAGGCCCTGTTTGACACGAACGGGAATATCTCCGGTGCTCCTGCGACGTTCCTTGGAATTGCTGAGGTGCTACACACCTTTTCTTTTGATTGTGACCTTGATCGGGGGCGCGGAGCAGTATGGCTTCGTGGGCTCAACAGAGCAGCCCTACGAACTGAAATGGCCGACAATTGCCAGTGCAAATGTTCACCTGGAGGATGCACCCCGCTCATTTTCATCCTAAAAGTGGCGGATTTTCACGACACGTCTACGCGTCCGCACGTACCCATGGATATTGGGTCCACAATCAACTACTGGGAGCAGTACATGCTGGATTTCTCCGCCGATCTCGAGGTAAAACACCATCTCGTAGCGCTGCGATACCTCACGTTCAAGTGTCTGAATATCCCGCACACTTGTTGTCGTCGCAAAGTCCTTTACGGGGCATGGCTGAATGAAGTGGAGCAAGAGACGGACGAGGTGGAAGACGAGCAAGAGGTAGACGAAGTTGAAGAAGAGCATGCTCATTGCCTTGCGCTGCTGGAAGAACTACTGGTCGAGTTCGAGCCGGAGCTCACGGCAGCCCTTCAAGATTATGATCCGGAGGAATATTATGATTTAGGGGACACGGGCCTGCGGGGATTCTGGCGAGTCACTTGGGTTAATCGCATGAGGCAGACCGCAGGGGAGCTTTGCGGCAATGAGCTATCTGACGACGAGAGACGGGCAGCTGAGGAAGTCGGAGTTGTGTGGGACAGACCAATCCCGCCTAAAGAGGGACAGCTCGACAACGTTGTGTGGAACGGGCCAAACCGGCCTGAAGAGGGACAGCTTGACAAGGCTGATCTTAACTCCGACAGGTTTGCTAGGTGCAAGACCTGCGGGAGGATATTCAAGAACATGGACTACTGGTTTGCTAAGCTGGAGGAGATCGAGGTGGAATAAAACCAAGACGGTATATGGGGATGGACTCTGGCCCGTGGTGGAATGCTTTTGGACTCGGCCAAATAGGTAGTTTCCCTTCCTTTTGGGGTAGATCAGGGCGGCGGGTCGATTCGATCTGGCCGCGCAGTGGGCTGAGATACTTACGTACATCTCGCCGGGGGTGTTTTGGCCTTGGTCTTGAGCACTTTATTCTGTGCCGGTTGTCATGTCCTGTTGCGTCCTGGGTTTTGGCGCAGATGGGGTGGCGTCTAGTTAGTGGCCACCTTGAGGAGGGACAGTGCAAAGGCTTTGTTCTGTTTTTGTCTGCCGGAGTGCCTTGCGGGAGTGCAGTGTGAATTGGCCGATTCGAATACAAGTCCCCCAAGATGGTGCTCACTACCGTAGGTGGTAGTTATACGTGACTGCGCGCCAAGATACCCTGAGCACCTGTTGGATTGGATGGGTGGACCCACGCAGGGCACGGCAACTGGCTCAAATTGATAGGGTTCAACAGGGTTGGTTCGCGTTGATGGCGCTGACTTCAACCACTTGTGTCTTGATTGATTGACTGTGTTCTGGTTGTTCAGGTGGCCCATGTGGACCAGGCTGGAACTGGCACTAGTACGCTCTTCACCACACCTAATTTTGGTGCCTGGAGGAGCAGGCAGCCGGCCGAGGTGGCCTAAGGCATCCAGCTTACTCACCTTTTCCAACAGCATCCTAGTCCCTAGCATGTAGGAAGTTCTATTAATTTAGCTTCTAGAATGAGAAACTATCTTAATAAAGCTTTTTTAAAGTTCTCATAAACTTTTTCAGCCTTTAAATTTTTGGTGTTATCTTGGTTATCATCATTATAGATGATGTTAGAATAATATCGGATATTTATTGCCCTATATTTTAAGACTAATGAATCTTGTTTTACGCGGACTATTATCATGAGTAAGTTCTAAAATATCGATGTAAAATATAAAACCTGCCAACTCCGCTACGGTACACGCCTGGCTAGAGATATGCGCATAATGTGGGCGCGCACTGCAGAAAAAAAAAAGAATGCACATTATGCACTCAGCCTGAGGAGAAAGTCGAATTCTCGTCTTTAATGTATGAAATTAAGGTTTTAACCACTAAACTACTCAAGCATGTAATAGGAAAACCATTTTCCTCACAATCTGGCCAGCAGTAAGCCACGGAGGAAGCTGCTCTTATTTATGCGGGCTGGGGCCGTGCGAGCGAGGCGTTTCAGACGCGACGCTATACCTGATTTGGAGGGCCGCTAAACCAGGGAGGAGTGCGACAGCGTATTCTAAATTACAGCAGTAATTGTTCTAATGGCTTTTGACCTTACAAGATCAGCTTTGGTACTGAGGAAGACGACGGGGGCTGACCTCTGGATGTTTCCTTATCTTGGTCCTAAGTTACTCAAGATTTCACTTAGCTTTCCCGCTTCTGTCATGTTTGTCACAGCATGAAAATGCAGTTCAGGATGACTCCCCGGGCGCGAGACTGTTGTTGGCCAGAAGAACTTCAGTGAGGAGCATGAAGGGAAAAGACCGGCCTGGACTCACGTTTGCATTGCAGGACAGACACTTAACTCCTGATTGATCTAGCGCTGCAGTGTACTATGGCATGGGGGGAGGAAAAGACTGATGATATTACTTTGCTGGCCTGAGAACTGCCACAAACCGTCAAGTTGACCCAGTTTCCGCAGAGAATCCCTCCACGGCCTCATGCCACAATGCTCCCATTCGAGTCGACCAATCGAGATACAGCCGAGTCCTACCTAAGTTTGGGGACAATGGGTTGATGTCCTCCTATGACAGCTGTGCTAGGTTTCCTCTTGTATGATAGTGCCTGCGTTCTTTGCCTTGGTCTTTTCCCACTCATCCAATCGTTCCAAGTCGGCCCGGGCAAGCGCTCGGGAGAATTCCAAGCCATCTGCAAAGTATCTGTCCGTCTGCTCAAAGTGTATCTGGAATCCGTGATCAGCGGCTAACCATTTCTGCATTACGGCGCCCACTGCGGACACCTCATCATCGGCCATTTTGTTGCTTGCCCACTCCTCCTTCGATTCATCTTCTCGCTTGAACCTGCAACAGCCAAAGTCGACCTTCAAGACCCGAAATTCCCCGTTCTTGTTCTTGTCGGGGAAGACGAAGAAGTTCCGAGGGCTGCAGTCGCGATCCAAGATATAGTGATCGCCAAAGACATGGGCGGCGGCAATGCCTTGGTCAACAATGCCTTGCCATGCTGACTGGGGCGCCTTGTCCGGTGAGAGCTCCAACATGGGGAAGCTTTCGTAATACTCCAGCAGTAGGCCTTTGACATGGAACAGCTCATCGTCCTCAACACCTGGCGGGGTAAGGTCGAGATCCACGGCAGCACAAAGGCGAGGCACTACTGTGCCCTGGTGATCGCGCAGGGAGTCGTAGACGGCGATTTCGGCAGTGTACTGTTTAAGTGCCATGTCGGCAAGGTCTGCTTCGATTTGTGCATCGTCCCAGTCCATCTCGTTGGCCCGAAAATTCTTGACATGATGAAGGTCATGGATAAATTAGTGGATTGTGCCGGACCGAATTGACTCGATGTATGCATCCTCTATTGCGAGTGTCCAGGGGTCAACGCCCTCATTCGATCGCAGCCCTTCGGCAAATCTCCGATCGTACATCTTGAGGAATCCAGTTTTTGTCGCCGGGTCGCCGCTGCCAGTGTCGGTTTCAGTGTCGGCTTCAATGCTGGTTTCAATGTCGACAATCATGGTGCAAGACATCGTTCGGGTTTTCAACTCCCGAATCCGAACGCGGATTGTTGGCGAAGAGAGATCGCTCTTATGAGGAAGTCTGGTCAGCGACAGGGTCTAGCCAACCTTGTAGTCTGGGTGAGCAGATGCCATGGTAGCTTTGCTGAATGAGATGTTCGTGAAGTCCGGATTTGAGTGATGGGGGATCTTGGTGAGTGTGTCGGTGCCGAGAAGAGCCTTTGGGGAAAGGAAACGATTTAAATACCATTCCCAGGGCACGGTGTGGAAGGCGTACTATCATGTTAATGTGATTCACTGGACTAATCATGCCTGGGTACCTAGGTTTACGATTGAATTAGGTAGTATATGAGAAGAATGGAGTCATACGGTGAGTAAGGGTTATGAATAGTCCTCAGCAGGATAGGCATTACGAATGACTTGGCTATTATTGGCGAGCGACGTGTTATTGCCCGAATTCCCTTACCCGACTACCCTTACGTAAAGTCAAGTATAGAGTTCTAGACTCTGTCCTCGGTGTGTAGCAAGTGCGAGCCGCCGCTCATTGGACCGAATCTAACATCAAGTCCCAATAAGGCAGGCACCAACTTGGACGAACAAAGCTCCTTCCTTAGGTACTACTAAAAAGCACTGTAGAAAGAGCCTACTAAAGCCCTCAGTGGTGGAAGCCCCGTTCTACCGGCTGTAGTCATGCCGGTTGTACCTTAGTCACGCCGGTTCTGTTTACAGAATACGGTACGTAACCTGGAATGCTTCACTGACATACCATACCGTTCTACTTGTGTACTAGGAGTGATTTATCTCTGGTCTCCCAGACTGGGACCAGAGTTTTCGAATAGTTTATACTCGCCACAAGATATCCCAAACTAGGTAGTCTTCCCCACCAAGTAGCTTGTTTCTCCCTACTCGCCATTCTCTTTCTCACTGGAACCCACTACGTTAATCCAACCCCCGGCATGTTATCGTTCCCCTTCAACAAAGTAACTTGACTCCTTCTGCCTGATTATGTCCTGGCTTCCTTTGTCATCGTTTCATTTCTCCTCTTATTTGTCTTTTTTACTTTTTTACTTTTTCTTCCCCCCCGCTCCTTGCTCTTGTTTTCTGCCCCCCCCCTGCCCTTGGCTCGCTCATTGATCGGTTTCTCCAGACCCCTTATTGGTCTAGGCTAACCGATCTGCCCCAACAAGGAAGTTACCAGGCCGGCTCCATTGCACGTGCGGGAATTACCCAGGGGACCTTCAAATCAAGGAACAGGATGGAAACATTCTCCATGAACGAATAAGCCGCATTTAGGCATGTTCCGACTTCTGCCTTGCAGTTTGGCTTGGTCAGGTGGGAAATGTGAGTTTGTAGTCCATGTGCGGACCTTGCCAAAAAAAAAAAAAACCATAACCCCTGGGCCCCCAGTCGAACCCGATGCTTCTGAGCACTCTCCTTCTCACCTGCCTCGAACATACCAGATATCCATGGTTTTATTAGGTATGCTGTGAGCTGCTTGATTGCACGCATTGGTCGACGAACGAACGTTAGGGCGATGCCTGTTGTTTTGGCCATAGCGTTGGTCATGCACCAACCTGCACCTCGGTTTTTTTTTTCTTTTTCTTTTGTTTTTTGTTTTCATCTGACACCGAGGACTTTGCCCCGATATAACACAGTGCAGTCCCCCACAACCTTGGAATGGTCGGTTTGAAGGTGAACTGTTATAATTAAGAGGGGACTCTACCCGACCTGAGTGAGTCGCTCCCTGGACCCTAGGTGTGAATTCCCGGGCACCCACATTCCACCTACACTTATTTATTCGTACCTTACTTATTAATCGCCAGCTCTGCAGAATAGACTCCTCTCCACCAAAACTTCATCGTCGACCAACAACTATTTCATCGTGCTCAGCTCACGGCTTGGTGATACCGAATTAAACTCATTGAAGCAAGACATTTACCCACCGTCTCTTTCTTTTCAATTTCATTTGTCGTTTATTTTTCTTTTCCAGGTAAGGATGCTCCTCCTGTGTCCGTCATTCGTCTTTCTTGTCTTGTTTTCTTTTATTACCCGTTTCTTGTTTTGATTTACTACCACCTTCTTGTCTTGCATTATTTTTTTCGGCCTTTTCGCAGCTTTCAGTCTCCCTATCATCTTTTCCCCCCTCGTTGTTCTTCTCTTTTCGGTTGCTCGCGCTGCCTTCTTCTCCTTTTTCTTCCCCCAGGTGCAGTGGTGCTGGGGTAGAGAATAACCCTGGCGGCAGCATTGTCGCTGATTTCTACCTAAAACAGTAAAACGGGCCTCCCGCTAAAAGGCTAGCAACGGCGCCCGCTCCTAGCTCTAAGACACCTCTGGACTTTACTTCGCGAGCACCTCGGACGGCCGACATGATGTGTTATGCGATTGGTTGCGCATGCTTGGAAACCGGCCTTGTGCAGCAGAGTGAGCAGGCGGCCTCGAGGCAGGATGGCCGGTTTGGGGGTGTAGGACGGGAGGGTGGTTGGCCAATCATGGTTGATTGGATGTCGCCAACGAAACCGATCAATGGACGAGCCAACGGCGTTGCAGCTAGTGGGATTGGAAACCGATGCAGGCCCTCGCCGCCCCTCGCCTTTTTCCCAGTACAAGACCCCCGGAAGCCGCATTGGAAAGCTGCACACAGCCCGAGGTCGTTCCTCGCAGCTAATAACAATTCCCTCGCCGCCGACATGGAGTTTTCGGGAAAAGATCTAGAGGATATCCAGCGGGTAGCGGGCCTGCTGAACCTCACAGTTGATGAGCTGCTCCAACAGAGCCGAGTCAATAGCAAGATCACCTCGGCCACCAGTTCACCCCAGCCATCGCCCCGGCGCAGTGCGAAACAGCAGCCGTCACCACTTTTCCAAGAGAGTCATATCCTCTCAAGTCATGGGCATCAACCCTCTTTCGACCTCGGCCTAGACACTTTCGACTTGGGTGACCCCCATTCTAGCGGCTCTGGAAGCGACCCCTCCGAGTTGGCTCTTCCTCCGCCGGCTACTCAGGATCAAGGCACTAGAGTTGTTCTCCTGAACCCCCACACCGCTTCATATGACTGCGATGCGGCCGCCTGGGGAACCAACCAACCCGCTGCCGAGGCCTTCGCATTCGACGATACCACGATGGATTCCGATCCCGCGGACGACGGATCGTACGTTCCCGTGTCGGACGTAAAGGTCGACTTCGAGTCTATCAGCGAGTACACCGTTCGGGAAGGTCAGGAATTTGTGCTGGAAGACGCCTCGGCCGATTGGGCTCTTGTCTCGGCCTCCCCCGAATCCCCGGTGTTGCAACTACCAGCCATGTCGCCTCCCATGGGGTCAGCCGACAATCGCTACCACAGGATCGCTCCCAAATTCCCCCGACACGGCGCCCAGACTCCGTCAGAGAGCTCCTCGCATCGAGTCAAGAAGAAGCGCAGCCCTTATGAAGGACGCAAGAGAGTCGACACTCATCTCACCCGCCAACTCCATGCCTGTGTCAGGTGCAGAATGCAGAGAAACAGGGTAAGACATCTCGTGGTGCGGCCCACCTAGCCGTTCCCCTCTTAAAATCCAGAAATCCCGCTTTGAATCATGATCCAACTTTGCTGATAATTGTAGTGTATTCCTGATCCTAACAATCCCCGGGGTCCGTGTTTAACCTGCCAGCGTAGAACGGTTCGCATGAGCCGGCTGCCTTGCCTGCGATACATGGTCACCGACAGCACCCTCTTCCGAACCGGCCTCGACTACATGCCGTTTTACAGGGCCCATCCGATGGTTGGACCTCACTATGGCGATTTCCACCTGGAGCGTCAGTGGACCGATGCTCCCTCCAAGATCTTGTGCCTGGGACAGGTTGGCTCCATGCATATCAAGATCGAGTTGCGCGAGTTTGTCCCGCCTGCAAACACAAGAGATTTGGACCTCAAGGGGCGGCCGATGTATGCCGTTCCTTGGGCTATTGCTGACCCCGATGCTGTGGTGGAAGCTTTCACAGAATATATCGACCGGTCTGTTACGCAATATATGGAAGCCTACCTGGACGATACAGACCCCCTTGTCTGGAATATCTTCCAAGCCGCCTACAGAGCATCCGTTTTCCCTGTTCCGGTACGTTTTATCGCCCCTCTTGGTATCCTATTTGGTACTGACTGACGAATTGTGCAGAACGAGATGCTCAAAAAGACATTGAGACTCTGGGTTGCCTGTCGCTTTATCGAATCCAAGTGGAGATGCTGGTCCGAGACTGGCTGGGCCGACAACGAGCTTCGAGCCTTGAATCCCCAGGACCCGTTCTACAAAGGCCACGACTCGCCCCCGCCGTATATCGACTACCAATTTGCCTCCATCGTGATGCACCGTATTCTCACCCCACTAAGGAAGGACGTCCTTCGCATCCTCCAGGGCACGTTCAACACGCACAATCCCCAGGACTGGTTTGCCACGTTTTTGACATGCTTCATCCTCCTACAGAATTACGAGATGCAAATGCTCTTTCAGAGTCAGTTTGCTAGGAGAAGGGAGGCACGGGTAAGAAATCTAAACGTTTCCACGGAGTTCCGCTCACAAGGAAGTAGGTACAATACCTAGACATGCCGCTTGTCCGGGCGACGAACTCGGGGGCCAAGACCATTCTGGCGCACTTCCACTACTGCTATAAGGGGCAGCAACTCTTTACACCAGGATTCGACTGGACCGCCCCCCGGGTCCGAAGGATGGCACGACTGGATGCTGAACAAAGCCACTTCATGTCGCAATGCCGGGATGTTGTGGTTCACAAAGGTAATCTCCCTTTTCCCGTGAGTGACACAGAACCAGGGCTGACGAGGACCTTCTGCGTAGCGCCCACCTTCCAAAGCATCAACAACAGCAATGTGTACCACGAAAAGTGGTGGTACACCAGCCAGCTTTTTGACCCCGACTGGACACCGCGCGACACCCTCGAGCATGCCCCACCGGTTGAAGCCTCCCACGCAAATGTGGCCTGACTTTCACATCCTCGTTCGCCCGCTTCCAAGTTCCCCGACCTGTGCGGCAGCCCCTCACTTTGACCACGACGGTCTCGGCCCCCCAGCCCCGGGTCGGATTTGTACACGAAATACCCTCCCCGCCAATGAGCTCCACAGCTCTTATCACCCTGCAGCCGGCGCGCATGGGAATGGGGGGCCGTCCTAAATCGGGAAAGGTTCATTGGTGATCTCGGGGCAGCCTGCAGAACACCCCTCCTGCGGTCCAACTCAACCCGGAGGACCCTTGGACCCGCTCGGCATCTTGAGCCGCATCATGTAACGCGAGGATGAGGATGGAGAGGCGCTCATTCGAGGTTCCCGGCCGCTCCGCTGTGCTATATTTAATATTGGTCCTCGGCATCCCGGGGGTTACCTATTTTGCACAACACACCACAATAACATTAACGGGCCATTTCCACGATTATTCCGACATCTTTGCTCTGTAGTGAACAATATCGATATCTAAGAGATCAGAATCACGATGGGCGCGGAGACGATACTTCTGGGGCAGCAAGGGCAGGCTTGGGGGGACCTGACGGTGAAGGCGAATTGCCCTCCTCGTTATTTCCCCGTCTCTACCGAATGGCCGACCGAAATGGAGGGGGATCTCGCATGGGGGCCGGAATCGTTTGCTTCGGAGGACGACTATATGCTCGTTCTGACCGAGAGCGAGGTCTCTGAGGTTAGATCAGGTCTACAGCATTTCAATGGTAAGTATCCAAAAATGTCATTACCAGCGTGCTACGGCCTGACAAGAATAGAACTCGGGCTCTACGGAAACGAAGTCTCACCCAGCACCTTCCCCTTGCCTACGCTCGGGCCGAAGCTCCGGCAGATTTCCGCCGACGTTCACCAGGGGAGGGGTTTTGCCGTGGTTCGAGGGCTGAAACCCGATGAATTCTCGCCCGAGGACAATATCCTCGTCTTCCTTGGAATCTCGTGCTATGTCGGTGTCAAGCGCGGCCGACAAGACGAGGAGGGGAATATGCTAAGTACGGCGACTTTCCAATTCGCAATTTGGCCCCCTGATCACCTACCTATCTAACACCTCCCAGTGCACATCCGTGACGCGAAGCTCTCAAAAACGCCCCAGCAGGACCGACCGACACGGTACTCATCCCGGGCATCGGTGAGCAGCAGCCTTATTCTAATGACCCAACCGCCCCTCACTAACCTCCCCAGACCTTCCACACCGACACATTCTGCGACATCCTCGCCCTCCAAACCCGCAACAACGCCTCTTCCGGCGGCAAGAACATGCTAGCCTCCTCCTGGACCATCTACAACGAGCTGACCCGAACGCACCCGCACCTGCGCGACCTGCTCGCCCAGCCGACCTGGTCCTTCGACAGCCGCGGCAAGTTCCTGCCCTCGAGCACGCGCCCGCTGCTCTACCACCACGACGGCCGCGTGCTGCTCAACTTTGCGCGCGAGCCGCTGCTCGGGCTCGACGGCGTGCGCCGCGCCGCGGGCCTCGCGCCCCTCGACGCCGACCAGCGCCGCGCGCTCGACGTTGTCGAGGCCATCGCGCAGCGCAACCAGATCGTGCTGGATGCCGAGAAGGGGGATGTGCTGTTTGTGAATAATCATGCGGTGCTGCACTCGCGCGAGGCGTTTGAGGATTGCCCCGACTCGCCTAGGTATTTGGTGCGCATGTGGCTTAAGAATCCCGAGCTGGCGTGGACGCTGCCGCGCGCGTTGCAGGCGGGGAATGCGCGCATCTATGAGGAGAATGAGTTGGGGGAGCAGTGGAATGTGGTGGACGCGCCGAGGGTTATGTTTCGGTTGAGTGAGCGGTTGAGCTCGTAGGGTGGTTGATGGGGAGGTTTGAGTTTTTTTTTCTTTTCTCTTTTTCCTATCTGTTTTGGGGGGTTCCGACTGGTATGTGCTTGGATGGAGTTGAGGGATGGGACACGGAAAAGGTTTCTGCGGTGTTATCTTTTTTGTCCTTTTTTTTTCTCTATGGGCTCTCAAGCAGCTCCTGCCTTGATCTACCCTTTTCTCCTTCTATCTTCTCCGGACACTCGAGGGTTTTTTTAGGCGTTACGGTTCCCCTTGTTAGGGGGGCCCTTTTGCTCTGCAGGGCAGCAGTTTGATACCAACAGCCAGATTGTGTCTCAGTCGTCCTCTTCCTCAATCGTGACTGACCCCCTGAGAGCTGCGAAAGCCGTGCGTTCCCCTTGATCGACTTCCAAAAATCCCCGCTGAGAAAGTTCGATCCCCTCAGCGCCCTGCATGTGCAAATCCCCTACTGCACGGTCTGCACCTCTATTGCGACTCTGGGCCGACCCCGTAGGGCTAGATCGGCGCCCGCGGGGTCTCGGCTCTCGTCTGATTTGACAGCGTGCGGGGGTTCACGCATGCAGTGAGCTTCTTCCGGAGCCCGGGCGGGTTGCATCGCAGCCGCCTAGGTGCCTAAGAGGAACTGGTTTGGGGGCAGGGATTGCTCTGGCCCGCTATGGGAGTGGGCCTGTAGCTGCTGGGTGGACAACCGGGTGAACAACCCAGGCGGGGCGACGGGTGGGATGTGGGAACGGAACTTGGGAGGACGACGGGACTGGAGTTGCAGGCTGGGATTGTCGATCGACGTGGTTCGCAACCTGACCCGTGGTGGGGTTTTCTTTGGCTCGCCTTCATCTCAAGTTGGGTTGTTGGTCATTGAGGGAAGGCCATAAAGATCACGGCTACGTGGTACGTCGTGCGGTGGCCTTGGGGTCGTGGGTCTCGCGGGATTTCAGATGGCAGCTTGGGCAACAACGGGGGAGGGCAAGTTAAAGGCCCCTCGCCGACCTCTTCTGTAGAATCCCTGGGCCTTGCAGGCTTTACCGCCCCCATTTCTTCGAACCCACCACCATCAAAATAGCCTTTCGGCAGGAACCGCTCTTCGCCACCCCTCCCGCTTACCATCCCAGGCTTACCCCTGAAACCCGCCATCATGGACCTCACCAGCGAAATTTTCACCACCATCCTCAGCCCCCTCGCCGCCTTCCTCCCACCGCCGGACAACACCACCCCCACACCCAAACCCACCAAAGAACCACCACCACCAACACCAACAACCCCAACCCCCTGGCAAACCTCCCCCCTCAACCCCCAATCCCGCCTAACCACCCTCTCCCCGCCACCCCCCTCCCTCTCCCCCTGGCGCCTCGACGCCGTCAGCCCAACAGGCCGACGCTTCCTCGCCACGCCGTCCTTCGCGCTCGGCCGCCCCCCGCTGCGCATCGACGTCTACCTGCCGGCGCCCGAGGCCTTCCCGCCCGCGCTGAGGTCCGTGGTGCGGCCGGAGCGGGCGCTGTGGTGGCGCGGGGAGGTTGGGCGGTTGGAGGTGGGGAGGTGGTTGGTGGGTGTTTTGGGTAGGTGGGAGAGGGGGTTTGAAGGGGAAGGGGGGTTGGAGGGGAGGTGGTGGGGGATGCCGTTTGGGTCGGCGGTTGTGGTGGACTTTCCGGAGGGGGAGCACCATCAGGATGTGGGGGGGGATGGTGGGGGGGTTGGGGGGGAGGAGGTTGAGGTTGTGCTTGTGCCGGGGTATGGGGTTGAGCAGGGGATGTTGGATTTGGGGGCGTTGAGGGGGATGTGGGAGGGAGAGGTGGACTGGGAGGGCGTCAAGGTCGTGGAGTGGGAGAGGTTGAGGTTTGGGAGACAGCTGCATGAGGTGATCTCGTTGGTGGAGGTCGATGGGGTCGGTGGGAGCAATGAGGGCGAGGTGGTGTTTAAGAGCGTGCTGCAGCCGCAGGAGCAAAGGTACATGTACAACGAGCTGAAGATGCTGCTTTCGCTGGGGAGGCATCCCAACCTCGTTGCGCCGCCGCTGGGGGTGGTTACGAAGAAGGGGCGGTTTGGGAACCGGAGGGGGGTTTGCGGCTTCTTGTTAGAGTGGTTTCCTCTAGGCTCCTTAAGGGAGAGGTTGCTGAGGGACGACTATGAGGAGACCACTTCGATGGACCAGCGATTGAGGTGGGCAAAGCAGGTCACGGAGGCGTTTATCCATATCAATGGCCACAGCAAGGCAGGTTTCTACCCGGATCTCAAGCCGGACAACATTGTCCTCAGAAAGAACGCGGAAACGGGCATGTTGGATGCGGTGCTTATAGACTTGGAACAGCGGGGGGGCTGGTTTGCGTGGAGTCCGCCAGAGGTGGCGTACGTGGAATACTTGGAGATTCTAGCCGGCGACTCTGGTTTGACAGAAGGCGAGCTGAAGGATGAGATCCTGGAGCAGCTGAGGGAATACTATGACGATCCCGAGTGGTCACCAGGCGCAACTGGCCAGCGGTACCACAACACGGAGGGTGGGTTCAGCCCGCCGTGGTTGGCTCTACTGAAGGCAAGAAAGGCAAAAGGTTGGGGGGCGCATCTGCTGGAACGGGCGCAGGTCTTTATGCTGGGGAAGTTACTGTGGTGCATCTTCGAGGGGCAGCCGTTTGTCAGGTGCGGCATCGACCACGAGATGTTGCGAGATGGAGACCCAGAGTACGAGTCGAGGCGGTCCGGGAAAGCGAGGGCGTTTCCGGAGTTCAGAAAAACACCCCATGCCATTCGCCAGTTAGTCCAGGCATGCACGGCTGGGGCGCCGGAGTGGGGTGCAAGTCAACCACGGTTACCAGGCGTGGTCCTTCAGGGCGGGAAGCTCCATCCTGTAGGTTCAGGGGACGGCCTAACTCCCCCGACCGCTGTAGATACTCTCAATGCAGCCAGGCATTTCTGGAGCCGAGAGGTGGAATTGGCCAGGGCATTCATAGGAGAGTTCGTTCTGCTCAGGGGCAAGTCACCTGAGGGAAAACTAAAGGGGGCATTCCAACCACCGGGTCTGGTAGCAACGCGGCCAACATCTGGCTTGCTGGATCAAGTCCAAACGCGCCCGCTGTTCACAGAAGTGTTAGAACAGCTAGACCGTATTGCGAGTCAGGTGGTAGGAACGAGGTGTTCTTTAAGTCCTGGCGTGGATTAGTACTCTACCTTTCATTCTCCGAGCTAGAGTTATGCCATCACAGGCAATTAAAATAGAAACAGGCGGCGTTGTCTCAGTACACAGCACAAGCTACGCAAGGGGGATCCTGCTGGAAGGATGATTGCTAATCAATCAATCTGGGCTCAATACTAGTATTGCTCTCGTAAACATCACTTGTCTGGAGTTCTTTTTTGCGACGCTAACACCACTTTTTTTTTTACCCATAGCGAAGCTCAGTCCACTCTCGGACTTCTAGTCTCCGAGGTGGTCATAGCTAGGCCAAGATGACAGCTCTGTTGACTTCGGACTCTTCCCAAAACTCAAAACTAGGCAGAAAGTATAGGTACCATAATACTCCACATCAAGGCCAGTCTTACTCACCCAAGACTAGGCAACGAACATATCCTTTGCACTCCCGAATTGCCCGGTTTCTAATCCGGCACTGCGCTAAAGCCAAGTCAAAATTGGCCGAGTCTTGATGGACGAGGGTAGAAGTTCGGAAACCACTTGAGGACTGTGCCGCTTTCAGGACCATGTGGTCAGTGGAAGCCTTTGGACTTATCTGGATTTGCCCAGGACACTATTGTCGCGCGATTGTAGTAGTGTGTTTCGAGGTTCTTCGATGGTAGCCTAAAGAAGAAGCTATGATGTATGTGGTATAGAGCGTTGATGGAGCGTTTCAGGGACCAGGTTGTGTAATTCAGACTATCTAGTAGGTACTGCACCTATATATTTGGGCATCTCTCAAACAGTCTCAGGTGTTTCCTATTCATCATCACTCGTATCATTTGTTTCTTACCAGACAAAGACTGTCAATAGACAACAAAACACCAATACCCTTCCACTTCTACCCTTTGGTAAGGACTCATCCGTTACAATCTCTGAGCTGAATACCAGCTTACGCACACAGCAGTTGCTACCTCAACAGACACCACCAGCACAATGCCTGCCACCGTCAACACCGGCCGCTGCACTCACAGCTCGGTCAACCCGCAGTGGACGCAATGGAACAGAGCCAACCCCACTAAGAAGCCGCTGAACCCCCACATGCACAAGGTCGAGTGCAGCTGCATGGCATTCGTCGCCCAAAACGCCCAGCAGCCAGACAAGAAGTGCACCTGCAACCACGACAACAAGGTCCACTGCCGGTGAAGGAGCGGGGGTTGGTAGCAGATGGACAGGGCTTGCCGCTGGTCGGGAGCTGTAGTTGTAGCCGCAGGACTTTCGCATTGGCAGGGCCGGGCGATAATAATAGACATTGAGTTGTCTTACCTATGTTGTGCTTCGAATCCATGGTCCATCTTGACAACCTTTCTCACTTTGACTCTTTCCTTTTGCCCCGTTTCGTTCCTATAACGCCAGATATCCCGCGCCCTTGCTCGGCCTACACAATCGTCACGACCGCGTCCTCTCCCTTCCCGAGAAGATCATGTAACCACCCCCATTCCACTGGACTTGGTGGGCCGCCAAAGATTTCGAGCAAAGCGATACGGCGGTACAGATGCCCATCTCCCTGCGCCGGACGGTGTCGGACCAGAGGACTTTGATCTTCCGGCACCCGAGTCAGAACCAAGCAGTACAGCTCCTTCATCGGCAGCTTGCGCCCGATGAGCAAGATATAGACGGTCGGCAAGCGCCCGTCTGGCCCTACCAACCCCCGGCAATTATCATCGGCCCACAGATTCCGCAGGTGCTTCGTCCCCAGAATATCCAAGTCTATCGCGTTCCACGGCTCCACCTCCTCCCCCTTCTTCAACTTCTTAAACCGCATCCCCGTCGGAATCAACCGCCCCTTCAAGACAAGCCAACTCCCGCCCTCCTTCAGCTCCCCCATAGGATCCTCCCCGACCGGCTCACACCTCACCTCGACCACCTCACACGCCGGCTCAACCCCAACGCCCTCAGTCCCATTCTCAAACCCCACCGGCGCCCGCACGCTCCCCCACGACCACGACGGCGCGCGCCACCGCCCCGGCCGACAAACCGCCGCGGCGCCCCACCGCGCCGCGATCCCCTTGGGCTTATCAACCGCCTCGGGACTCGTCACATACCCCTCCGGCGGCAGATCCACCCGCCACAGCAAATCCCCCAGCAACAACGTCCCCTCCCACAACCCCGCCACATACCGCTCCCCCGGTACCTCTTCCCCACCCCCACCCCCACCACTCGGACCGGGGCGGACGCTCCCCATCTGCCGCGCAAGCCCCGACACGGCGGGGAACACATCCCCCTCACAGGTCAGGCGCAAGTGCGTATAATCCTCGACCAGGCGGCGCCAACACAGCGCCAGCGCCGGCGCGTCCAGCGCGCCCGACTGCCAGTGCGGCGGGGAGTAGTAGTGTTTTGGGCGGGCGGTGCGGTCTAGCATCTGCGTGTACCAGGCCGGGGCGGCGGCGGCGGCGGCCTCGGCGGCGGTGGTGGTCGGGGTGGAGGCGGCCGGGGTGCATTGGCATGTTGCGGACGTCAGGCATTCGAGCGAGAGTTCTTCGGGCCCGAAGTGTAGGATGCGCGGGGAGAGGAAGCGCTCTTGGAGGATCCAGCCGCGCGTGAAGATGGGGAGGGTGGAGGAGGGCGCGTGGTGCGGGGAGAGGAGGCGTTGCGGGTGGGAGAGGGAGACGCGGAGGTGGATTTGGATGGGGGGTTCGTGGGGTTGGGTTTCTTCTTCTTCTTCGGGTGGTGGGGGGTTGTTGTCGTTGTCGTTGCCGTCGTTGCTGTCGCAGTAGGAGGAGGACGATCTGTTGTCGTTTTGTCCAGGGGTAAAGGTGACGGTGTAGGTCCGGTGCTTCTCCGGGACTTGGGCGTACAACCCGCCGTATGCGCCCTCTGATTTTGCCGCCGAGATGACGAGTGTCGCGTTTCGGTAGACAGACCCCATCCGGGCAGCCTCGTGTCGCCAGTCTTGGATGTCGTCCTGGATGATGCACAGACTGTCGATCCACAAGTAGCGGATGCCCAGCTTGCGGGTGTACTCAACGGCGTCCTGGAAGTTCCGGGGCAGCTGCGACCAGGAAATCTCGGTTTTGTGCGCCTCTAGGCTGCCAGATAGCGTGCGCAGAAACGGGCGGCGACCCCAGCAGTGGCTGAGGGCCACATACGGGGAGATCTCCCCTTTGGACACGTACAGACGCACGCCGCCCTTGGTATCGGCGCATACGTCCAGCACCCTGCTCGGAAGCGGTCCGGGAGGAAAACTGTTGCAGGCCTTGTGGTTTTGCTTGCAGTGCTCGAGTTCCCGAACAGCCCAGGCCAAGCTCTCGTCGGAAGACGTTGTTGCAGGGACCTCCTTTCCAACCGGGAGATCGGGCATGTTATCGGCGAGCCATGGGGTGACTAGAGATCTGTCAGCCTGCCACTCAACCAACTCTCCAAGACACAACTCAACCCACTCTCGGAAGCGTAAAACGTTAACTTGACGGGCGTCCTCAACAATACGACCTCGATGCTCCGTCTCGAGGCGGTCAAGTTGAAGTCCAGCTGCAGGTCATCCACATCGTCTCGTGTCGTCCCACAGTCGTTGTCCTCGAGGAACTTGAGGATGCCGTCCGACAGGATGGTGCATACATCGCAGCCGATGAACTTGGAATGCGTGAGCATGGTACCAAGGTTCGACCGGACCGAACCATAGCCCCCGGTGTAGGCTGGTCGGGGGTGGTCGCATCCTCGGCAGCGGTCGAAGCCGCCGAAGCCGCCGATAGATGGGAATCCTCCTGACCACATTGCGGTTTCTTTTTTTCTTCTTTGTTGGGTTAGTTGTTGGTCGAAAATAGGATGAATCTCGATACAAGTAGGTAGTCATCAAAATCCGAACGAGTTCACAGGCTTAACAACCTAACAAGGCGCTAATGGCCTGCCCAATGAATGCGACCCAGCATCAGCCGGGGCAATGTTCCACCGTGTCTAGCGGCCATCGCTGACCGCCAAAGGGGTGAGTAAATAAGAGGAAACCAGTGCGAGGAAACAGAAGAAGGGGAACGATAACAATAAAGGTGACAAGAAAAACCCATGAGACTTGCAAAAGGAGGGCGTCGTGGTCAGGAGCACGTCAATTCGTCGACATCTACGCCCCAGAGACGCAATATCTAACTTCATACTCAGAATGATGTACCCCGCTTCATCGAGCCTTGCGCCTCTCTTCTCAACCAGAGCCGCTGCACTAGCCCAAGGCTACCTGGTGTCGAGCAAGCAGCTTCAGCCGCGGTAATATATATAAACAAAATGCACGTTGCCTCCTTAGTACGCAGCTCACAAATCCAACACCTCCCACCCACGCATTATTCTTGCCCGTCTCCAAACGCCAGTCATCCCACATTAAATATACCATCCCCATCCACCCCGCTCATATCCCCCCTTCATACCCTCCCCCCTCCACCACCTCCCGCTCAAGTAACTCGACCCCACTCTCGCTCGTCCGCCACCTCTCAAGCACCCACTTCCTCTCCCCACCCCTTTCCTCCCGCTAATAGAACATACCATCAGCCGAGCCCTGCCGACCATGTCCCGCCGCGGGCTGACTGACAGGACAGTACCTGCCGTGACGCCTCACCATCACCATTGCCATCACCACTCCCCATTCCCCGCCCGCAGCGGCAGCGCCGGCGCCAGCACAAACCCATCCGCAGCAGTAGCAGCAGCAGACGCGCCCTCGGCATCAACCTCCTCGCCCTCCAGCACCGGCGAGCACGCAGTCCCGCCCACAGGCATGGCAGCAGCAGCAACAGGTTGGGCCGCCGGCAACGGAACCGACAGCGGAGACTGCGACGGGGGCAGGAAGAGCGAGTGCGGCCGCTGCGGGAGCGGGGGCACCACCATGCCATTGGTCCCGTTGCCGCCGTTACTGGTATTGCTGCCGCCACCGCCACCGTTCACAACGGCGCCCGCGCTCCCCGGACGCGGCGGCAGGATTACGCCGTGCCCCAGTCCCAGCCCCTGGCCCCGGAGCGAGGACATGCCCATGGCCAAGGCGACGCTAGCATGCACCGGGTTCCCGACGACACCGCCCGCATTCGCAGCAGCAGCGGCAGGTCTCCCGCCCTCCTCCTCCGGCACCTCGGACGAACTCCACAGCGACAGGCCCGAGTTGACCCGCACATGCCCCGCCAGGTGAGCAGGCACGGTGCCGTAGGGCGAGCCGGCGGCGTCGAGGGGCGGGGGCAGGGGCTGCATCGCGGCGGGGAGGGAGGCGCGCTCGGAGCGTGGGCTGCCCTCGCGGGACGAGACCAGGCTGGGCTGGGAGCCGCCCCAGGCGCGGGAGCGCAGCTTCATCAGGGCCGACATGCCGAGGTTGAGGTCGTCGGCGTCCGGGGGCAGGAGGGCGAGCTGGGCGAGGCCGGGCGAGGTCATCGAGTTGCGCTCGCTGCCGCCGCTGCCGATGGCGGGCGGGAGGGTGAAGCTCATGACCGAGTTGCGGTTCGAGTATTCGGACCGTTCGGTGATGGGCGTGAGGTTGGGCTCGCGCACGACCCGACCGGACGTGTTGCGATCTAGGCCCGCACTGGCGGGGCCAAAGAAGCCGCCGTTGGCGTACTGGAAGAGGTTCTCGCTTGTGAGGACGCCGGAGGAGGTGCCGCTAGTAGTGGTAGCTGTGGAGGGCTGGTAATGGTTGCTGTTGTGAGGTTGGTGGGTAAGGGGGTTCGCGTAGAAGTTGAATTCTTGGCCGTAAAAGCCGTCGTCATCGTTGGCAAGGGCGCTGGCGTTGGCTTCCGCAATGATGGCTTCGTCGTCGAAGTCGGAATCGCCAAAACCTCCTCCGAAATCATCTACGGCGTAGTCATTGATGTATCCGTTAATCTCGTCATCCTCGTAACCCGCAAGCTCGTCGAGGGGTTCGTCTACTAGCCCAGTCGGTGCCTCGGGCGAGGCGCTCCTTGCAAACTTGCCCGATGCTGCTGCTATTTGTGCGGCCGCGGCCAGGGCGGCTTGGTAGGCCAAATCCTGACCCTGGGGGTCTGCCTCGGGCTCGGGACAGTCCTGGGGCGGCGGGATTTCTTGATCCACTTCCTGCACGGGTGGCTGCTGGGCGCTGATGCTAGGCGATATCCGGTCCTTAGCCTCAGCAACCCCTGGCTGGCTTGGTGGGATGGATGCTAGGTCGGCCTTGCAACTAGGCGGCTGCTGTTGCTCCGCCTCCACCCCCTTATCGTCCTGTTGCTGCTGCTGCTGCTGCTGATGGGCAGACTGCATAGCCTCTTTGGCCTGGGCGAAGGCGCCGGGTATAGGGCGCCCGTACTGATCTGTATCGTTATTGTCGAAAATGGACTCGTCAAATACAGTTCCGTCGTGCTCAAAGTCCAACTCGTCCGCCAAGCCATCGTCAAAGTAGATATCATCGTGCTCGGGTCGCAAGGGTGGTTGTTGAGCAGTGGCGGCAGGGGGGTTGTTAGGTTGGTAAACCGATTGGTCAGGCGCGTCCAAGTCATCATCTTGCTTGGAAAAATGTTGAGGGCCGGGAAACATGGGTGACTCGGTGGTCGGGGTAAGGTCCTTGGTGGTGGCAAAGCCGATCACGTTGCCGGCGGCATCTCGCGGCGTCGCCACCATTCCTGGGGTATGCGGGCTCGTAAGAGACGATACGGGATTGGAGCGCTGGAAAGTAAATCCAGCAAAGTTTTCCTGATCATTGTCCGGGTCATCGAGATCAGCTCCGTCCCCATAGTCGTCGTAGTCATAGTCGGCATTGATGCCAGGTATCCTTTCCTCCAGCCCGTCGTCGTCCAGCATGGCGTCGTAGTCAAAATCTTCGTCAAAGTCGTCAAATCGGGGATCGGTAGGCTCGCCCGATGTCTTTTTAATATCTTGCTCCCGTTGTCTATGGCGCTCCTCTAGCTCCCTCTCCTGGTCGGCCGCACCGATCATGTCGAAGCTGAATCTAGAGGACGTACTCTTCATGTGTTTTGGCACCGCAGAAGCGACGGAATTGCCCCTTGACATGTCCGACTTGGACAATTGGCGAGACGCGGTGGTCTTGACGGATGTCGAGGTAGTAGGTGGGCGGGTGGCGGTTTGTGTTTTGCTAGAAGCGCCGGAGGATGATGTATACAAACTAGATCCGTCATTTGGCGGGGCGACCGACGACGTCTGCCCCGGCCGGACCGTGCTTGACGACGGCCTTCTCCCCTCTGGCACGAGCTGCGAGTCGCCGTTTTGGTTGTGTTTGGGTGAGTCGATGGCACCCTGAGCGGCCTCCTCTGGCGAACAGACAGTAGGGCCGTCCGCGAACGATGGAGTCCCATCGTCACCACGGCCTGCAGGACTGGCAACCGGTGAGATGGCTTCCTGTTTGGTCGTCGAAACAGCATCGCCCGATGCTGTCTTTTTCGGCCTGGGGGCGCTAAAGTCATGGACCCGTGTGCCTTTGATGCGGGGGTCGTAGATGGGAGCCGGAGGCTGGGTTTCCACAGCGGAATGGGCGGTCTTCCTCCTCATCAACAGGGAGGACACGGGGTTCTTTAGAAACGGTAGGCCCCTCCTTCCCTTCTGTGGCTCGGGAGCAGGGACAAGTGCGGGCTCGGTTGTGAGGCGCGTCCCGCCGGGCCGTTTCCCGGTTCCTCCAGGTCCCTGAAGATCGGTCGGCGTTGAGAACCATGAAGACTTGGTGTGTTTGTTCCCCGGGGCAGTCTGACGAGCACTGGCGCCAGTGTTGATCGGGGGAGGCGGGGGTTTGGCCCGCGAGAGCTGGTTTACTGGGACATGGCCAGCCATGGTCATCCCACCGCTGGGACCTTGTGATGCCTGTGATGACTGTGGTACTCGTGCAGCCTGGCGATAGTCCTGCAGGGCAGCCCCGCCGATAAAGCCGGCCTTCTTGTCCTCGCTGTAACCAGCACGGGCCGGGGGTTGGCGGGCGTCCTGGGGCGGTGGTGGGGCATCGTGGTGTGGGGTAAAGAAGTGGCCGGAGCTGGTCGACGCCACGCGGGTGATGGGGGGCAGTGTTGGCGGAAGCTGGGAGGAATTTGGGGAACGTGGGCGTGCATCGGGGCGTGGTGAGACATCGCGAGGGGGCTGCTGCTGCGGGTGGTCGCGTTGCGCGACAGTAGCATCCAACCCGGGGGCCTGCTCCGGCAAGGGCGAGGTCGGGTTTGACGGAGCCCGTCGATGAAATCGGAATTGCGACAGCATCCCGGTGACTGTCTACTCAATGCGTGTAGTGGGCTACACGGCAAAGACGGCGGTATAGGAGGATATCGGGTCGTTGAATCGCCTCGGGGCAGGCGGCAGCCGTCGAAGCATTGGGTCGCAGCTGGTGACGCGATCCCCGCGCGGCGGGGCGCGATTCGTTGCTATTGTCGAATTGGGTTTCGTGGCAGGTCTGGCAACTTCGACGAGATGGGAAATGGTCCAATGTGCAGAAAAGGGGTGTCGAGAAAAAGCTCAAGAGCCAAGAACGGCTGCATTCGAGGAGGTTCCCGTCGTCTCGAAAACGGAAGAAACAGCCGACTGCAAGGGATCGATCGAGCCAAACAAACACAGCCGGCCACAGCTGTCACAGCCAACCACTCAGCGACGGCGGTTCATGTCAATTTGATAGGCAGTTGGCCCGTGCCCCATGACAAGCAAAAGGCACCACACCGAGCGAGCCCACCCATGCTCCCACCAGTGAGAAGGTCAAGCGAATGGGAGAAAAAGCCAAAAAGCATGCAAGGGGCGTGTCGTGCAGGTAACGTTTACCTACATGCCACGGGCTCAGCCATGCGCATGATGATCTCATGATGATCCAAAAACTCTATTAATATCCTATCGATTTACTAATTAAATTCCTCGATGCATGCGCATCATCTCGAATCCTCGTCTACATTTCCTCAGTCCTCACAAATGCCCTCAGAACCTATCATAGGTGTAACACATGACGTCGTTCTCCGTATCGAGCACGTCGCCCACCGTCATGTCGGGTATCAAGCCCATTGTCGTCAACACAGTGTCTCGGGTCAGGGGGATGCATGAGCCATCGCGGGCGAACTCTGCGCAACCCGAAACTATCCCAAGTGGCATTAGTTTATTTTGGCTTTTTATTCACTCTCCCAACCTCACTCCTGTCCTCGAGAAGAAAATGAAACAAAAAAAAAAAGAGAAAAAAAAGAAAAAAAGACAAAAAGGAAGCCAAGACTTACTCGAAGCCGAGCGGGCACTATTGACAGTCTGCCAGCGCTTCCACTGCCAGTCAACGAAGCCGTGGTGCAGAAAGAAGACGGGGTCCCCCGGGGACGTGGCGAGCAGCCACATGGTAGGGCCAAGGCCCACGTGCACTATGCCGTGGATCGTCTGCTCGACGCAGAGCCGATGCCGCGTGTACTCGGTGCTTGCATTGCCGTGGCAGAGGTCCAGGAACGCTGTCGTCGCTTGGTCCGTCGTCTGCCTGTCCTCACCGCGGGCGAGACACGTTGGTCCATCGGGGCCGGTCAGAATCGTGGTGTGGTTGAATGCCTGGACGGGAAACATGGAGGTTAGTTGGAAAGATGCCTAGGTACCTACCTACCTGGGATGAGGTGAGGAGATCCTTTACTCACACCGTCGGTAATACATGTGCCTTCGGGGCTAGTAAGCGGCGGCAGCGCGCCAAAATACTCAGGCTCAAAGATGCCCGACGTGGCAAACCTGCCAGTGTAGGCGGTCTCCTGCCACCAGGGCATAGGGCCCGTGTAGTCGCACCGTTCGGCCAGCAGTGTCTTGAGCATGTGGAGGTAGTACCGATGCCAGGGCAGAAAGCTGTCGGAGCTATGAATACGCCCGCTCTGCTCGCGGTGGACCCATGTTATCTCGTCCCAGATGTTCCTTGCCCCGTCCCACACACCGAGTGGCGGCGTGTCCATCAAACACCTGACGGACTTGACATACTCGCCCTTTTGGTCGTTGGTCATGCTGTTCCATTCGGGCCGTACATTGGGGGTGCAAGAGGAGGAGGACGCCAGTTCGGTCGCCGTGTTGTTGCTGGCCGAGGCGATCTTGCTGGAGGTCTTGCCATTGAAACCACCGCCACCGACTTTGACACCCCCTCCCATGATTTTCACGGCTTCTTCCCACGATATATGCTTGATCTTTTCTCCGTGGGAAGTGCCGCCATAGTTATGGGCTTGCTCGCCGTGTGTGGGAACCGAAGCGGCCGATGCGATCACCGCCGCGGATAGCACCCGGGCGCATGTGGTAAACTTCATGGTGAGAATCGGGCGACTGGGAACAAGAGTGACGATGACTCATCTCTACGAGACAAAAGGGTTCGACGTGGGAGCGACTTAACTATAACTCCTCGTCAGGCCGGGTCCTCATTGACCGTCTGGGAGGCCATCTGAGACATGATCAACGATACCCTATTTTGGGTAAGCGGCTAGAGCGTTCGAGGCTGGGCATGACTGAGCGCTAGTGGGCACCTTTTTACCTGACCCCTGGACTTGACAGGTTTTTGACGTGAAACCGTTGGACACGAGGTTGGTAAAGTGGTTTGCTAGCGCTGAGCCACGCGCGCCACCCAAGGGGAAACAACTTTGGGCCAACCAACCCCGACCACATCCCATGCCGATCCGACCTCGTAAAAACGATATCCCCACTTCTTTGTGCTTTTTGGAGCTGCGTGTGGTTGGCCGTACCGCTCACCGGTGCAAAGCGTGAAGGAGAATGGGTTCCGGTCAGGAATTGCATGCACATTCTGTTACGGCATCGCCTCGCCCTTGATTGATCAAAATCAAAATGATCCCTAGGTACCGAGGTACTTTGAACGAGACTCGCTAAGCATGTTTTCATAGAATCAAGTCCGAATCAGGAGACAAACCATGACGGTGGACCCATCAAGGGCCAAGCCAAGTTTAGTGAGAACTATAATAGTAACTCCGAGGTCGCAGAAGTGATGGTTGGCTGTAAAATTCGGCCGTTTTCATCTGATGTGGCATGGCACTGAAACATGAAACGAAGGAAGACGGCCCGTTAAACACACCCGTGATCCATCCGTCTCAACTCCTACAGTACCCAGATTAGGTAACTGATAGCTACCTACCTTATCTAAGTAGGTACATGTATCTATTGACGGCCAACATACTCGTGGCCCGCCCCATAAGTGTCGCATTCCTCTGCCGTGCTACCCGTCCCCCAGTTAAATCAGTTATCATCAACTGCCTCCGAGTCATTTCCCTTGGAGTGGGCCCCCCTATCGTCGCCATAATTCAACCCCGTCTGGCTCTGATGGACCTTGCGGAATGGGTCATTAGGTACCTAATTACCTACCTAGGTAGGTACCTTCCTAGGTACGGTACCTACATGTATTCTAGGGGGCAGCCAGTATCCGACGACCAACGACTGGCAACGAGCCATATACGGTAGGAAATAACCTTGATCCGTTCAAGAATGGCCAATGCCATACTATAGACGCATGGAACTTCACAAGAGCCGAAACACTCTACGTCCCTTACATCCGATCATACCCGGATATATGCAGATTCTCCATGGGACATGACTCATCCTCTCGCATGACACCATCTCTATGCGAGTCTTGATTCGAGCCTCGATTCGGAGATTCCGGTTCGGAGATTCCTACTATAAAAATGTCAAAGAGCTCAACTTGAAAGGATCATATTAGATTTCCTCCGTCACACGACCCAAGTCTCATCAACCATCTTCATTCTTCCAACCCAACACCAAAACTCACACACACTCCTTTTAATACCTGTACTCAGGTAGTGTAACCAACCGCCACCATGACTTCCCCCACCGCCAAAACCATGCCAGCCATCCAAATCCTCGGCCCCAAATCCCACCCCACCATCACCCTCAACCCAGCCCACCCCCTCCCACCCACCGACCCCTCCTCCATTCTCATCCGCGTGCACGCCGCGGGCCTCACGGCAGACGAACTCTCCTGGCCCGAACTCTACGCCAACCCGGCGCGCATCCCGGGGTACGACATCTCCGGCACCATCGCCGCCCTCCCCACCACCACCCCCCGGTCACCGCATCCGGCCGCCCCCTCCACATCGGCGACGCAGTCTACACCATGCAACCCGCCGACCACGGCAGCGGACAGGCCGGGTATGCGCACGCGCAGCCGCGGCACGTCGCGCACAAGCCGCGCGCGCTCTCCCACGCGCAGGCCGCCGCCCTGCCCATCCCCGTGCTGACCGCGTGGGAGGGGTTGTTTCAGCGCGCTGGGGCGGTGCCCGACGGAGGCAGGGTGCTGGTGACGGGGGCGTCGGGGGCGGTGGGGCGCACGGTGGTGCAGTTGGTGAAGAGGGAGATGGGGGGCAGGGGTGTGGGGGTGGTGGCGCTGGCTTCGGGGAGGAGGGTGGAGGAGGTGAGGGGGTTGGGGGCGGATGTGGTGGTGGATTATGGGGTGGAAGGGTGGGAGCGAGGGGTGGGGAGGGTGGATGTGGTGTTTGATGTGGTGGGCGGGGAGGTGTTGGAGAAGGCGTGGCGGTTGGTGAAGGATGATGGGGTGTTGGTGACGGTGGCGGATCCGCCGCCGGCGTGGGCGTTTGACAAGACGGTGGTGCCGCCCGAGGTGGAGGGTCGGCCGGGGTTGAAGTATGTGTATTATATTGTGTCGCCGGATGGGGAGGCGCTGGAGAAGGTGGCGGGTTTGATTGATGAGGGCGCTCTTCAGCCGCTGCCGGTGGTTGAGTTCCCTCTGGAGAAGGCCGTCGAGGCGTGGGAGTTTGCGAAGCAGAGGGGTCGCCAGGGCAAGGTGGTCATCAACTTTGTATCGGACAACTGACGCGTACGCCGTTATATTCTTTAGAAATCAATCTTCACTCCATCTGTACACTGATTGCCATCCCTGCAAGAACACCATCTACAACCCCAGCCCCTGAAACCCATGTTCCATCAACAACTGCTCAATCTCGCGAAACCCCTTTGCGCTCGCCAGATCCGCCGGCGTCCTCCCATTCCCATTCTTAACCCTCACTGGCGCCCCAGCCCTCAGCAACTCACGCACCGTCTCGACATGGTTCCCATTAACCGCCGAATGCAGCGGCGTCCAGCCATTCTCGTCCGGCAACCCCACCGGCACCCCCATCTCCAACAAATACCTCACCGTCTCGGTCCTCCCCTCACCCGCGGCCAACCCCACCGTCGAGAACCCCGCCGCTGTCCTGGCCCTCACATCGGCCCCCGCCCTCACCAGCATCCTCACAATCTCCAACCACCCCTTCTCCGCCGCCCCATGCACCGGCGCCCACCCCTTCCCATTCACCACCCTCACATCCGCCCCCCGATCCAACAACACCCTCACGGTATCCTCATACCCCTCCCGCGCTGCCACCCCGAGCGCCGTCCACCCGGCGCCGTTACGCCCCTCCAACTCCGCCCCGCGCCCCAGCAGCACCTCCACCACGCCCGTATGCCCGTTGCCCGCCGCCGAACAGAGCGGCGTCCACCCATCATTACTGCGCTCGGTCGCCACGGGCGCGCCCCGCCGCACCAGCTCCCGCACGATGGCCAGGTGCCCGTTGCAGGCGGCCGAGTGCAGCGGGCCCATGCCGTCGGCGTTGCGCGTGGCGACGGTGGCGCCGTGCGCGAGGAGGGCTTGCACGACGGCGGTGTGGCCCTTGTGGGCGGCCGCGTGGAGCGGCGTCCATTTGTGCGCGTTGGGCTGGTGCGGGGAGGCGCGGGCTTGCAGGAGGAGGTCGACGATGGCGGTGTGCCCGTTGGTGGAGGCCGCGTAGAGCGGGGTGTCGCCGTCGTTGTTGGGGCGGTTGACGTCCGCGCCGTGGTGGAGGAGGGTTCGTACGATTTCGGGGTGCCCTTCGCGGGCGGCTGCTTCGAGTGGGGTGCGGCCGGTTGCGGTTGGGGTGTGGATGTTGGCGCCGTGGGAGAGGAGGAGTTTGACGATGTCGAGGTGGCCTTTGAAGGATGCTGCGGCGACGGGGGTCCAGTTTTCTTTGTTTGGGACGTTGGGGTCTGCCCGGTGCTGGAGGAGGACTTGGACGGCTTCGAGGCTGCCGTTGTTGGCTGCTGAATAAAGGGGTGTCTCGCCGCCTTCGTCGCGGATCGTCATGTCTGCTCCGTGTTTGAGTAGTGTCCGTACCACATCCGCGTGGTTCCCGTGGGCTGCCGTCTCCAACGGTGTCCTGCCGGTGGAGGTCGGCACGCGAATGTCTGCGCCTCGCGTCAGGAGTAACTCCACGACCTCGACGTGACCGTTCAGGGATGCCGCGTTGACTGGGGTCCAGCCGTTGTTTGAAGTCCGGTGAAAGTCCGCTCTGTACTCGAGGAGCAGCCTTGTAATTTCGGTGTGGCCGTCGAAAGCTGCACTGTAAATGGGGGTGAAGCCATCCTCGCAAGCAGTATTGACCGGTGCCCCATTTTGCAATAGTATTCTCGCCACCTCCAGATGGCCCTGCACACATGCCGTTCTCAGAGGCGTCACCCCATGCTTGGTTGCCAGCGTCAAGTCTGCACCTTGCTTCACCAGGTACTGGACCACATCCGCGTGGCCATTGGAGGCTGCCACGCAGAGCGGAGTCCACAAGTCGTTTGAGGTCTGATCATTCCTGTTTACACCATGTTCAACGAGCACCTGGACGGTGTTGAGATGCCCTGCCTTAGCCGCCGAGTAGATGGGGCTCTGTCCATCGACCGACGGGATGGTTGGGTCGGCGCCGTACCGTAACAAAAGGAGGAGTGTCTCCGGCTGGCCCCAGGTAGCGGCCGCGTTGAGCGGGGTCCAACCATCCTCGTTAGCCGTTTTGTAATCCGCTCCATGCTGGATGAGATACTCCAGGATCTCGACATGTCCGGTGCAGGCGGCCGAGTAGGCTGGACTCTGCCCGATCTCGCCCGTCGCAAACATGTCCTCTCCGTTAGCAATAAGTCGTTTGATCTCTGCAAAATTGCCTTCCCGGGCCGCAATGTGGAAAGGGGTAGGGCCGGGCCCACTGCCCTCGCTCTCGGATTCCTCCTCGACGGCGCCCACGGCCTGGTGATAGCTGGGAGGCGGGGCAGAACCATGGCCATCTTCTTCTTCAATGAAAGACGTTGGCGGTGGTACCGGGGAAGCAACAGCCGGGGTGGGCAGCGCAGAATGAGAAAGAACATATCCAGCCGCTGGGGGTGGGGGCGGTGGGTGGGCTGTCGCATAAGGTTGTTGCGGTTGATGTTGTGGCTGTCCACCCATAGGTGCCGGGCTCGGAGGTATGTACGACGGGTGCACAGCTGTGTGTGACTGGTAGCCCCCGGTATACTGTTGTGGTGGTTGTTGTCCGCCCCAATACGGCTGTTGTGGATGCGCTTGCTGTTGGTATCCAAGGTAAGGTTGTTGTCCGTAGTGCACCTGTGGTTGCGGTTGCTGGTATGGATTTTGGGGGCCCCCATAGTATGCTTGCGGTGGTTGCGGTTGGGGTTGTTGCCACTGACTCCCTTGAGTCCCTTGATATTGCGGCTGGGGGGAAGCCCCGCCATGAACACCGGGGTGCTGTTGGGGCGACAATGGAGAGGAGGCTACAAAGGAATAAAAGGACCTTGCCGTTGTTACCAGGTTCTCCAATGTAAGCTCCAGCTGCTTTCTCTCATTCTCTTCGTCCGTGCCAACAAAAGACTCCTTTCTTAAAGACTCCCTAGCAGTGGCCGTATCTTTAATGTCGGCATCGAGGGCAGCAAGGGATGCTTGCCTGACCCCGGCGGTTTGGTTTTGCTGTGAGCCGATACTTCTGCAGGAGGACACGAGGTTAGGCCGCACACATGATTCAATTTCACACCAATATACCAAAACCGAAAGGGGGAAGCGAGACCTACATCCGCATCATGTCGACGCTGACTTTGAAGGCCAGCTGATGGGCTCGGAGACGCTCTCGATAGACGGCCAGTGTCCTGATCCGCATACCCAGTTTCCAAGCAGCTTTGTTGCGCCCCAGGAACCCGCTGCTTTTTCCGATGCTGCCCAGCACCGGTTCAAGTTGTGTTTTGATGGCCTGGAAACTGGCCCTGGCGCTCTCGAGGTTCTTCTGCACACTGGGCCACATGCCAAATCCTGCTGCAGGGTGCACCATCATCGCAGAGCCGTTGGCAGCCCAGACACGGTGCATCTCGGCCACGACAGGACCGACAAATTGAAGGTCATATCCGAGGCCAGACAGAACCGAGTCCTGGTCCGGTGTCCCAGCATTGAGAACGGCGGAAGTAGAGCCAATGGTCTATGAGGTGCAATAGGTTATGTTAGCTCATCCTCAAGTGCTCCTCCACGGGTCATGGTAAAGATCTTTAAAGAAATGGGGGACGCGGAGATTGTGTTAGGTAATTACCTCGTCACAAGAGACCTTGAGAGCAGCTGCGTGGGCTGCAATAAACAGGGGATCCATGGTCCCGGTTTGATACCGTCACGTACAACACGTTGCCTGGTTCAGAACCTGTTGCAGTCGAATCGTCCAAGTCATTCACACGGCTCAAGAGCGGCTCAAAGCTGAGCCCAAGGGGTATGGAGCCTGACCCCTCACACCTTAGACCTCAGCCGCTTCTGTCGTATTTCGTGTTCGGATAGGGCTGAAATCACGTGGATGTTGCTCATTACCTGTCTGAGAATGGCTGATCCGAAACCACGAGAGACACCGCTCCCTCACAGTCTTGGAGACTCCGACTTCAGACTTCAGAGGGCCACCAAGCAAGTGGCCAGCGGCAAATTCAGCAATAGCACTTTCACCACACTTAACCCTTCCCTCGACTCCTCTGTCGGCCCTAGCCCCCTAGAGGTACGTCGACTAGATTTTATCTAGACTCGACTTTCTCGCTTTACCTTCGTAGACGGTGGAGGCATATCAACCCACACCACCGTTAAATTTGCTTTTTTTATCCAAGATAAAGCTCAACAGTGAACATGCATTGGTACAGACGCAGTCGGCATTAATGCCACGCTTCGAGCCGGTCCTGATGTTTCGCCACTACAATAATATGTGTGGATGACGTGCTTCCACACCCTAGAATGGATTCCTAGTCGCTAAGTAGTAGCTCGACGATGGCCTTGTGCCCTTTCTTTGCTGCCAACGATAGCGCCGTGTGGCCATCTTTGTCTCGAGCGTTAAGGTTAGCGCCTTTGCTGAGCAGTAGCTCGACTATGACCTTTCGGCCCCCCCTCTGCCGCCCACATCAGCGGCGTCCGGCGAAACATGATAGATACCAGAGCCTTTGTTACGTGGTTGCTCGGGCTCCATAATCATTTTTCCCCTAGAGGCTGGCACCATCGATAGCGCCGTTCGGTCAAAACCATCTTCAGTCTCAAGGTCAGCGCTTTTGTTGAGTAGTAGTTCGACCATAGGCTCCTCGCCACGCTTTACTGCCCACATTAGCGCCGTGTCGCAATTGAAATCATAAGCCTCACAGTCAGCGCCTTTGCTCAGCAGTAGCTCGACGATAGCCTTATGACCATGGCGTACTGCACAAATCAGCGCTGTCCGCTGATAATAATCTTGAACATCCATGTCAGCGCCCTCACGAAGCAGTAGCTCAACTAGGTACTTCTTTTACCCCTATCGCTACAGCCCACAATAGCGGCGTCCGGTTTAAATCATCTTGAATCTCGAGGTCAGCCTTTTTGCGAAACAGTAGGTTGACGACCGCGGCGTGCCCGTTCTGTACCGCCCACGATAGTGGCGTACGGCCGAAGTAATTCAGGTGGTCAGCCACAATTGCCGTCAGCATCGTCTTGCCCGCACCCGGAATGCCGGGGCAGAACAAGGTCTGCCCGGCACTCGGTCGAGTCAAGGAGCCATTGACCAGTACCTCGCTGGCGCCTCTTGCTGTAGTCGCTGTGCTGCAGGCCGTGGTTCACCGGTGTGAGCCACTGGAGGACCTGCAAGTCTTCTTCTCTCTCTGGCTTAGTCTTTACTTGGGCAACATTGGCTCCAGTCGAAGACACCTCATCCAAGACTATACCCGACATTAGGGAAAACAACTGCCAGATCCGACTTCCAGGAGGACTGACCTTTGCCAAACAGGTCCTTGGTGGGGCGCTCCTTGTCAACATCACCGGGCTGGACAAACCGCAACAGCTCCTTTGCGCACGCGGCCGCAACGGTTGCGGCGTACTCCTGCCACTCCTTATTCTTCCCCTCGTCGGCGTAGTTACAAATGCCCCGGATGGCAATGCATGGGAAGACGTTCATCAGCCCGGCCGCCTCCATATCGATGCAGAGGACGTGGCCGCCAAGATCGCGGTCCAGCTTGTCGCGGGCTGCGGCATTCTTGACGACCCTGTTGCCCGATGCGATGAGACCGTAATGCACGCGTACGTCGCCGGGCTTCCGCGGTGCGTCCACTGCAGGCACCTGACCGGCGTGTACGCCCCGACCCAGGAGGAATCGAAGCATAAGTAGGATAGCTGCCCAGGCGGCCGAGGCCACGGCCTGCCACCATACTCTAGGGGCTAGCATGGCCGTAGTAGTGGGCGGGCGGAGGGGCGGCGGCCGAGTAAACGCGGGAACCAGATCTGGCCAGTTCTGTTCTACGGCGCTCAGGTACCGGGGTATCTCGGACCCTTTCATCAAGGTGGTTGTCTCCATCTTCCCCACGGCCGTCAACAGCACGCCGGGGGGCGAATTCAACGACCCGGTCCGCCTAGGCCCATTCTTCTCCAGCTTTCCGAAATCCCACTGCACCACCCCGGGATACTCGTCGACCGGGACGCTGACTACTACGTCGCCGAGGCGGACCTTGGACGGGACGCCACCGCTGATGCCTACCATGAGGCCGACCTGGATGGACGGGAACGTCTGCTGCATCTGGGTTGCGGTCGCCGCGGCCATGTTGGCGCCCATCCGGCCTTTGGGCAGGCAGGCGATCACGATGTTGTGCCTGCCGATGGATCCCAGCGTGTACGTGTTTGTGTCTTTCGGCGGCTTCGGGAGGTCGAGATGCATCTCGTCCAGCATCGCCGTCGCCGCAGTCTGCTCCTTGGGCAGGGTACAAACCCAGCCCACGATATATGCGTCGTGCGATCTGGGCTTGGTCGGGCCAGCGGCTGCCATTATGGGCGAACCGGCGAAGAGGAGCCGCACTTGAGACGAATGTGATGGTGTAGGTATGAATTAGTGTTGTTGCGTGTTGAGACTCGAACGGCGATCGATCCGGGTAAATTTCAGTTTTCCCAACGTCTCGAGAATTGGAATTTGAAGAGTGAGGCTTCATTGGAAAGGAGCCCGACCCCCCTGCAGGCTGCAGTTGCCTGGGCACAAGGTGCTGGGCGCTCGGCCCCAGCGACGGCCAATCATCTTTCTACCTACCTCGGTACCACCTACCTTATCCTGCTCGTTTTATCATCGTGATTACCTACCTACCTACCTAGGTACCTATCTCGATCACGGGCAGGTGGTCCCCGACGGAGAAGCTGCTCTTGAGTGTCTGCAGACCAGAGCGGCCTACCGATCTAAGGCATTCTGGTGCATTCAGCAACCCGCATTAAGACAAACAAGGGGAGATATGCTGGACCGGCGTGTTGGGTCCCTCAAATCGGAGGAGATGGACGATCCAGGGGAGCGCCCTGCTTGCCCGCCATCTAGTCCGCGGGACATACCAGCCGCCTTTGGAGGACATGGGAGAGGAGGTGCCTCAGCGCCGCGTTGGCCGCGATGCACCTGGGAGCGAGGGCTCTCGAGACGTGGTGGGGTCGTCGCCGATCCGAAGCACCTTTCCCTACCTGGTTCGAGGACTGGACGAGGAAGGCGGTACGGGCTTGCTCTTGCAAAAGGTACCTATTGAAGAAGGGCCATAACTCGAGTGGAATGACGAGGAGGATGAAGTGATGCCAGTGTGGGAGCTAGCAGTTCGAGAAGGCCAAGGTCTGGAAGTAGAGCAGAGCCGCGGTCAATCCAATCATTGACACTCGGGGTGCTGACTAGGGTAATGAGGCGGTTGAGGGTAGGATACCTTTGGGATTCAGTGGCTAATGATGATGGGCCAACTGGAAACCATCCAAGCGTAGTAGATTCGATAATAGCGTAGTTCGTGCAAGGTTTGAATTTCTGTGGCGTCAGCGTATCGAAAGGGGTCCTGTTAAGCTCTGACGCTTATAGGAAGAGCTTAATAGGTACGTAGGTAGTTTGAGAAGAATACCTAGGTAGGTAGTTAGTCCACAAAATCAGGCACAACAGTTAAACAATTTCTGGGAAGCTGTGTACATTTGACCGAGACTATATACCATCCCCTTTGTCTCCCATGCGCTTTTCTACCTCTACCCGCAGATCCAGCCCCGCAACAAAGCCCGAGTTCAAACGCAACAAAAGTCCAAACCAGCACAACACACCATCTCGCCGCCGGCTAGGACCCGGGGTAGAAGACGTCGTCGTCGGTCCAGCCCTCCACCCCGTCCACCGCGTCCCACCATTCCCCCTCGGTCAACCCCTCGTCATGCCCCTCCCACTCCTCCCCCGCAACGGACGAAACCAACCCCTCCTCAGCCTGCCACGCCGCCCACGCCATCCTCTCCAGCTCATCCACCACCGCCAGCGCGAACCAAATCTGCCCCTCGGCCCGCTCCACCGCCGCCCGGCGCTCGATTTCCACCGCCCGGAGCTCGGCTTCCATCTCCGCCGCGGCCGCGCCCTCTGCCTCCTCTTCGCACCCCGCCAGCACCCACGCCAGCCAGCCCTGTGCCTGCGCGTGTGCCGCCCGCGCAGCGGCTTCCGCTGCGAGCGCGGCTTGTACGGCTAGGTGCGCTTCGGCCAGCCCCGCGAGTGTCGAGACCGAGAGGGGGCCCGGTGCTGCTGGGAGGTGGGCGGGTTGGGGGGTTGCTGGTGCAGCTGCCGCTGTTGCTGTCGTTGCGGCTGCTAGCGGGAGGAGGGAGAGTGGTGGTGATGGTGGTGGTGGTGCCGCTGTTGTTGTTGGGCCCGCCGCCGCCGCCGCCGCCGCCGTGGTTGAGGTGTCGACGGGCCAGGCGGACGGCGGCGGGTTGGCGGTTGGTGCTGCCCCCGCGGTGATAGCGGACGGGGGCGCGTCGGAGACCGGGGTGGGCGCCGACCCAGCGCTGGTGCTGCTGGATGGTCTCGGGGGCGTCGCCATCGCTGATCGGGAGGTTGATGAGCGATGAGCTCTGGTTTCTGGTTAGCGAGTAATCGGGGAAGGACAGCGCGAGGAGGGGGGGGCGGCAGGATGTGCGTAGGTGGAACAGGAGCGGCGCCTTACCGTCGCCCGCGATGGGTGTTGGTGTGCCTCCACGGAGGCAAAGCGAAAGAGTCGAGTGGCAGAGAGCCACAAAGAAAGCAAGACTCAAGAGAGCCGAAAAAAAAGCCAAGCGCGGTGAAAGCGTCGTTGCTGGGTACGGCGCTGGACACTTGGTGGGTTCTGTTGCTCTGGAGTTGGGGGGACGTGGACTGGAGAGACGGGTGGTCATTTTGTGCCTCGAGAGCTGGCTGATTCGCCTCAAGTCTGACCGCAATGCGCAATTACACATCTACAGGCACGAGCAGTCAAGGTATCCCGTGCTTGGTGACCGTCATAACGGCCGCTATGGGCTCACCTGCTCGTGCGGGCACACCGACGGACGGGGACGCAGCAATGAAGGTAATCAGTTGAGACAGCTAATATTACGCCGTCAACCGCCAGGTAACAGCAGCCGTTTACTGTCTTCCGGAAGACGATAGCTCGACATTCTCAGAGTGAGAAAAGTACTAAGTACGAGTTACTACGATGGTGCTAAGCTGGGCTGCCTTTTATACAACACATGCAGGCACTGACCCCAATACGAACTCACCGAACTCGCCGAGTTATGGCATAGCCAGCTTGGGGCGCACTGACCATATATCGTCGTTGCGTCCGTGTGTTATAATCTCAGTATTAGCTAACGTGAGTCTGTATACCTCGGTACCTTAGATAAGCTACCTAACTTAATAATCGTTCGTTCCCGTGCTGAGCTGTGCGAAATAAAGTGATATCAAATGGATGGGGCTTCTATATATCACCTCACTTAATCATCATCCCTTACTTTTACCCAACCTTCTCCCCAAACCCTCCAATCAGTGCAGTCTCAATCTCCAACCATCTGATGTATGTACCTCCACCTACCATCATACAATCCACCCCAAATACTATCCCCTCTGCGTCTAATACTCTCCATCCCAACTCACCACCCCTACTAATACCCCCCCGCCGCCGCCGCCGCCGCACCCTCATACCCCTCCGTCTCCTCCCTCCCCCTCCTAACCCACTCCCTCCCCCTCTCCAACTCCCCCGCCGCCGCCCACAGCTGGCCCAGCACCTGATAATGCCCGCCCAGATGCGGCACCAGCCCTTCCTCGCGCACGGCATCCACCGCCTCCGAGTACAGCTCGGCGGCCGTCCTCAAGTCCTCCCGGCCGCCGTGCTCCACCAGCTCGATCACCTCCTTCCCGAGCCGCGACACCCGGCGCCGGCGCTCGTCCGACGCGGCGAGCTCGTCGGCCGGCAGCGAGCAGAGCGCGCACGTGCAGGTGAAGCCCCATTTGCGGAGGGATTGGCGGCGGGCGGTGGAGGGGAGGCCGAATTCGGAGTCTGGTTTTTGGTGGGGTGGGGTGTTAGTAACGGGAGAGTACTAGAAAAAGGACTCAGGGGGTGAGAAATGGGGTTGATGGCGTACAGCTGATGGTGAGTTCCTCGTTGGGGAGGATGTCGTGGAAGGCCATGGCTGTGTTGGAGAGCGTTGTGGCGTTGAAGCGAGTGATTGCGCTGGTGGGGTAGGTGTTAGTTATGTGAATGTGTTGAGGAGCGGGATGTGGAAGGCTTGCCTTGGTTTGCAGGCGTGGTTCATCCGCTGTACGGTGGGACGCAAGGTTAGCATGGCCGTAACTCCTTTACGGTGAAGTATCCCAATAGCCCCCAATAGACTGACCGCAATTCTCGGGAACAAGGCCATGTACCCTTTTCCGCTGATCTCTACGCCAAAAGCGTTTGTTGTCATCACGTCCTCACTGGCTGGCACGTTATCAGGGTCAGGGCTGCTCCTCGCCAGACTCAAGACTTCGTCTGCCGCTGGTAACCGCTCGATGGCCTCGCTTAGGAGCCGCCGGCCCTGTGCCTGCCTGACGCTGCGCGGGAGTTTGGTGTCGGCCACGACGGCGGCATAGTCGACCATGAAGACTTGGCCGCGTGGGATTTTCCGCGTTGCGATCAAGCCCTTGCCTTTTCCGGGGATATCCCGCAATTCGTATGGCGGTGATGTCGTATCCACGGATTCAGGGGCAGGTGGAAGAGACGACAGTAGCTTCGCAATGGAGGTCACGGCCGAAGTACCATTTTCAGCGCCGGACGGCGGCACGTCAATGACACTCACACCCCTATCTCGGCCCTGGAAGTTGGTGTTGGTGAAGACGCAGTAATTGGTATTGTCGGCGCAGTAGGGTCGATAGGTCCACGGTGTCCAGGGTAGGTCATCGTCATCGCCGGCGGCAGTAACACAAGTAGGATACAAGTCGAGCTGCAACGGTCCCGGGAGACAGTCCGTTCCGAACGAGCTCTGTTGGTTTATCTCGGCCCCCTGTTGGGGCCCGTTTTGTGTCGCTATGGTGGATGGGACCAGCAACACAACGTATACGGCAGCCGACGCCCGAAGATAAAACGAGGCCATGGTGAGGTAGTTTGTTCAGTTTACATGCCAAACGCAATTCCCTGCCCTATTTTCTCCATGACCCAAGGCCAAACGCTTGTATATCTGGCCTCGAGCGCACCATCCTGATTCCTGCTTTCCTGCTTCCCTGCCCCGCCCCCAGCTTGGCCCCACTGCTGAGCCCGCGTCCCGTTTGAAGTTGAGGCGCCAATCCTCTTTTTCGATTACCCTTTAGGGTCAGGACAGGCCGATCAACGGGTGCAAAGACTGGGACTGGCTCGCAAGAGAGCGGCACACGTGCCAAGGGCTGGGCGAGTGTTGGCTGTTGGTGGAGACACCGAACAGAAGGGTTTAAAACGGGCAAGGCGGAGCGCTCGGATCGGCTCGATATATAATGAGAATATGAGATCGCCCGGAGGATGTTTGGTCCCAACAAAGCCAGGGCGAGCTCTGTATCACAGGACCTTTAACACCCGCCCTCGCCACGGCGAACCAGCGAAACGACACGGAACAGTACCATGACGGCACCTGATCGCCCCATAACGGAGAAAAGGCGTGGGTTGTCTCGGCCTCTTGAGACCGGCGTTTACGGCGGCCCGGTTGAACGGCGGCTTGCCTTCGCTTCCGTCTTGGTCATCAGGGCGGACCGACCCCTTATCACGAATATCAGCCGGTTGAAGGCAGACCCGACGCAGCGGAGTGGTTTAGGCCCCTCCCTAGGTCCTCCGCGCTCATAGCGCCCAATGAACATATACAGACGGGCCAACTATCACGGAGTCCCGCGGATTGTATCGCGAGCGGTTTTTCAGCATCGCTTGGATGGAATTTGACAGGGCCGTTTGGAGCCGGCACGGGTCCGAGGAGGAAGTTGATGTGAGCGTCGTATTGCTCCGACTGAGCGGCAGGATGGTACACGGGGCCTTGAACCGGGCCGGATGCAAGAAGTGGTCTCGGCACTATGGGGGATATTAACCGGCCAGGTCGATCCCGGTATTACGTACAAGTGCAACCATGACACTTACGCGTGGCCCAGAGTTCCCGCGGCGAAGGCCTCCGTACCACCAAATCTTGGTCTTGGCTCGTTAGCCAGCGACATCGGTCACGCCATTGGGTGTTGTGTGCAGGTCAGATAAATGCGATGAGGGAAGACAGCAGGGACGGGACTGTGTTTTGGGTCGTCTCTTTATGAGCAAGTGGAATATCCCGCCAATCCTCGGAAATGCCGTCATCAGGATTGTACAAATCGTCTGCGATTCGGTGACAAGCGACGGTTAGAAGATCGACCAGCCTCAATCCAAACGACGGGTACCCGGGCGGGATCGGTGAAGTGCAAACGGGGAATGAGGCGGCAACCGACAAGAAAGGGTGGGACAAGGCCTGCAGCAGCCGGAACCTCGGCGTCAGGGGGTGCGTTTCTGAAGCACTGTCTTTGTCTTGTCGGGTGCCCGTCAACGATTTCCAAGTCAATAGGTACCTAGGTATGTGGAGCTGGTAACCTATGTCGATGGGATCCTGGTTAGTGCCTCTTTGAATGTTTCGAGATGCGCAGCAGTGTCGAGGGCGGACGAATTCTCGGAGGTCTTTCTCATGCATTTGAAAGTTAAGGGAAGGAACAAGTGTCCGACTTTAATGCGGGATTGGGGAACGCTGGGGACCTCGCGGGCCAAACTTCAACTCTGAACGTTGAGGGAAGGAGCCCCGATTCCCCCCGAAGGTAACTGCTATTAACAACCAGTGTCAACCACTGCCCGGTTGAAGTTTCCACCTACCCACCTAACACCTAACCTACCTGCATTACCTTTCAACTTCCACGTTCCAAAACATAGGCAACCAAACCGGTTCCGCGCTTTTCTATTTCGTGAGAACATGGAGCTCAGATATGGAAACCACCTACCGAAGTTACCGGTTCCCAAAGTATTCGAAACGCGCTAGGGTTGGGGTTGAGGACTCAAGATCAACCCAGAGAGGGGTTCGATCATCAGGCGCAAATCCATAGCACCGCCCAATGGCTAATGCCGTCGGGCGCGCGCCAGACATTTGCTCCGTCCGGCATCGACCACCCGAGCCAACCTGACAGCTCTACAAAGGAGATTCTTACCGTCCAAGATGTCCCTCCCTGCCGAGAACGAATCCCCCACGGGCCCCACCAAAAACATCCTCATCACCGGCGCCGGCGGACTCATCGGCCCTCTCCTCGCAGCCCGCCTCCTTTCCACCCCGCAGTACCGCCTCCTCCTCACGGACCTCGCCGATCCCATCATCCCGCCCAACTCAGCCTACCCGCAACATGCAACCACACTCAAGGGCGACATCACCTCCCCGGACTTCATCACCACCCTCCTCACGCACGATGCCATCCAGCCCCTCCACGCCGTCTTCATCTTCCACGGCATCATGTCAGCCGCCAGCGAGGCCGACCCAGCCCTCTCCCTCCGCGTAAACGTCGACTCGATCCGCGCCCTCGCCGCCGCCCTCCAAACCCACCACCGCGGCGTGCGCGTCATCTACGCCAGCTCCCTCGCCGTATTCGGGCCGCCCTTCCCAACCCCGGCTCCGGCCACCAAGGTGCCGCCCTCGTGGGCGCCCACGCCGCAGAGCACGTACGGCGCGCACAAGCTGGTCAGCGAGGTGCTGCTCAACGAGGCGCACCGGCGCGGCGCGCTCGACGTCGTCATCGTCCGCCTGCCCACCGTCTCGGTCCGCCCCGGCAAACCCACCGGCGCCGCCTCCAGCTTCCTCAGCGGCATCATCCGCGAGCCCATGCACGGCGCCGAGTGTGTGGTGCCGCTGCGCGACAGGGGGTTTCGCGCGTTTTTGGCCTCGCCGCGGACGGTCGTCGAGAATTTGCTGCGCGTGCTCGCGTGGGAGAGGGACGTCCTCCCGGGGCATGTCCGCCAGGTGCTGTTTCCGGGGATTGCGGTGAGTGTTCAGGAGCTGAGGGATGCGCTGGCCAAGTATGGTGGGGAGGAGAGGCTGGGGTTGATTAAGGAGGTGGAGGACGAGGGGTTGGAGAGGATTTTGAGGGGGTGGGCGGAGGATTTTGATATTACCGAGTCGTTGCGGCTGGGGCTGGTGGTGGACGAGAGCGGGGATGGGTTGGTGAGGGAGTACGTGGAGGGGTTGGGGAAATAACACAAAGAGCGAGCGGCTTAGACTTGGTGATGCGCCATCACGATGTTGGATCTTGATCACGGCGGCTGTCAACGCGGCAATGAAGCAGCTAATGTGTATTCAGCAATTGGCATCGCCGTAAGGGCGTTCCCCAATTTCGTCATCTACGACCCTGTTCCCCGGCCATCATTAGATACCCCACGGGAAGGCCCGAGGAACGGCAATCTGCCAACATATTATGTTTGCGGCATGTAAAGAGCAAGCAATATACTTCTTGGAGGTGCATTTGGTTGTTGACCACATCCCGAATGTGTGAGCACATATGCAAATGCCGGTTTATCTCCCGAATATATTACCTCCCCCATGGTGATTGTGAGCCGCAGATGGCATTTGGTCCGGCAAAGTTCCGGGATCGACTTCTTGATGCAACAACATGGGCATGTTATGACCGGCTAAGCTTCCTCCCCGAAGCATTCATTATCAAGCCGCCATATATCCCCCCCAGATCCCTTTTGGCCGCGCGGCCGTCATGAGAGCTTTACCTATCCGACATATTAATTCCGCCTCTCTCTCAGTTTCGTTGTTATGAATGCCTGCGCGGAACCGGACATTCTCGGTCCACGATCAGCGCTGATGTTGATCGGCGCCTACCTCGGTGTTCCTCCCAAACAAACCCAGAGAGCATTGAGCATGTTACAGGTCGGATGTCCCGGCCGGCAAAACACGTGGCGCCGATCTGAGGGCAACCTTTGGGGCTGAGGCTGCGGAAGGAATGTAAATTGTGGGTATGTTGGGTGCAGAAGATGCGGTCCATGGTTGTCCAGATACACACACACAATTATTATATAAAGCCCCCGACCCCATCATCACCTCATCCTCACACTCTCTGATGCCATGACCCGGCACCGCGGACCAGCCGCCACCACTCCCAGGTTACACCACTGCACCAAACTCCCTTCACCCATCCAACCACCAACCAACCCCAACCATGGGCACCCGCAAACCCCCTACCACCACCACCACCACCCCAACCCCACCTCCGCCCTCAACCCTCAAAACCCTCCTCGCCGCCCTCAACCCCAACCAATACTTCACCCTCTCCCTGCACCACCCCCTCTGGACCCTAATCGAGCACCTCTACCGCCTCCCCAACCCCCCACCCCCCCGCAAACGCACCCGCCCCATGCAGGTCCTCTGCGTCGGCCTCCCACGCACGGGCACCGAGTCGCTGCAACAAGCCCTCCTGCACCTGGGCTACCAGCACACCTACCACGGGTGGGACATTGTCTACGACAGCGAGTGCCACTCGCCCGGGTGGGTGCGGCTGGCTCGCAAGAAGTGGTACACCACCCCGGGGATGGGGACGCGGCGGAAAGGGGCGGCGGTGACGGCGGCCGAGTTTGATGAATTGCTGGGCCATAGTGTCGCCGTGACGGATGCGGCGGCGAGTGTTTTTGCGGCTGAGATGGTGGCGGCGTACCCGCAGGCCAAGGTGGTGTTGAATATGAGGCGGGATTTGGATGGGTGGGAGAGGAGTCTGGATAGCACGCTGGTGCATGCGAATGAGAGTTGGGGGTTTTGGGTTGCGAGTTGGTTGAATCGGGAGTGTTTCTGGGCGTGGCATGTGTATGAGCGGTTCTTGTGGCCGTTGCTGTTTCGCGCGGGGGATGGGGATTTGAAGAGGGCGATCCGGGGGAATGCGCGGTGGGTGCAGAGGGGTGAGTTCCATGTTCCTTTTTCTTACCCGTGGTACCCGTATATAATATCTCCAATCCTTTTGACGATCTTGGGAGCGAGGGTCGAGAGTTCGAGAAGCTGACAGCTGCAGAACACGCCAACATGGTCCGCGGGCTGGTCCCCAAGGAGCGCCTGCTCGAGTGGTACATTGAGGATGGGTGGGAGCCGCTGTGCAAGTTCCTGGACAAACCCGTTCCTCACATTCCGTTCCCGCACGCGAACGCGGTGGGTAGTGGGTGGAAGGCACGAGAGGAGCAGGCCAACAAGCGATGGATTGAGGGGGCGTTTCTAAACTTGATCCTGCTTGGCGTAGGAGTGGTCGTCAGCATTGTCGTCGCCAGGGTGTACGTGTTTTGACCGGTTCGGAACTTGGAATGAGAGAGAGGGAGATTTAGCAGATACGTCGGTTAAACAATGAGCGTGGACTAAGGCCAAACAGGGGCCGATGCTTTATGTCATAACTGCATGTGTCAATTGGCTGGGTATCTCAAGAAGCTAAGAGAACAGCTGTCCGGAGCCATTGGGCTCCCGCTCAAACCTAGAAGACAGCTCCTCGCTCGGGGTATCAATGCTGTTTATCCAAAGGTTAAAAGAACAAGCAACTGTTGTGGACTCGTAACTCCAATCCCGCCCATATATAACGCCGACCAATGCAAAATCACCGCCCACTTTGTCTATCCAGCGTCTCCCAAGACTAGGAGCAGCATATCTTTCTCAGGGCCGCGGTAGTAAGCCAACGTGTTGCTCACGAACTCCTCCTGCCGTACGGCTCGAAGGGGAACATAGCCGCAACAATACCCAGGCCGGCGAACAGAGCACCGCAGATGTAGATGGGTGCCGACGTAGACGTGTCGGCCTCGGTAGCGATGACGGCGGACAAGGCTCCCATGATCCGGTTACCCGCAACGGCGACACCATTGCCCGTGGCGCGGTGGGCGCTGGGGAGCACCTCGGGGGTGTAGGCAAACAGCACGCCGTAGTAAATGTTGAGGCAGAAGGCGATGGTGCACGAGAAGCCGACGTTCTGGTCCGCGGTGCGCACGGCCGTGTAGGCGAAGAAGAAGGCGGCCGTCAGGAGCGCACCGATCAGCATGGTGTACCGACGGCCGAGGAACGGGATGTTGCACATCCAGGCGGCTAGTATCGGGCTGAAGATGCCGCTGATGTTGGTCAGGGCGTAGTTGCGCCACTTCTCAAAGGGGGTAACGTCAACCTCGGCGCCGCGCGAGGCGAGATAGTTGGGCAGGAAGGCGTAGAACAAGGGGTACACGATTCCGATCATCATCCAGGACAGCCAGATCATCAGTGTCGAGAGAGTGGTCTTGCGTGTTGTGAAGAGACCGCCGAGGTGACCGACCATCTCGCCAATGGAAAAACCCTGGGATTCGTTGTTTATTATCGCACCGCACGCATCCAGCTTCTCGACTGTCAGGCCGCACGGGCGGTTGTACTTCAATGCCAGCGACTGGAAGGTTTCGACGACCTTCTCGTCTTCTCCCATGCTCAGTAGGTACTTTGGCGTCTCCTTGAGCTGAACGAGGGTAAGACGAAGGACCGACATGACGAAAACCAGGGCGCCGCTGGCAAACATGACGTATCTCCAGCCCATGTTGTTACCCCGAGTGCATGTCTCGACGGAAGCACAATTCCACTGCGCGGGGACTACGGGGTGTTAGCGTACCCGGACTGGCTTCCCTCGCCGCTACCTATGACACGTACCTAAAAAGCCCCAGGCGATGAAGCCGGTGATGGCCTGCCCAACGCCCCACCAAAGAGCCATTAGGGTAACAGCCCACTGCTTGTTGCCTGGCAAAAATTCCAAGAAAACGGTGGTATCCAAGACCAGATTGCCGCCGGCGCCGAAGCCGATTAGGGCAATGAAGAGCCCGAGCGAAGGCCAGTTCGGCATGCCGCCGGCGACGATGGTGGCGATGCAGCAAATGATCAGCGAGAAATTGAAGGCGTGCTTCCGGCCGATGATATCGGCGCCGAGGCCCCAGAACAAGGAGCCGACGAACATGCCGCTGTAGAGGGCGATGGTCATGGCCGTCGCGTAGCCATTCTCGCCGAACTCGCGGTAGGCCTGGCCTGCAATGACGGACTGGAGTAGCATGACAAGTGAGTCGACCGCGTATCTGGGACGTTAACAAGGTCGATTAACTGGACAGTGTAGGCGTACTCACCCGAATCCGTTGAGGAAGAACAGTTTGGTATGGTAGGGGGTCCACCCAAGCTCGTTGATGGCCTGGAAGCTCCAAGTCAACAAAAGGGGACGGCCAAGTCTCGGAGAAGCGACTTACATCGTTCACTAGAGCCATCTTCCGGCTCAGAGCAGGATCATGACCATGGTGAGCTAGCAAGTCCTGTTCCTTGCTAGTCTCGGACGTGGAGTCCGAAACATATCCGACGACATTCCTCTCGTCAACAGGCTGCGAACCTTCGGTGAGACTTTTGTCTGAATTCATTGTGCACGCGCACGTACTCTCGCGACCAAACGTCGCGGGATAGCTGTATGGAGGACTGGATGGAGGACCGCACTCGGGGACGGGCCTTCTAGGAGTCGAGACGACAACGAGCCGCGTGTCGTGGGCGGAAGGACTGGATGGTCCTAGGCGAGGTCGGAAAAGGGAACGTTCTCTCTCCAACTTGAGAGAGGGAAGGAGCAGGAACGTGGGGGAACGGGGAGATTTGAGGAGGGCTGCATCGGACTGCTCGAGACAGACAGAAGCAGAGGCGAGGGGAGGAGTGGAGAGACCTAGGGACTCTTTATTAAGGAAGAAAATGGTACCGAAGGAACGGAAAAACCTAGGAACTCGAAGGGATCTACAGGGTCCTCTCGGCATACTTTTAAACTCGGAAGGGGCGGGCGGCAGGCAGCGCAGGAGAAGCGGTTCCCCGCCGCTTCCCCCAGGGCCCCAACTGCCAAGTTTCCAACTCCCCCGAGAATCCCCTCGGTTCAGCTCAATAAAGAGAAGATCAACCATAGAGCGTGGGGCCAATGGTGGGCTACCAAACTTCTCCCATTGAAAAAGATGGTGAATTTTCATGGGGGGGGCCTTGCCATGCAGAACAACGATGGAGTAGTCGTAGAAGCACACTTCCCTTTCGAGAACTCTATGAAAACGCCGACTGGCTGCTAACTGTCGCGGGGCAGTCTGGGCTTGCGTCAGCCAAGGCCTGGGGCGTGGGACAACTGTGGAATGGCGGGGTCCCTCAAAGTTTTACACCGAGTCAGAGCACGAGGACAGGGTGCCAAGACCGGTTATTCGGATCTTTAGCGTCTCAATGTGCATACCTTCACCCAACTCTGCAGACCGAACAGAAGAACAAAAGACGAGGGACCCTGAGATTTGGTGCGATCGTCGGGTCATCTTTGAAGATATGTGGTCGGATTCGCCCGTCGTTGCACCGAGAGGATTTTCGGGGTTACCCTGCATGTATGTACTTGTATGTAAGCAGTCCGTCTAACGTCCCATTCGCACACCGAAGCATTTCGGAAAAACAGTTAACCAACAAGAATCGGAGAGTCCGAGAGGGACAATTACTTGTGCAATGGCGTAACTAACAAGGTTCGTAGCACGTGGGTAGTATTTATTTACTGGCGGTGGCTTGGGTCCAATCCAAGCATGCAACAAGTATCGACAAGAAGCGAAGAAAAGACCCTTCATCTCCTCCCTATGTACAGAGCGACCCTACTTCGTAGATGGCCACCTCTCGACTCGGCTCTCGACCAGCTCACTCCTCCCTTTCCCTTACAGGCATTGCGAGTACCAGTCGTTGACAAAGTTGCACTTGTACGGCGAAGCGCACACCGTGCAGCCGCTATAGCCGTTGCCACCGCATTGCGACCACTGCGCGGCGGTGCACCCGCCGGTGCCTGCCGTGGTCGACGTGGCCGGTGCCGCGGTGGTGGTGGTTGAGGAGACCTTGGTGGTCGAGGTAACAAGGGTGGTCGAGGACGAGACGGGGGCCTTGGTAGTGCTGCTAACAGCGCTGCTGCTGCTGCTGCCGGGCTCACCGCCCGAGGGGGCGCCTATTTGACACTTCCGTTAGCCAACTTGCTGCCTTGCACTGGACAGGCTCCAGTCGTTGATATCCATAGGTAGGTAGTAGGTGCGGGACTCACCAGGGCCGGCAACATTGGTAGTCAGGCTGCCGCTCTCAATGTAGACACCGGACCAGTAGTAGTCCTCGTCGCTGTCGGGGTAGCCGGAGCGCGGGAGCTCGAGCACGCCGACGTGCCAGTCGGCCCCGTTGCTGCTGGTGCTCGTGCTGACGGCGGCCACCTTCTGCGTCAGGGGGCCGCTACCGGTCGAGTGCCAGAAGGCGACCGTGTTGGCGCTGAAGTCGATCTCGTAGGCGACGTTGTGCCACACGTCGGCCTCCCACTCGGTGCTCCACTTGGTCTGCCCGCCGACGCACCACCGCAGCATCGTGTCCGACACGCCGGGGGCGCCCGACAGCCAGCCGGCCTTGAGCTCGGTGAAGTGGCTCTCGAAGAAGGCGATCTGGTGCTCGCGCGTGGTAGCCGGGGCGTTGGTGTCCTTGCGCATGAGCGAGAAGTGGTAGTACACCTTGCCCTTGTTGATGGCAGCGGTCGTCTGGGGGATCAACTCGGTACGCCGCATGTTCTGGCCGTTCCAGTAGGCCGTGTTGTCGAGCGTGATCTTGGCGCCCTGCTTGGAGCCCGAGTCGGCCGGGTTCTTGTAGTCGGGCGACAAGTTGACGTACGAGGTCACCGGAGACGAGCCGTGGATGTAGTACTCTGAGTAGGGTTAGCCCAGGTCTCCTCCCCCGAAGCCGACCAGCGGTGTAAATATGGTGTTTGACGTACGGTACGGGCCGACCTGGTTTCCCCACGACCACTTGTTCAGGTCGGTCGAGGAGCTGAGGTCGTTGAAGCGGCCATCCCAGAGGATGGTGCCCGCCGACACGGACAGGGCGTTGGCGACGAGGCTGGACAGAATCGAGAACTTCATCTTGGCGAGTCAGAAAGCGGCGACCTCGAAGGCTGAACAGGGAGACCAAGGGTCAAAACCAAAAACATGGCTGTTGAGATCTTATAAGGGGCGTCCGGCACCTTCGGCCCCCCCACATCGCACCCCGGTTCCTGGGTCCTCTTTGATCCATGGGCCCGGTCCATGACCGTCCGTAATACATAGAAGGGTAGTGGGTAAGGTGCGTGGATACGACATGGGGTATTGAAGTGGCATATAATTAGGCATTCGGGCGTCGTACACCCGCGATGACGGCCCGCTTCAAGATCGAGCGCGGAAGGAGAAAAGGGCTTAGAGTCGTAATCTCACGGAAGGACCTCGAAATCTGTCCCGTTTAGGTTCTGGTTCCTGGTTTCGGATGACCCCTGGTGGAGCCTAGGCCGGTCTCGTTCCCGGGGACCAGGGAAGACGCGCCAATCATCGGGGCGGTTGCGGGGGCCAAGAGACCACGAGAGAAAGCTTGGGCAGCTTGGGGAGCTTGTTCGCGAGCTAAAAGCATGCCAAACCACACCGTGGATCTGACAGCTCCTGAAATTTCCTCGGTCCGCCTCGCTCCAGCTCGCTACAGCCCGTTATATTGATGCCCACATGACACGACCGTTATTTTCCCGTGTCTCTGGTTCCAATCCGGAAACATGCGCAACAATTCCGGATGTAACTAACTGCCTCAGCCCTCTAAGTTGCGCTCACCGTACTGTGTAATGTGGCTTCAGGAGTCAGCAGCCTCTTGACAGGCTGTGCTCTTATTAATAACTCAGTTATTGAAGTGAGTGAGGGAACCTGCCTACCTAGGTATCTAATTGAGAGACAGGAGTTGGAGAGTATCCGGTTATCGCACACTCACATGCTGGAGTGAGTTCAACCGTTAAGTGCGCCAACATAAAACACAGGCAGGAGTGACTGGAAGTCAAGAACAACAACCATTCGTTGGGCCTACTTGATACTGTTGGCTAGTTCAAAACCTGAAGTGTTTTTTTCAACTATCAAGCTACTAGTACCTAGGTACCTACCCACCCGATGCACTTAATATCTCCACATTCCAACAACACTACAGTACACACGCGGTCTCTAGTGCCGGTAATTGAATATTGGGAGTATCACGGCTAGAACCGCGTGAGGTTATGCTTAGGCGGCAGTAACATTGTCCTCGGTCTGCTTCAGACCCAGGGTTTTTCATCGTCAAACTTAATGCGACCTCAGTGCATTCGATGATCCGAATAGGGGTGCCTCAAGCTATCGCTCCCTGGAAATTGTTTCAAAAATATAGAGGTCACCTTTAGTAAACTAGGTAGGTAGGTAGCTCCTTCGACGTAGCAATGCAGGTTAGTTGAGCAAAGGAGTTAGATATACTCTAGATAAAGGGGTTCAGGGGCTGTGGCGCCGGTAACGGTACCCTTGAGTGGCTTTGTGATAAAGCATCAGGGTTGCCTGGTAGTGCTCCTGGGCACTCAGTACATGACTGACTACACCTGAAAGTTTGCAGCACCCGCTCACTTGGTGGGTAATAGTCAACGGATAGGCGGAATGCGGCATCTGTGTTTACGTTCTGCCTACATAGGTAACTAGCTAGGTAGGTAGGTAGGCAGGCAAGTTCAACAACTCCACTTGTCAGGAAGAGTAAACGGATTCTAGCAAGCCCTTAATAACGTACAAATCCAAGATGAGATGAGACTTTTTATCGGTGGTCCGTGGGACTTCATCAACACGAGTCAGGGATTTTCTGCCTGTCTAGAACCTGGAACAGTCGCAAAACATCGGAGAATTGCACGAATGCCATATTGTAATGTCCGATTGTATACCTATATATACGATATTAACGCTGCAAGAAGCCCCCTATCGCTAAGATGAGCATGCAAGAAAAACCTCTTTCGGAAACTCCATTCCTTTTACCCCCGTCCCTTCTATCAGGCCACTCCTCTCGGCCCCTACCAGAGCTTAACCTTCTGCATGCTCCCCTCCTCACTCAACGCGCGGTGCATATCAAAGGCGTTCCACAGCAGGTGCGGCTCGTGGCCCATGCCCTTGCGCAGGCACTCGCTCTCGGCCTTGTCGAGGTAGGCGGTCAGGATGGGCCGGTAGACGTCGTGGGCGCACCTGTCGATGATGACGCGGGCGCGCTCGCGCGGGCTCAGGCCGCGGACGTCGGCGAGGCCGTTCTCGGTCACGACGATGTCGAGGTCGTGCTCCGTCTGGTCGACGTGCGTGCACATGGGCACGATGCAGCTGACGCCGTGCGGGTCCGTCTTGGAGGGCCGCGTCGAGGGCGTGTGCATGATGCTGTACTTGGCGCTCCGCAGAAAGTCTGCCGAGCCCCCCAGCCCGTTGAGCATGCGGCTGCCCATGACACACGTCGAGTTGGCGTGCGCGTAGATGTCGACCTCGACGGGCGTGTTCATGCCGATGACGCCAAGCCGGCGGATGATCTCGGGCGAGTTGGACACCTGCTGCGAGCGGAGAAGCAGCTTGTCGTGGTAGGACTCCCAGTTCTGGTAGAAGCGCTCGAAGCCGGCTGGGGAGAAGCGCACCGAGGTGGCCGTGGCGAAGTCGAGGCGGCCCGAGTCGAATAGGTCGAGGAAGGTGTCCTGGATGACCTCAGTCCACACCTTGAGGTTGCGGAAGTTGGAGTTGTCCAGGCCGCCGATGACGGCGTTGGCGATGTTTCCGATGCCCGACTGCAGCGGCAAAAGGCTGGCGGGGAGGCGGCCGTGCTTGACCTCATGTTCAAAAAACTCGATCAGGTGGCTGGCGATCTTCTGCGACGTCTCGTCGGCCGGAGAGTTGGGGAGGGTCTGATCCTGATAGTCGGACTCGAGGATCCCGACCACCTTCTCGGGGTCGATGGGGATCGAGTTGGTACCGATGCGGTCCTCGACGTTGGTGATGAGGTACGGCTTCCGGCGCGGCGGTAGGTCGGTCATGGTGATGTCGTGTAGGCCATCAAAGTTAGGCAGGGCCGTGTTGACTTCGATAATGATCTTGTCGGCGAGCTGGAGAAGCTCAGGGGTCGCACCAACCGAGGCACCAGGGACGATGCTACCGTCCTCCTTAATCTCGGTCGCCTCCACAACAGCAACGTCGATCTTGTTGTTTGGCCTATCTTTGGTGTAGAAGCCCTATTCTCGGTTACTATTCTGCCCAGACGGGCCAGGAGTTGCGGTTGCCCTTACGTATACCAGGTCCACCGGAAACGTGGACAGATGCTTATCGAAGAACTTGATGCGACCCTCGTTGATGCCCTTCGCAATGTTCTTGCCGACCTGGTGGGGAGCCCGCCTCTCGATCATATCCAGGGCAGCCCAGCGGTTCTCTGTCTCGGCGCCGGATGAGGCGCCAACGAACAGGCTGTAACGCAGCTGGCCCTGCAGGCTATTTTTCTCGACGTGGTCCGCAAGGAAAGTGGGCATCTTCCTGTCGGCCGCTAGTCAGCAATTGGCCCAAATGCCCAGACACTTCTTTGCTTCTTTGGTGCGAGGGACTCTTACTTAGGGTAGCCGACGCCAGTAAAGCCGGACCAGCCGATGTAGGCGCCGTTGGGGAAGTGTTGGAGCATGTCCTCAGGTTGGCACAGCTTCTTCAGCATCGAAGGGCGCTTGATGCGCGACCTGAGCGCGGCCGAAGCGATAGGGGATGCCATGTCGGGAGACGGAGGAGGAGGAACAAGACGAAGGAAAAGAAAAGGAAAGCACAAAGACGAAAGAAGGAGTGGAGAGGAGGAGAACCACAGGGCGAGGCTACCTAGCGATCGGTCCCAAGTCCAAGAAGGATATCAGAAAGCGTTGCAGAGCACCTAGAAAAGGCTATGGACATTCTCGAACAGCAGCCGGTCAAGTTAATAAATAGTCGAACCGGGTGGCATCATCGCTGCAGGCCATCCCGGTTCCAGACCCCATCTCTCTCTCTCGTCTGGTCATCGTCTGGGAGACACGCCGAAACACCCCCACCCCCCACTACCCTCAACTGGCGAAATATTTCGACGGACGTCGCCTAGAAATCCCCCGTTGGTCATCATCATGTCTATCCATAGCTTCATACTTCTAGATGAAACTGTCTGGCATATACATGGTTCGTTCAAGCTCTTCTGCTGGTTCTCGCGCCATAAACTTTGACCCCGAGACAACGCCGGAGAGGCAAAAGAAAACAAAACCCGGTGATGTCATCGGATTTGACAGACCACATTGTCCAATCACAGCACAAGTTGGGGCGCGGCAGGGTCCACGACCCCTGAGCGCGGAAGAAAATGGCGTTGCGCGGACCCGCTCGGGCACTCCATTGAAGCTCCGTTCAGCCGCACCGAGGGGCAATAAGCTCGGCTATTGCTGATTCGGAGCTGTGGCTCTTCCGTTCGCCCTGAATGAAAGCGCGAGCCTCAAATTCTTTGAGTGGCCGGCCACATCTCGTTGACATGGTATGTATGGAAGAAAGTAAGTGAAAAAGAGAACATTCGCAAGGAGCTCAACAGGCTCAACCTGACCACCAGCGCGGAACCGGAGCATCGCACGGCACGCGGAGAGGAGCTGGCATCACGGGGTTGACCTCATCGTGGCCATCACTTAACCCCGCTATGCCGGGGATTCCAGAGCATTCTCAGATGCACCGGCCGCGACCCCGGAGAGCGAGCCGGGGGCCGAATCCCACCTTATCGGGACAAGACAGACGGGGCCCCGGGACCAACACGGGAGCGCAGAAAGATCCGCAGACTTTCTAGTCTCTAGTCCGGGACGAGGGTCAGTTCTCCGGTTAGGTGGGTGGGGTCTATCAACAAGCTTTGAGCGCCGAGTTCTTCCCGGCCCGGCCGAGAGGAACCGTAATCCGGGGCGAGGGGGGGTGCCGATGAGACTGGACCAGTCAGTCACTGCCATTCTAACACGAGGGTTGTTTGACCACTTATACAATGCACCAAGGTTGCTGCTTGGTAACGTCTAATTTTGTGAGCCACAGCACATTCCCAGCCGTCCACCAACAAACCCGGAAACTCGTCCAACATGCTTAGCGCATCTTGCGCCTGGAGACCCCGAGAACCGACAGCTTGGTTGATGGACAACAAGCGAAACCAACAAGCATCAATAGGCAGTATGCCATCGGCCCCACTGCACGTGAAGGCCGGGAAGTTGGTTGCGTCATTTGGATCGGAGGGACCTAGATTCGCGGGGAGATGTAACCTGGCCCTGCAGCAGTCCAATTGTCGCGGGGTCGTGAAACACGAGACTCGGTGAATCCGACTGACTGCGTATGTTGTCTCGGACCAGCACACGCATCTGACTGTACTTGGTATCGTGGGATTCGTACTGCCTCAACTTGGGGATCCCCTCAAATCGGCGGCCTTGCGGAAACAACAGCACATACGAAGTTCACCAATGGTTTCCATCAGGCCGATTCCTGCGGTATGTTGATCAATCCTTCTCGTATCCTACTGCATCAGCCCATATCGAGATAGGTACCGCTCGCGAGTGCGATTGTTCCCCTATTCCAGCTCAACCACCTCAGCGGTGTAACCTAGCGACCTACAAGTAGTAATCGGGGCAAGTGCCCGCATTGAGATCGAGGCGCACCAAAAGGCGACGCACGGCGCTCTTGAGGTCACCAGACGACAAGCCAAATCGCGGGGAACTAAAGCAAGTGCAAAGTTCCAGTGGTTAGCCGTTGACAGCCGCAGCACATGGGATCTCAAACCCTCTCTTTGACGCTCCAGGCGCCTCCAGCGAGGCGATAAGGGGACTGTTTGGTTGCAGGGGGTATTTTTGGGTGGCAGCGCAATGGAGCCAGGGAACGTTACATGACGCTGAAGGACCAGTGACTCGTCCAGCACAAGGCGCCAGGCGGGCTCGGGCTCGGGCGGAAGCTCCGCTTGGTGTCGGCCAGGGTCAGGTGGAAAAACTGGCTCGAGCTTTGCCCCACTCAAGTGTGAGCTCCTTCCCAAACAAACCCTCCATCCAACTTATGGCCAATCAGCACGCTCCCACCAAAGCTGCCTGGAGAAACAGTGGCCGGGGAAGGAGCCAGTGGCACCAATCAGCCAGCCCCCGAAATCCATTCGGTCCGGTCCTAATCTTTTATCGTCACCATCTCGTCGACAATCACGGGACCCGATTATGGATGGAGGTTCCTCAACTGTCAATTGGCAGGCCGAGATTACGAGCGAATGGTCTGGGCTCGGTGGGAGGTGTTCAGGTGCAATAAAAATAGAGAGGAATGAGCTTCTGCCCTAACCAAACAGTGCCATGATCGCCATCATTCTTCCACTGCCGGGTGAGAATAGCCTTTGTCGTGGCGCAAACCATCCCGATCACCTACAGGGAGGAGCCCACGCCAAGCACCAAAGCTCTCCTTGCTCCGAGCTATCGTTCCCCGCCGAGGTTGCGCATTGTCACGTTGGTTCCTCAGATAAGGGTTGGTGTTTGTTGCGGACGCTCAGCCGCGGCGCAAAGGAAGGGAACCAGCACATGCAAAAAGTCCCGTCTGGACGCCATTGCTACGTTTGACGGTGGTGCCGCCATTCAACGACGACACGAGCCAGCGCGTTGCAGCGTTGCATCCGCTGTGCGTCGTGGACTCGCGGTCGACACCGACCGTTTCCCCAGGGTGCAGGTGCCCCGCCGGCGACCAATCCCCAGACTAGCTCCTCGCCCTGTCATCCTCGTACCCCGGAACGGCTACTTTTAGTGCGCCGCATCCCTCCACCACTCCCTTGCCAGGCACGCCAGGCCAAGCTTTCACCGTGCCGAGAGGAAGACCTTTCGCAGGATTTTCGGCATTGTCTTATATCTCCCGCCCGTCGGTTTTCTGGCTCGCCCTCGTTTTCTCCCCGCGAGACCCGGTCGCCGGCTTCGAATTCCCAACCCACCACTCCCGCGCGTTCGTCCGATCCGGTCAGGAGGTACCTTGGTAGTTACCTAGCCACGCCCGACAAACCGACACAACAATGGCCGACGAGAAAAGGCCCCCAACCGCGGAGGAGGCGCCCGAAGTCGTCGGCGCCGCCGACACCGCCGGACCGGTCCCGCGACCCAGAGGATGGATGTACAAGGGTTTCAAGGTCGGGAAGAAGGAAATATGGTACGCGTCGCCAATCGTCCAGCTTCTCATGGTAGCCATGGTGTGTTTCCTGTGCCCCGGCATGTTCAACGCCCTCACCGGGCTCGGCGGCGGTGGCCAGGTCGACGCGTCAGCCTCGAACGACGCCAACACGGCCCTGAACTCGACATTCGCTGTAGTCGCCTTCTTCTCTGGGACCATTGCCAACAAACTCGGTGTCAAAATCACGCTGGCGTTCGGCGGTCTCGGCTACTGCATCTACGCCGGCAGCTTTCTCAGCTACAATCACAACCAAAACCACGGCTTCGTCGTTTTTGCCGGCGCCTTCCTTGGTGTCTGCGCCGGGCTGCTCTGGACGGCCCAGGGCACCATCATGATGAGCTACCCTCCTGAGGCCAAAAAGGGCCGCTACATTTCATACTTCTGGATCATCTTCAACCTGGGCGCCGTCATCGGCGCCTTGGTCCCCCTGGGCCAGAACGTGAACGCCACCGGCGCCACCAACGTCACTGACGGCACCTACATCGGCCTCATCGTGCTCATGTTCACCGGTGCCGTCCTGGCTATGGCGCTCTGCAACGCCGACAAGATCCGCCGCGAGGATGGCAGCAAGGTCATCCTGATGAAGAACCCCAGCTGGAAGACTGAGTTCATCGGCTTGTTCGAGACCATCACCTCGTCGCCCTGGGTCGTCTTGCTCTTCCCCATGTTCTTCGCCTCCAACATCTTCTACACGTACCAGCTGAACGACTTCAACGGTGCCCACTTCAACACGCGCACTCGTGCTCTCAACAACCTGCTATACTGGTCCAGTCAGATTTTCGGCGCCATGATCTTCGGCTACGGGCTGGATTTCCCCGGCGCCCGCCGCTCCCTCCGTGCCAAGGGGAGCTTTGTAGCGCTATTTGCCGTCACCATGGCCATCTGGGGCGGCGGTTATGCGTGGCAGGTGAAGCAAGTCACCCGTGAGGTGGCCGAGAACGAGAACTCTGGATACGTGCGGGTCGACTGGACGGACGGTGGTGAGCGATACATCGGGCCCATGTTCCTATTCATCTTTTACGGCTTTTTCGATGCCGCCTTCCAGACCTGCATCTACTGGTATGTTCCCCCCCACGCCCAGCAGGCCAGAAAGGACCGCGGCAGCAACTAACCACTACACAGGTACATGGGCGCTCTCAGCAACTCAGGCCGCAAGGCTGCCAACCTGGCGGGTTTCTACAAGGGCATCCAGTCCGCCGGTGCCGCTGTTTTCTGGCGCTTGGATGGTCTGAAGACGCCTTACAACACCATGTTCGGTTCCACCGTACGTTTCCCACCCCCAACATAACAACCCATAGCCCGCGCCAGAAGAAGCCAAAGCTAACACCGTTTTTCTCTCATAGTGGGGCGTTGTTGCCGGCGCGTTGGTCATTGCCGCCCCCGTCATCTTCATGCGCATCAAGGACACTGTCACCGTTGAGGAGGATCTCAAGTTCAGCGATGAAACGGTCGAGGACGTCATCCCTACGAAGGATGTGCCCGTGAAGGAGAAACACGATGTCGTTTGAGCGGGCCGCGGGGCCTGTTGAGAATATAGGCTGGCAGTTGAACCCGCCCGGTTGGACGGCACAACGAGGGATGTGATCGGCTGGGCATGGCAATGGTTTTTACATCACCCGGTGGTGGTTTGCTTGTGGCGGGTTTAGGATGATACCAAGTATGTTAGTTATGTTAGTATGAAGTAATAATGCAGCAAAGTTGCTCTTTACCGGGCTGCTGTTCCACGAAGGACGAGTTTCTTGTGTGATTAAATACCGGGCTGTAGATACGGACCGTTTTTGTCAGCTACAAGTGGGTGCGAATTTGTTGATTAGGAGTAGACTGGCTCAACCAACACAACGCCATGGATTGTAACTACAGACAGGTGGACCTGCTGAGCACCCTTCCTCCAACTTGTCTGTCTTCCGCATGAAGTCAGCATATCTCCGCGAGCGCTACTCAGTCTTCCTGAAAGCATCGTTGCGCTCTTGTGCCGCACAGCGCCTCCACCTCGACACGCTCTTAGATCATACGCCGTTCCATCTCGGCGAACGCCTGCCGCTCCATCTCGCCCCGGATCCCTTCCAAGTCACCATCGGCCCCTTCAGCGATGCGGCGCTCCACCCTGGCGCACTCTCGAGCATACCGTTCCATCTCGGCAGTCACATACCGATCCAGCTCGGCGCGTTTCCGAGCCTTGCGCTCTTCCATCATGGCAGTCACAAGACCGTCCCTCTTGTTGCGCAGCCCATGGAGGGCATCCTCGATCGCTTCGGCCACGCGATGCTCCACCTTGGTGCGCGCTTCAGCCACGTGCTGTTCCATTTCCGTCGCCACGAACTGCTTTGTCTCCGTGAGAAGCTCAGCCTCCTGCTGCTTTGCGGCCTCGGACAGCTTCTCCTCCGTATCCTCGTCTCTGAGGTGGGGTCCTCTCGAGCCGTTGTTTGCACGAGCGATACGGAAGATGGCGGCGAGGCGCTCGTAGGTGAGGATGATTTGGGGCGTTCTATCATGTGGTTGGTTAGATTTGACGGATTGGCTGAAAGAGAAAGGAATATACAAACCTGGAGACGCCAGCTGCCACCTCCCTAGCTAAAGGGCGACACAACGCTGCCGGCAAACCTGTATAACCACGGAAGTCGGAGATGTATAGATCAAGTTGACCGTTGGGTTGTTGAGCCAAGTCGTCATCGTAGAACAGTTGGGAATTCTGGACCCAGTTACTATAGCCTGACTCATCTGCCACCAAGAGGCTGACCGATGCCCCCGCCAAATCGGGATATTGAAGATCAAGTATAAGGACGGCTCCAATCTGACCGTCCGACATGTCGATGTATTGGCGCGCCTTCCTTTCTATATACTCTCGAGGCTGGCTCTAGAAGACCTCGGAAACAAGAAAAGGAAGACGGCCTGGCATACCAAACGAAAGATCCGCTTGTTTGCAGATGTTACCTTCGTATTGTATAATAGATATATTTCTCGCCCAGATACGCCGTGTCAGCTGGCGGGTTTCAGGGTTATGAATATCGGCAGCCAGCTCATTGAGACAATTCTGGAGGAAGCAGCGGAGGCCGTCTTGGACTTGATCCAGGAGCTCTGTATCGCTGGTAATGTCGAGATATACCGTCTCGCCTTCGTAGTCGTATTCGAATCGCCGGATTTCGAAGTCGAGTTCCATTGACCTCGCCTGCAGCTGTGCGAGAAGAAGCTCGACTTCGCTTGGCTGCCAGTGAAAGCTGACGATCGACTCGGTGCCATCGGTGCGAACCTTGACGATATAGTCGACGATCTCCTCGACCGTTCGATCGCTCAGCGAAACCTACATATACGAGGTGTCAGTAATGGTGTCTGCCGTCTGCGTATGTAAGGGAGCGGGGTGAATGAAAAGTACCGGCTCAATGTGATGCCAATTATCAGACCGACCAAACGGCGTCGCTGGGTCCACCGGCGGAGTAGAAAAGTCTTGCGAAGCCATCGCTGATTGAAGCGGCCTCGAGGTCGCCAGTGATGCGCAATGGCACTAGGAAAATGGATCGCTGGTTGCAGTTTTCGCTGGGGTCGGGGCGAAGGCTCTTGAATAAAACCGAAATATTGAAAGCACTTGTGGGCTTCAAAACCGCCGCAACCTATGAATGGAAGTCACGGGCACATTGAGCGGAGGTTGGGACGAAAGATCCGCTAGCGATTATGGTAACATACTAGTACTGGACGCCGGGAAGGCGGGCCATCTCCGGGTAACCGTTGTGGTCAATTCCGAAAGCCTCCACGAAATACTTAGATAGGTAGGTTGAGACAAACCGGTAGGCATTTGTGTTAGCGACGCCCGGACTGGCAATTCCAAAGCAGAGAAGCCCTCCAACAATACCTACCTACCTACCTACCCATGGTAAGTTCTAGCTTCCTAAATGGGTGCTAGAACTTACCGGCACAAGGGGGGTTGAGAAACGAAAGATGACTCGTCGGGCAAGTTAACTTGAAAATTTGGTAGCTGGTTGAGGACGGAATGTGTTCCATTATTCCATATGCGCCCCAAGTTACCATCTCAATGGTGTTTGAGCCTACTCAAATATCAAACGGCTCTATTTATAAAGGTAGGTATCAATCATTCTAAATGAATAATGAGCGCTCACATTAAATGGCGGGCTGCCTGGGGATGTGTGACTTGTTTGTTGAGGAACTTAGTCGCGCCTCGTTAGTTCCTTTCTTTGAGTCGAACTTTCCCAGCTCCTTTTTTCTGAGCCGCAACCCTATAGCTCCCAGACCGCAATCTTTATACCGGGTAAGAAAGTGTTGATACCTCCAACTCGGATATTGTCTTCTCAGAATATTACATTTGCCTTGTACACACATACTCAGGTGTTGTTGTTACCTAAGTACTCTGTACGCCGTTCTCGATCTGACTCAACCACATGACTGAAATGGTTCCATGTCACAACCCTCAAGAAGGTCAACACTTTGGGTTTGGACCTACTACCTTCACCCAAAGGCAAGACTGCATAAGGCCCGATCCACTCCCCTGGGCTGTGTTGAAACGGGAGTTCATGCGACTCGAAATTTGCCGGTAAACCCCGTCTCATGGCTGTAATGCTAGGCACTCCTCTGGCCTCGATGGTAGCATTCAGAAGACGATGGAAAGCGTTGAGTTGCCGAGCCAACCCCCTCCGGCCGCCCACGGTCACAGCGTTCAGACCCCCAACCCCAACATATCCCGTCCGCATTCGACAGTCTCACTCCATCAAGCCACCTCCTGCAAGATCCCGTCGGGGCCGAGGATGTCCAGTTCACACCGACTGGTGCTCAGACCCGGGCACATGACATGCCGTAATTCAAAATCACCTAGAGCAGATAGCTAATATTGGAGGTATTATGCCGATCGGGCAACGTTTGCCTCGACGGAAACCAGAGTCGGAACACACCCGGAATCGGAAACACGACCATGAATAAGCAATCACTCATTCAAAGGTGCGGCGCTATCACCGTTGTATTCTCGTTTCTTGTAGGATGTTCCCTGTAATAGTCAAATTAGGAGAACTAGTTAAGCACCCCTCGAAATGACAAACGGCGTGCGGGGTGGTTGTTTCAAACACGGAGAGTCATCAGAATGCTCCGATCGGCTACCTGCATGCGGACATACCACTTTTATCACGTCAGTCGGATTCCGGCTACTACATAGTGGAGACATCACAAACGGAGCTCCCGCATATTGAGGCCTCCCCTGATCCTCACATCGAGGCCCACTCACATGTTTAGTGTAGTTGTGATCTGATGCCGGGAGTGGAGAAGGGTGGGTGTTCTTGGGCCTGGGCTCCAGAAATAGAACGCTAGAAAAAGGGCTGGCCCAGAGTTCTGGAAGACCGGGTTTCGGTATGTCCGAGCCCAAAGGTAGCCATTGCGGCCGTATGTAGACGGTAAGGGGGCGTGCGCTGAGACGGCGTGCGTCTGACGATCTCTCCTAGCCCGCCCGTGTTTCATTTCATCGACAACGAGATCACATGCCAGAAGCAAGAAGCGGGTGTTGCCGTGGTGTGGTTCCGATTGCCACCACCCACCCGTGTCTTTAGGGGGCATCTCATCACCGTGGGCGGCCGGTCCCCGATGGAGCAGCTCCGGGAGCCCACGTCCGGGGGTGGCGGCCTTGAAGCTCGCCGGGCCCCACCCGGAGTTCAGGGGTATCCCGCGCACCGGCGCGGCTTCTCATGGAGCTAACAAGAGCCGGGGCTGCACCGGGCCGGGCGGGGCAACCGTGTGAAGTGACATCGCGTCGGGCATAAGATACCCAAACCGGGAAGTCAGATCCCTTGGGTACAATACAGCGTCGCCCTCGCTACCCAGTTTCCGCGCGGCCATCGCCCGTTGTAATTCCCGGGTCGAGATATTCTACCTGAACCGAGAACGTGGCCAAGTCTGATCCTCGTGTTGGATGGGCGAAGCGGGGGAAAAGGAGACTCGGTAGTTACTGATGAACTGGTACAAAATGCAGGCGCCGCGGCCGTCCCGAGTAGTTTGCATGGAAACCGTCAAGCTCTGCTACTAACTCTTTCGTGCTGCCCGTAAGATGAAGCTGTCTCCACAAGTGAACGCTGCGCTTGCTGCGGCGTTGCTCCTTGACGGGGGCCTGGCTGCGACGTCTGGCAAGTTTAATGTTCTGTCCATGAACGTCGCAGGCCTGCCGCCGATCTTCAACGGCAACGACGTGCCCGGAGACAAAGCAACAAACTCGGAGACCATTGGGGCCAAGTTTGCCGAATACGGCTACGACGTCATCCACGTACAGGAGGTAAGTCATCCCGATCGGGTGTGTGCCGCTGGGCTTCGAAACAACGGACGCTTGTTCGCGTTTCAACTTCCCGGTTAGATCGGATCCGCTCCGATCTGATGCGAGATCGCGGTGGATCACAAGGGCTGACGCCCCACGACAGGACTTCAACTACCATGCCCACATCTACCGCACCGACACGCACCCGTTTAGGACGGCGACGTCCGGTGGGGTCCCTTTCGGATCTGGCCTCAACACCTTGTCCAACTTCGACTGGGTTGATTTCCGGCGGGTCAAGTGGGATACCTGCTCCAATGCCTCCGGGGCCGACTGTCTGACGCCAAAGGGCTTCACGTTCATGCGAGCGGCCATCGCCCGTCCCACTGACAACTCGACCGCGGTGTATGTCGACTTCTATAATCTGCACACAGACGCCGGCGGCGAGGAGCAGGACCTCGCGGCGCGGCAGCACAACGTCAACCAAGTGACCAGCTATATTTCTCAGTGGAGCAAGGGCAACGCCGTCGTGGTCCACGGGGACACCAACAGCCGATACAGTCGGACGGCCGACACTGCAATTCGGGCAATGCTCGCGAGCGAGAACGCCGACGGTCCCGGCATGACCGACGCCTGGGTCCAGCTTCAACGCGGCGGGGTTGTCCCAACGGTGGAGGACGTGTGCAGTAACCCGGCCAACGGCAACGTTTGCGAGGTCGTCGACAAGGTCTTCTACCGGTCGAGTCCGCTAGTGACGCTGCAGGCGGAGACCTTCCGCTACGATAGCGCGCAATTCCTGCAGGCCGACGGAAACATTCTCTCAGACCACAACCCTGTCTTTGTGGATTTTGCGTGGTCCTCGGGCTCGTCTCTTCGGCAGAGTGACTTCTCCGGGGGCGCATTCGGCACTTGGTTCAGCGATGTGCCCACACTCGCAGCCATCGCCAAACCCAAGCCTGTCGCACTGACATTCCGGGGCGGATCTCGGCTTGATGGGGTGGGCCTGACGCTCGGAGACGGTACCATCCTCCGCCATGGTGGCACCAGCGGAACGGAGGTCTCTCTCGAACTGGGCCCTTCGGAATACTGGGTGGAGGCGGAGCTCTGTCGTGGGCAGAGGAACGGGAAGACCCGTAACTTCTACATACAGGCGGCGACTTCGCTGGGGCGCACCCTGAAGGCGGGTACGATGACTGCGGACTGCACAACCTACTCGGCACCTGACGGCTGGCAGGTCGTTGGCTTTGTTGGACAGGATGGCGACGAGATAGACCAGCTCGCTTTCGTGTACGCCCCACAGTGATGGAGAATGTGATCGTGGAGGAATCTCTGGGCGGTGGAGGCTGTTTGAGAGTTAGCGGCGTCGATCTCACTGGGTTTTCGGGTCCTCCTGCAGGGGGGGGTCGGCGGTGGGAAGGAAAGCTCCGATAGAACCCTGACCTGGCGGTTTTGAACTAATCTGTACTCAAGATTTGCTGAAAAATCTCTCACAGCCAAATTTGGAGTGGATGGTGCTCGACGGATAAAAGCCGGCAAAGCTTGCCCACAGACGGAGCCCACGTGCAGCAGTCCCGAGGACCCTGGTGATCTTAGGAGACACATGGGGGTGATGACGATCCACGGCTTCGGTGTTGTGTTGATCTTCTGCCCTGCCACCATGCCCTTGCGAGCAAGTGATCGACAGTTACGGCGACGAGGCTTTGCGGCATGCGGTTCGCAATGGGCCAGACCAACCCCGTCGAAGCAAGCGGCTGCGCTCACCCCTTCCAAAGAAGCTCGTCTCAGGGAACACCCTTGAAGTGACCCCCGTGCAGCCCACCGCTCCACAGGCGGGAGTGAGTGATTGACGCGAGGGTCTCGGCGCGCTCTTCTTTCTTGTTGTTGCTGTCTCCCAATCCGGACCACTTGTCGAGCCCACACGTGCCTGGACGCCTGTTGAGGGTGGCGGTGGCTGACGCGCGGCCCACGGCGGATGAAGCTGAGAAGAGCCTCATCGTCAACTCCGGAAGAAGAAAATCGCTGATTGGTGGCGCCGTCGCCGGTTTCTCATCGTCAAGCTGTGATGCGATTCCTGAGTGGAGAGACTGTGACACAAGAGCTCGTAAATGCAGAGTGGAAGTCGAGCACAACTCGAGGCCATGGTCTAACTGCGTTGCCCAATGCCCTCGGAAGCAAGCACAGCAACGGAAATCGCACGCCGGGCGGTGCGTTTCACGTCGGATTCCACTGGACAGGTACTTCCCGCCCAAATTTATCTCGCGCGCGTGTCCGGAACACATATTGGCGACTTCGTCATTCTCCACGGGAGAGGGGACGATCCTTTCTCCTTCTTCTCTCTGCTCAATGGTATTTTGGATTGAGTGGGTGGTAACTGTAACGGCGTTGTAAAAAGCCCATAACGAGCCCGGCGTGGTGCCGTGTCTCGGTTACAGGTAGGCCCGATTTTGGGCTCGTTCTAGACTGAGCGTCATCAGGCTGATTTGGGTGTGCCCGTGTGGCCAGATTAAGCCCCAAGACGGGCGAGGGGCCAGGTGAAACATGCATCATTGACAGACAGCTCGTGCCACCCGATGTGTTATTTGAGGATTGCTTTGTTCGATGTTGGTTTGCCCCTGTCAAACCCGTCAGCCCTGCACCAAGTCCATAGTCCTCGTCGGTGGATCGCGTTGAATCGAGAGAAACGCGTGGCTTGGCGCTCAAATAGGCCCGTGAGCTTGCCAGACTGACGGGAAACGAGGAGCCTGGCCAAGGTGCCTGGGGGTCCATTTTTGGATTGGTGCTTGGCGGGAAATCAAGATCAAGAGCGTCCGTGGGTTGTCCTGTGTCCCGTACCTGCAGGATCCGATGAGGCACGCGTTTCCAGCCTGGGCTGCCCTCGAGCTGCCCCCACTGAAGAAGAAGGGAGATCCCGCGGAAACTTGCGCGAGCTCGTGGGGGCTTGCCTTAAGGATCGAAGGCCGAGAAGCTGAGGTCGAAATTGACTCTCACTTGTGCAAAGATGGCGAAGATGGACCTCGTGCCGTCCCAAAAGCAGCTGTTGATGACACCGCCAATGAAGCCACGGACACAAGGTGCTGCACGCTAAAGTTTCGCCATGGTTTTTGCGCGCCACAACTTCCCGTCGGCTTCCCAATCATGGCGCGGCTCACGCCCACTAGGCCAGCAAGGTCCATGGGTTTCACTCGAGCAAAACGCCGAAGAAGCAATGTATGCGATGGAAACCACACGAAAGAACCAGTGATGGAGGGGGTTCAAATGTGAGCCCCAGTCAACGAAATCCGGCGCATTTTTTGGGGCCGCATCGGGGGTCGCCAAGGGACTGGCGTGGTTAGACCTGAGCTGGCATATCCTGTCTTTCGGAAGGCTTCCGCGAGCTGGAGCCGGGGCGCTGGGACAAATGGTGGGACCGACGTGAATTGCTTGCACGGTGCTGCCAGCAACTTGACGCGAGAGCCTGGGAAAAGCCTAGGTTGAGTTGCTTCTTCCAACCTTTTGCTGTTTGTTTCTCGACGATACATACGGAATCCGTTCGATAGTCTCAAACTCTGGGCAGTCCGCAAACCTGCGATTCCCAAACCTGACGTCGGCGAGAGTGAAGATGGTGTCACACTTGACGCGTCGTTGTACATCCCTAGATCGCCCCCTATTCGGCATTGAAACGGGTGCTCGCAATGTCGGCAGATGGCAGTTCTGGACGCAATACCACGCTAGAAAAAATCGCGAGTCCCTCGACGACGGCGGCACCGGAACTGCCAAGCCGTTGAAGCTTGGGGGGTTTGACCTTGGCGTAGCGGGGCGTATCCGTACATATCTCCCAGCACGAACTGGCGTCGGGGGTTTGGGCGGGCAGTGACCAGGGGGACCTTATCTGGCTGGTCTGCAGCGTGGGGTAGCCACCACCAGCTCCTGCGAGGAGCCGAACACGGCGGTTCCATGGTTGCCAGGTTGGCTTTGGCCGCGGAGGGTTCCCCGGTGCCAAGGCGGCAACCACTGCTTGTTGTGTGGTGTGCTGACGGTGCATCGTGCTTGCGTTGCTCTTTCACTTGCTAGTCCGACTGGAGTAAGCGAGGGATGTGATATCAATGCAGTATGGCCTTGCGAGTCCTGTTGCATCCTCAGCTTGCTCCTTGCTTCGGGTGCCAGGCCGGTGTCGCAAATCATAACCGCGTCGGCGTCATTGTCCCTCCGAAGTAATTACACAGCAGTGTGCCTCGAGCCAGTATGACCTCGGTTATGGAGATCGGGTGCTCGAGTTTTTGGGTTCCTTGTCGCTCTAAGAGCCAAGAGAGGCAATGCTGTTTTCCGGTAGTTGGGTAACCCGTGACCAGCCATTGGGCCGAGGTGGGAGATGAGCTCGCTGCCCACGTGGAATTTGACCTTGTTGGCAGTTTGCAGCTAGGTAGTTAACTCTCCACCCGACAGAACGACGTCTGCAGCGAGGCTGCAGCTGAGCTCGACTGCCGGCAGCTGCCTGCTGCACATCTGATGTATTTCATGCAGCCACGCTGTCATGGTCCCTGGCGTTGTCGAGACTTGGTCCCGAGGAGACCTATTTCCATACCCATGCATTCGCGTAGCGAGAAGCGACAGTGGGAACAGTGGAAGCCCAGTTTCTGGGCGCTTCCTCTCCCTGGAGAGGAGATGCCGTCAACCTAGTCAGAGCGCCTGGATCTCGGCGGGGTGGTTCATCTTCCAGAAGGGGTGGAATCTCGAAACTTCCGATCGGCCGTCGCACAGTGGGCGAGAGTGGGTGAGATGGGCTGCGAGTTGCTCCAGCGATGACCATCATTTTATCACTTCTCAAAATGCCGTCTCCTTTGGGAGTCCAAGGCAAGGGTGGCCGGTCCCTGTACCTAGCTAACGCCACCTTGATGGGCACAGACAGACGGCCCACACCGTTTTTGTCATCTTGCCTCGAACTTCTTTAAATTGAAAGGGTTCGTCTTGAGGGTTCCACCCTCAAGAGCCACTTGGACCTCGAAGTTTGCCGGAACTCGATTAAGAATTATCGGTACTGATGACTCGGAATTGTGAGATGGGTACCGTCGCTAGATTGATAGTAAGAAGTGAGAATGAAAACCCTCCCAGGCCATTTTGTTTGGCGAAGGTGTTGTGTTGCAGCACACCACTGGGCGTTGATTGAGCGCAACCGGCGGGTGGGTCGTTGACGGTTCTGCACCCCACTCAGGGAGGGCCTCTGAACCAGGGAACGCCAGGGGACCCGAGCTTGACCCTGAGTTTCTATTGGTCACGGTTGGCTGGTGCCGGCACCCCACCCGCGGGACCCACATCAACCGCTTCCTTCAACGGGCAATTCGCGAAAAAATATTGCAGCCGAACCCTGTCCTGCAGAGCGGTGGAGACCGACCTTGTCTTTTGGCTAGGGGAGCAGGCGCAATCGAGGCCGAGAGCAACACCGGGAGCGCAGATGCACACTTGCGAAGCCCCCATTTTCGGGTTCCATCCTCTCCTCTTCCTCCTATTGTGTCGACGAAGCTCGAATTGAGTTCAAGTCTCGATTTCCTTACCTTCAATTTCGTCACCTCAAGTGCTGAGCACCAGCCTACGGTTTGCCGGGATTTCATCATTGCTCGGCTAGGTACCTGTCGCACAGGTCCCGAACATCCATTGACCTTGGATCCCTACGAATATACCACCACGTTTCGCCGGGTGCGTTGCATGGCAGCTTGAGTCTTCGTCTTTTGCAAAAGACGTGCGACGTTGACCGTTCCTTTTCGGCCTAACGGCTCGACGATTGACTCGTTCGAGACGCCTTTTCCCGGCATATCCCTCCTCGGCCCCTCCCTCAACATCTTTCGTCACCGCTCCCTGCCAGAACTACCAGGTCTCCCTGATCTCCTTGCAACCCCCGAATTCGCCACTTCCTGACTATCAATTGCGGGAGAAGACAAGCAAGGTACGAGAAAACAAGCCGTTTTCCTCTTGGCTTTCTGTCCCCGTCCCCGTCCCCGTCCCTGCAGGTTTGATCGCTCCCACATTGGCCGTTGCGCCGAAACTTGGTTTACAGGGCCCTCCCCTGGCATGCAGCTTTCCTGCATCATGGCTCCGACCCCATCTGCGACATTCCTCCTACTGCATCCCTCCCCGCACAAACTCATCCCTCCATTCTTCAGCACCACGCACACATCCCATATTCAAAATACCAAGACGAAGTGACCCCGTGCCTCTAACGCGTCCTCTCCGCCTAGTTCTAACAACACCAACGACGCCCTCGAACGCCAAAACGATATCAAACCGGCCCAGCATTGGCTGCGACCATTGGACAGTTGTCGCCTAGTAGGCGCAGATATTGAACATTGCCTATACGCACGAGTCGGAGGTGTGGCGACGAAAGCAACGAGTCATCACGGTGGGGAGTCTGGAGAGGCAAAGCCGGTCCTGTCACTCGGCTGGGTCAGGTGACCCAAGTGCAGGCTTGATTCCTTCATTTATGTTGGGCGAAACATACTCTCGACAGCAATCGCGATGCTGAATAGCCAGGGGGCGCGAACGAGTCTGCAGGTGGCTCCGTTGACGATACAGAAGACCCGAGGCGGGACGAGCGGAGGGTCCTCGGACGTGGTGGACTCGACGAACGGGTGCGTGGACACGCAAATGACGCCGCCAGCGACCCCGAATAGCCTGCAGGAGGATTGCAATGCGCCCGCCAGCAGCCCCGTCTTCCACAACTTCCTGCGGGCATTTTACCCTTTTCATCCCGATTATGTCACCAACGACTCGACCGTCACGTTGCCATTGAGTGAGGGGGACGTCGTCCTTGTGCACTCCATCCACACCAATGGCTGGGCCGACGGTACTCTATTGACTAACGGAGCGCGAGGGTGGCTACCTACGAATTACTGCGAATCGTACGACCCTGAGGAGATGAGGAGCCTGCTGAAGGCCCTGCTTAACTTTTGGGATCTAATGCGCAGCACCCTCGTGAACGAGAGTGAGATGTTCGGCAACCAAGAGTTCATGAAGGGAATAATCGCCGGTGTTCGATACCTCTTGGTAGGTGGCTCGGTTATACATCGCACATCTGAGAGTTGAGTGACCTAACGTGTTGCGTAGGAACAAACACAGTGTCTGACAAGAGAGTGCGCGCTGGTTCAAAGGCACGAGGGACTTCGCAGGAGTCGGAAGTCGCTGCTATCGGAGCTATCCTCCCTGGTCAAGACGGCCAGGCGGTTGCAAGATGCGCAGAGAATGATCGGGTCCGAAGACATCAATGACGTTGTGGACGAGATGATTCTGAAGGCCTTCAGGATCATCACCAAGGGCGTCAGGTTCTTGGACATTCTGGACGACGATCGGAGATCACAAATACCGGCAGTCACTGTGATTACCACGCTGCAAGAAGAAGTCCTCATCCCACTAACGCCGCCAGCCGACTCGGCTTCTCTCAGCGCCACACAAGATTACGCCCTTGCTGCAGACGCCCGATCTAGCGATTGCGGCAGGGATTCCGGCCCGGCGTCTTTTGCAGGCGACACGGCCCTGCGACGGGTGTCGTGCGGCAACCGTTTGTCATCCGGTTACCTGCAACAGAGCGCTAATGCTCGCCGGTCATCGCAGCACAGCCTGCTACAAACGAACCGGCTGTCATCCACAATTTCCCATCGTGTCAGTTTGGCCGGCCCTTCGCCGTGCTCACGACCCCAGAATCTCGCCTCGGAGCGGCTCGAAACCTGCCATGATGCCTTCCTCTCGCACCTGGGATCCTTCATCGGGCGGCTACAACTCCAATCCCAGTCGCGTCCTAGCCTGGCCATTGCCGTAAAGCAATCCGCCACGTCTGGCGGGGAGTTGCTATTGGTGGTGGACGTGGTGTGCGCTCACACCTCGGTCAGTGTCGACGCGCTTGAGCAAGCCCGTACCGCCATGTACAACCGGATTCAAGACCTTGTCCACACAGCGCGCGACATCCTCAGGAATTCGGAGCCCGAGATGGAGGAGGACGTGATTGTGCCGCACGATAATGTCCGCTTGTTGGGAGCGGCGACGGGTTGCGTGAAAGCTACAGGAGAGTGCGTTGCGAAAACGAGATGGGTAATCGAGCGGATCGGCGACTTCGAATTCGAGTTTGACAACGGTGGTCTCGGCATCGACTTCGGGCTATCCGACCTAGCCTCCATTTCCGAGGAGCAACTCCAACAGCCTAGTGGCGCTGAATCGCCAAGCATCCCCGAGTCAACCGTGTCCGAAACCCCCACGGTCTCCTCGAGAGCGAATTCCGTGGCCAGCGCCACGCCCCCACACGCCCGGTCCTTCTCGGTCGACAAGCCGCTCCCGGAGGTTCCTCGAGTTGCTTCTCCTATCCCAGAGCAACCAATGTCGCACCCGCCGTCACTCCTTGCGCCACAGTCACAATCGTTCCTCTTCGATGGCAGCAGCTCGAGTGTGGTCTCGTCCGTCACCTCACTCCGCCCCGACCTTCCCCCGCTCCCGAGGATCTCGACTACATCGCTGCCGACTGAAAGCTACAGCCCCACAGAGCCGTCTACTATACAGGAAGGCGAGTTTCACTCTTTCCGGTCGGAGAGTATGACCGCTACGAGCTCCGGCTCCGGTAGCACCTATCTCAGTCGAGACTCGGAATCGAGCATCATATCCCAGACATCGACCCGCGCAACGACGCCGGATATCACACAAGCACCCAAGACACAACCTTCCCTCTCGGATCTGAGCGTGGCAGAGAGTCTGGCGCCCACAGAGGAAGACGAGGCGGAATCGAGGCTTCTGGAGAAGACGTACGCCCACGAACTGATCTTCAACAAGGAAGGTCAAGTGACCGGCGGCTCGCTTCCCGCCTTGGTCGAACGGCTTACCACACACGAGTCGACCCCCGACGCCCTTTTCGTGTCAACGTTTTACCTGACCTTTCGCCTCTTCTGCACGCCGGTCGCCCTCACCGAGGCACTGATTGACCGGTTCGACTATGTCGGGGAAGCACCGCACATTGCCGCTCCCGTCCGCCTGAGGACATATAATGTATTCAAGGGCTGGCTTGAATCGCAGTGGCGCGAGGACACGGACCGTGAGGCACTTGTGCTAATCAAGCACTTTGCCGAGCACCGACTGACTGCCGTACTCCCATCCGCCGGCAAGCGCCTTCTTGATCTTGCCGAGAAGGTGTCCGTGATCGATGGCGCCCTGGTACCGCGCCTTGTCTCCTCCATGAGCAAGACCAGCAGCTCACTTGCCCAACTCGTCCCTGCCGACACTCCTCTTCCCGCCCCCATCATCACCAAGACCCAAGTGAACGCGTTAACCAGTTGGAAGACCGGTGGCACCTCCCCTTCGATTCTCGATTTCGATCCCCTCGAAATCGCCCGCCAACTGACGATGAAGCAAATGAGTCTGTTTTGCTCGATCATGCCCGAGGAGCTTCTAGGCTCGAGATGGACCAAGCTTGGTGGAGCTGACACGCCCAACGTCAAGGGAATGTCCGTCTTCACTACTGGGTTGACGAATCTCGTGGTTGACACCATTTTGCATTACGAAGAGGTCAAGAAGCGAGCTCTGGTCATCAAACAGTGGATCAAGATTGCGAACCAGTGCTCGTTGCTCCACAACTACGACGCCCTCATGGCGATAACCTGTGCGCTCACCGACACAAGCATCAAGCGCCTGAAGATGACGTGGGATGCGGTCCCCGTCAAGCGCAAGGAGCTGCTCAAGGGCCTGCAAGCGACCGTCGACTTCAACCAGAACTTCAAGGTTCTACGAGCCCAGCTTCACGACCAGGTTCCTCCCTGCCTCCCTTTCCTCGGCATGTTCCTGACGGACCTCACCTTTGTGGATGTGGGCAACCCGGCTACGAAGACCAGCGACACCGGCCTGACAGTCATCAACTTTGACAAACACACACGTACCGCGAAGAGCATCGGGGAACTGCAGCGGTTCCAGATCCCGTACCGCCTTGCGGAGTTGCCGGATCTACAGAACTGGTTGGCTGCCGAGGTTGAGCGCGTTCGCGATAAGGAGAAGGCAGGCGCCAATGCCCAGGCCACACACTACCGAAAGAGCCTGCTCCTCGAGCCCCGGGAAGCACAGCAACTACGAACACCCATCGAACCCCCTCCGCCCCGATAGGCAGCAGCATGTTTAGCTGGATGAGGGGCAACACTGGCCCTTCCCAGGTCTAAAATACCAGGGCAGCTTGGCCAACTGGCTTCCTGACATCTTCCTGGGCACCGCGCCCTCACAACCCGGTCACCCGAACCGCGGACCCAACATTTTTAGTACCTTCTAGTGATACCCCTATTTCATATTTCGAGTTTCAGCGCCTTCATGCTGCCCGACGAGCGCGAGCGCATCACAGCCGCACCAACGGCGCCTGCCACCCTCGCCGTCCTCGCCCGATCCTCCCTAAATGATATAACCTAGTCAGTCCCGAATCCTAAGCCTTGGGTTCGAAAGACTTTTGTACCACCACCTCTAAGTTTATACGTGCAAGATACTCGCGTATTGATGGCTCACGCCCCTGCATGCGAACGATTGCCGACACCGCCATGTCTTGCGGGGTTCCTTCAACTGTCACTGCACTCTGCAGGATCCAGACCTGTACATTTCCCTTTGTCTCAAGTTGGATAACGCAGTGGTGGATGCTAGGTTTTGTGGTGGTGGCTAAAAGCAAGAGAAAAATGGTCGGCTGTGATTCAGGTTTATCGCCGGCCGCTCTTTCCCGTTTTTTTCTTCACTGATATTGCTCTCCTTTTTCTTTGCACGGTTGGATCAGACAGGCGGGACAAAAATGGGTTTCATGTGGGGATGAACAGGCATTTCCTACATGACCGGAGACCATGATCGTCACGAGGCTAGGTTTGCTTACTGGGGGAGGCATGCTCGTTGTGTTATATCTTTTTCTTTTGACGGAGCGCTGGATGTGGGTGGTCTGTTCTTGTGTATACCTTTATTGAGGGGGTTTGGGTCCTTGGGCCTGTCGACGAGGCTCGGCACACGGCGAAACAGTGGGCGAGCTTAAGGGATTGATGCGTTGGATGTCGGTAGCATAGCGAGCGGTTGATAGTCTTAGCAGTAGGCTCCAAGAAGTGTTTTAACATTATGATGGTCGACTTATTTCCGTGTGCTCTGTTACTGTGGTCTGACTTCTATATTAGAGTAGCGTAGTTGCTGCTTTGTTCCCCTTAAATAGTTACCTTAGTATAGGAATAGGACTATCTTTATCCTTCGAGGCAGGGCATGTTATGTTCCGAAGCGTGGCCCAATGGCAATACCAAGCATTGCTGTTGACCTTGACTGTTCCAACCCTAACCCCTACAAGCCTCTCCGAGGCATCCTTTTCCATCATCTCCGTTCACTTGCTTGTCAACCACTGCATGCCACCGAGACACACAGAGCACATCCTTCACACCCACCACACTCCCAAAATCCTCCTCGCCGATCACGACCTGACCATGCCCCGCAGCGATGAGGCCCAAGCCTTCTTCCATGCCGTCTACAGCGCGGTGCAGGAGATTCCGTATGGCAAAGTGACCAGCTACGGGCACATCGCCAAGTTGGTAGGCACCCGTACGCAACACGCCCCCTTTTCTTCCTCTCCCTCCATACCACTTACCTACACCGTGGCCACTCGCAATACTCTACATGCATAACCCCCTTCCGTCCCACCCACCCACCACCCACCACACCAAGCCCAGGACGGGCCCGTCTCTTCTCCCCACCCACCCACCCAACCACAACAACCACAACTCCAATCACCATGCCGCAACCCCCCATGTATGTATGTACATACCACGCCAGTAATTAACCCCCGAGCTACATACAGCCCAGCGCCCGCGGCAGGTAGGCGTCTGCCTCAAGCACCTACCCTCCGACACGACGGCGCGCTTCCACCACGACAACGTGCCCTGGCAGCGGGTAATCAACGCCAAGGGGGTTGTTTCGCCGCGGTATGTATTCGTATGGTGGTCCATATTATCATGGATAGATAGTTAGTCCCGCAGGCGAGGGAGCTGCAACACACTTTCCTGCGCTGCGCTCAAGACCCGGGGAGCCGGGGATGGAATGAATGGATGCTGACCGACACCGCCGCAGATCGCAGCCGGCCGGGGCGCGCAACCAGGCTGCGGCGCTAGAAGCCGAAGGCGTGACAGTCACGACGGGGGCGTTGGGGGAGCTGATGGTGGACTTTGGGGAGTTTGGGTGGTTCCCGCGGGTGTTGCCTTCTGAGGAGGGGCAAGGGCTGGGGGATTCTGACGAGGAGGGGGAGGGAAATGAGGAGGAGGGCTGAAGGAGGAGGGTGGGTTGAGGTGGAATTGCATGGCATCAAGACTAGCATGGCACGGGGACTATCATTGCGCTCAACGGCAGATTAGGTGTTTGGTTGACCAGGTAATATTCTTAATGCTATCCTCCGGCTGCCGACTTCCCGGAGCCAACCGTGAGCCAAGTACTTCCGCCCTGGGCAAACGCTTCCTTCGGCGACTCCATCAGATCTCGCGTGCGTAGTGACATCTAGCTTCACCAACTGTTAGCAACTGGACACCCAGGTAAATGCAAAACAAAATGTATAAATCGGTGCTTTCTCAGATAGCGGTTGGACAAGTTTTTCCACATTGTAGTTCGGTACAGGTCTGTGAACATTGTTTCTCTCATCATAAAAGCGGCAGGAAGGCAAAGAAAAGGAATTAAACATACCAAGTCTGGGCCCGTGGTCGAATCGCCATCGGCCAACGGGTGGAATCAAGCATCTCCCGGTCCTCGCTCAACCCTCGTCTTCTTGGCTGCCGGGCCAAAAAAAGAATCCACGGTCCTCTGCCGCTTGTCAAACTGGGCGCTGCCGATGCCGCCTCGAGTCTTTTTCAAGCCCTCGAGGTGCTTGAGGACGTTCACACCAATCACAGTCAAGGTGACCGGTGGTTGTTGCGGGGGCGCGGTTGGCGGTTCCGGCGTCAGTGTCCTTTCACCAGACACGTCAGCCGAGCTCGTCGAGCCATCCGAACCATCAACCACAACCTCCGGCGCGGAGCGGACCCCAACAGCCAGCTCGACATAGCCGGTATTACTCCAGCCGGGCATCTTCGCAGCGCCCAAGCGCGCCAACTCCCGGGGACCAAACCGAGCCAGCAGAACCCGCAAAAGCGAGTCGAGGATCAGCCCATGGGCAACCACGACAACACAGCCCCCAGCAGCTGCCCGCTCGGCCGTGAGCAGCGGCGCAAGGTAGCCAGCCACAAAGCGCTCCGCGCGCTGCCGCATCCCCTCTCTGGACTCGGCCCCAGCAGCAGCCAAGTCCACGCCAAATTTCTGGCCCTCCGCCAAGCCAAAATCGCGCTCCCTCAGCTCCGGCAGCCGGACCACCGGCACCGCCGACACACCACCCACATCCCGAGAACCGCCCCCAGCACCAGCACCAGCACCATCAACCCCGACCACGCCACGACAGCCCCCAGGTGGCAGCGCATCCACCACCGCCCCCGCCGTCTCCCCCGCCCTCCTCAGATCCGACGCAAAGACATGCGTCACGGGACCGAGCGCCGCCACCGACCGCGCGGCAAGGTGGGCGCCGAGCCGGCGTGCCTGCAGCACGCCGTGGGCGGTGAGGGGCGAGTCGCGGGATCCTGCGCTAGCGGGGGGACGGGGTCAGCTTCTTTCCCGCCCACGTCTCCCTTGCCCTTGCTCGGGTTGTGAAAAGTGACGGGGGGTGGTGGACGGGGCGCGGCGGGACGTACTAGATGCCCGCGACGTTGTCGACGGTTTCGGCGTGGCGGGCGAGGAAGAGCCGCATGTTTTTTTTTCTGTTTCTTTTTATCGGGAGGGCCACGGGGCATTTGGAGTGCCTGGGCTAGGGCGCTCGCATGGTTGGGTGGCGCGCAGCACGCATAAGCGTGGTGTTCTTTCGCGGTTGAAGCGTGGTTGAGGAAGAGATTGGGGGAGGTTTTGGGAGCGGCGAAAATTTTGATTTGTAGGGGTTGTTGGAGTGGGGCCTGCAGGTCCGCTGGTTGGTGGGCCGACTCCGACCCGACCTCTGCGGATGGAACCTGACCAAAAACAGCGATGTTCAAGGAGAGGATATGGCGTTGCCTCTACAATGGAAAAGCCGACTGGCCTTCATCCGATAACTCAGAGTATGGTACACGCACGCTATATTCCAGTCTTAGATATCTGCCTGTCCTGTGATCCACAACTCCGTAACCCCCAAATCCCATCGTCAGTATTCCAACCACGGCCGCCCAACACCATGTCCCAGACGAGTTTTTACAAAAGAAAACGGCCTCCGCCCTAGCTCAGTCCTTGATATTATTCGGATGCCAAGGGCACTCGGCCTTGTGCGCACTGTTGTCGCTCTCCAAGATCTCCTTATGGCTGGCGAGACAGTCCCAGCAGAAGCCATGTTTACACCATGCACCTGTCGGACACCCATCATCAGCAGACATCCCACAAAGCAACAGTGCTACAAATGCCAATATCAGAAGTGCAAAACTCGCCGCACCTGATATTACACAACCCGTTTCCCCTTTTCATCACCGCCCGCCGGTGCAGCGGATGCTGTGGTTGCGGGACCATTCGGCATTGCAGCCCCAACAGAACTGGCACCGGCACTTGATACCTGCAAAGGAGACGCAGTCGTTTTTTTAACATCCGTAGCGGAGGAGGAGGAACGGCGGGCCGTGCTTTCCACTTGGAACGGCCCGCCGGAGGGTCCGCGTCGGACGGAGCCGGGGCAGTACGAAAGGAGGAAGCTTACACGTCATATGCGCACTGCGAGTGGTGTCAGCGGTCAGTCACTCCAAAGCATAGCACAAGGGGTTTGGTTGGGGTTAATGGGGTTAACTCACCATCCCTCGTTCTTCTCGATCGGCGACCGGCACCCGGGGCACGGCTTGGTGGTGCTCCCCACGGTGCGGCTGCTGGCGTCCTCCTCGAGCTTTTTGCGGGCGGCGGCCTCGCGCATCTCGCGCTCCCTGGTCTCGCGCGCGGCCCTCTCGGCGGCCTCCCTCTCCTCCCTCTTGGCCCTCTCCTTGGCGGCGCGCTCCTCGGCCACGACGCGCTGCTCCTCGGCGAGCAGGCCCTGGGCGAAGACGCGGTCGGCGTCCTCCTGCGCCTGGCGCGCGGCGGCCGCCTGCTCGGCCTCCTCGTTGTCCATGTCGAAGCGGCTGCGGAAGTTGGCCGGGTCCGCCAGCAGCGCGTCGTACTCGTCGCACGTCAGGTTCTCGTGCCACGCCACCTTGTGGTGGAAGCAGGAACGGTGCGCGCACAGCCGGCACGTCACGATGGGCGACGACGCCCCGCCCTCGTGCACTTGCCCGTAGCCGCACCCGGAGGTGCACCAGAGGAAGTTCTCTGAGGAGGAGATGGCAGAGCGGAACGAGAGAGTTTGGTATCTGGGTACGGGGGTTAGCTTTGCGGTTGGAGCGAGTCGGAAATTGCTGGGGACGGGTGGGAAAGCTTACCGTTCCTTGGTCTCGTCGTCCGCGAAGCGCTGGACGTCATCGTACTCTAACAGCTCGCGGCATTCTGGGCACTTTATCTCGTTCCAGAGCCGGCTGCTGAGGTCAGTGCGGATGGATGTGGCAACGCAGACAAGACAGGTTGCTGGTTCGTGGGCGCAGGACTTGGTGATGCCCGCTGTGGGAAAGTGGGATACTGGCTTCGTGTCGGTGCAAATGATGCACTCGCGGTCTCCGCTGAGAATGTCGGGAAGCCTCCGCTGGTTAGTGATAACAACCGCGGCCGTCTCCTTGGCGACTTGGTATCTTTGCCCGAACCTGAAACAGTTAGCAGAGTAGTCTCAACCAGGGGTTGATACATGATACATACCCAAGCTCGTCGGGCGCGGGGGTTGGGGTAGTATCGGCAGGTCCGGTCCGTGTCGGGCTACGAAGGAAAGCTACCGTCATGGCGTTCTGCTTATTCTCGATGGCCGCCGCGTACGGGTTGTTCGACCGACTGGGCTCTTTGCGGTTTGTGTTGGTATCCCTGCGCATAGTTGTTTCCCTTGCCCTTTGACCTCCCGTTTCCACCCCTACATCCTGGCCCCCACGGATGGTTAATGTGGAAAGACCAACACCGAGAGGCGGCGTGTGGGATATCGAACCACGGGTCCGCGCTGCCCCCGTCGGCGGTATGACTCCCGTGACCTCCTCTCCTACGATGCTTCCGCCATCCGTGGCCATACCCGATGCGACGCTAGCCGTATCATCGTCAAAGTCTCGGAGAAGAGCGGCGTTAAAGGCCCAAAAGCCCAGAACGGCGGACCTGAGACTCTGTGGCCGTGGTGCATTTTGCTCTTGGTGTTGTTGGTGCTGTTGTGGTGATGGCTGTCGTTGTTCGTACGGTTGGCGATCCTCGGCTAGGGCACCCTCCGTAGTTCCCTGACCCTCTTCCTCCGCATCCCCCTCCACATCTTCCTCCCAATCAAACCCGAGGATGGCCGGGTTGATGGGGCCATAGAAGGCCCTTGTTGACGGCACGGTTGCGGCCATGGCGCTTTTACCATTGCCCAACGGTGGGACCCAAGAAAGTAAATACCAGAAGCCTGCGACGGCGGGCTTCCCGCAGGCTCTCTGGGGGTGCGGTCGAGCCCCTTTTGTTCGCCAGATCCTGTCGAATCGAGGTTAGCCACATGGTTTCCTGATAGGTTATCTCGCGGATGGAGGTGCCAGCATTGGGCATGGGGGTCACGGGAGCCCACCCGTGACGTGTGCTCACCGGGAACAAGACACGAGGGCTCGGGGCCTGTGGTGTTGTGGACAGCGGGCGAGACTGTATGTACAAGTTTGAACCCTTCCTACCCGACGTGGGGCACGACCTGCACCGAGTGCGTGAAGCAGTGCGGGGCTGTCGGCTATTGTTGCGCGCCCAGATCCGTCTCGAAGTGCGACGTCAGTTGCCTTTAACAACGAGTCGCATCATTAAGTCATTTAGTGCTCTGTTTACAGAGCTAAGGCTGCATCGCACCTCGAGCGAAACCCACTGACTGGGTGGTGTTTGCTACCGCCAACTTAATTAATACGGCATGTTGTTAGGTGGATCGATGCCCCAGGCTCTATGAACGAAGAAAAGGAATCTTAGGTACTTACCTACCTAAAGCGACCGCCGCTTTGTTTTCGTTCTACGCACCTAGAATCGGGCGAAAGGCGGAGAAAATCCGAGCTCTTTGGGTCGTTCTTTCTGCAGACGGGATTGAAGTGAGATGGGACGTGAGCAAACAGCAGCCCGGGCAGGAGGGACGGAGGGCCTCAGCTGGAAGTTGCGCCCCAAGGAGCCCAGAGCCGCGGGGTTACTTACGAGCGGGGCTTGTCGTTGCGCTGCCAGCTGGACAACTCAAAATTACCTGTAACTAATCGACACCCAACCATGAAAGTTACCACCCCACGTCAAGCCTCCCTTACCTTAGGTAGGTAGCCTAACATGCAGACCGAGGTTTGTTGATGAGGCTCTGTTCAACCCCAGTCCGTAGCAGCGCAGCAGCGCGGCTGCGCCTTCGGCTACGGGTGGGATGCCAGGCAAGTGAGTGGGGCAACTAACGCTCGCGGCGACTGAGTGTAAGCGTCATGGACATGATGTTCAGACGAGGCGGATTCTAGAGTGTTCTCTGCGAACCTATTTCCCGCGAACCCGAGAAGAACGGCTACATTCTCCAGCAACACCAGCCCTTCTGGAGGCATTCCGAGTTCTTTAGACTATACAGGTCTCCATACGCGGCACTTGTGCTGTACATAACTCTTTGCTATTCCTTTCAAGATACATCTGCCTGACGGCCCGGTGAGGGTGGACATGGTACGGTAAATTACAGTAACCGCTGGGTTACACCCGGGGTGGTCTCCCCTTGCCCCGACATAACATGAAGTTGCCTGAGCTCTCCGTGCGATGCCAAGTGAAAATGACCACATTCATCCCCATTGCAAACCCCGCCATTGCCAGACACTACCTTCCTGTGCCCGCTCCTCCCTGTCGCGGCGCGTGAAGCACAAGTGATGCATGAGGGTCCGCTCGCCGTTGGCAAGGAACTTCTCCCTCTTCTCCTCTGGGCCCCAGGCGACGAGGACTTGCTGCATGCGCACCACTGTCGGCTCCTTGATGACATCCCCTTTGCCCACCTGTCTCATGTACAGCGCCGGGACGATAGTGGCCACGTTATTAAGGTCCTTGTAGAGTTGCTCCTCGCTCGGTTGGGGGTCCAGCTTGGTCACGCTGAACGGCTTCCGGTTTTGGAGTATGTTTTCGCACCTCAGCTTGGGCAGGTCTTGGAGAAAGTCGGGGCTCATCTCGAGCTCCTGGCGGGAGTTCCACAAGATGTAGGGGTTCAGGTCGAGGTAGAAGTGGTGCGTCGACGTCATGAGCTTCTCGTGTAGCGTCACCGCGGGTTTGATGATGCCCTCCTGGCAGGCGAGGCAGAGCTTGTTCCAGTCCTTCTCCCGGCGGAACACCTTAAAAAGCGACGCCACTTCGGCCGTGAGCTCCCTGATCCGCCCGTGCCGCGCGCGGTGGTAGTCGGGCGAGCAGATGACGGCGTTGAGGGCTTCGGCCCGCCACGTCCGTAGTGCAAAGAGGTCTGCGAACTTGTGATCAGCGGGGCTTCTACATAGAACAGTATTCGGTATGGTAACCTACCTCGTTTGGGTTCGACGTTGGTTTGCATCTGGCCTTCTAGGAAGCTGATGACCTCGACCGTTTCAGGCACTGCCCCGTACAGAATCTTTTGGAAGATGTGGTCCTGCAGGAAGCGCATCACGATAGCAATCAGGATGTCGATGTCCGTCTCGGGGAACATGCACCCGTAAACCAAATCGCCTTGACTCTGCAAGTACCGTTTAAGCCTTTGAACGTCTGCTGGCCGTTTCTTAGCGGCCGCCACAACCTCGTCCATCTTATCGTCGTCGTCAAGAATCGGATCCATGAAGTTGGTGACCCAGTCGGTGATACCGTTGACGAGATCGTCAAAATCCTGCGTCCGTCAGGTCGTGGTTGGCCATGATCCGGCGGGGAAAGCAGCTTACCTGGCCCACTTCCTTCGGGGTGAGGTCTTTGCGGTAGGGCTGCAAACTAAAGATGTGAGATCGTGCCTCGTCTAGCTCTGCCTTGAGTCCGTTATTTTCCGCCTTTAGAGTTGTCGTCGTGTCTGCCAAGTCGGTGCCGTCTACCGCCACTCGACTGGACAGGGATTTGAGCTGTCGGGTCAGTTCTTCGGCGGCACGCTCTGCCTGGTCAGCGCGGCTGTTGGCCTCTCTGAGCTGCATCCGTAAGGTTTCCATCTCTCGACGGGCCCAGTGCTCCTCGTCTCGATCTTGGCTGCGATGTGGTCTGAGAAGGTCCATGTCATCTCGCGATAGTGCCAGCCTTTGGACGAGATCATTCTGGTAAGCTTGGTGTGCCGCCCACAAACCATATTGAACCCCGGAATCTGGATATCGTGGCTGATGCCACATTATACGCTGAGGTTGAGGAATCGGGGGAGCCCAGAACTGTTCTGACCTTGGGTGGCCGCTGACGGCCGCATCGGCACTATCAGGGCTGGGCAACGACGCAGTATAGTTGCGTGCCTCCATGTTTGATCGGTCTCGGCTGTGCGGCCGCTGCGGTTGACGATCCATTGGGGGTGTTTCGGTGCGCTGGCTCAGCGGGAGCTTATCGGGTCGCTTTGGCGGCCTAATCTCGTGGGCGGACGATGATTTGGGGGGCTCGGAGCCAAACTCACGCTTGAGATCTTCCATGATAGTGGACTTGGTGGGATTTGGGGAGTTTCGTGAGTTGAGCGAGGACAAGGTATTGCGGCAGTACCACCGTCTTCTGACCATGCCTAAGTTGGTTAAGTGAACCGACAGGAAGGGAGGCCGTTTAAGGAGGAATCGCGTTTGTGCAGGTACAGATTACAGTACATACGTGCAGCGAGGCTGAGGGCGGGGTTACAAGGGATCGGGACGAAGGACTCGCAGTTCGACGTTTGGAACGAGAGGAAACGGTAAGAACCGAGTTGGGATAAGCATTCCCATCACGAGTGCGGGGATGGGCATTTGGCACGTTTGTTGCCGGGACTTGCTACAGGTAGGTGATTCATTCGACTATTGGATGACATCAAGTCGAGATTCCAAAGGCTTCAACATCGGCTCGTTGGATCGGAGAGACCCTCCAGAGGAAAACGTCCCAGGTCAGGTTGCCCGATGGAAGGTCGAGAGCTCGCTTCACTCTCTGCGGAAGTGTGGATTCATTCACTCTTGGCAGTCGGGACCGCCACGATCACTAGCGCGCCCCACTCACAACCCCACTTGCCGTTCGTGGACACAGCAGAACGCAGCTTCAGTCAAACAGCCTTGTGATGCCCCGCGATCTGCTCCACGTTTCCTCTGCCCATTCACCCCAGCGCCAACCTGAAACTTTGGGGCAAGGGAGGATGCGAGATATCTACCTATCAGGTAAAATGTTTGGACACTAAATTTTTGGAATCTCGGATCATGTGAGCCCCAAAGACGGTACGCTGTCGATTCCAAGCACAGGCGGCGAGCAGCCCAACGGGAGCAGCCTTCCCGTCTCTTGTCAACCTTACCCCACCTGTCAACCTTGAAGGTGTCCCGCCGCCCGCCCCATCTTGCCCGATTGCCCGTGTCAGTGGGAGAGGAAGCACACATTCGAAGCGGAACTGCATTAGTCTCTCGGGCTGAAGCCTGTTCTGACGAATTGCATCTAACGACAACTCAGGAGCCCAAAGAGGCATCCTTGACGCTGCATGGTGGGGGATCTCATCCGTTACCTAGGAATTGGATGAATGGGGCCCGCCGTTGTTCCCGCTCGACGTTGTGTGCCCAGAGCGACCTGGAAGCCCAGAAGTACCATACCACCTTCGGACCTCCAGTCTGCCTTAGGTTCCTGTAGGTGGCCCTGGAAAGGCACCCGCTGGGCTCTTCCGTCGGTTGATGAATCACGCCGCTTTGCCCCCTCGGTCGACCGAACAACCGGACCACCGAGCAACCCAAACGGGCACATCAGTTAGTTAGTGGCGTTTGTTTTCGGTTTGTAAACTGTTTGTTTGTCATTTCTTTCCTTGGTATGCCATCCTCATCATCATTCTGTTTCATCGGCCGTCGGCCTCGGACTCTGCACCTGTAAATTCCATATTTCCAGGCTTCCAGGCCTCTTCTTCTTCTCCACCTTCTTCAACCGTCGTTCTGTTTGTACATCCACCACTTCCATACATGCCCCTCTTTGTCTCCCCAGGTCCCTGAGACACACCTCCGTCTACAGTTGCCCAACATGGATTTCGACAAGCTCAGCATCAACGACCGCAAGATCATCGTCGGTATCGACTTTGGCACCACATACTCGGGCGTAGCTTGGGCCGAGACACAACGTCCAGATCGCCGCGTTGCTGTCACCGTTTGGCCCATCTCCAAGACAACCCGCGAGGGCGAGTCGTCCGACAAGGTGCCTACCAAGCTGCGGTATAGTGATACCAACAGCGATCCGGAATGGGGGTTTTCTATTCCCATGAATGCGCCCTCGGATGAGGTTGTGGAGTGGTTCAAGCTGTTAGTTCTTATCATTCGTACTACCCCTTCCCCCCATTTGCTTATTGACTTGTTTAGTGATCTTGACCCCTCTCTCCAATCCATGGGGACCGCAGTGACGAGTGCTGCCACACGAGGTGGTCGCGATGTCGACAAGCTTGTCGCCGACTATCTGTCCGCACTAGGCGACCATCTCATGTATACCCTGCGCGAGAAGCTGGGCGAGGGCGTTGTCAAGAACACCGCCCTCGAATTCGTCGTCACAGTTCCCGCCATCTGGAGCGATCTGGCCAAAGACAAGACCAAGCAAGCTTGCCAGCGGGCCGTTGGCAACCTCTCCGTAACCAGCCCCCCGATCCACCTCATCTCTGAACCCGAGGCGGCTGCTATCTACGCCCTCCACGGCCTCGACCCCCATGGTCTACAGGTGAATGACAGGTGAGTACATGCACCGGAAATCCAGGTTTGACGCCTCCTAACCAGCCGTACAGCTTTGTCATCTGTGACGCTGGTGGGGGTACTGTCGACCTCATTTCTTACACCATCACCAACCTCAAGCCCATCCTCGAGGTTCAGGAAGCAACCCCCGGCACCGGCGCCCTTTGCGGCTCCACCTTTCTCAACATGAGATTTGCCAAATTCCTCAAGGCCAAGCTGGGGAAGGCAGACGGGTGGGACGAAGAGGTGCTCGCCGATGCCATGGAGAGGTTCGAAAAGACGGCACGCCTCCCCCCTCTGCCCCACAAGTTGAATCCCTTCTAACATGCACCAGGTCAAACGCCAGTTTACATTGCACGCAGGGAACGACGACACATACACCATCCCGGTCGGTGGCCTGGCCAACAACAAGGAGCTTGGTATTAGCCGCGGACGGTACGCCCTCAAGGTAAGCCTACACTCCGATCCCTAGGTAAACCATGACCAGTCCCCTTGACAACCCCCAGGCCTCGGACCTCCGTGTCATCTTCGAGCCCGTCGTGCAAGAAGTCATCAAGCTCGTCAAGGACCAGATCTCGTCTTCCAAGGTCCCCATCAAAGCCGTCCTCCTAGTCGGCGGCTTCGGTGCCTCCAACTATCTCAAAGAGCGCCTCCGGGGCGCCATCGACGCCTCCATCCAGATCATGCAACCGCCCAATGCCTGGCTGGCCGTGGTGCACGGCGCCGTCATGAAGGGCCTGGCCCAGAGCTCTCCTGAGCAGCTGACCATGGTGCGCGTGCAGAACCGCAAGGCGCGCAAGCACTACGGCACCGAGTGGCGCGTGCGCTATGAGGACAAGGCCCACGCCCACCTGCGCAACAAGAAGCACTGGTGCGGCCTAGACGGGTGCTGGAAAGTCTACACGATGGAGTGGTTCATCCGCAAGGGCGACGCCGTCTCGGAGAACGAGCCGTTCTTTACGAGCTTCGTCTGGACCGGCCCCGTCTCCCAGGGCCGCATCAAGAAGATCAAGATGGATATCTATGCCGACCGCACCGCGCGGGACGCACCGCTAGCGAGGGATGATAACGTCGCCCTGCTGTGCCATGTCGAGGCTGACGTCGGCCATATTCCCGAGAATATGTTGCAGAGACGGAAGGGGAGCGATGGGAACGTACGTACCACCCCGCCTTCATCGTTGGGTGTAGTTTGTCTTTCATCACATTGTGCTAATGGGTGGATAGTGGTACTATGAACTCAACTGCAAGATCGAGGCCGTTTGTGAGTTTTTCCCCTTTTGAGGTGCAGTCGACCGAGTGGTACATGCTAACCCTATTGTCCCAGATCTCTCTGCCTCGACGCAGTACACGCTGTTGTACAACGGCCAGCGGTACAACTCGGTCACGGCTGAGTACGTCTAACGTGGTCATCTACCGGGAGTGGATTTATGGGTGTAGGAATGGCGTTTTGGGGCTGGGTTGGTAGGCGTTCATCAAGAATGTGGAAAGGAATCTCGGAAGGTCGGGCGGAGAAGTGGGAGCAACTGTACCTAGCTACAGTAGCTTGAATCTACATTCACGTGTCTTTTATCACCCTTCTCTTCACCTTTCATGTCTTTTTTCTTCCTTCTCCTCTATCGGTCCCGGTCCCCCCTTTTCTATCCTCCTCTCTCTGTTACTTTTGCCAAGTTTCATTATTGCCAGACCGAGGACGGCAGGGCTAGGTTATTTTGATACACAACGTCGGGACAAAGAAACCACGCTGATAAACAGGACTTAGTAGCGAGAGCAGCCAAAACAAACAACTCTGTACAACCGCAAGATAACGAGAACAGGACGGAGATATAGTACTCGCTTTGCGGTAAAAGTCCTTTGAGAAGGGCTATATAAGAAGCATCCGACGCCCCCTTGATCCGATTATCGTTTCAGACAATCAGTGTTAATTTAACCAGAACCTACTTCGTACCTACCTAGGCAACTACAACCAGATAGGCATTTATGATGGCCGCCCTCTTCCTTCAACTAGCGAAATACAAACAAGACGCTCAGAGTGGCGTCGTGGTCGGGCTCTCCATCGACGAGAACCCCTCCCAAGATGCCCTGGCAGCCGCCAAGTCACCTTCGCCCCCGTCGACGCCTCTTCCCTCTCGGCAGGTGCACTCGGTAACTATGCAGCCTGGGAAGGAAACATTCATCTCGTTCCGGGCTCTGCCGCAGTGCTGCCCAGGCTCAATCTCAGTCGATATAGTGGTTGTCACCGTCAAGCCTACACAGGACGACACCGGCCCATCCGCCGTCATCGGCTTCAACATCGCCCTGATCAAGGACAGGTCGACTTTGGTGATCGAGCGTTCGGAAGGGAAAAGCAGTCTAGTGGTTCTGTCGCCGGCATTGATGAGGTTGGCAAGGACGGAAGATGACCGCTGCATGGCTCTTATGAATGATCGAAACCCTTGCTGGTTGAAGAAGGGCGCCCTGAATTGGTGCCCTGTCCATCGCGAATACTATCAGTTCCTCCACAATGAACAACTGATGGATCGAAGGATCTGTCACGAGACGCTGATGCAACCTTTCAGCAAGTCGGGCGACAACAAGTCTCGCAATGCTGTATACAACTGCATCCAGGCGTCGCTAGCGGCGCGCATCATGATCACCGAAATCCTGTACGCCGGGAACAACGGCAATCAAGCGCCCTTATTCAAAAAGACCAAACAGAACCGGGTCATTATATCCAAGCAACTTTTATCGAACAAGTCGGACGGTTCGGGCAGGATGTCCATCTCGTCCATCATTGATAGCTTCCTTGACCAGCTGAAGGAGAGGAAGAGCAGACCGGAATCCCGCGATGCGTGGCAAGATGCGGTGACCGTGGACCTTGGCTCCGTGTATGCTATCAAGCACAGTTGCGAGCTCGTCCTCCCGGCCGAGTCTCTCAAGATGCGTGACCGCCTCTTCAAGGAGGCTGAGCGCCACGGGAATCTACCAGACTTGGCCCCGCCACCACCATCATTGCCCTCTGGGATTCCGAAGCCATTGACTAAAGAAGAGCAAAGGGTATATTGGGGCGAGAATTCTTTAAACCAGAAGAAGTAGGACGGAGAGCTCCGTGTAGGAGGGATCCCGGTTGGAGGGCGGGCACCGGTCACAGCACCACTGGGACTGATTCATCAAATAGAACTAGCTGGCTGCTGTATTAGACCTTTCTGTATCATGTTTATCCAACCATGTCTATTAATGTCACCGCAACATTCTTAGAAGTAGAATAAGTGTACAGGTAGCTTCGGCGAGTGTTGTGTTTATCCCCGAATACCTAACACCCCTTTCTCATTTGCCCTCTCTTTGAGCGGCGTGTTGGTTGTTAATAGTTGAGTATGCCGGCGATCATAATAAGGCCCCCTTCAACCTGCGATTGGCTTTTCAAAACATCAGCCCGCGTGTTTATATCGACCTCGTTTCGGAAACTGGGCATACAACTTAAAGTTCCTCTTTCGGATCACGCCCACGCGACTTTGCTCACCTAGCTCAAGGCTCGGCTGAGTCCCTACCTACCTACCTACCTAGTTATAGACCTAGGTATGTACATACCTAGGTACGAATACTCCGGAAAACTTGGGGCACTCACCTAGGTATCGTGAAATACTTCGTTGGGTCCAGTCACAAGTGTCGCCAATCAGCAAATTTAGCGTCGCGGGCCGGTCGGCACCAAATGAGAGCGGCAGGCAGCTGAGACACAACCCATCGTCAACATCAGACTGGACGCCTCCAGGAAAATTGGGCAAATGTTGCGGCCCAACGGAGGTCCTGGTGACATGGGTCGTTTCCGACTCCCCAGCCCATCCGAGTCCCCAAAGGAATTCCCCAGTTCCTTCCCCCTTTTCCATCCCTTGCCATTCGCGTGTGCAACAGATACTAGTACTAGCCGGTCTCAAATACTCAATTACATTGCTTTGCTTGGGAGATCGAGCCCCGGAACTGGTTGTCCGCCATGAGACGACTACTTTGCCGTCTCCATCGCCATAAAGAGGCATCCTGGTCTCCCCAGTCCAAGTCCCCGAGAGCGAGCGAGTCGTCAGAGGCGCTTTCGCTAGGTGTTGGAGGCTCTGCCATACACCATGACGCCAGCATCCCGGTCCGGTCAGGAATGGAGGCCCACGAGGTGGAAGCCTTCCCGGAGTCACCCAAAGACCACACGTCGCCGGCCAACCGAGGGGTTGGGGTGGAACTTGCATTTGAACAACCACCTACCAATCCGCAGTCCGAGCAGTTTCAGGCTCCCGTTCTCACTTCGGCGCCGGGGACTGGCGAGCCAACTCCTCCCCAAGTAGAGCCGCGTGCGTCACTGGAGCAAGCTGAACTTAACCCTGTTCCAGGTCCGGCGCTGCCTCCAGCTCCCAAAGAGCAGGTTTCGGGCGTTGATACATCGACCAACCTGAGCCCTTCCCCCGCGCAGAAGTGCGAGGCTTGTGACCTGGAGCACCCCATTGTTTGGTTTTGCCGGGCCTGCAATATCGCGTTCTGCGACGAATGTTGGAGTAAACAGCTGCCACACAAAAAGAACAAACCGGGAGATGTCGCGCACGAAAAGACCAACATGGAGATAGCGGAGAAGGTCAAGAACGTACTGACACCCCCAACGAATGAGCTGATGTGCGAGAAGCTCCACGACGATGATGAGCTGACGGCTTGGTTCGGTGAGCGGTTTCAGCCTCCAGTGCTCTGCAACCGCGCGAATCATTGCTAATATCAAAATCCAATCCAAATAGGGATTGAGGGGCGGGGCCGAGGCAAAAGCAGCCACCTCGTGCTCTACGACTATGGGCGCCTCTCCGAGATTCTGAAGGGCAGGGGGTCAGACGGGGGCCAAGGGCGCATGACACCTAGCCTCGCGTCGTTCGTTGGGGAAACAGGAGCGGGCAAGAGCTCACTGATCAAGCTCCTGATCGACCTTGATACTGCTCAAGGACAGAAGCACTCGTCTCCCATTGTTGGCCCAGGGGGTAGCCATCATCCAACATCAGAGGATGTACATCTATACCTCCATCCTCGCACTGCTCAAACCGCTCGCCCAATCATGATGGTCGACTGCGAAGGCTTGGATGGTGGCGAACTCGACCCTGCTGGTGCGAAGTTCAGGTTCAAGAGGAGGAAAGAGGAGGAGAAAAAGGCGATGGAAGACAAGGACTATTTCAAGGCCTTGAGAATCTGCTCCGAGTACGAACTCCAGTGGTCATTCGGAGATGGAGGCAAGACCCGAGGCTTTGCTGTTACCCACCTTTACCCAAGGTTGATCTACGCATTTTCAGACGTTATCGTCTTTGTCTTGCACAACGCACGGTATATCATTCCAGTCTCTAGCCGTCTTCCAAAATCCACTAAACCCCCGATAATGGCCCCCGCTAACACTCAATACCTAGGGTAATCGAGCAGGTGTTTGAGAAACTGATAACCTGGGCTGCGAACGCGATAGAGACGTCAGCAAACCAACCTCTCCTACCCCACGTTATTATCGTGCTGAACAAACATGAGGATTTTGAGTCGGCGGACACGAGCACCATTCTTGAAGATATCTCGAGTGTTATCGAGAAAAACACAACACTTTCCAAGTGGGCTAACCATTGGAGAGAGCGAGGCAAGACGATAGACGGACTCTCTGACCTCGTCCACTGTTACTACAGTTCCGTTGAGGTACGTCATCGTGTCTGGTGGTACAGAGTTGGCTGCGACTGTCCGACTGACCTCGTTCGCCCCAAGATTATGAGGATCCCTGGCAAAGATAGACCTCAGCTCGTCCACGACAGAGTCAAGGAGCTGCAGGCGTTGATTGCGAAAAGCTGCAATGAAGCTCAAATGGCGAGAAGCCGTGCTGGTATGCTCCTCGAGATTGAGGGTCTGCAGACTTTTATGCACGAGGCCTTTTCGACCTTCGCAGAGAAACTGGACTCCCCATTCGACTTCATCAAGTCATCTCTTCTGATGTCACGTCACTCGACAGACTTCAGCAATAACCTCCTTCAGCTTCTACGGGGAGTTGTGGATTTGTGGAAGGACAAGGACGTGTCCGCGTTCCAGTTGCTCGAGGAGACGAATTGGCTTGTCGCCTCCTGCATCAACCTTGACGCAACCCGGCAGGGTGTTCGGGGTAGGTTCAGACGGGATATCTCCCTACACCTATCTAGGAATACTGGGTAAATGGCTGTCAAAAGTACTAATCATTTTGTTCAGGAACCCCGTCCGATATCATGGTTAGATACGTCGCACAGCTGGACGAAGTTCTCGAAGGTTTCTGCAACCAGCTATGGCCATGCGAGGTTCGGGACACCAAGACAGGGACCCGTTGCATCAACACTCGCTTTGGACACGCAAAAGGCCATCAGTCTAAAAACGGAAGGGTTTTCTTGGCCGGCAGCTACACGTCCACGTTGAGCTTCGACACATACCACGAGGAATTCTTGACCGAAATTTACTGGAACCTCGGCAGCATATTCACGGATGTTTCAGAGAGGGTCGACTCGGGAGATGCAGCCAAACTGGACGCAGCGGCTCAAGTCCATCAAGGAATCATCCAATGCTTTTTCCGACTAGCCGATCCCCCTGAAGAGCGGCCACGGGGGGCTAGCCGCCTCACGAGTCACAGTAGCTGTTTCTGCTGCTTCGCCGAGCCAGGGGAACATCCGATGCCTTGTGAGCATGTCCTCTGCACCCCATGTGCCATGTTGTATGGAAAACGAGGGGCAATGAGGCGAAAGGAAGCCGAGTTGCCGTCCTGTCCCATTGGGTGTAAATGGCCAAGTGACGCTGCGCCCCAAGTCGTCCGGCTCAAGCCCGAGTCCGCTGGGGTCCGGGTATTATCTTTAGATGGGTACGAAAGCTTATCAAATACTGCCCGTGAATTCTTACTAATGATCCTGGCAGAGGCGGAATCCGGGGATTGGTTGAGCTCGAAACCCTTCGACAGATTGAGATTGCTCTAGGCGGGAAGGTTCCAATCCAATCGTTCTTCGATCTCATAGTCGGGACAAGGTTCGTATTTGCCTCTCGTACTACATGTATCATGACCCGTCTGGAACCATTGTTGACCACCACTGGCCATAGCACTGGGGGTATTGTGGCGCTCGGTCTCGGCGCCATGGGCTGGTCGGTCGATAGCTGCATCAAGCGATTTCGGGAACTGTGCACCGAGGCTTTCACCAGAAGAAAGGGTGGCATCTTGGTGGAGAGCTTCCACCACTCAAAGTATCAAACCACTACCCTCGAGGCTACTTTACGGAAAGCGTTTGGCGACGACAGGCTTCTTTTCGGCGGCAGTTGCCAAGCCGGTCCTTCAATACCAGCAGTAAAGGTCGCCGTGACTTCATTCTCATTTGTCGAGAACAAGGCTGTTGTATTGTCGAACTACAACAGGCCATGGACGGCCAATACGGCAGGTAAGCCGGCATTGATGGTTTCTTGGGAGTCATTCTGTAACTGGCGCTAATCTAGCAAGTAGGGAGATATCATTTTCAGCGACCCGAAAGAATCGCGGAGGAGCTCAAAGTCTGGGAGGCGTAAGTACCTACCTAGATTCAGGTTTCCTTCGATGTTGTCTATTAGATCCAGTCCTGTATATTCGACCCGACGTTGACTGGACTTTTCGGTTTTCTAGGGCGAGAGCAACATCGGCGGCACCTCAATATTTCCGAAAGTTCTACCACGGTCCTTCGGAAAAGACATACCTCGATGGCGCAATACTCTACAACAACCCCGTTGAGATTGCAGACCAAGAGAGGAAAGCGATCTGGCCTGACGGACACTATCCTGACATCGTGCTTTCGCTAGGAACTGGCCACTCGACAGGTGATCAGAGTTTGCCAGCTCGCAAACTGACGAGGTCGAAGACGGGCATCGTGACATATGTGCAGGACCTGATCGAGCTCCTTAGGATGAACATGGATACCACGCTCAACTGCGACGAAGCTTGGCTCAAGTATGAGAGCTTGATCAAATCCGTCGCAGGACACTTCGACGCCGAGATACCCATGTTTCGCATCAGCCCTACGCTGCAGGGTCGACTCCCCGGCCTTGATGAGACGGCCAAAGCTAAAGACCTCAACGAACGGGTTGCTACGGCTTTGAAAGACGACTGTACGGTAATCAAAGTTGCGCGTCAACTTGTAGCATCCTCGTTTTACTTTGAGCTTGAATCGATCAACGACGGGTACGGGGAAAAGTTCCAGGCTACAGGTACGTACGGCTGAAAGCACTTTGCCCTGTTGCTCATGCTATGAGAGGACGTCTAATAACTTGCATATAGGGCAAATCTGCTGTAGATTGTCGCCGCGGTCGGACGAGATAGCGGGCTTGGGGAGCTACCTCCGCGATCAAACGAGGGTGGAGAGCCAGCGCCCGCTTTGTATTCACGTCAGCATTCGGGATAATCAGGGGGTCAGGCGGGAGGTTGCGGTCGTTGACCTCTCAGACATGGTGAACAGGATGGTTGAAAACAAACCGTGCCCCACGCTCGTATCTTTCGAGCTCAAGCACAAAGCCGCGCCCATCGAGATGCGACTGCAGTTCGGAAAGGAGGTTTCCTCCAGTTGCCTCATTAGCGGATTTCCCCGGTCTCTGCTGCCTGGCTCACGGCCTCGGGGAAGAACACGTTCACGACAAACCGTTTCGGGTGCTAATTCCTCAGCCGGGTCTCCCCGACACGACAGCGTCGTGAGCTGGAAACCCCCGGAGCGGCAGGATGACATGTCCACCGCAGATATTCGGCGCTACACGGATCCATCGCGAAAGCTGGGGCACCACAACGTCAGCAAAGCAAAGAAACAGGAATCTGGATTGATGGCACGGCACCTGTCACTTTTCCGCAAAGCGGCTCCAGGAACCCTCAACGATGCCTCTCATGTGGCCAAGAATCGTATGAACCCAATACGGGATGTGCAAGTACGACAGCGGGTTTTCGAGCTGGGACTTGATCCGGAGGATTGGCTGCACAGACAATGGGCTCGCTTCTTCCTTGCACTCCGCCAGGGAGACACAGCACTCGCCGAACTTATCCTAATGAATGTTGAATTGAATGCCGACATCAATCTTGGGGATCGACGCGGCAAAACTCTTCTGCACATTGCAGCACTGGTCGGAGACGAGGATGCCGTCCTTCTCTTGCAACAACACGAGGCGAAGAGCACCAGGGACCGCGACGGTTGGCTGCCCATTGATATTGCAACGAGGGAAGGCTTTCGGCAGCTCTTCCACATATTGTCGTTGACCTACCGCTCCCCCAATAACCACCAGCCCATTCTGTCCTATCCTGAACCTACCAAATGGGCTGATTCTAGCAACCCAAGCAAAGTCGTCATCAGCGACAACGGTCTTGTCGCTTTCTTTGCCGACAAAAACGCCCCTAGCGAGAGTGGGCGTCAGACCGGTGCGCTATGGAGCGTCATCTCAGACCACCCTATCCCGCCCACTGTGGATGAGTACTACTTCGAGGTAGAAATCCTGGGAGTCTGTCGAGACAGAAGGTAAGATGAGCCCCGCCTTCCAATTTACCTAGGAAGATGCTGGGATTGCCACCCGCAACCGCTAACGGCTTGATTCGCTCTGTCCGCCGCAGACGACGCAGAGTGACGGGTATTGGGTTGACCAGATTCGAGTCCATGTCAAGATGGGACTTCCAAACCGTCCCAGGATGGGACTCGAACTGGGGCTATCACGGTGACAGCGGAGGCAACTTCACCGGGACGGAGTGGGGAGCTCCATTCGGCCCAACGTATGGCCCAGGGGATACCGTAGGCTGTGGGGTGGACTTCCTAGATGGAACTGTCTACTACACGCTAAACGGCCGGTACCTTGGTGAGTTACCCGCCCAATGTGGAATATACAAGATGAGGCGTAGAATAACTCCTTGCTAACTCTGACGGCCGTGGCTCTTTCTCAGGAGTTGCTTGCAAGGGGGTAAAAGGCCAGCTGTACCCTACCGCTGGGTTTTGCTGTCTTGGGAAAGTGAGGGTCAAGTTCAACGTCACCCCGCCGGCAAGGTAAGAGTCTCAAGAAGTGAGCATTGGGGATAAGGAAGAGTTAAAGGTGTTTGACTGAATGAAATCCCTTTAATGGGAGCGGGTCAGAAAACGTGCAAGAGCTCCATGTCAACAATCTAGCTTAGGTACGTAGCTGGAATCAGTTGGAACTTCCACCGTAGAAGGCGGAACTACTTCTGGATATCAGAACACAATGAGATTGTCTTGCTTGCGGGATTTGATCACCGCGGCCGAAGTGATTGCATTGACAATTTGGGATTCGCCCAGTCAACGAGTTATTAAACCCTCCATACACGAACTTTGATATTGAACTAACTCAATGCAAGGCGTGCCTGATGTTGTATGGAATGAAGTTCCCCTTCGCAACCCCCCACCCCGGCTCTTTCTTCGTTGAATCCAAGGCACTTGCAGGGTTCCCATGCCATGGAATCACAAGGGTGATGCTCCGTCTCCCATTACAAGGTCGTCTTCTCGACCACCGTAGCACACCTGTCGTCCTTTTTCCACTTAAAGTGGCCGCATTTGCATCCCGCGTCGCGGATTGCCCTGAAGTGCGCTTGTATATTTCCGTCGGTGTTCTTGCAAACAGCGTTCGGCATACCGGTGATCCTGATCCTGCAATTGCCATGTGTCACGGAGTCGGGCATGCCGAGGCTACGTACGGGAAAGGGGAAGGGTCAGCTTTTAGTTGTGGGGATAACGACGGTGGATGAAGGACGTACGTTTCAACCGCGAATGTCTTGTTCTTGAGCTTCTTGGCGGCCTCCTCGCAGTTGTTGAGGTAGCTATTGCTAGCCCTAGGGCAGGTCCGGTTGCACTGGACATCGCCGGGGGCGCGTTTGAGGATATCTAGATCCAGAGGCTCACCAAGCCCAAAATCCGCCAGGGCATCGGTCGGAGACTTCAGCTTGGTATCACTATCGCCTGAAATGGGGCTGGCGACGGCGAGCGTGGCAAAGAGCCAAGAGGCGACGACGGTGAAGCGCATTGTTATGGTTGAGGTGGCTCGAATTTGGGGGAGAGACTGAGGTAGGTACCTCGGTAAGATGAGGAATGTAATGCTGGTGATGCTGTTCTGAGAAACTGGCGGCGACGGCCTGCCTTCTTATACACGTACTACGGCCCTAGGAACTCTTTCAAGCTATCGCGCCGGCGATGATAATTTGACAAAGGTGCCCACCCGCATTAGGAATCGAGCAGGAGCGGCGCGCGCCGACGCGGGCACTAGGTAACTACCTAGTCCAGTGCGGAAAGGATTCACCCCTCTAGTTTCACAAGGCAAGCTGAGTGAGAGCCTGAATACAGCTAAGGGCAAGCCACACTAGAATCTGTTTGGATCCACTTGGTCAGCCTGACGGTGATCGCGGTGATCGGCAGCCACCCTCACCGATCTTTCTGCAACTGAAAAGGGCCTCCTCGTGCTGAACCTCTTGGTGTGTCCTAGCACATACCTAGGCATAGGAAGAGTGTCATTCGACGGGCTCGACTGGCTCCGTTGTGTGTCTGATGGCTCACTGCCGCATTGTGTCCCAGCTGCTAACTTGCTAGCGGCTGCACATGCAGGATAAGGCACAAGCATACAGTATAGAAATTGAGACAATAATGTGACAGGGATTATCATATCCCGATCGAGCCATGGTTTATCACAGACACGACTTAACTAGGTAGTGTTGTCCATCGAAGCTCAACACTTCTGTCTCAGTTATGACATCCCAACACACCGGGTAGCTTCTCCCTCAAGCTGTCCTCCAACCCAGTGGCGCCACTAAGTATCCCCGATTCCCAACAATGGCAGCAACCTGCCCATATACTACTGGGCCGTTGGGATCCACGACCCATCCGCCCAGGTACCTTGGGTCGGCGTCTTGTTCGCATGGTCAGCAAGGATGCTTCGATCATGAACAACGCGGAGACTTACCGGCCTGTTGGTCCCGAGGCTTAATAACCGAAAGTTGCTCTAGGTGCGTATGCGGCGAGAGCTGCAACCAGCCGCCGGTCGTCGCTGGGATACACATGTGGGAGTGAGACAGATCTGCGGACTGGGACACGATCACGATCTCTTGGCCGTCTTGGAGCAGAGCCGCCGCTGGGGTAAACCCCTCCGGAGAGAGGCAATCATCTGCCTGGCCGGAGGGGAGGCGCAGAGGAGCACTGGCTAGCTTGAACTCGACCCCGTCGGCGCTCAGCGCCCTCTTTCCAACGTCTGTCTGGAAAAAGCGCAGGACGGCCCGCTCGATGGCTAGGTCGGCGCTCCCCGCGAACCATACCCAGTTGACCGAGGATCCGGGCCACTCGATGGTCTCCAGGGTAATTGACAGACCCGAGGGCGGCCCGTTCAGCTCGGTCGAGACGAAGGAGCTGAGCTCGTGTCCATATTGACGCACTTGGCGATGGAACTCGTCCCGAATCATGGTATCGGATGGAGGCAACGGGTCCATCGAGTCGTTTCTAGCCTTTTGGTGCAGCTTTGATTTATTCAAGACGCGACAAAGAAAAGGAACCGTTTGAGAAGTTCCAACAACAGGATCGAAGGTGAGAAAGGGGGTCGGGTGGGGGGCATAACAGAGGGATGCATAGGTATCTTATGCAGTTGGCTCGCGTCGCCGGCCCTTTTCCAGCTTCTCCAGACGAGCTCTGGTTGGTAACCGTCGGTTCCGCGCGGGAGTTCGGTTTCGCCGGCCAACCTCCCAGCCAACCGCTGGGCGCCAACCGACATTTTACGGGCACTTTTTCACATACCTAGGTACTTACCATTTGTTAAAAGCGTCCCGACCTGGCACAACCATCGACTGCCGCTACTGGTGGTAAATATTCTTGTCCGTATCTCCTCGTGAGTATACTCGACTGTATTGCAGTCACACTCCCCGAGTCCCTTCCACCATGCCTCCTGCATGTGGTCCAGTGGCCGAAAGTGGGAGGAGGCAGAGACGCAGGAAGACGGCGCCGTCGCATTGCACGAACATAGGGTTGATAGCGCGGATAGTACGCATTCAAAACTTAGGTGTTCATGACACAGATATGGCACCACGATGCAACCAAACATCCCCACCCCCGTCGTGAGTTTCAGACAACATTTCTTGTTTGCCCCCTTTTTCCAACGCCGCCGCCCTACACCAGAGCCCTTGGAAGAGGCTTTTCCATTTGTTAACAGGCCTTCCGTCAACATGGCCTGAACCATGAATGCACATAAGCTCGTGCTCTACGCGATCCCAAGAGCCCCACGGCTTGACCCGGACAAGGAGCCAAACCTGGTATGTACCGCTAAAAATTGGGAGGCTTCAAGAGGGGGAATCGATTACTTCAAGGCTCAACTACGCCAGCAAGGGGCCCCATCCCCATACCAGCCCAGACCTTCCCTGGCGCTATGCATACATAGGTTTAATGGCAAGCCGAGTACCACCTAAACACGAAGACAGCTGCTTCTGAGGTATGCGGGCCTCACCACCATGACCCTAACCCGCAGCCACACCCAAACCCCTAACCCCCCTACCTAAACAAGTCAAAAACAACCTAGAACGCTTCACAAACTCGCTGACCTAGCCCACCATCTCCAACTTCAACTCCCCTACCCCCTCCCCACCCTCCGCCTCTTGCCCACCCCAACACCAGTCCCAGCCCCATCCCCATCCTCCCCCTCCTCTTCCTCATCCCTCCCACTCTCCCCACCACCACCACCACCACCGCCACTACCAAGCACACTCGCCTGGCGGGTACTCGTGCCCGTCGCCACACCACCACCTCCACCACCTCCACCACCCCCACCACCCCCACCGGGGGGCACGTTCCGCCGGACCTCAGCCGAGCGCAGCTCACTAAGCAGCTTCTCGACCTCGACAAACATGGCGCGGGCGTCATTGACGACGCCAAACTCGTCGACCTTGTACCCCAGCACGCCGCTGTCCTGCGCGCCGCCACCCCCGCCACCACCGGCACCACCCCCGCCGCCATTGCCACCCCCGCCACCGGCGTCGGCGCCGTCATCATCGTCATCCACCTCGCGCAGGAAGGCGGGCCCGGGCCCGTGGTGCGGGTCCGGGTTGTACATGACGGCGTTGGAGAACATGTGGGCGAGCTCGCGGTCGAGCTGGGAGGAGTTGATGATGGATTTGGGGGGCACGAGCTCGTGGGTGCGGGGCAGCCAGACGCCCGAGGAGCCCGGGTCGCCGCCGTCGGGGAGGGCGGCGGCGGCGGCGGCGGCGGCGCGGTTGCCGTGGTTGATGGCGGCGCGGATGGTCTTGAGGTCCTGGGCCTGCTTGACCACCTTGTGGTAGCCCGGTGCGTCCTTCTCGCGGATCGGCGCCGCGAACATGTTGGCGGAGCGGTGGTGTACTATCTGTTCCATCGCGGAGCCGCAGACTTTGTTGAACGAGCGCGTCCAGAGTACAAGTTTGGGCGGGTCGGCTGGATTCAGACCTTCCGAGAGGACTTCGCGTAGCTGGCTGGCGCGAGGAGTCCGGCCGGGTGTCGGGGTCAACTCTTCCCGCTTCCGCTTGGTTGATCGCGGTGGGTGAGGACGGCCCGTGACGCTCTCATCCGCGGTAGTGTCCCCGGCTTCAGTTGACGGCCGTGGTGTGGTCACCTCGCGCTTAACTCTTGGTGGCTCTGGCTCTACAGCCGCTTGCTTGGCCTGAGGACCTGTTGGCAGGGTTGCTGTTGCTCGGGGACCGGGCTGGGGTGTGGAGACGCCCTGGGATCGCTGCGGAATATGCGGTCGCCCCGGCTTATGCTTGGGTGTTTCTGTTGCCCCTTCCCGCCTCTGCGCCTGTTTAGGCGCTGGTGGTGCTGACGGCCGCAAGACAGGGCTCGTCGGCTCATATGCGGGACTAGGCACGTCATCGTAACCCAACCGAAACTCGATCCCCAGCTTCGGAGTCGAGGGCGTCGAGTTCGATACCCACTTCGTGCCGCTACCTTTTGCCAATCTTGTGGGAAGAGCCGTAGGTGTTTGTGGGGCCGAAGACGCCGGACTGAACCTAGCAGCCGGCGTTGGTGTCGAGGCAACGGGGAATCGAGGATGAATGCGCTCAACAGCTGCGGGTCGGGGCGGCTGGTATGGGGAGTTATAGCGTTGGGCTGCGTCTGGGGGAGCGGGGGCCGGCGAGGGCGCACCCCGTGGGGCGTGTTGCTGGCTGTATGGAGGCACTTGCAGAGCCGCAGGCTGCTGCGGTTGCTGGGGAGCAGCCAGACCAGGGCTCGGCCTGGACGGAACATTAACCGGCGGCGTCGACGTTGCCGGAAGCGCCGCGCCCCGCCCTGGACTAGGCGGGTGCACCTGAGAGGTGGAATGAACCGGAGTGGCGGGGCCCGGGGTTAATACGGGGCGGCCTTGGTATGGAGGGGCGTAGGAAGACTGCGGCTGGGGAGTGTTGCCAGTTGCCGCGGTGGAAGGCAGTGGCTGATGTCTGCCCGGCTCAGTGGCTGCGCCTGCAGGTGGCCTGGCCTGTGGCGATGGGAGTGGTGCCGCAAACTGGGTAGTAGAATGTGGGGGGACCAAAACCTGCTGCTGATGCAACGGCCTACTGCTTTGTCCCTGGGTAGCTACTGAGCTAGGATGCGGTGGTGCTGGTTGTTGGGGGCCCCGTGATGAAGGCACAGGCTGCGACGGCGGATGGGGCACACTGGATGGTTGTTGTTGCTGCTGCTGCTGCTGCTGTTGTTGTTGCTGGGGGTGTACTGCATGTCGCCAAGGAGTATTTGGCTGGTAGGGCGGTTCCCATTTCAGCTGCCCCTGTGCGGGTAGCACATTGGCCGATGGAAGTGTCGGAGACTGTCTAGCTCCCGCGGCGCCTTCTGGTCGCTGAAGACCATCACCTACAGTGGGTGGCGCAGGTGGTTGCGGAGGTTGGAAAGGTGTAACGCCTTGTGGCGCTTGGAGGACCTGAGGCGCCGCATTTTGAGGCTTTGGGGCTGTGGTTGGTTTCGTCACCGGCACTCCGGGCACCTCTTGTTGCCCGGGCTGAGGAGAGCGCACGGGTTCCGGGTGAGTGGCCGCAGACGGACGAGGAGCGGGAGATACCTTCTCCGGGGCTGCCGGTTGAAGAGGCGAAAGTCCATTCCTAACTTCTTTCTGTGATGCTGGCTGGGGTAGTAAAGGCTGTAGATTCCGCAGGGCCTGCTGGGGCGCCGGTGAAGCCGGAACCTGGGGAGGCCGCGGCAAAGCCGCTGGGGACGGTCCGACCCTGTTTGACGGCCCTGGCTCGTGTTTCCCTGCAACCGGAACGTCATGCGGGCTTGGAGGTTTCGGTGCGGGTTCGGGCTCCCCCGTGCCCAACTTTTCCAGCTCTTTTACCTCCCCCTGTAGTTGGTCATATTGTTCCTCAAACTGACGTATCTCGTCGACCGCGTGGTGCATGTAGGCATCATACAGCTTGCTGTAGGCACTCTCGAGCTTGTCCAAATGTTGACGGGCATCCCTGAGGGTCAATAGCGGTGGGGACTGCAGCTTGCGCTTCTTCGACGCAGGCGACAGGGAGCCATCGGAGCCGGGTGTATTTTCGCTCTCAGTCCTTACCTCCTCCCGCAAAAGTCGCAGAAAGAGGTCCCGCAGGAGCTCGGGATTCAGTCGCTGGGCATCGAAAGTCGCATCGCTTTTGATGAGGTTGTTGTTCTGGAGAACTCCGGCGATGGTCACAAAGTCGCCCTCTCCAAGGCCGTAGTTGGCGATTCCGCGAAACAGCAAGAGTTTCTCGAGCGGCGTGTGCGGTGTCGTCGAGGTATTCATGCCCCAGACTCCGCCCCGCGGGGAACCGGAGTGGCCGTGGCGGTTCTCAACAAGGTGAATTGGCGCCACGATCTGCGAGTTCCCACGTTGTCAGCGACCTTGTGCCGTGAGTTGTCGAGTGTGTGCGTCGGCCGCAATGCGCCAAACACATACCGGCAGCCCGAGCCTCGCGCTCTATCAATCTGAGGGTTGGGAAGGGTATCGCGTCGATGGGTGGTACTCGGCCGGGGGTTCGTTCTCGTTGGGTTCGACCGATTGCAAGCGCTCGTGACAATTTTGGTTGTTTTCGTTGGCGGTCGTAGTGTTGGTGTATCACGTGATTGTATGTTTTTTTCGTCGTCGATTCGGGTTGATGATGATCGCAATGTGATGTTTCGAGTTCTGTTGCTGGGTTGAAAGTTTGGCCTGCCGGAATCTGAAAGAGGTTCGTTTGGCCGAGCACGTGCATCAACCAGGTAGGGAGTTACAAAGATACGATGGAAAAGTATTCATACAACAGCCCGGTAATTACATGAAACGATGACAGCCGCACTGTTCACCTGTGGGCTGTTCTTCAGCCTAGCACAATGTGGGCCGAAAATAAGTCGGTAGATGACCTGGCTATATATATAACGGGAGCCATCGCTCCCCCTACCCAATGCTTGAGAGTTTCACTGAAGGCGAATCTACTATCTCTTTCTTTCCCTTGGAGTTTCGACTGGTAACGCTCCTTCAGTCCCTTTCCTGGAATTCCGATACAGGGCTAGGGTTCACCCCGGTCCTTCGCCAGCGCACCCTGGCACCAACATAAAAACATCGTCATCGCAACATCGCGTCTGTACACGTCACATTTTTCTCTTACCCTTTCTCTTACGGCAAACGGACCGCAGAATTGCTGCGGCTACCCGACGACGCAACATGCCACACTACAATATTCAATTTTCAGGCGACGCAACCTCGAATAACGGCGCTTGGAGTCCCCCGACGAGTAGGGCTAAGTAAGTAATAACTCCCAGTAATAATCACATGAAATGATTCTAGGACTAGCCCTAACAACGAGGTGTGTTCTAGCTTTTGCGAAGAAGACTATGTCATCTCCTATTATCTCGCCGAGTTTATCAATGCATTAACCAATGTTGCCTATGGTATGTTTTAGTCCCCTATTACTCCATCAGTCATTTCGTACACCGTTCAATTAAATGACTCAAAACGCACTCACACACACTCAGTCTACCTCGCCCTCCGGGCCATGTACCCACCGGGAGCCGGCCGCGGCCTCTTCCGGCCCAAATACGACTTCATGTCCATCACCCTCCTCATCCTCGGCATCGGCTCCTTTCTCTTCCACGCCACCATGCGCCAGACCCTCGAGTTCGTCGACGAGTTCTCCATGCTCGGCCTGACCTGGTCGATGCTGCAGGCGTCACTCACCGCTCGCCAGTCGCCCAGGAGAGCCCGTTTTATTAGCATTGGCTTAGCCGCCGCCTATCTTTCGTTTTCCGCCTTTTATCTCTACTCGGCCAAGATCATTTACCAGGTTTTTGCCTTTGTCACGGCACTTGTTGGCGCCTTGTTAAGGAAGCAGTACCTGTTTCATCTACTTCAGCCGGCGTTCCCGGAGGCAAAGAGGCGGGACTGGGACTGGCGGACGTGGAAAGCGCTTGGGATATGTCTTTTTGGGTATATGCTCTGGAGTATCGACCTCGAGTACTGCGCCGAGCTGAGGGAGATCAGGCAGCGGGTTGGGCTGCCGTGGGCCTGGCTTTTTGAGTTTCACGGTTGGTGGCATATCTTGACTGCTATCGGCGCTAGTGAATCTATGCAGGTGGCGAGGGAAGTGAAGGAGGAGTTGGAGAGGGAGAAGAAGAGGGAATAAAGTGTGGCTGCGCGGCATTGCAGTTGGTCACGGACGGAGGCGCCGACAAATCAGTAGCAAAGCCAGAGGTGTATGATGACGTTCGAGCATATAGATTTATCTTAGGTATTTATCATTATAAATCTAAAGATAGTAGATTTAACCGCTTTCGACCCGTCAATCCGCCTTCCTCGCTATTTGTAAGGGACCTTGGTAATTACATGCAATTATTCAGGGCCTGAGGTCAACTTTCACCAAAGAAAGCCCTAACCCTCAGCAACCAAGCAAGTGGGTAAAATATCAGCCCGTGCCGCAGGGGTGCATGGATTTATATGCGTACGAATACGGAGTAGATTCTGGGCAATCGGCCCCCAAAACTCCGGCGAGCCAGCCCACCGCAAACCTTGCCTGGTGGCGTCCTTTCCGGGGCCTTGATTCGCTAGGCCCGCTCCAAAGTAACACCAGTCTACCTACGGAACTTCCTAACTAATCCAAGCCGCTGCAGCTACCTAACGAAGCGATAAGCGATGCAGGCTGATTTAATAATACTCGCGACCTCGCAGGTCTGGGAAATTGGGTTCTGCTGGACCTACAACAAGGCTACGAGGACTTCTTCCCCGATTCCTCTCGAGCCAAACGCCCCTTGGATATCCGCATGGCCGCACATAATTTCGCCGCTTTCTCCGTCCTCATTCCTATACACTATGGTTGCTCTAGATTCACCAGCATCAAAAAGCGAGGAAATAACCACCCAACCCAATGTCTACCGCCGTACGACCAGTGCAGCTCCTCACTGGAGTCTGCCTCGTCACATGCGTCGCTGCAGACGACGGAGATGATTTCGCCAACAACTTGTTCTCCGACCTGGCCCCGTAAGTGTCGCGGTTAGTCTGTGTGCGTGGTCCCGTCGCTGACGTTGCGCTGCGCCTGGGGCCAGTCTCCTGGCGCTGTTCGGAGAGAGGGTCACCATGCAGTTCATGAGCCAATCTACGGGTTGGTTCGACAATATTGTCCTGGCAATGGCGCCGCTAGGCATCATCACTATTATCGTCGGGGCTATCAGAGTCGGAGGCCCCTCGTGGCTCAAAGCCATCATCGGAAGAGCAAGGGAGAGCCGTGCTGTCGTCGAGGCTGAACTGATGTCGTCCACGTCCCACGAGGTGTGCGAGCTTTGGAACGGCCACCAGGTTGTCAGAGTAATGGGGAGAGGACCAATTCGGGAATTCATTATCCTGCTTCCTGAGGAGGAGTCGGCCAACCGAGGACCGATGCAGCGTCTTAGAGAATGGTTTGCTCCCCCAGCAGATCATGGAGTGGAGTCAGTCAACTCGCTCAGCGATCTGCCAGGGGCTAAAGAGGAGATCACGAGGGTGATATTAAAAGAAGACGAGAAGCAAGCGCATCTTCAGGAACGAAGTCAGTCAGCCTGCCCACCGTTTATCACTCTAATCTGCTTACCTTCCCATCAGAACCGACTATTCGAGAACGCGTCTTTGGCGACCGTTTTCGGCAACCTAAGAACGCCGAGAATGGAGAAAGTCTTACCGACCGTTCGGTCATCGTTCTTCGAAACACAGCCGCCCAAGCACCGAATCTCACTCTCAATGTTCACAACCAACTTAGCAGAGGAGAGCTCTACATGGTTGCAGTAGTTGGCATCATCCTCCAGCTTGCGGTCCTTGCCTACTCTACTTGCGTCACTTATTTTCCCGCCTTCGTGCTCCTTAAGGATGGAAATCCTGTCGCCGGGTACGCCTATCCCTGTACCGCCGCTGGCACGCTGCTTCTAGTCGTCGGCGTGCTCATTTGTTCTCACGTCGTCGAGTACAGCACGGAGGAAGCGACCTACTTTCCAAGGGCCTCGAAAAAGGCTCGCGTTGTCTGGTTGCAGAGGTCTGGAACCGTCAACGACCAGGCCTTTGAGTCCTACGCGGTTTTCCCTCAAGAAGCGCAGGTCGTAGTCAGGACGTCCCAGCGCGCACCAGAGCCGGGTCACCAAGAAACCCCGAAAAAGGATTTGGCCAACGCAGGTCGACAGCCCCTGAACGGGACCGGTGGTCACCCCGAGCAGACTCGGGAACTCCCTGGCCTTTTCAAACGTGTTTCCGGGTACTTGACGTCTGAGGAGGTCAAAACTGTCGGCGGCACGGGTGTCGGTCTCTGCGGTTTCATTGTGCAGTTTACCGGTTTGCGCGGCATGCACTGGTCAGCCTCGGTTGCGCAGCTTGGTGCTACTGTCGTCATGGCCATCCTCAGAGCGTGGGTCCGCCGGGATCTAGCTGAACTCCCAAGGGCCCTCCCGCTTGTTTCTGGGCATGAGCTGGATTGGCTGGCGATGACCTTTGGGGGGAAACCCACGAACGCGCCTTGGCGACAGCCGCCCGAGGATGACGGAAAGTGGGATAAAGATTGTAGGCCTTGGGCGGATGGCGACGGTTGGGACTGGAAAACCATCGCGATTCGAGACCCAGCGGAACTTGAGGAGCTGCAACCGTACCAAGACGCCACTAGCACGAACACGTATGGATCAGTGAAGCTACTCCAGGACGAGAGTTGCCATTCCCAGTCGAGGGCCAGCAGGGTAGTGAAGATCAGGAGGGATCTCGGCAAGCTCGCGGACTGGCACGGGCCTGCGTCTGCGGAGGCTATCATGCTCGCCAGGGCAATCGAGATCGCAATGGACACTCTCCTTGGTAATCTCTCCGGAAACTTCACGTGGCCTCTGAAAGTCGGCGACGAAGAGATTCATTTCCGGTTGTATCGTGAGGGTCGTGATACCAGGGGCTGGACAGCATACGCGGATGAAATCGAAGCAGCTTTATCGCTATGGCTCTACTCGGTCGAGAACAAAGAACGACGTCCGATTGGAAACGGAAACGCAGCAGTCGATGATGACAAATGGTTGCGATCGAAAGAAACAGCGGCGAAACCCAGCCTGCGGTTGATCGGCTCATTCACGGAAACTCTCCACCAAGATCTCCGCTGGTGGATGCCAGATGCTGCCGCCAGAGTGGTTAGGGCAGAGCAAAGGTCCACAGACCATGCCAACAGTATAGAGTTGGAGGCCCATCGAGTTACCGGGTTTGTGACCGGCTCGAGCTCTCAGTCTACTGGACAGGCTGAGCGGGTCCAATATATGCTGCAACCGTTTGGAGAACAGTCCGACGAGGGTCCTTCCATCCATGCGGCCGAGGTTGAGGATTTGATGCTGCCCGCCCACTACACACCGCAGCTATCTGAAGAAGACTCCTCCAACGAAGGTCCTCCCAAACAAGCGGCCGAGGCTGCGAATGTGATGCTGGCCGTCGAATCGCACAGCCCCTTGGCGACAGTATTTGCTCAGCATATGTTTTCCTCCTTTATGTGGGCTGCAGCGAAGAAGATGGAGGACAAGAACCGGATGGCCAGCAAGGTAGATATACGTCCCACAGACACGGACGGGGTGGACCATGACGCGACCTGGAAATCATTTACACTGCACAATAGCCAGCTTTCCACAATGGCCCAGACCATCCAAAGCACCGGGCTTGGAACTTTGGAAGAAGTTTACATGTGCATCATTCCACCACTGAGCGCAGAGAACAAACTACCACGGCCTGATTCCATTATCGACTGGACACGAACGCATGCGGAGCGGCACGAGCGGCGAGGGCATTGGAAGGAGGCCGGCGATGCATACATGTGGCTCTTTCGAACCACAAAGTCCACCCAAGGCCGGGGCAGCATTGCTGTCAAAGCCACCGCCCTATTAATGGAATTTCTCATGGCCGTCACGAACACTGTCAAGCTGAGGAAGGTGCAAAAGTTCAAGGGCATAGTTATGGAAGAACTGAACGAGCTCAAGTCGAATCTCTTCAACGAGCTAAGGTCGCACATCCTTGACGGGCCTGATGCCGCGCATCTCACTTCTGCCTTGGCCTGTTTGACGTGGATATTTCAAGAGCAACGTCGCCCTTGGGAATGTCCCTTCGTCAAGGCACTCGAGCATCCAAAGGACAAAGACGTGCTTCTCGGGTTCACAAGGCTGCATCGCCTAGCTCAAGGGCTGCCCGGCGCTCGTCGCGACGAACCTGCTCGGGATATTGAGGTTCTGATGCGGAAGAGTGGTGCCACTACAAATGTGAAAGATATCCTGGGCTGGACTCCTCTCCACTACGCGGCCGTTGGGTCCCCCACCCCTTTGCTGACGCTGCTAAAATACCGAGCTGACGTCAACGCACGAGATATCCGTGGACGGACGCCACTACACTACGCGTGCCAGCATAACCGCTATTATGTCGTATTACATCTGCTACAAGAAGGAGTCGAGATCAACAGACAGGACATTGATGGACGAGCGCCAATACATCACGCGGCAGAGGGAGGCCATAGCCGCATAATACAATCGTTAATCGAAGCGGGGGCAGATGTCAATCTCGCAGATGCCTTGGGATATACACCACTATTTTGGGCTGCATACACCGGGCACAAACGCTCGGTCAATCATCTGCGGAAAGATTCAAATATGAAATTGCGCGACCATAACGGTCGAACTCCGTTACACCTAGCGGTAATAGGTGAAGGGAAGGATTCCAAGGCTTTGGAAAGGCAAGAGGTAGTTGGATTGCTCCTCGAACCAGAAACTCTTATCACGGCGAAGGACAGGTTCGGCTGTACAGCCCTACACTATGCTGCGGAGAGCGGCAGCGAGGCTATCGCCCGGCTACTGCTTGAGAACGGCGCAGGGGTCGAAGGGGGGGACAATGGTAATCAAACGCCGCTGATCTATGCCGCGAAGAGCGGTAACGAGGCTTTCGTCCGGCTACTAGTCGAGAAGGGCGCAAGGGTCCGGGTGAAGGACGAGTTTGGTCAAATACCGCTGTATCATGCCGTGAAGAACGGTAGCGCGGCTTTCGTCCAGCTACTACTCGAGAACGGCCCGGGCGAAGCGGTTGAGGAGAGGGACCATTTTGGCAAGACACCACTACACTATGCCGTAGAGAGAGGCCGCGAGGACATCGTCCGGCTACTACTCGAGCACGGCCCGGGTACAGCGGTGGAGGCGATGAGCACTTTGGGCAAGACACCGCTGGACTTGGCCGTGGAGAAAGGCTTCCAGGATATTATCCGGTTACTACAGGTATGATTTAATTCTATCATGTCGTATTGGTCGCAGCTCTTATTTCTCGTTATGATGCGGTGTTACGAGAACGGTTAGGGAGGCTGTGCTAATACTATATATTCTAGAAGGCTCAACGAGATGGCCGGGTATGAAGTAATGCTGCCTCACCATGCCGTCTAGCAGTCAGAATGAGATTCGTTACAGTTCGGAAATCCTCTTCCAAGCAATCCACTCCACTCCAAATCGACACTGAGTGCGGGACCAGGACAGCCTGGGTTCGGCTTGGGTACCTAACGACGGAGCGGAAACAACGTGGCTTGACATGTCCTTCAGCGGGGGCCGCAAACGTGTTCTGTTGGCTAGGAATAAAATTAAACTCGTTGGTGAAACTTGTGGTCACGAAGTGATGTTAGGATCATACCGCGGAAACCGAGCTGTGACCCGATACCCCCCCTGTAGTCAAGGGGTGGTGACAATAGTTGCAACTTCGCGGCTGGATCCTCACATACGTAGCGGTCAAACCTAAAAAAAGGGCATCCACCTCCCTCTTCTACCGCTTATTCCTTGATCACCCCCCCCCCTCTAGGCCGACTTTCACCATATAACGTCCGAAATAGGCGCAACCCACGTATATCCCGGATCAGTGGTCATACACTGCGACACCCCATCAACCGTCTCGCACTCCAGCGTGGTGTTCACCGCCGTGGTGGTTACGCCGTTGAATTTGACACTGCAATCACCCAGTTAGCGCAGCGTTCCACTGCCGAACACTCGTGAAAAGACAGATAACCGGGTAAACAAAGGGAGAAAAAAAAAAAAAGAAAAAGGAACTCACGGATGCTCCCGATCCAAATCCATACACTCCCAATCCGCCTTCACCACCAACCCACCCCCCTCCCCCTCATACCTAAAACTGCACCGATAAGGCCACAACGGCAATCCATTCCCGCCATCCGCCCCAATCTCACACTCATACCACCCCTCCTCCCCTTCCACCTCCACCGCCTCCCCCTGATAAACCGGAATCGGATACTGAAACCCCCTATCCCCCGCCACCAAAATAATCTCAAACGACACGGCCCCGCCGTCCACGCGGAACGCGCTGAACTGCCAGCGCGGGTCGAAGATGGACGTCAGCGTGCACCCGTCCCCGCGCGGGGGGGTCGCCGCCCACCCGGGCGCCGGGTCCTCGAGCGCGTAGGGGCGGAGCGTGGTTGTGGCACCTAGGGTGCCGGGGAGGGGGACCGAGGAGGCTGTGCTGCAGTAGGTGTTGGTTTGGTTGCGCGTGCCGGGCGTGGTCGTGCAGGTTAGGGGGAGGGGGGAGGCGCCGGTGGCGGTGATTTGGAGGCTGTGAGTGGGGAAGGGGGGGTGGTTAGTTTGGGTTGGGGGTTAGGGGTGGGATTTCTGGGGGGGTGGGTGTTTGCTTACGGCTTCGCGGCGTCGATGTCGTCGCAGAACCAGGTCTGGTTGAGCGTAAAGGTGGATGTGGCCGGGTCGAAGGAGGCCTGGGTGACGATTGGGTACTGGCCGACCGAGGAGGACTGGAACTCGTAGCCGGCACACACGAGGTGAGCGAGGTCGGGCCGGTCGCCGAAGGAGCCGCCGGGCATGCAGCTCGCTTGGTAGCCGTTGGCTGGGTTGGTGACTAACACGTTGAAGTTCCGGAATCCGACCGTGCCCTCGCCCGCAGCCGGCTCGTCCGTGTAGTGAATGGATGACAGCGTCCACGACGGCGCCTCGGACCGGAAGCTGCATCCGGCTGAGTCGTGTCCCGTTGGTCCGTCGGGATAGATGGGTGTGATGGAAACCGGCTCGGTGAGCGACCCCCTGAGAAGCAGTGGCGAGGTGTAGTCCGCCGCAGCTGAGTTGTTTCCAATGGCTGTGAACGTCAAGCTGGTTCTGGTTAGTGCCATAAACTGACTACCTACTCGTGGCCCCATGAGATGGAAAATCTTACGTTTTCTCTCGGTCGCTGCAGGTCCACGACTGCTTTAGGTGGAATGTTGTCGCGTCCCCTCTAATCTCAACCGAAGCTTCGAGCGTGTCATTTGACGACGGCGTTCCTTCAATGGAGCAGGCATTCAAACCGGTCTCCGTCGTCTCGCAAGCCAGGTCTGCGGTGTAGTTGGTGGCCCGGTTCCAAACGTTAAACGAGACAACATCCTCGGCGTATTTGACGTCTTGAACAAACCAGCTGGGGATTGCGAATGACTTTGCAGTGCATGCAGAGTCATCTGAGGGAGCCTGTGCCCAGGCAAGTACGGCCGCCGAAGCAGCACCGAGGAAGAGACGCATGGCCATGATGTTGGGGGAGTAGATGAGATCTCCGCACCACTTGCATCTAGGTACCTTACTTACCCCAACAACGGGAACGGGTGGGAGGCTCTTAAGTAGCAAATCTACGGAATGCTTCTAGAACCCAGCTCCCGCGGCATCGAATCCTGTACTACCCGCGGTGAGGAGTAGCCATGAGGAGAAAAGCCTTTACCCCTGAGTGCCCGCCCGCCGCAATTAACCAGCACGGCTGCGCAACGTGGTTTTGGAAATACCCAGATGAAAACGAGCATTTGGAGAGATTGATCGACGCACAAGGGAAATATGGAGTAGCCATGAGGCAACTGCCGGCAGAGCTGCGTGGGAGTATCTTACATTGCGCGGCTACCTTTCGCGCCGCGGCCAATTGGAGAAAGCCGGATCGCCGGCGGGAGGCTTGTTTTACTTGCCGAAATGGATGTAGCCGCGAGGCAACGGGACAGACTCACCCAAGGGGTTGAGCTGGGGCTCCTGTCTGCGGTAATTACCTAGGTAGGTAGGTATCTACCTGGGTATTCAAATCCTGACCGGCATACCAGGTAGATATAGGTCGCCTCCATACCCTGGCACTAATACTATTTGTTGGCTATAGTCCCTTCTTAGACAGGATCATGTCTCACATCATGGGCTGTAATCTGCTCAATTGGCCGTTGGTTTATGTTATGATATAGACAGCCATAGTGCAGGTCCATGAAACCTCGATCACCTAGGCAGTGACGACAAGCTCGAGAGCGTTTTGCTCACTCGTATGCAGAATCAAGGACATGTATTTGGAAATTCGCTCTGTTGCTGTATCTGGAAATTTCGAGAAGATCGGCGTGTCTTCTTATCTACTAAACAGGCCCTGATGGGCATCGTCACACCGAACGTGCTATTCTGGAACTATATAGGTCTCGAGTATGGATACTCCCACTACTAATAAGCTCCTATACATCTACTGGTCGGTGCCATGGAGCTCGTACATCACCAACCGTAGTCACTCAATACGGTGTTCGTTAATCACGGCACAGTCAGGCTACGTTCAGGGGGCACAAGGGTATAGAAGCATGTGTCAGGTTCCTTGAATGTATGTACACGACATTTCCCCCCGCGAATTGAAGTTGACGGCCCGACGGCCTGCAGGTCTGGGTCCAAGGCGGTAGCCGAATAGCCCACGGCTGTCCGATGACCCGCACCGCCTCTCTCAGCTGGCGAAAGCCCCCTAGGACGCGGCCCTGACCTCGATGTTGGCAGATCCAGAGCTTTGGTAACCCTCGCTGGCCATGATCATATAGTTCCACTGGCCGAGGTTGAGGTTGCCCTGTCTCTTCCACTCGTCGAAGTGCTTCCCGGTGTCGATGGTGCCGCCAACGCGCTTCTGGCGACGGACCGACCAGTACTGGTCAAAGGTCGACGTGCCCTGGATGGAGGGCTGGTTGACGCGGCGGGTCTTGTAGATGTCGTAGGTGCCGCCGTCGTCGTCGATCGTTCCGAGCCTCGACGTGCCGGACGAGGGGTTGTAGGTGCCGTACGCCTCGACGATGTAGTACTCGACGAGTGGGTTGGTGGTCCAGCCGTAGAGGGCCAGGTCTGCACCGCCATGTTAGTTCTGTCTTGGGGGAAATCGCGCCGGGGAGAGGTTGAACATACAGCTGTTCACGTTGTAGTTGTTCCAGGTTCCGTTGTAGGCAACCTTGCGCGGCGGGCCCGGGTTCCAGCCCTTGCCGCCAACCCAGTTGTTGACATTGTTCCACGAGACGCTGTACGAGCCGCGGGGTCCGTTGTTGTAGTCAACCGATCCGCGACCGTCGGTCCAGAACGAGTAGAAGTAACCGTCGTGGGTTCCGGTGCCGGGCTGAATGCCACGCTTGAGGGCCTCAAGCGGGCTGGCCGTGGCGACCGAGGCGGCAAGAGCCGTGAGGAGAAGAGTGAACGAGACCATGACGAAGCGTCCGAGCAAGAGCTGCTACAAGTTATGCTGTTGTCTTCTTGCGGGTGCTGCTGGGGATCGGCTGTCGATCATGCCGGTCTTCTCCTGCCCCTTTATAGTATTTTCCCAGTCTCGATCCCAACATGGACCGTAATTAGGACGCCTACCACATTGGGGACCAGGCTGTTGTCTGATAGGATCGGCTCGTCTCCGCCCTGCACCCCGCATCCTCATTGCCGTGGCTGCAGTTTGAGAACACCCGTTTATGGTACCAAGGATCGTCGAGATTAACGCTGGTTTTACCCCAGATTTTTCCATAAAGCGCCAAGATCTGCACCTTTTTCTCCGAGATCAGCCGGCAGAGACCGCGCTCGAGCCGCGTCTTTCGACATAAGAATCCCCTATATCATTGGAGCGGGAAGCTTAGAAACCCGGGTTAAGGAGGTGACTGGATAGACCGCATAGATCACGAGCTTGAAGGTGTCGAGTTTCTTCCCTGCTTCAGCTAGAAGACACCAAATTTAACCAGCCTTTCGCCATCTCTGAAGGAGGTTGCACTATCTATCAGACTACCATTCAATAGCAACAATCTCGGCGCCGTTGCAATATCGCCTCCGCTTGCGTGCGTGAAGAGGCAAGGATATTGAGCGGTTTATGCCGATCGCGCGGAGGGAAAGGATAAAAAAGGAGCAGGGTCCAGTATTTGGTGCTTCGCTTGCCCGGACGGCGGGTTATTGACCAAGGATCGGCGTTTGTGCTACCCTGTTCGGCCCTGGAGCGTTGGAAGCCGGGTTTTCTCCATTCCAAGAACCGGGACTTGTCCACCCCGAGCTCCATAGGCCAACGAGGCCTGTATGCCAACACGCACGATGTACTCAACCGGCGGAGAAGGCATGCTGGTTGCCGACTGGACCGGCCGGTATTGCCGCGGATGTGGCAGGCGACCGGGAAGGGGGTAAAGGGGGCAGGGCAGACCAAACACAGTGTGTTGGGAGAGATAGAGCCGTATTGACAAGTCTCTGAACTAAATCACGTTTCGTGTTACTCCCTAGACAATTGGGAAACTGGTAGATGACCTCCACGAGAAGGCTAATGTAGGCCGTCCGCTTACCCCTTTATTCAGAACCGTCCTTTTGAGCCCCATTCCTTGACCAATCCAGAAAAGATACCTCGGAATGGCTACACCGCGAGGAAACCAGGGTGCTAGGGAACAAGCGGGGACAGGCCTAGGCCGCCTAGCAAGACAAAATCAAGGATCGGTTCATATTCCCCTTGGCGGTGTGGCCCCGCGACGAACACGATACGAGTCGGGTTTTCCTGCTGACGAGAGACCCATGTTTACCCGGCCACGTCACGCCATCAGGGTGATATCTCACTACCTCCAGGGGGGAACGGAATTCAATGCTGATAGGTGCGGGACCCGACATTCGAACACCATTAAGCCGCCCGCACCTTGACCGTACCTAGGTAGCCAAGCCTCAAGCTATCTCAGGTTCCGGGTTACGTAAGGTAGGTAGGTAGGTATGTAATAGTACCACTAATGGGTTACGGGTTTCTATTCCTACCACTCAGTCATTGGCCTGGCCGGCCCCCGTACGTTCCTTTGGGCAACCACAACCACAACCACCACCAGCTTGTACTCCCTGCACACTACACAAATACACGCTTCCATTCAACTGCTTCAGGTCGCAATGTGTACGACTCTGCGCCGTGCAACGGTCCTCAACCACCCCGTAGCCCCATCGTGTCGCCCAACCGCCAAATTCGCCTTGAGCAGCCACGCCTGGTGGGAATCGCTATCGTGGGTACTTATATCGGTTGGATAGCCTGTGGCTAATCCACCGAGCGTTCCTTCTGGGCCGTATGGCGCAAGACCCGCGGCCTAGCCACCGCCATCCCCTACCGCGCCTGTTCACAGCCTATTTGCCTCATACCCTTCCACACCACCCACGGGCCCGTGCCCTACGTGTTACCATGCCCGCCCCAGTTGGCTGTGAATCAAACAGTTCACCCGCGCTCAACCCGCCCTCCCCTCCATCACCCCCCTCCATCACCTCCCCAAATACCACCTCTCCATCCACCGCCTCTCCATCCACTACGTCCCGTCCCCTACACACGTTCCCATTCTTGATTCTACGCCACCCTAGCGCGCACAAATGTTGGTACTGATATACTGGCGGCGGGAGGGGTTGGGGAGGAGTGGTTTTAGAGGGGGGGTGAGGGGCGAAGAAAGGTGGCTTCGCGGTCGTGGCGAGACGACGATGAGAGCGTGGGTGTTGACGCGTTGGGCGAAGGCTAGGAGGCTACGCATGTCGAGGTGAAGGAGGACAGCTTCCAAGAACTCGGGGGGTGGAGAGGACTTCGCAGCGGCGAGGGTTTGGGGTCCTTGCAAAGGCGATGTCGTCGTCGTCTGAGCTGTTGTTGGGTTCGGCCACTGCCCCGGTTCCAGCTTGATATTTTGACTCATTTGTCTTGGTATTGGAAATGGGGATTGTGGGTATTTCAATCGAGATGCTTGTGAACCGCCCCTCCCCCCAGCTTGGTTGATGGTTCCGTCAAGTTCCCTCGCGAGCCAAGGGGGTCGGGGGTGGCCCGGCAGGCAACTTGAGCTCAGAGTGTCAGCACCGGGGATTGTTCAACCGCCTCAAAATTCTCTGCGGTGTTGACTCCTCATTGAGTCATTCCGGTTAGAGCTTCACAACGCCAAGACGCACATCATGGGTAAACTCCCCGCACATGTGTTCATCGCACACAGAATGAACCTCCGAACAACACTCCTGGAACTACCTGAGTTACCTTACTTTATATACGTTATACAGTAAACTTACCGAACCCCCGAAACGCCAGCACACCATGTCTCCCCAAATACTCACCTCCTTCACCGTCATCACGGTCCCGTACCATGTCGGTCTCCGCGCCAGCCCCCTCCACCGGAGCCGGGTCAGCGAAGGGCCCGACTACCTCAAATCGGCGGGTCTCGTGACGCTCCTCCGCAGCCAGCCAAACATGGCGGTGCACGAAATCGAGATCCCGCCTGTGCAAGACGACTTCGAGGGCGAGATCGGGCGCACGTTTGAGCTGATGCGACGGGTGTCGCTCGCGGTCACGGCGGCGCGCAACGGGGGCTCCTTCCCCGTTGTGCTGGCGGGCAACTGCTGCATCAGCGTGGGGGTGGCGGCCGGGCTGTGGGGCTCCGAGGAGCTGTGCGGGGCGGCCGACGACGCGCTGGGGTGCGCGTGGTTCGACGCCCACGACGATTACAACGTCCCCGACTCGGTGGTTAGCGGCTACTTTGACAGCCAGGGCATCGCCATGATGGCGGGCGAGTGCTGGCGCGCGCTGGTGGCGTCGGTGCCGGGATTTCGGCCGTGGCTCCTGCGCAAGGTTGTCCACTGCGGCATGCGCGACGTGAATGAGGTGGAGAGGGCCCGGGTGGAGGGTTCTGATATGGGCGTCGTCTGGGGCGATGCGGCGAAGAGGGTTGACTTTGCTGCTGGTATGCGCAAGGAGCTGGGCGAGCGGTTTGCCGAGAGCCATGATACGGCGATGCTGGTTCACCTCGACGTGGATGTCATGGACGCGACGCTGGGCAAGGCAAACCAGTTTGTGTGTCCGGGCGGGCTGTTTGAAGAGGATATCACGGGCTGCATGGCGGCCATCTCGGAGCGGACGATCCCAATGGCTTTTACTATCGCATCGTTCGACCCTCTGTGTGACGGTGACGAATCGGCGCAACGGCTTGCAAAGCTTTCTATCAAGGCGGTTGAAGGGGTCCTGGACGGTCTGAGGCGCCGGGGTTTACTGCAGTCGAGCGAGTAATGATCTCCATGATCAGAATATGTGGCTTTCTGGGGCTTAATTTTGAGGAACTTGGAAAAAATACTGTGGACGCGTTCCTGAAAATGGTAATCTGCGTCGTTGGGTAGGTGTGACCTGGCGAGGAAAGACCAAATGAGTCGGGTTACACGAACCAATAATTCTTATATTTGAACCCGGAATCCCTCGTACAATTTCTTTTCACCTCTGACGCGCGAGGGCCGTATGAAATGAAGCCATTATGCCTCCTTTGCCAATTTCTTGTCATGCCACCTCGACAGCTTTGCACGGAGATTTGGATCATCTCAAGGATGCCACCGTGAAGCGACCTTGTGGCCCCCGCAAGAAGCGCATTTTAGCGGCTGATCTTAGTCGTTCTCATGGGGGCAAGGGACATGCATGCAGGCTTGTGTTGTCCCGAAAATGACGGAAGGCGGGTGTTTCCCCCTGGGTGTTGTCTTAGGTTCCCTGTAGGTGTGCCCTGGAAGTGTGCCCTGTGTCCCCAGTGTGCCCAGTGCCGTCGGACCGAGTCAGCAGGGATGAAGGGGCTGCATCAAGACGCATTAAGACGCTTCCGATGGGGGGGAAAGGAGGGCAGGCTGAATGGCCCGAACCCCTTGACAAAAAAATATCGAGTGCATTCGCTGCGTGATTCAACCCTCGAGGTCTCCTGGATTTTGACGGCGCCCCTTTTCGGTCACATTGCCGCCACCCGTGCCGAAGGGAGCTGTCAGCGGTCGGCTTTTGGGGCCAACCGAGATCTGGAAGGCGCATCGCACATTTGCCATGCCATGCTTCCCGTCTCAGCCCCTGACAGGCGGCCAGGAGACCATCCCCGAATTGGCCAAGGCGTTCCCCAGGCGCGTCAGGAGGCCCCGCAGTTCGCGCTGCTCATGCGGCGCCCGCACTGTGACGCTAACGATTTTGGACCACCAGCCCGCCATTCTTTGATTAATTCGCACTTGATCAAGGCCATCTCCCCCAAACCCACCTTCCATGAGCCTGCTCTCAAAGTTGCTACTGCAATTCACAACTTCCTCGCAACGCATCAGACGCACAGCTCTTTACCCGCAAATCTATCTATCTCCCTTGCCCAGGCATAACACATAATTCCCACCATGTCCAACACCGCCGCAGCCGGAGCCATGACCGCGTCCGACGAGGAGATGGACCGGGAGTGGCAGCCCAATGCCCGCCGCCCGCAATCGTGCGTCGCGCCCCTATCTATTCCATCCGAAGAGAGAAATGCGCGAAACGCGACAAAACGCTGACTTCCATCGCAACGCTTGCAGCACCGTCGCCCAGATGTTCTCACAGGAGCTGATGGACATATTCCGCATCGACAACAGCGTCGCAGACCTTGACGAGCAGGTAGACAAGCGGTCAGTTACCCGCCGAAGCACCACAAAAACCCCGCCGACATGTCACCAGCCGCGACGCCACACCCGAATCCGCGCAAACAATTGCTGATCTGTTCCGCCGCCATGCAGGAAGCAACAAATCAACAGCCAGACCTCCGAACTCGAGGCCCTCGAGGCCCGCATCCGCGAGATGGAGATGAGGTTGAAGGGACAAACCAGCCCCAGCGCCGCTAGCAGCAGCGCGAAGACGGGCAACCCGAACGCCCCGCCCCCCGATAAGAACCATCCGCAGCAGCAAAAGTACGCCGGCAGCCGCCCCGGCACCGCCCGGCAGGGCCAGCCCGCCGTCCCGGGAGCACTCCCGCCCACACCCGCGGGAAGCGAAGGTGAATTTGCGCCTTCCATCCTCCCCCCATCCCGAACCGCCCCCCCGCCGCGAGGAACGCAAGCGAAGACGCAACTTGGCGCATCGAGCACCAGCACCAGCGCGCGCCCCGCGCCCGCCTCGCGAGCGAACGAGCTACCTGCAGCGGGGGGCGACGCGGACTCTGTCACGTCCCTGTCTGAGAGCGCGAGTTTTGCTGACTATGTAATTGTCCCCGAGCCAGACGGCGATCGCGAGCGGGATGCCTAGGCGCCCAGAAACCTGACCCCGACCAGCCCCTCGGGCTATACCACCGGAGGCTGGGATTCCTCCAACATTCACCGATACTGCAGCGAGACGAGTACGACACACGACGACTTCTATACCCACTTACTTTAGACCTTCTTAATTCCTGCTGCTCAATCCGCCCATCCCCAGTTCGCGCTCCCATCTCAGCACCCTCGGATCCGCGGCTCAATGGGAAGCGCTGCCAGACAGCGTGTCCTCTGGGATGTTTCCCCTTCGCGGTTGTGCTGGCCCTCTACTTCCGACTTCCAACTCCAGTTTTGCGTTCCTTGGGTATTATCCAGGGAAGGGTTTGTGCATGGCGTCTGTTTAGTTTTCCACTGGGCGACGGGTTGGTGGGACGATTGGAAAGGGCTACCTACATGCCACGAGGAGAACCGCAGAAGCCCGGCGCACCAGTGTCGTTTTTCCGGGAGTGCATCTGTACATACACATATCATGCCATATGGCGGATTTCGAAGCCAGCTAGCAAATGCATTTGCATACATCACGCACCTCTCAGTTGTGTGTTATCAACCCACCTTGCATCTGAAATGAAGCCTGGCAGTGGCTCGGGCTCTGTCACCCCCATATTTGATTCAGCTAACACCGTCTCGCGGCTTTGAAGAACGGGACCGATTACCAAAACCACGCTTGGTATGCCGATATCAGGTGGTATTTACCACGCGTGCGATGGACCCTGGCACCGGGAGATCACGGGGATCATGGGCATCAAACGTGACCAGCCTCAACGCCACTAAGGTCCGTTTTGGTTAACTTCTTCCCGCCACGGGGTCAAAGCACATATCAGCCCCAACTTCCGGTACTGCGGCCGCAGTGGCCGTTAACAAAAACTAATTATTCCAAGCGGATGTTCTCCCGCGGTTTCGAGGCGATCACGCTCGAGTTCTTGAGCTCGGCCAGTCCCCGACGGTGGTAAACCCCCCCTCCAGCCGAGGTAGCAACAAGCGCGAGGAACGTCTGGTCTACCTGCCGGGCAATGACCAAAAAGAACAGCGGCTCGCTTACCGGCGGCCGAAGCCAGTCGCCCGGAGACGGCGGCGGCGACACCACCTTGCCCAGATCCAGCGTCCAGTACACCAGCAGCGGCGCCGCACCCATCACCTCCCTCTCCCCCATAACCCGACACGACAAACACAGCGTCCCATCCCCACCACCCCCCTCCCAATCCACCACCGCCTCCGGCACCTTCATAAACTCAACCCGATCCAACTCCACCGGCCCCGTAACCGACATCCACGACCACGTCGGCGGCCCCCCTTTTCCCACCTCCCCCTTAACCCTAACCACCTCCCCCTCCCCCCCTCCTCTTCCACCCCACCCTCCACCGCCCACAACAAACACGCCACGGCACACGACCGCCACACCCCCCACACACAAACATCCCCCGTAATCCCCGCCAGCGCTGCCACCACGCCCGCAATCGCGACCGGCCGGTCCCCGCTTTCCGCCAGCGCCCGCGCCGTGTACTGGCCCACGAGCGCCGGCCACCGGAATTCCAGCCGCAGGTCGATGCTCTGCCCTCCTTCGAGCAGCGTCGTCTCCCTCTCCTCCTTTTCCTTCTCCCCCGAGTTCTGGGGATGGGGATGGGGATGGGAGGAGGGGAGGGGGGTGGATTGCAGCTCGGCCTCGAAGCGGCGTGGTTGGAGGGCGCGCGGGTCGTAGCGGATGGCGGTGCGCGCGCAGAGGGTGGCTTCTTTGGTGCGGCAGCGTAGGTAGGGCTCGAGGTCGCCGAAGGTGAGGAGGCGGGGGGAGAGGAGCGCTTCTTGGTAGGTCCAGCCGCGGGTGTTGATGGGGAAGAGGGCGGTTGAGGGGGTGTGGGTTGGGGTGAGGGTGAGGGTGCCGTGGTGGGGGTGGGGGTTGTTGGGTTCTGGGGGGTGTTTGTGGGGGTGGTTGTGGGCGTTGGAGCTGGGGTTGGGGTCGGGATCAATGTCATGGGGACCGAGACGGAGGCGTGTCGACCGCTGAAGGAGGCAGCGGTGCCAGGCGTGAGGAACCCTTGCTCGACGGAGCTTGCGGTTGCGGCGGCGATGGTGACGGCCGCGTTGGCGTAGATGTGCTGCATCTGGCTGATCTCGTGGCGCTTGTCGTCGGGGCTGTCCTGGATTATGCATAGGGCGTCGATCCACAGGTACTCAAACCCGAGATGGTAGGTCACGGCGATGGCGTCTTGGAGGGTTCGCGGCAGTGCGGAAACGTGCGTCGCCTGCTGCTGGAGACTGTCCAGGTTGCCGTGCTTCAGGCTGAACTTCTGCGGCCCGCCCCAGCAGTAGCTCAGGGCTACGTACTGCCCCAGTTGGCCTCCCTTGGGTGTGACATGAAGTCTGATGCTTTGGGACGATGGGTAGTCGCTGGGGACATGGACGAGCCGTGATGGGAGCGGTTGAGGAACAAGGGGTTGGCAGCGGCCATGGGCCGTCTCACACCTGTTGAGTAGAGCCTTCAACAACGGCGCCGACGTCGGGTTCAACCCGTTCCATTCCAGTGGCCGAAAAGGAGTCAAGGCAGCGCATGGATCGTCTATAAATAAGTGTCAGCAGTCGCCGCACACTGACCCTGATGAGCCTACTAACGTACCTTGAGATGCCGAGACGTAGAGAAAAGGAAACTCCCACAACATGCGGCCGGCCGAATTCTCTACTCTGACGCATATGGTGCTCAAAGTTGGCGAGCCATCGCTCACCACCGGGGAAGGGAGGTAGTCAACTTGGCCCTGGGCAGCCACGGACTTGTCGCAGCGGATCACAACCCAGGAACCCAGGAACTTTTTGGCATTCTGTATCTTGGCGGCACTCTGCGGCGGATAGACCAGGTCGCGTAGACGGCGGAAAGCGAGCGGTTGCGTGTTGGCCCCAATCAGGTCCTCCTCCCAGACAAAGCGGCAGAAGCAGCAGTCGGCGCGGTCTTCGAACGTCTCTAGTTGGGAATGCCTGAACCGGTTATGGGGGGTGGCGTAGATCTCGTCCAATCCCGGGCGAGAGAACAGGATGCTACAGCGCTCGCACAGCTCCTGGGTGGGCGCTGAGTTGGGTGACATGACAGATGAGCGACCAACTAGGCGTTAGAAGTGATGACCGAAAGGGCTGGCAAGGACGCTGGCTGCGTTGTCCGCTAGAGACGGAGTTGGGTTCAGGGAGATTGGGTACCTACAAGGCTCCAGTTGGTTGAGGAAAGAGGATCGGTTCAGCACCTTGGCTGTGCAAGCCATGAGCCTTGTCAACCCCAAACTCGGCGGGTTTCAGATCACAAAAGGACACCAAAACACCTTGACAAGGCATATCTTTACAAAGATCAATGTGTCTACAGTCCCGCCCCAAAACTCCATGCCAATGCACTCCCCAAATCTAGTCTCTGTATAAACTACCGCCTAGAGCTCATCATGACCCTCCTTCTTCTCCCGTTCCCTCCCCTGTTCCTGCTTCTGCTCCCCCTCAGCACCCCCATTCTCCTTCATAAACTCCTTCAGCATCTCCTCAAGCTCCTCCTGAGAGGGCATTTTGCCATCCTCACCGACCCTCAGAGTCTGGGCAGGCTTGGCGGGCTTGGCGGCCGTGGACTTGGCCTTCTTCTCCTTCTTCTTCTCCTTCTTATCCTTCTTCTCGTCGCCCGTCTTGCGCTTCTCAAAGTTGCGCACGCCCTTCATGGCGAGCTCCATGCCCACCTTGTCCAGCTTCTCGCGGCGGTCGGTCAGGTCCTTGACCAGCAGCACCGGGTCGTCGGTGGGGCCCAGCTTGTCCTGCTCCGGCACCTTCTCCTCGAGCCAGGCCGAGATGGACGCGTACAGGTCCTCGCTTGGCTTGAGGTCTTCGAGGGTGTACAGAGGGGGCACCGGCCCGCGCTCCTTGAGGACGTCCTCCATGGCGGTCGCCGTCGTGGTCGTGGCCTCTTCGTCTTCGAGGCCGTCAAAGTCGCCCGAGGCGGCCGAGGGAGCGGCCGTGGTGGTGGAGTCGCTGGCGCTGTCGGTGGAAGCAGACTTGGAGGCTAGCCAGGCATCGTGCTCGGCGACCTTGCTCTTGATGTCGGCAATGAACTCCTTGGTGGCCTTGAGCGCGTCTTGGAGGCCCTTGACGAGCTCGGGGCGCTTGGCGGCCTCGTCGATGCGCTTCTGGACGGGGTCCACGATGGCCTGCAGCTCCTTGAGCTTGGCCTTGAGCTCCTCCTTGGTGGCGTCGGCGCCGTCACCGTAGATCCACTCGCTGGCGTCGTTGTTCTTGGTCTCCAGGGTGGCCCGTTCCTCGGCGGTCGAGTGGCTGATGAAGTCTTCCTTCTCAAGGATGTCCCGGACCGAGTAAGTGTACGACTCGAGCTGGTTTAGCACCTCCTCGCGCTGTCTCCGTGCGCGGTCGGAAGCCTCGAAAGCCTTCAGGCGGTCCTTGACGGCGGTGGTATCAGCCTTGGATAGCTGGGGAGCACCGGCCTTCTCCAGAGTGAACTTGACGGGAATGACGACGAGTTCCTTCTTCGGCGTGGCAGGCTTGGCATCAGCAGACTCGGAGGCAGAAGCTTCCGAGGCGGTGCTCGTAGAGGTAGAAGTAGTCGAGCTCTCCACGGTAGACGAGGTCTCAGCCTCCCCAGACTCCTCGCCGTCCTTAAGTGGCTGCTGTTCCTTCTTTCCAAAACCAAAGAGGTTCTTGACACCGTCAACAAAGGTCTCCTTGGCGTCAGTCTCACACTCGACCGTGACCTTGGTGACGTCCACCTCGCCGTTCTCGCTGGCTAGACGGGCGCCCATCTTCAGCTTGATGTCAGCCTTCTCGCACTTGTGCTTCTCGACGAGCTCGGCGACCGATGCGGTGAGGTTCTTGGTGGTAAGCAGCTTGATCTCGGCGTCAACCGAGCCAGCATCCGAGGCGGGCGCGGGGACGGTCTGGTAGAAAGTGACCGAGAAGTCCTCCAGGTTGTTGAAGGTGACTTCCTTGGCGGCCGCGCCGATGTGCGACGTGGCGGTCCACAGGCGCTGCTGCTTGTCCTTGCCTTCGTCCGTCTTCCACTTGATGCCGGCAGGGTACGCAACGCCTTCAGAAATGCGGATCTCCTTGACGCGGAAGCTGGGGCTGATCTCGGCCGCGCGGAAGCCGGCACCAAACACGGCAGCCTCGTCCGAGTTGACGTTGGTGCGGAGCTTATCGGCACCAAACACCTTCTCGAGCTCCTTCTGGACGAACGGGGTGCGCGTGGCGCCGCCGTGGAGAATGACGGAATCAAGATCCTTGAGCTCGATGCCAGCCGCGGTGAGGGCGTTCTGGACGGCCACGGCGACGCGCTCGGCATGGGTGGCGGCCATCTCCTCAAACTCAGCACGGGTGATCTTGTATTTGAAGTCCACGTCGTCGTAGAGACCCTCGAAACCGGCCTGGGTGTTCTGGTTGGCGCTGAGGACGTGCCTGACCCGCTCGGCCTCCTTGGTGAGCTTGGCGATGGTGCGGCCGTGGGCCTTGACGGCGTCGGCCTCGACACCGGCCGACTTGGCCTTGGGCGAAGCCGCAAACTGCGCAATCATGTCGTCCACGATCAGATAGTTCAGCGCGTCGCCGCCAAGCGTCCTGTCCCAGCCGCTCCCGACCACCTGCACTTCCTGCACCGTCTTGTTGAACTTGCCGACGTCCTTGACATTGCGGCTCTGGAACTTCAACACGCTCGCCTTGGTCGACCCAGCACCCATATCGAAAACCATGTGATACTCGGGCTTCCCACCCTCGTTGACGTTGGGGAACTGCCGGCTCGTCGCGTAGTGCAGGCCCACGGCCATACCGTCGCTGATCAGCGACAGCACCTTCAGCCCAGCCAACTCAGCAGCCAGTTCCACCGCGCGCTTTTCCTCGGCCGTGTAGTACGCCGGCACAGTCAGCACGGCAGAACGCACGGGGCTCCCGGGGCCCGCCAGCGCCTCGGCATTCCCCCGAATGCTCTGCAGCTCCATAGCCAACAGCTCCTCGACGAGCCAAGCCTCCTCCTCGGCGGTGAAGGCGCCAGCGCTCTGGAACGCGGCGGTGCCCTTGACCTTGTGGCGCACGACCTGCAGGGCAGGGTGTCTCGCGGCGTACTCCTTGACCTCGGCGCTCTCGGCGGGCAGGCCCAGGAGGGCCTTCAGGTTGGGGTAAACGTCGCCGGGGAAGCGGGGCGCGAGGGCCATGGCGTCGGAGCCATAGGCGCGCTCGGGGAAGGCGCCCGGCTTGGGGCCGTTGGCGGCGGGCTTGAAGGTGACGGCCGAGATCTCCTTGCGGCGCGAGTCCTTGGTAAGCACGATCTCAAGCGGGATGCCTGGCTTGACCAGGGCGGCTTTAATGTATTCTGTGCCGAGGTCGATGCCGACGACGGCCGAGACGGCGAGGACTTGCGGGGCGAGGAAGAAGAGGAGGCCGAGGAGCTTGGCGAGGGGGGAGTGGAACGGGGTTGTTTTTGTTAAGCGCGCCATCGTGGGCGAGGGGTTGAGGTGGTAGGCGCGCAGTCGCGGGTTTTGTTCGACGTTGTCGAGGGAGCTATTGTTGTGGCCTCGAGGGTGTGTGCGGTGTGATGCGTGCCGCTGCTACGGCGTGTGGCAATAAATACCTAATCCCCAACTGCCGGAGTAACAAACAAACAGCTCCAATTACCCAAAAACTGGGGAAAAGGGAAATTGTAAAACTCGGATGACGGTAAGGGCTGAATGACCAGCCATCTAGTAGAATCTGGCCTCAATTGCTGACCTAGTCGTTGAGGGGTCGTCTTTTGTGCCGCGGGCACAACGTGGTCTTGACTCTTTTTCTACCACGAGCTGCAAGCTGTTCTCTACAAAAGGACAACTGGTGAGATGATCGGACCCCTGCCCCCGTTGATGGAACAGCCAAGCTTTGGCCGAGATCCGGCCAATCAAGGCACCACAATGCCTGGGGTTTCGGCAGACGCTGCTGCCGCTCCGAGACAGGATTGGCTTGGAAGGGACCAATTAGCTAATTGCCAAGCGAGTCTGCTTGGCATTAGCATAACGACACTTGACGACACTTCCTCAAACCGTGACGGCGACACGGACATCGAATCAGGTAAAATGGTTGGTTTCATTTTGTAATTGAGGCATTGAGTTGCCGGTTTGCTGTGGGGTTGATAGCCACATAGCACAAAGTTCAACCAAGAATAAATTCTCAAATGAGACCACTTCGGGACATTGTCCGGAGATGTGCTCCGTCCCGGCGCCGAAAAGGTATTGAAGTGTGGGGCCGAATGACCGGGAGGTGTTTCTTGTCCCGGAGTAATGGCAAAGCCGAGTGGAAGTATAAGTGGATGATGAATTTATTAGGTGCGTGGGTCGTTGACCGGTACATTGTTGACAACTAGAATTATTTGCCATAGTCCGATTCTGTAAATAGCTTCAACTTGGCCGATGTCGAAATAATACAGAATTGCGGTGGGAGAAAGGAGGTGGCGATAAACGGCGTAGTCAAAAATAACAAAAGCTCACCGGCCAGCCCCCCTCGACCAGTCGTCACTGGTGGAGGGGAGGTGGCCGGCTACGAAACCCCCCGGACGGGATTTCTCCGTTCAGAGCGGGCGTCCCCGCTCTGAAAAGGCGAGGAAGGCGCGGGCAGTGTCGAGGCTCGAACCCACGGTGTGGGGAGCGCTGCCCGCGGGAGGACCACCGCCGGCTTTACCATTTGGCTAAACCGTCGCTGGGCGGTGGTCCTCGTTGGAAATCAGAGAGTTGGACCTAATACATATAGTGCGTACGGGTGCCTGGTAATCAACGCTATGACACTGTGCTACGTAAGCAGCCATTCAGCCAACATGATGGGACGGGAGGCCCTGGATCCTGGCGCCCACTGAGTCATAGGGTACGGTAAAGATACATAGTAAGGTATAATGTCGAATTCACAGACGGGCACTCCAACCTCCAAGTGCCATGTTTCGACTCTATATCTCTACCCACACATCCACCATCGTCCACCGCACGCTACCTCCTCCCCTCCCCACCAGCCGCCTCCTCCCTCAACCTCTCCAACGCGCCCTCATACGCCTTCATCCTCTCCTCCCCAAACTCGTCCTCCCCAACCCTTACCCTCTCAACCGGCCCCTCCCGCCCGATGGTCGTCACCGCCCCCTTCCCTTCACCGGCAAATTCTCTCCAGAACCGCCTCGCCTCGGCATGCTCCACCAGCGTCCACGCACAGCCCTTCCGCCCCGCGCGCGCCGTGCGCCCGACGCGGTGCACGTACGAGGTCTCGCTGATGGGCAAGTCGTAGTTGATGACATGTTCGAGGTTCAGCAGGTCGATGCCGCGGGAGACGAGGTCTGATGCGACGAGGATGCGCAGTTTCTCCTGGGCGAAGGCGCGCAGGGTGCGGGCGCGGCGGGACGTCTTGGTCGAGGAGGTTAGGGTGCCGATGAGCGGGGCGAGGTCGGGGCTCAGGAGAGCGAGAAGGCGGGAGAGACGGAGGGCGGCTTCGTTGGATTTTGTGAAGATTAGTACAGTTGTGTGGAAGGTGGGCTTTTTGGTGGCGGTGCGAGTGGGTTGTTTGGTTTTTGGCTTAGGTTCGCTCCCGTCGTCCTCGGAGGAGGAAGACGAGTCGGATTCGCTATCGGAGTCGGATTCGGTCTCGGAGTCGGATTCTGATGCAGAAGACTCCGAATCGTCGGTTTCGGATCCTACCGCGGCTTCGGCGGCAGCGCCCCCGTTGACGGAAGCCATGTGCTTGCTGTGCAGCAAGTCAACCAGGTACAGCGGCTTGAGACTGGGTTCGCGAATCTTGACGGCGAACTCCTTGAGGAGCGATGGTAGGTTCTGCTCGCCTGCCTTGGTCCCTTCCACGACAATAAGTTTCGGCCTAGACAGCTTCAGCCCGTTCAAAAGGCTCAGGTCTCGAGTCATTGTCGCGCTAAGAATTACTTTCCGGACCCCACTCTTGTTGGAACCGGGGAAGTCGCGGGCACCGGGTTTCACGACGCCCAGCTTTTCTGTGACGATATCCAGCCACTGCTGAAAATCCTGCGCCAGCAGTTTGTCGGCCTCGTCAACGATTAGCCAGCGGACGTAGTCAAGGGAGAACCCAGGCGTCTTGGTGATATGTTCTACCAATCGACCGGGGGTGCAGATGAGGATGTCGACCTTGGACGCGTGGGCAATGACATGATAAGGGAGCGGTTTGGAGCGCTCCAGCTCCAGCTCCAGGTCATCGTCTTCGTCCTCCAAGTCCTCAAGACTGACGAACTGGTTCTGCTTTTTTAGATACTGCTCGTACCCCTGAGGGTCGTATCTCTGCTCCTCGCCCATGATGACGGATTGTTCCTCCTTGAACACCCTGTTGCCCATTGCCGTACCAATCTTGGCCTTCTTGCCCCCGTTGACTGCAAAGGCGGCCGCGCATGCCTCGAAGGCAAGCTGCACCTGTTGAACGAGATCTCTTGTCGGCAGAACGATGAGTGCTCGTAACCTGGTAACGCGGCCTTTGCTAATATCGTGGACCATCGGCAGAACGTACGATAGCGTCTTTCCGGATCCTGTTGGGGCTGCGACGACTACGTCGCCCTGCCTGTCGGGAGAAGGTAGCAAGAGAGGTAACACTGCGGTCTGCACGGCAAAAGCGTCCTTGAACCCCTTGGTCTCGAGAATCTTGGAAGATTCCGGGGCGATCCCCAACTCCGTGAATGGCCGTGTCATGTCGGGGCCCACGCGTACCGGAGAGGCAAGCCATGGTGGCAGCGTCTCGTATGTCAATTTTGACTCGTCAAAGATGACGGGCTCCGGCTGAGGGAGCGGCTCGAGGCCGTGTTCCACCACCGGTTCAGCGGCTTCCTCCTCGCTGGCACCCTCAACGTCATCCTTGGTCTGCAATGCCTTTTGGACCTTGTCAAAAACCGACTTATGCCTCCTGCGAATGCGGTCTTCGTCGCTGTCGACAATCTCAACTCCAGGGTTGTCTTCTTGCTTCCTCTTTTTCTTCTTTTCCCGTTTCGGTTTCCGCTCCTCCACGACATTCGTAGGGTCAGCCTCGGTCTCGCCAGCACCGACAACCTCGGGGTTCGACTCTGGTGCTATAACCTCCTCTTTTGACAGTCCCCCCTCGAGAACGACAGCCTCGTCCGCTTCGCCCCTCCTGCGTTTCCGCGACTTTGACTCCTTCTTCTCGCCCTCGGCTCCATCTTCGGGTTCATCCTTGCTCTTTTTAGACTTTGACTTCTTCGATTTCTTCTCGTCGACCGTGATCTCTTCGTCTAATGACCACTTGTTCTTGCTGTGGTCAATTGGTGGGAGGTCGGCATCGTCAAAGACAATGCGCTGTGGTTGCGCTGGGGGGCGCTGTAGTGGTTCTGCGGGTGTCTGGTTTGGAGTGTAGCGATTGTATGGTTGCGCGGATGCGGCCGGTGTCGTTTGTGGTGTAATGCGCGCTTGCTTCTCCTTTGTAGGAGGAATGTACCGGTTGTACATTTCAAGGATTATGGAAGTTGAGAATCATCCCTTTAATGGTTGTGGTTATGCTGGCTCTGGATCCTCATGTCTCCCTCTCCAACGAAAAAAGTTCTGGTAATCAAGCTTCCTGCTTCGGCAGATTGCGGGAGTGGGGCACTCCGCGTGGGAGGGTGCGCCCGACCTAAGCCAGTGCGGGCAGGCGGTGTGGTGTTAGCTGGGAAGCCCCTGTCGGTCTCGCCCATCCCCCTGTCAGGGACCAGCTCAACGCTACCTCATGGGTGAATGCTTCACCTCATCCATCTCACTTCGCGATTCCGCCAAGTTCACCAACACCCTCTCATCATCAACCCTCATCAACAACTAGCGGCGTCTTCGGGGGAAAATGACCCCTGAAGCAGCCCGCGACCATGGCGCCCACATACAACATCGCCATGGTTAGCGACTTCTTTTTCCCACAACCCGGCGGCGTCGAGAGCCACATATACCAGTTGTCATCAAAGCTGCGTGACCGGGGCCACAAAGTCATCATCATCACCCACGCTTATAAGGGCCGTACCGGTGTACGATATCTCACCAACGGCCTCAAGGTCTACCATGTGCCATTTTTTGTGCTCTACCGGTCCGCCAGTTTCCCGACAGTATTCTCATTCTTCCCCATATTTCGCAACATCATCCTGCGAGAGCGCATCGACATTGTACACGGTCATGCCTCCTTGAGCAGCTTATGCCATGAGGCCATTCTCCACGCCAGGACCATGGGGCTCAGGACGGTTTATACGGATCATTCTCTCTTTGGATTTGCGGATGCCGCGAGCATATTCGCCAACAAACTCCTGAAGTTTAGTCTCAGTGATGTAGACCATGTCATCTGCGTGAGCCACACATGGTGAGTACTCCGTCCCCTTCCGCTCTCAACCAACCACTCCCCTCCTACCCCGATCTGACTAACAACCCCCCCAGCAAAGAAAACACTGTCCTCCGCGCCTCCCTCGACCCGCTCATGGTCTCCGTCATCCCAAACGCTGTGGTAGCAGAAAACTTCAGACCATTAGACTACACCGAACCCTCGCCGCGGTCTTTCACCCCCCACCACCCACCACCTGCCCGCCCCCTCGGCCCGCACGACATGATCACCATCGTCGTCATATCGCGTCTCTTTTACAACAAGGGCACCGATCTCCTCACCGCCGCCATCCCGCGCATCCTCCAGAACCATCCGCACACGCGCTTCATCATCGCCGGCGATGGGCCCAAGGCCATCGACCTTGAGCAGATGATCGAACGGAACGTGCTCCAGGACCGTGTCGAGATGCTCGGCCCCATCCGCCACGAAGAGGTCCGCGACGTCATGGTACGGGGCCACATCTACCTCCACCCGTCCCTGACCGAGGCCTTCGGTACCGTCATCGTCGAGGCCGCCAGCTGCGGGCTGTACGTCGTGTGCACCCAGGTCGGCGGCATCCCCGAGGTGCTGCCCTCGCACATGACAGTCTTCGCGAAGCCCGAGGAGGACGACCTCGTGGCCGCCACAGGCAAGGCCATCGCCGCCCTGCGCGCCAACAAGGTCCGCACCGAGCTGTTCCACGAGCAGGTCAAGAGTATGTACTCGTGGACCAACGTCGCCATGCGCGCCGAGCGTGTGTACAACGGCATCTCGGGCGCCATCAGCGAGGCCGAGTTCTATGGGTACGATGCTGCTAATGGTGCCGGCAGCTGGAGCGCCACGAGAGGCAGGTCTGGCGTGCAGAGTTTTGCGCTGATCGACCGTCTAAAGAGGTACTATGGGTGCGGCACCTGGGCGGGGAAGCTGTTTTGTTTGTGTGTGATTGTAGATTATTTGATCTTTCTGGCGCTGGAGCTGTGGTTTCCGAGGGATCGGATTGATATCTGCCCGGACTGGCCGAGGAAGGAAAGGAAGGTGGATGGGAAGGATGGTGGGTGAATGCCGCCGCTCCATCTCTGTATTCGGCATGCGTGCCTCTACTGAGATCACCGCGTGAGGATCGAGGCGTCCAAGGTCACCAGCTGTTGCGTTGATAGCATGAGTGCTAATAATATCTCAAAAAGTCGAGGCTTCGCGGCCTACCTCTAGCCATGAGGGCCGCTAGATTATCCCTTTCTTGGTCACGACGGTTGCACCTCATTCCCTACCCATCGCCTGGAAACACAAGGTTGCGTCAGGGGTACGCCAGTTTACCGCCAAATACCACCTTGTCCCTACCTTTCAACATCCTCAGGGCCCTACCCGTTTCATTCTTAACAAGCCGCCCACAAACATACTTCCCACTCAGGTGCTAGGAAGAATGTTTTTTCCCGGTGTTCTCGATAAACTGCCTACCGACGTACTCAACCAGATGGATCCTTCCCTATTCTCAAGATTACCACTCACGAAACTCGGGGACGTGCTACAATAAAACCCACACCTGTACCGAAACCTTCCTAGTGAAGTACTACTGCAGAGTGTTAGCGGAACCCGGCAACGGAGTCTTCAAAACCTTGCCTCTAGTAATCCAGTTAGAGATTTCAACGCTTCTCTTGAACCACCCTTATGCAGCCTCTGATAAATCACAAGATCCCCTAGGTGCCGATCCTTCTGTCCCAGCGCTCTCTGATCTCCACCGCACTCCCTCACCTTCCGCTGTAAACGTCAACACCAATATCCTCATCGCTGGCTCAACGGAGAATCCTCGGCTTCAAGATGCATGTGTGGAACGAGAGAAAGACGAGCTGCGGGCCGAAGTGACACGCCTGGACACCGAGAAACAGATCTTTATCCGAAATGTCCACGAGCCGTTGACAAAATCAAAGCAAACGAGTGGTAACCAGACGGTGACCCCTACCATATAATCCTAGACACAGTTCAGAAACTTGCAAATAAACCGACGAACACGAGCCGGAAAACAAGCGGCTTCAACAACGGGTCAAAGAGTATCAGGGCATGATGCACAGCTTGGAAAAACAACACTCAGCCACGCTACACCGGTAAAGGAGCACACAGCATAGATGAGTGAGTAGATGACCGTATACGAGAAGGAGCTTGCTGAGCTGCGCGTCGGACATGTGCGAGAACTGGGGGCGGAACCGGATTGTGACGAGGAGTTGGTTGAATAGACCCAAAGTCAGGATCACGTCGCCGGGAAAACCGTTTGACAGTTAACTCGGAGGGGTTTCAATCACTGGACGACGGGTGTTGCTTGCTCTTATGTTTGCGATTCCTGTAATCATATGGCTCAAGTGTGAAAGAAACGAAGGGAGGACGGACAAGATAAGAGGTTCGAAGGTGGTGCGAAAGGAGAGGAACATGGGAGACATATCTCGAGTTCTCTTTCCAAAGCTATCATCGAATTCCAATCACACCACAAGTCCACGTCTACCTAATAAATAAGAGCATTTTTTGTTCATTCAAGTTCTTCGCTCGGGAAATGTTTTCTGCTCTGTCCTCTATCTTGTACTTGTCCGTTCTATCGGCGTACTTGGCTCTTACCCCCTTAACGGCTTCTCTGCGGGACTGCGACTTGAGCTGATAACTAAGGTACCTAGATTGTGTGTAAAATTAATAGTCCATAGGTAGGTACCAATTGGCGTCTTGGAGTCAACTGCCCGGAAGCTGCAACGGGCTGTGTGTTATCCTTGCCTGCTATGAGTGCTTGCTGAGGTGCTGAGAGTAACCACACGTGCTAAAATCACGGCCTTGGGGGAGGGGGGGGGGGCCTTCCTCTCTCCGTAGCCGTGCACGCCCCTCACCCGGTTACACCTGCATCTCGTTCACTTATGATGGTAGATAGATGAAGTAAGAGCACCCCCTGACTATCCAAAGTATTGCATTTCAAGCTACTTCCTTCGTCCCTAAACCCCTGAGGAGACTCACACTTGCCCGCCTCCGCAGGATCTACAAACTCAAGCCAGCTATTTCCTCATCCTGAAGCCATACAGGCCAGGCCCTGTACCCCCCCTTATAAACCGGCGTGCCTCGTTCATGCCTCGTGTGTATCACTGGGTTATTTCTTCTTGGGGCAAGTCCAGGAGCATGTGGGATGGGACTTAAACCGCAGATTTCGGCTCCCGTTGTCTTCCAACCCCTCTAATTCTTTTCCGCCTATGGTCCGCACCATCAACTACCTCTTCTCTCGCGCTTGATCTCCTGTGATGGCTTCTTTTCCTCTATAATCTCCCCATCGTGGCCCCTCTGTGTTCCCCATGCTCGGGATATCCTGCTTCGCCGAACACTCCTTGACCGGGACACGCTCCAGACTCACCATGTCCCTTAGACTCACCGAATCACCAAGCCGCAAATAACACCCCATCAGGCAGTTATTCCACAACCGTCCTCGGGTCCTCGTCCTCCCTTCCGACCAAGCCCAGGGACTGCACCATGTCAGCAAGTATTCCGTACGTCTCCTGTGCATAACTAGGGGCTACCTTGCTCTGCCTGCGACTCTCGACTGACATGACGAGTCCCAACGCAGACACGAGTGGCGCCCAGCACAAGCCCAGTCTCCTTCCTGCCCTCTCAATCAGCACCCAGGCTGTGAGGCACCGGTCGAGTCCCGCTTTGCCTCTGCCGGAATAGCCCATCTGCGTATCCAAATACCTTGTGGCCTCAGCAGCCATCGATGCTGACGACTCGACCCAATGGGCTCGAAATGATCCGCGACGAATGGCAGTATTCATCATTGGCCTCGAAAAGCATCCAGGTGAGGACCCTAAATGATTTAAACTTCCAGTCTAAAGACCATTCGCAAGCTTCGGCGATGAAGGGACTTTAGTAGCGACGCATGATATACAGCCCACAATGTCAGCTCCGGCTGACAACCTCTGTTTGTCCCCCAGATACCCTCGGCGATCTCGTTGACCTCGACACGGGGTCAACACCTCTCGTTCCCCCAGAACCCGCATGTTGCCTCAGGGCAGTCGATGCCATGTGGCAAAGACTTAGTTGCCTTTCATCATCGGCGTTGAATAAGGTGAGGACCCCGATGGCAACTGCTGACAGAGCTATTCTGAGTATATATTATGATGAAAGCCAGACATTAAAGTTGAGTGGCCCTAATAACACAATCAAGTGGCGTCAGCGTTTTAACAGATTCCCGCGAACAGCCTCAGGGCATGTCGACACCATTAGGCGAAGACTCGTTTGCCTCTCATCATCGGCGTTGAATAAGGTGAGGATCCCCGATGACAACCCCACACAGAGCTTTTCTGAGTATATATTATGATGAAAACCTGGTGCTACAGTTGAGGGGGCCTCACAACACAATCAAGTGGCGTCAGCGTTCGCTGACGCCTCTCAGTTTTAACCGATTCCCCAGAGCAGCCTCAGAAACCACCAAATCCGCGAGAGTTGGCTAGCCCTTCATCACCGGCTGCAGAAAAGGGAAGAGGCGGTTGGTGATCGGCCATGGGGGGTGGCGGACCGTAGTAAACAAAGCACTGCCAGAGGCGACTTCTCTCTGCGATCTGCGATGGTGGATGTTGGGATTTTGGCGACGGAGACACTCTCCGAAGTTGATACCCCCGCGATGCAACACCCGTCCAGCGGCCTTCGGCTCTACGCAGAGGAGCGGGCGAGCATTACCGCAGTGAAAACACAGCCGCGATCACGCTGGCATTATCGGCCGGAACTGTATCATTTCCAACCTAGGCGTCGGCTGCCACGGCACTGGCGCGCGGAAGCTCAAGGGGTGGTTGGAAAATGGGTAGGGGCTTTTGGGCCATCGTGTGTGTATATCGGTTTCTTTTATAGGATGGTCTGGTGGAGGGGCCGGCGTCGCGGCGATAGCTTTGTCAGACGTAAATGATGTCGCATTTGGTGGTGTTGTTTGATAATATGTCGTTTTCTCGGATCGGCGGGCGTTCCTCGTTGAATATCGATGCTTCGTGATTGATGCGGTTGTAAAAATACACCCGTTTGATATTTTTGGTTCTGTTGTTCGATGGAAAAGACACAGCGTCGAAGTCGAATGGTTGCCGTGCGGGTGGTGGCGAGAGTAGTGGAAGGGAGGAACGAAGGCAAGGCGGGGAAAGACCGAAAGAGACAACCCTCACGGTATTTATAAACCATTTTTCCTTGCGCTGGCAGCTGACACCACGAGGTCTTCAGGTGAACTGACAAGAAGAGACCACAGTGCTCAGACGTGGCCTACACCTCTCTGTCGGGGGCTCAGAGGACTTTCAGATGAAGAACGGCGCTTCGCCTCATTGGCTGATTGCACAGTTCTCTGACCCAAAGCGGTAATAACATGCTCCGCCTTGGACCATCGTTCGGAGCCCTCATTCAAATCGATTATCGGTCCCGCGGCACAAACGCTAAGGGGCAAGACGAAGTTGCAACATGTTCTTGTACTCCGAGTTAAAGCTTACTTGAGGCCCCCGCTCAACAACACACTCTGCCCAGTCAAATACCCCGTTTGGCAGAACATCATCACAACATTCGCCACCTCCCTCGGCGTGCCCAGCCTCCCCACAGGAATATTCCGCACATCCCCCGGCGTCCCCTCGAGCATCTTTTCGTCCGGGATGAGGCCCGTGTCCCCAATCATCGCCGGCGCCACGTCATTGACCGTGATGCCGTCCTTGGCATGCTTCGTCGCGAGGCTCTTCATCAGGCCGTGCAGCCCCGCCTTGCTCGTGGCGTAGTGGCACCCGTTGATGCCGCCCCCGTGCGCCGCCAGCGACGACACGAAGATGATGCGCCCCCACCCCTGGGAGGCCATGTGCGGGATGCTCAGCTTGGACAGGATAAAGGATGGCCGCAGGTTGATGTTGAGCGTGTGGTCGAACTCGTCGATGGAGATGTCGGCGATGTCCGGGATCCGCTTGCCATAGCCGGCGTTGGACACCAGAATGTCCGGGCCGTCTTGGTCGTGCAGCATCCGGATGCTGGCAAAGAGCTGCTGGATACCGTCGGCTGACCCGACATCGACTTTGTGCAGGGAGATGGATGGACTGGGGGTGTCGGGCGAGTGGCTGTTGTGGAGGGCGAGGAGCTCCTCCTCGAGGGCATGGATTTTGTCCACGCCGGTGGAGAAAGTCAGGGCGAGGTTAACGTTTTGAAGAAAGAGTGCTCTGGCGCAGGCGGCTCCGATGCTGTGTGGTGTTAACGGTGGCAGCACTTTGGTGGGGTACCATCCGAGTTGGATTTACCCTCCGGAGGCCCCTGTGATCAGGGCAAGCTTGCCTGCAATGTCGTTATCAATGGGAGGCATCGTGAGGTATATGCAATTTAAGCCGTCACTGCGGTGTGTCTGAAAGAACCTAGTGATCGACATTTGCTTGAGGTAACGGTTGAACCCAGAAACCGGGTACTTGACCCCGCTGAGGCCGAGCGTGCCATGCATGAGCTCATACCCCGCAGTCCCTCATCGCGGATTAGCCCACTTTGCCACGGAACACCCCGCGATCCACACAACGCCATGTCCGGGTCCGCCGGTCATGTACACGGAGGTGACGCCCTTGCGGCGACATGTTTGTGGCATCGTTTTTGTTTGCGGCGCTGTGTTGTCCCGGCCCGTGGAAGACGTAATTTAGCCAAGTGGAGACGCCCTTGAGCACTTATTCTCCCTCGAGTGCAATACTGCGTCTCCAAACTTTTAACCACCAACACCCAAAGGCACCGAACATCTTGAGCACTACGTACAGTACCGAAACTGCCCAGCCACAGATACCCGATCTCCGTTTTCCTAATATTACCAAAAACGGACATAATCGCAAAAGAAGCCAGGCGCAACAACATGGGCACGCCGTTCATCTCCCTCCTCGAGCCGACGGCCCTGGACTGGGAGCGCGGTCTCCCACCCAACGAGCAGCCGAACGCGGCCTCCATCCCGCGCACCTTCCTCGACGCCATGACGGTGCGCACGCAGGTCTTCGTGCAGGAGCAGAAGGTCCCGCAGGAATACGAGTTCGACGCCGACGACCAGCGGTGCGCCCACTGGGTGATCTACGCCTCGGTCAACAAGACGGTCGCGCCGGCCGTCACGGACCCCAGCACCGGCGCGGTCCTCCGCCTGCGCCAGAGCGAGACCGAGTCCGTGCCGATCGGCACCGTGCGCCTGGTGCCCTTCCCGCACCCGCCGCACCCGCTCAACGGCGGCGTCTACGTCGACAACGAGCTCGTCGGCTCCTCCACCTCCACCTCGGATTCCGCCCAAGACAAGACGACCGAACCCCCCGCCGAACCAACTCACACCACCGCCCAACAACAGCAACAACAACAACCCACCTTCACCCCCGACCGACCAACAACCCTCCACGACGGCATCGAGCCGTACGTCAAGCTCGGCCGGCTCGCCGTGACCAAAGAGTTCCGGGGGCGGGGCATCGCGGGCCAGCTTGTGCGGACGGCGACCGAGTGGATGCGCACGCACGGGTCGTACTTCGACCCGAGCCCCGCGGAGCGCGGGTTCGAGCACCTGGGCATGGAGCAGGCCGGGGCGCTGCCGCCGCGGTGGAACGGCCTGCTGTGCTGCCACGCGCAGGAGGACGCGGTCAAGGTGTGGGAGAAGTGCGGGTTCCGGGTTGATGAGGGGATGGGCCGGTGGTTTGAGGAGGGGATCCCGCATGTGGGTATGTTTTTGAGGGTTGACGTGGAACCGGAGGTGAAGGCGCTTTGAGTCGAGGGGAGATTGGTCATGGTGTTTTCCGTTCTCCTTTCGCAGGGTATTGCCATATTCGATGGCATCTTCATAGAGATTAGATCGCGATACCACGAATGTCTTTCTTCTTTTCCTTTTTCACGTTCTGAACAGGCAAGAGGATAGAAACCAAAACTCCACGTTACGAGCATAGCACAGTACCGCACCATAGACGCCAATTCTTGTCAGAAGATCACCATTTACTCCCTCTTTTGCGAGAGCCCTATTTGTGCCTGTGTGACAAGAATGCCATGCATCCACCAGACCGTAACGCGCAAAAGCAGCCCTGCAAAACAAGCCGTAAAATCCGTCCCGTCCCGGTCCAATATGCCATCCCCCCAAAACAACCCTTTACCGGTTGCTCTTGGCCACACGCTCCAACTCGTCCTTCTTCTTGATGGCGTACGAGTTGCTGCTACCCTTGGCAGCGTTGATCAGCTCCTCAGCAAGGCACTCGGCGATCGACTTGACGTTGCGGAAAGCGGCCTCGCGGGCACCGGTTGTGAGGAGGGCAATGGCCTGGTTGACACGGCGCAGGGGCGAGACATCGACGGCTTGTCTCCGGACGGTACCAGCGGAGCCGATACGGGTGCTGTCTTCGCGGGGACCGCAGTTGACAACGGCGTCAACGGCAATCTGGATGGGGTTCTGGTCGGTCATGAGGTGGATCTAGAATCCAGTCAGAATGCGTGCCTCTTTCTACTGCCAGGTTCCCATTTCTCACAATCTCGAAGGCGTGCGCAACAATGCGAACGGCCATCAGCTTCTTGCCGTTGTTGCGGCCGTGCATCATCAGAGAGTTGGTAAGACGCTCGATGATGGGGCAGTTGGCCTTGCGGAACCGCTTGGCGGCATAGCGACCGGCAGAGTGAGGGAGGTAGACGGGAGACCGGATCTGGATGTAGTCGCTGCGAACAAGCGCTGTTAGCCTCCGGTCACGCAACCCGCCCGAGAACCCGTTCCAAATCGAATTCGGTTCATCTCGTCGCGGAATCGGAGAGTCGCTCTCTTACGTCAGGGAGATGTCCCGGATCTCAACATCCTCGTAGCTCCAACGGTCTGCAATTGACACAAAGTCAGCGTCGGGTCTCGGAAATGGCTTTTGCCGCCGGTGCATCGATTTGCGGTCGAAGTAGGAGGGCGTGCGATTTGGACGTACTGAAGAGCTTGACGCTGCCAACCTCGGCCAGGACCTCCTTGGGGAGGACCTCGTAGCTGGAGGAGGCCACTTCGACTTCGCCTTCAGACATGTTTGCGGTGGTCGGCTGCTGAAAAGCTGAAGGTGGTGATGGATTGGAAGTTTGGCGTGGAGGACGACGACACAGAAGGCTTGAAGCGTGTGGTCGTGAATTTTTTGGTGGCCCCGCCTAGGTGGTCTGGGTGGGTCCGCAGCCACTCAGAACGCCCCATTTAATTAGGGCTCGGTTAACCTAAGCTCTAGCAACGCGCCCTCTGTCAGAAAAATCTCCCCGCCTTCTCTGGTTCGACTCCCGACTCCAACCTTCATCAAACCACCAGAACATCCATCAAAATGGCTCCCGCAGCAGCTGGTGCGAAGAAGCAGAAGAAGAAGTGGTCCAAGGGGAAGGGTAAGCGATTTTTCGCGCCGGCGGATTTCCGATGCATTGGACCTGACGACAGCCGCTAATTCTCCATCGCCGAACAGTCAAGGACAAGGCTCAACACGCCGTCATCCTCGACAAGGCCACTTCCGACAAGCTTTACAAGGACGTCCAGTCCTACCGTCTCGTGACGATCGCCACTCTCGTCGACAGGCTCAAGATCAACGGCTCGCTTGCCCGGAGGTGCCTGAAGGACCTGGAGGAGAAGGGACAGATCAAGCAGGTCGTGGGACACAGCAAGATGAAGATCTACAGTACGTTGCGCTCAGTCTAGGCTCTGGCACAAACCTATACTGACAAGACAATTTAGCTCGTGCCGTTACCGCTGCCGAGTAAACCTCCCCAAAAATCATATTGGCGGACCTGGCGAGCGGGAATGGGACTTCGTTAACGGCGGTTCGCTTGGGGTTTCGGTTATTCGGGCATGGCTACATCTCTGGGATTGGGATTCATTTTGCAACTCGGTCGGTGTAGCATAGGGATCGGAAGTGCTCTAGATCCTGAGACTGGAATTGCATCAAGATACGAACAACGCCGCGGCTCCGCCCTACCAGGGCTGAGAGGGTTATGATCAATCAGTCGACCATACTGAGCTGACACCATGAGAGCCATGGTCGTCGGCTGAGTGCCCTTCGAGGGAATGGGCGGGCGCATCAGCGTAGCGAATTGATACCCGTCAAACACTTGGCTGTCCCGCCTTGACTGTTATGTTTGTTCCCTTGTGTCTTCGGACACGGCAACAAAGTTGACTCGTGCAACAACTCACCTTGACCGGACTCGCCTCCTTGGAATAGAGAGGTATACACAAATCACAAATCGCCCAACAAGGGCAACGGGCGCCAAGATAACCGTCAGGTCGTTGGTCTTAGCTCAACGACAGAACACGGACTAGGCCCTTCTCTCTATATTTGTGCCTGGGGTGCACATTCCATCGACATGAGGTGGGGCAATGGGTGTGTTCCTCGTCAGGGGATATGGAAATCCGAGGAGGCACACGAGACATCGATTTCCCCTCCCAAAGAAGGGCCCGATAGTGGACCTCTCTTATTTTCACGTTCTGGAAACATCAAAAATTCCCTGGGCTCAATTGGCACGGTTCCATTGGCTACAAAGACCTCGGAGATTTTATGAGCTTCGTGGAACCTTTCAGGCGAGCAACATTGTTAAGCATCCAGCATGTCTGGGAACATGGACCTGACTCGGTCTCGCGATAAGGATAGGGGAAGCGGGAAAGACCGGTCGTATCAACTTTGCTCCTAACTACCAGAAAACAACGGTGAACAGGGTGACCACCTAGGTAGCCAATATAATACCACCACAGCAGCCGCAGACCAAGACAAGCTGAGCTGGTGTTGGTCCAGTTTGCCGCATGTGAGGGAAATTTTGACATCCAGACCCGTTGTGGCCCTGAAAAAGGCACTCCCATTCGGCCGCCCGGCTTGGAGATTGCAAGAAAGACTGGGACCTTCGGGCTTTGCCGGCATCGCAAATTCTTAGCGCCACTGGCAAGGCTGGAAAAGCACCATGCTGCCCAGTCGTTGCCGCAGACCCGTGGCGGTGTATTTGGCCCGTGCGTTGGCGGGACCCCCAGGGGCCGGCAAGAATCGCACCTCAAAAGCTGGGCTCTTCCGAGCCTGTTGCGAATTTTTTTCCCTCTCCCCCCCAAACTCGAAGGCTCGCAGAATTTATTTTCGCGCGACATCCTGCATCGTCCATCTTCCTTAGACTCTCGCAGCAGAGCTTGGACTCCCCTCTCCACTCCCTTCTTTTCTATTCAAAGTTGTCTTTGAACAAACCGTCAAGATGTCTAAAAAGGAGGATATCAAGATCCTGGGCATGCCGGTAAGTCGTCACCATTCTGCATTAAAAATCGCTCGCTTCATTGGGAATCGTCGGGATGGTGGCCTCCGCACACCACGCCATATCGATCGCAGCCGCCAATCGCCGTCAATGCCTGCATGGGATGTTTTTTGCGACGGTTGGTGGGCGCGGGGGCGGGACAAACAGACGGCGTTTTCCATGAAGCGCGGGGTTTTCGAGCCGGCAATCAATAATGCGAACATTCTGCTAACCGACCCCTTCACAGTCCTTCGTGGTCGACTTCCTGAGTACGTCAACCTCAAGCATCTCCTCGGTATAGGCCATCTGGACAAACAGACGCCAGACGCTGCCGAGGATCCCTGCGCCGCAGTTGGGACCAACTCGGAACACATTGCTGACTTGGACCGACAGTGGGTGGTGTCTCCGCCGCCGTCTCGAAGACCGCCGCTGCTCCCATTGAGCGTATCAAGCTCCTTGTCCAGAACCAGGTATGTTCTACTTCCATCTTCTTCAGGATCTGCCCTGCTCCGGGAGTTTCCGGTCGCTTGAGCCGCAATTTGCGACGAGCGGCCGATCGCAACTCTTGGTGTCACGTGCAAAACAGGGACTTGACATTCAACCGAGAATTATGCTGACCTCCCCTTAGGATGAGATGATCAAGGCTGGCCGCCTCGACCGCCGTTACAATGGCATCGCCGACTGCTTCCGCCGCACCACTGCCGACGAGGGCCTCATGGCCTTGTGGCGTGGTAACACCGCCAACGTCATCCGTTACTTCCCCACTCAGGCCCTGAACTTCGCTTTCCGTGACAAGTTCAAGGCCATGTTCGGCTACAAGAAGGAGCGTGATGGCTATGCCAAGTGGATGGCTGGTAACCTGGCCTCCGGTGGTGTAAGTTTCTGCGCAACCTGTTGCTTCGACCTACCTTGCTGACCTTGTGAAGGCTGCCGGTGCCACTTCGCTCCTTTTCGTCTACTCGCTCGACTACGCGCGTACCCGTCTTGCGAACGACGCCAAGTCCGCCAAGGGTGGTGGTGCCCGCCAGTTCAACGGCCTGATCGACGTCTACCGCAAGACCATGGCCACCGACGGTATCGCCGGTCTGTACCGTGGCTTCGGCCCCTCGGTCGCCGGTATCGTCGTCTACCGTGGTCTGTACTTCGGCATGTACGACTCCATCAAGCCCGTCGTCCTCGTCGGCAACCTCGCCAACAACTTCTTCGCCTCCTTCATGCTCGGCTGGTGCGTCACCACTGGTGCCGGTATCGCCTCGTACCCTCTTGACACCGTCCGTCGCCGCATGATGATGACCTCTGGTGAGGCCGTCAAGTACAAGAGCTCCTTCGATGCCTTCCAGCAGATCGTTGCTAAGGAGGGTGTCAAGTCGCTCTTCAAGGGCGCTGGTGCCAACATCCTCCGTGGTGTTGCTGGTGCTGGTGTGCTGTCCATCTACGACCAGCTCCAGGTCCTGCTGTTCGGCAAGGCTTTCAAATAAACTGTCTCGCCCACTGTACAAAATCCTCGATGACCAAGGCCGTCAGGGGACAATCACGGTTGCAGCAGCTGGCTAAACCGAGGGGACGAGGGGAAGGGGGTAGGTCGTTTCGCTGGGAGACGGGGATCCTTCGTGGCAGGCAGCAGATGCTTCTGGACGTTGGGTATGCGGGGCAAAAAAACTGGGCATGTCTGGCGTTTACTGGGACGCGGATGGGCCGGTCACCCGCTGTAATTTATACTCTTGAGCCATTCCCGGTTTATTCCTTGCTTGCGTGGGGTCGCCGTTGCTTCGCGTGGGTGTTTCCTTCTGTTGCATGCGCCTCATAGATCCCATAGTTCTGGCCAATTGATCGGCAATTTCCTTGTGGTACGGATCCTTCAAGTGTCACCCCGAAATAAGCTGCTTGGTATGAATCAAGATCATGAACCAGGTGCTTTGGTGTTTTGCAAACACGACTTACGTAATCGGCCTAATTCGCGCGTCGCGATTCCGTTTTCAACACTGTACTAGTACTGTTAATACATGCTTGCTGCATCGATCCTCTTTTCATGTGATCTCATCTCCAACCGCGTACACTAACTCGAACTGATTTGCGCCAGCTAGCAATTGGAGTTGCATTGGAACAATATTTTCCCTACCTACTGAATCACCATGCCACCGCGCACATCAGGCACCGCCTCTGCATCCCGCGGTCGTGGCCGTGGTGCAGTCAACAAATCCACATCCACCGGCCGAGGCGCCGCAGCAACAGCGGGTTCCGGCACCAGCCGTGCTACTTCCCGAGGAAGGGGAACCGGCACCCCGCGTGGAAGGAAACGTCCGCAGCAGCAGCAGCAGCAGGACGAGGAAGAGGATGATGCGGGTGAGCAGCAGCCCCGTGTGGTTGATCTAGCGGATGGCGACGATGGTGATCGCACGATGGAAAGGGGTGGGGAGATGGATGGTGGGAGTATGGATGTGAGTGATGGGGAGGAAGACGAGGATGACGAGGGTAGCGAGAAGATCCCACCGGAACTGTTGACGAGGATCCTGCATGCCTTCTTTGAGCGGGAGGGGACTAGGATGACGAGGGATGCTAATGCGGCGGTGGCGAGGTATATGGATATTTTTGTGAGGGAGGCGATTGCGCGGGCGGCGGTGGAGAGGACGGGTGGGTTTTTGGAGGTGAGTTTTGCGCTTTTTAGTTGTCTTCGGGGTGGATTCCCTCTCACGGTGTGGGCGATGGACTGACGGCGATGGGTAGGTTGAGGATCTGGAGAAGATTGCGCCACAGTTGTTGATGGACTTGTGAGCTGGTGGATGGAACGGGCAAGCCCCCAAGACCTTTTTGCCGGCGCCACCACCCGAGCTACCATCGGTGTTTATGACAATCAGGTGGTTAGTACATCGTTGTACGCCCATCCGAGACCACCGCAAGCCGCTGCACACCGCGCTGTCGGGCATGCCAGAGCAGCGGCGCGAAATATCGCCGGACATGCCGTGGGCATCAACCAAGACCACCATGGCAATTCGTCGATCGATACGCCGCTACAGAATCAGCAAAGGGCCGCGTATAACCACTGGTACCGGGTAGCTGGATCCTGGGTTGTCAATGTCTGGGGCCCGTCCTACTGCGTTACCAGAGAGCAGACAAAGGCCCCTATCTGAGAAACACCCTGTGGCTATCTCCAACGATGATGCGAGGGGCATACCAAAGCGAAGAGTACAGGCATGGTCAGCCACATACCCCTGCCTTCTTCTCGGGCCCTGGGGCTACCGGAAGAGACCAGCCATTCATTGGTCCCCCTCGTGTCACAGTCGCCGGAAATGCTTCCTCTCAGGCCCGGCCCCGCTACTCATCCACAGGCGCCAGAGTCGGTGATAATTTCCTAGGGCCCGTCACTCAGTACAATACCGCTGTGGCTGAGAAATAGACTTCAAGTAGCACCCACCTCTCTCCCTCCAAGTCTCTCTGAGTGCCATGACATGCCGTTCAGCAGTGTCTCGGTTGTAGGTTACTACATACTGGACTTGCAGGTCTGGACTTTGTCCACTTGGGTCCAGACAGCCCCGTACCACAACTGAATAAATTTACACAGAATAAAACCGTCTCTGTGACTTTGGTGTTGTGGGCAATTTGAGCGTTGTGGCTTGAGTAGAAAAAATTTAGGGTCGAGAAAGCGGCCAGGAAGTGAAGCGCTCAGTGGCGGTTTTGAAACTCCAAGACGTTTGACAATTGTCAGAGGCTCTGGCAGAAGACCAAGCACCCCTGTCAACCCCTGTCAACCCCTGTGGGTCGTGTTCCACCTAACGGTCCAGCCCCCGCAACGGCGCAGCCTGCAACCGCAACCTTATTTTCGGCTCCAGCTTCGTCCGGTGAAAGTCGACCAATCCGCCAACCTCGAATCAGTCCCACGGGACTTTGTACGCGGGGCTGTCCGCGCAACCCGTGGCCGCGACCGCCTCCAGGCCAGTGATAGTACACAGGACAGTCTCCAATGGCTTCTGAGCTTACTCTCATTTTTAAGCGGACAAGCAGGCGCCAAAATGGCCGGATCCCCAGTTCCCGTCTCGGCGCAAACGCAGGACAGTCTATTTTCACTCGAAAATGGGCAGCTACCAGCAACCTGAGGATGGCTGAGCAGGCCCATATTGACGAGACGCCTCCAAAATGCCCGTGTAGGATATGTGTGCGGCTTCATGATGCTGTTTCCCTATGGACGACAAGGAAGGACTGCCGGTTGGAACGTACAATCGGAGTTGTCGAACAAGCCGAGTCCCTCAGATCGAAGATACCAAACATCACCGGGCTGCCTCACGATACCCCCGACTCAAAGGGAGTCTCCAGGTTCGTAAGCGTTGTTTCTTCTTCTCACCTTCATCTCTTGTGATTCGCTCGAGCATGCCTCGTCGGTGCGCTCGACGCCAAAACCGTGGGCAAAACATCGCGATGTTTCAAAAACTTCAGACTTGACCCTGGTCCCTGCATCGGCACCCCCTTGCGCCTCCACACCCGTCCGCCATGGCCCTGCTGCACCATCGGACGATCCTTCACTCTCCCGAAGGCCGCCCGGAAACTGTTATAATTCATGCCGTGTCCTGATCTTCAGGCCCGGCCTTTTCTTTTCTCTCCATCTGTCCATAGTCATCTGTCGAGGTTCCGTCGTTTTCTATTCCCTTTCTCTTCTTTTCGGTGCCCATCACCTTTTTCGTAATTTTCGCCACAGGCTAGTCCTGCCATTGCTTCACAGCGCTAGTCGCTTTCCATACCTTTAGTCACTCTTTCGACGAGCCGGACCTTCGCTTTGCCTGTACAACACATCCATCATCTTCAAAATGCAGTTCACAACACTCGCCCTTACCGCTCTTGCGAGCCTGGCATCCGGTCAGTACCCCTTGGACGACAGGCAGGAGAGACAAGGAAACGGAACACTAACAGCCACTAGCCCAGAAGACATGGTCCGTCGCCGTGGCGATGAACGGTAGCCTCACCTTCTCGCCCAACAAGCTGGTCGCTCAGCCAGGCGAGTTCGTGCAGTTCCAGTTCCACGCCGGCAACCACACCGTCACGCAGTCGACCTTTGACCAGCCGTGCCAGCCCATCGGCCAGACCAGCAACGTTACGGGCTTCCACTCGGGCTTCCTCCCCGCCGCCGCCAGCGCCGAGATGGGCATGCTTCCCACCTACACCATCCAGATCAACAGCACCGCCCCCCTGTGGCTGTATTGCGCCCAGGGCAAGCACTGCGGCAACGGCATGGTGATGGTTATCAACGAGCCGTGAGTTCCCCTTTCCTACAGCCCACAATCCACCGAACCCCAAACCGAGACTAACCCACCTCCCCCCTCCCCCAGTGCCAGCAACCCGAACCGCACCCTCGACAACTTCAAGACGCTCGCCGCCCAGGCCCAGTCCGTCACCCCCGGGGGCGGCCAGAGCGGTGGCGGTGGCCAGACCGGTGGCGGTGCCGGCGCCGGTGGCGGCCAGGCCGGCTCCGGCGACCAGACAGGCACCGTCGGCGGCACCACCCCCACGGGCACCGAGGACTCCACCCAGTCGACCGTTTCGCCCGCCGCCGCCGGCATGCTCGCCGTGCCGGGCACCTTCGCGCTCGCGGTTGCCGGTGCCGTCGCGCTTATCCTCTAGAGTGGATCGGTGGCGGGTCTGGCGGGTGGTGGTTGTTTTCGGTTGGGTCTGTTTATAGCGGGATTTAATTTTTCGGTTTTCGGGTGGGTGGTGCCGATGGGTGACTGCTGGTTCGGATATACCTTTGGATGGAGGCGATGTTGGTGGGTTCTATTCTACATTTTTATCATCACTGTATATGTATCGTACATACTCCATGGCGTGTGCTACATACTAGATAAAAGAAAGAGGGTGTGCTTACACTGGAATCTGAGACTCCAGGTTGTGACTGAAAATGTGTGATCATACCGAGTCTATGAGGAACTAACTACCATAGCAAGTACGCAGTACACGAAGAAACGCCCAGCTAGGTCTATGTGTCAACGTTTTACTTCCCCCCCTTCGGGATAACCCTCTTCTTCCTCCCCTTCGCGGCCTGCTCGCACAACTGCCGCCTCGGCTCCGTCCCCGGCCACCCCTCAGGCCTCTTCACATACCCCACAAAATCATACTTGGGGCTATTCTTAAAGAAATTCACCCAATGCGTCAGCCCCTCCTGGACCTTGCGCTCCGCCTCGGCACGCTCCTTGACCTTCAGCGCGGCCAGCTCCTCAGCAGACCAATGCTTGTCCACGGCCGGGTCGTCGAGCGGCAGGAACATGTCCTCGACGCCGCGCATGTCGGGCGTGCGGTCCTCGGCGAAGCAGCCCGTCACGAACCCGCGCGCCGCGTCGCACCCGGCAAAGTACTGGTACGAGCCCCCCGGCCCGTACGTCCGCGCGTTCGACGACACGTCGTAGATGCTCCCATTGATCGCCAGGTAGATCGGCTTGTCCGGGTCGCGCCCGTCGTACCCGCTTAGCTCCTCCGGTGTGAGGTAGATGGGCCCGCGCTGTGTGGGTGGTGGTGGTTAGCTTGTGTGCTGTGGGGTGGCGGGGGGAGTAAGTTGGGGGGGGCGTACGAGTTGCTTCATCCAGAAGTCGGTTGTCAGGTACTTGGGCGCGCTGGGGATGCCCCAGGAGTAGGTCCCGCCGTTGGAGACGAGGTAGCTCAGGCCGAAGTAGGCGAGGATGAGGAAGGTGAGAACGCGGAAGATATCGAGGACGTGCGAGCTGGATTCGTCTTCGTCGAGGCGGTCTTGGGCCGATTTCTTCTTTGACTTTTTGGGTGCGTCCCTTTTCGGCTCTTCATCCTGCGACTCGGCCGGCTCAGACTCCGGGGGTGTGTCCGTGGCGGGCTCGGGCTTGCGCCGCCGAACGGAGGATTCGTCGGCCATTGGGAGGGAGATGGGAGATATAAGGGAGGAAGACAACAGCCCGATTGCTAGAATTGGGTGAGGAATTGGGGAAAAACACAAACAGAACAGAGCCCAAGGAGACAATGTGCGAGCTCTACACCGTTAAATGTAGCCAGATCGCCAGCGGGCCGGCCGGATAAGCGAGGCTGAGCACCAAGTGGGATGAGGATGGTCCCGTCTTCCCTGCTCCGCCGGACTTGCAAGGCATGCACGCTCCGAGACCGATTGGGTCAATCCTCAGAACGTTGCTGCCCCACAATTAAATTTCCGTCGCCCATAGCAACTCTACCCCGGTCAAACAAAACTTGGTAATTGGCCAAGCGCGGGTGAGTCGGGCAGTCAATACTCCAACCCACCCGAGCAAATTAAACGTTCGCCCGCCAAATCACTGACGTTGTCGCCGCACACATCGCAAAGCACGCAACTAACACCAGCAGGGAAGGCCAGGAGTCGGAATAAACTGCACGCATTAACAAACTCTTACAACATCGACATCTAGCAAACCTGTGCCTCCGTCTTTTCGCGAAGCTTCCTCTGCTTGCTGTCCGACTATCGATATCGAACCAATCGCACCCGAATCCCGCATTGCGCGTCAGTCAGTTACTCATCCACATCGCGGGAAGAGACAGGCAGACAGCACACCGCGTCTCCGACAAAACAACCTAGCCGAGACTTGCATGAGACCACAATAACACATAGAACCGCGCTCGACGATGTCGTCACCGTCGAGCCCCGCCGCCGGCGGACAGCCGCTGCAACCAGTATCGCACAACGCCCAGCGCGAATCCACGCTTTTCTCGTCAGTCCAACACCACCACGAGCGCATTGGGGAGAGCCCATCTGGCCGCGACAGTTCGGTACACGAAAAGATCAACCAATTCAACACTCTCGCCATGCATTCCAAAACCCTCGAGCGCAAAACCGCCGACGCCGCCCTCAAGCGTGCCATGCTCGGGCGGGAAGAGGCCGAGGCCGAGGCCCGGCGATACCGCGAAGAGGTGAAGGCATTGAGGAAGGAAGTTGAGGAGGGAAAGAAAAACGAGAGGAAAGTAGGAGAGCGACTCGAGGCTGTGATGGTAGGTATCTTCGCGCACTTTATCCCCCACCGAGTGCGCTGACAAAGAAAAAGGAAAACTCCGGCCGTGCGAAAGAGATGTACGCTCACTCCCAACAGCGATGGGAAAAAGAGATCCGCCGCTCCCGAAAAGAAACCTTCAAAGTGCAGAGCACCCTCGTCGAAGTACAGGAAGAGCTCAAGTCTTGCCGGGCGGCGCAGAAGGCCACCGAGGAGGAGCTTCAGACTGAGCGAGAGCGGAGCAAGGCCCGGGAACAAGAGGTTCTCGACACGCAGTCCCGGCTAGTCGGGCTGCAGGAACAACTGGACCAAGCCCTGGCCCGTGCCAAGATGCTGGAGCAGGAGCTGGAAGCCATGAGGACACTAACCAAGAACGATGCCGATGCTAAACGTGTGGCTTCTGCTGAAGACGGGGGCGACTCGGAAGGGCCACGGAAACGCGCCAGGTTGTCGTCCGTTTCGGCGTTTGGCAATGGCAACCCAGAAATCGAAACGATCACAATGCTCTGGGAGTGGGAGAAGCAGCGTGCGGACCGAGCCTTGGAACAAGTCGATTTCCTCGAGGCGGAATGCCAGCTCAAGATTTGCGCGGCGGGAAAGGAGCTGCGCAGGACTTCGGTCCAACAGTCGGGCTCACGCAAGCGAGCCAGCATGCTGATCTCGGATGCCGGGGACTCGATGATACTTAGTGAGAGCCGTCGAGTCTCTGCCGAGATGCCAAAGGCGCCGCCGAAGCGATCCAAGACCGACCAGCTCAGGGGGGAGAAAGAACCGAGGCGAAGCACCATCTTCTTGCCGGCCGAGGGCATCTTCCGGACTGTGTCGCAGGCCGAGGCCGATGCCATGGCGGCGAAGTCGACAACGTCATCCGGCGTATCCTCTACCGAGGCGGCGCCTAGCCTGCCCATTACGCCGACCGACAACAACCCCATGTACCGCCGCACACCCTCCCTCGACCCGCCGGACTTTGCCGTTCTTAACAAACAGCGGACGTCTCTGCTCTCTCTCCTCGACGCACCGCACAGACAAGACCCCGTACAAGAGTTCAACATCCCCACCACCCCCGGCCCAGTAGCGCCCGGGGCACACCACCTCGACACAGAAGACGAAGCCGATGCGCGACCCACCACCAAGCCGCCCGGCGAAATCACCCTCCCTCCACGACAACCGGCCGCCTCCCTAACCGGGCCCCTTACCGAACCCCTGCCAACCCACCCCACGACCGCTACCGCATCCACCATCGACGCCCACACCCGCCCACACACAACAGCATCCCACTACCGCCCCTCCACATCCACAACCTCCACCGTAACAACCACCACCAAAGTCCCCCTCCGCGACGAACCCGACGAGGACAGCGGGCCGACGCTAGCCCAGCGCCTCATGAAGATGCAGCGCACGCCCTCGCGCCAGACGGGCGACAGCAACAGCAGCTACCGGGGAAGCGACGGCAGCAGCATCACCAACCCGGACGGGCCCAGCTTCGACACCAGCAACCCGGCCCTGACCCCGACCATGACGCGCGAGGAGGCCCTGGCGCAGATTAGAGAGCGGCGCGGCCGGGCGCGGAGCGTCGGGAGGGTGGGGAGCGCGGGGAGCGCGAGCGCGAGCGCTGCTGCGGCGGCGGGGGGTGGTGCGGGTGCGGGTGCGAATGCTGGTGCGAGTGGGAATGGGAGCAGGGCGGGCTCGAGCCAGAGTGGTGGCGGTGCTGGGGAGGTGAGGAGGAAGGTGTCGGGGACGAGCGCGACGGGCGAGGTCAGGAGGAAGGTCTCGGGCGGTGGGCCCGGGGCCGCCGAGGTCAGGCGGAAGGCCAGCGGGGACCTTGCTGCGACGGCGAGGAGGGCGGCGGGCGATGAGAGGGGTCGCGAGAGGGATGTCAGGCGCGAGGTTAGCGCACCTAGTGCTGGTGCGGCTGGGACTGGGAGGGCGTCGGCGGCTGGGGTGAGGCGGGTGCGCTCGTGAGTGGTTTGTGGTGTGTTGAGTCGTTTGGGTCGGGGGCTTGGATGCCGCGCGGGGTTGGGTGGGACTGTTGCGTTGGTTTGTGGCGCGGGAGCAGTAATTATATCCCTGTGGGAGGAAGCCTCGGCTGGATATTGCAGTCTTTTTTTTTTGTTTGTTTGTTGTCCCGCTTGGAGTCTGCAGGGCTCACTCGCTTTCTTTTGTCGGGCGGTTTGGACTGGCTGGCGTCACGCTCTCTGGGCAAGGAATCACTTGTTGGAGTTAGGCGGTCGGTCTGGCACGGCTGGGGTAGGTCCTTCTTTTCTTTTTTCTTTTTTGTTTCTGGGTTGGGTTACGACCGGCTTGCCTCTTGTGATATCACTCTGCATAGGACAGCGAGGGCGTCATCTTTCAATCGACTTTTGTGCACTTCATACGCGGTTTTTGGATGCAGCGTCATGTCTGCTGCTCTCGATATTAGGGAGACCCCAAACGCACTAACTGGCATAAAGACGCCTAACAGTCTGGTTTAACGTCTCCCTGCCCGTGGGCGATAGTCGGTGAGGCTTGAAAAGGGTGGTTTTGGTGGTTTCAAGCTTTTTGAGATCAAACACCTTTGCCGTAATTCAACCATCGCCGGCGACCCGGCTGGTGGAAGGTTTCCAATTTGTTACAAAGCTCGCCTGTACCATTGGTAGCAACGGGTTTTATATGCCGCTTTTCATGCCAACGTAGTATGTCACCAAGCAAGGGTTTCTACCCGATTGTCAATTAGGACACAACGTTTCTCACCCCTACCCTGCCCCATTTTCTCTGCCATGGATTTCACCTGGATATGAATATTTATCCTGTTGAATTCTCAATGCTAACTCTGTGGTTCTCAAAACAGAACGGACAATATGAAAAATGGCTAACTCGGTATACTTACAACAAATTACTCGCATCTACATAAAACACACAACACATCATTCATCATCAAGGCATCATTCATCAACCCCCACCCAGCACCCTCCCCCTCAAGCCCAAATACACCCCTCCGTCGCTCCTCCTCCTCTGCCTCCCCGTCAACCGTTCTTTCGCCCACCCCCAGACGCCTGTGATAAAAAAGACCCCGACCCAGACGCAGACCCAACCACCGAACTCTGCGCCGCCACCCCAACCTGGGCCCCAAGCGGGCCCTCTCCCAACAACAACCCCGCCACACCAGCACCAGCACCAACCCCCGCCATCGACATGGACATGGCCCTCGACGACCGCGTCTGCTGCCGCTGCGCCCGCCGCTGGCCCGTCGACTGCGCCTGCTGCTGCTGCTGCTGCGCCTTCTCCTCGGCCTTGGCCACGGCCACCTGGCCTGCCGTGAGCAGGTAGCCTTGCACGAGCGTCTCGAGGGCGTGCGTGCTCTGGTTGTAGAAGGCGGGCCAGATTACTACGGGGTCGTCGGCGAGGGGGTTGGTGCCGGGGGGGGTGGGGAGGTTGGACTTTTTGTTGTTGTTGTGGTTGTTGTTGTTGTTGTTGGTGGTGGTGCCACCGCCGTTGGCGTTGCGGGATTTGGCGTTGTTGGGTTGTTGGCCGGCGTCACGGTCGGAAGGGGGTGGGTTTGCTGGGTTGGGAGGGTAGAGGGGCCTGGCTTCGTCGGCGTCAAAGTCGACGTTGATTTTGCCGTCGAGCTTTTGGATGAACTTCCATTGCTCGCAGGCTTCGGCGCAGAAGTTTCGAAGCTTGGTCTCGAAGCCGGGTCTCGACTTTTCCGGGATCAGGTCGCGGACATAGTCCAAGACGTTGATCACCACGGTAGTGATACGGGAGGCAATAACAGCATTGGTCTCTTCGGGCATGGAATCGGCTAGCCGTACGATTACGGAACGCAAGTGAGCCTCGCTCTCCGCGTCGCTGTCGGTCAAATCATCCAAGAACTTGTTGAGACCGGTTCTGTCTTGCAACAGATAAGTCGGCTGGAAGATATGCTGCCGGATTTGGTGCACTAGCACGGCAAGAAAGGCGGCTATCCGCATTTGTTTTGCTGCGGGAGTGTCGGACAGGGGAATGGGGATATCCTTCCTAACAGCCGGGTGGTTTTTAATATTCTCCCAAAGGGCGGGGTTGGACCGGATCTGCGGCGGCATGTCTCCAAAGGAAGCTTCAGCCAACGACCTGGCCGAGGCAAAGATCTTGTTGAGCGCCGCGCTTCTGTTATATTACGTTAGTCTTCTCCAAGTAATCAGCAAGATTTAGCTCACATTTCCTTGTGACTCTTTGCCACAGGTAAGAGCTCGACTGAGAAACCTTTGAGCTTCTGGAGCGCTCTGCGTTCGATGTCGAGCCGCGTCTTGAACGTGGCCACTTCTTCTGCCAGAGCTGCCTCTTTGCTAGCCATCTCCTTGCGGCTTGCCCTCAGTTCCTCCTGGGCTTCACTGAGCTTGTGCGAGAGATCCTCGATTTCGTTCCGTTGCTTTTTTATTTCGGAATCCATAACGCCGAACCGTTTCTCCGCCCCATCCATCTTGTTCAGGAGATTTGAAATTCTCCTGTCCTGGCTCTCAATGTCCCCTTTGAGGGTCTGCTTCTCATTTTTGAGCAGGGTGTTCTCGTCAACGAGAGCCACGTAGTCGTCGATTTGAGCATCGAGCAATAGCTCCTTTGCTGCCTTGATGATGTGTGCCGCCTTGGCCGCGTCGCCATGGCCAGGGGATGGAGGTGTCATGGAACGAGGTGCATGGGTAGACATTCTGCGAGTGAGGCTAAGTACTGGACAAGTGGGCAGGTGTGGTCCTGGCGTATGCAAAGGGAGAAGAAAAGGGGAGAGGCTGGGAACTGTGTTCACTCTGCAGGATTGGCGCTTGGCCTTCCTTTTCACTCCTTCACTTCTCAATCCGTACCTACCCTCCATCATGCAAGGCCAGACGACTGCCACCGAGGCATCATGGATGGCCTCACCTTCCAACAATGGATCTGTGCCTCACTCGACTAACGCGGCCAACCGACGGCCCGTCACTTCGGCCACTCATGGACGGGTGTAGCCTGCAATAGGCCTCCATGCAGCGATTGACCGACAGGGCGATGCTATGATTGGAGTCGAGGCCGCGACTCATCGCAGAGGTGTGCGAGAGTGTGTGGCCACCCCCGCGGCAAGAGAAGTCACCGAAACCCATGTCGTGCCAGTAGCGTGTAGGAGGCGCCCTCCATGTTGGATGCAAGAGGCCTTTCAACCCAAAGTTTTGCTGCCAATCAAACGCCGCAACGTCTCTGGTTGGCAGCCCCTTCCGCGTTGCCGGGACAAACAAGGCTTACTTGTACGAGATGGACCACTGCAGCCTTCCGCCGGCAACTTTCAATTGCAAACGGATTTATCGTGACATATACAGAACGGGTTGAAAAAGGAATATTTAGATTGTGGAACGTAAGTTGTGATCGAAATGCGATATGACAACTCACCCGTTGAATTTCCTAGTGAGATGGTACACACTGCTCCTTTTGCTGCCGGTGGTTGGAAATTTGGAATATTTGTGACTTGCCGAGGTAGCGTTGGTTCTTGCTGGAGGAGAAAGCCGTACCATGGATGGTGTGCCTAGGAGGCGGGGTTGCACAGCCTGCATGATAGGTAGGTCGATGGAGAGCTCAGAGCTCTGGTTGATTTCTGAGCAGCGCCGCTGTATGCTGCCGGCCTCGCGCTTTCCTCTAATTACCTTACAGCCATGATGATAAATAAGTCTGGCTACCGGAGCACTCCACAACCACAAACCCAGCGCGATTAGTTCAGTGGTTAGAATTCTCGCTTCCCATCTTATCTTGGACTAGCGAGTGACCCGAGTTCGAATCTCGGATCGCGCAAGCACAATTTGTTTATTTTTGCACATTTTGCACATAAATCCAAACGGGAGAAGACCGAGGAAAGCATGCTTCAAGTAATATAGATCCATTGAAGGTTAAGGTACCTAAGTATAAACAGGGGCCCTTCTAGCTCAAGCAAATTATTGTATTACCCGGCCCGGCGCTATAAAATCTACTTGTAATTCTCTCATGCCATTCCAATGTCACGAGAGCTCCGTTTGCATCTAAATCTTCCTTATCTGCTCAAAAGGGTCCAGAACTGGTCGCCCTGAGGACAAGAAACCGCCCCCTTTGATCAACAACGAAGACAAGAAGATATCGCTATTGTGGGGAGGCCGAGAACGTGAATCCGGAACCAGTAATTCACTTTCATTTTGGGTCAAATTGCTGACTCAGCAAAGTCTGGGTCACGTAACGGAACGGTTTCAGATGATTGGAACGGTGGGGAACGCGTTCGTACTCAGTTTTCACAACTCCGGTTTTCAACGTCGTTTTCCCATCTATACTCTGGTGTGAACCTACCATCGCCTTTTGTGATAGAGTTCCACCAACGCGTCGTAGATCCTGTTTTTAGCCAACCAAACGCGTTTACGACCCTCCTACACATCTGGCTAACAGCCGCTTTCGTGTCGAAGGATGCCGACACCACAGCCACCGTCCTCGACCAGCCCCCGGCCTCATCGGCCCAAGGAGTGAGCCTTTCCATGGTATACCGAACGCCAACGGTGGGGCTACTGCACAAGGAGCAAGAACGTAGCGACGTAGGCTCAGTGACCTGGCGTGCTCGCACTGCGAGTACTAGCCCTAGCGCTCCTCAACCTCACCGAGCCGATCAACGTCGAATTGGACGCGCCCGTCGCCCGTACGGCCTGACCCAGCCTACCCTACTACTTATGGTAAAGGGAAAGCCTCGACCACACAACAGAGCCACGCGAGCCAGGAGCAGACCTGGCAACAAGTATACGCGCTACTTTCAAGGTTCATGATCACTTGCGGCGCCGATATTATCCGAAGGCGGATTGCGAATCCACGTTATATAATGAGCGTGGGAACCAACCTAAAACCAGTGCAATCCTGTATCAGCACGGCTATAGAGTAGTAGCAAGGTAGACCGTAGCTTGCTGGAATACCTGTTCCTAAGTCAAGCGGGTTAGTAGGGGGTCGAATCGCATCCAACTAATACACCACTCCAGAACACACCACTCACGGACTTCCCGGAATACCCACCCAAGGGGTTGTTTAGGCGGACTGGCGACTATTCTGTCTAACGATCGCCTTACCAACATATATCATACAGTTGGCGACGCATTTCCACCAATAATTAGTTAGGTTCGCCGTGAGGCTAACCAAGTTCCTCGACCTACAACCTACTAATCCTACGTATAGTTAGGGCTCCTGGGAAAGAGTGTGGGTGGACCTTGTATCGGTCTCGCCGAGGGAACCTATAACAAAAGCGTTGGGCTGAGAGCTAGTACGCCTCCAGGGCAGTGGCAGACAAAAAGGGCGACAAGGGGAGTGCCTACCACGACTTCAAGTGGACTCTCGGCCACCACTCGTCGTCACGACCAACCCGACCACCCTCATCGCGATAAGCCCATTTTCTCGGTTCCTAACCTGCACATGCATTCTTCACAGACGCCGACGCAGCCATCCACTCCCTCCGAGGGGCATGGACAGACCAGTAGCTTGAGAAGAAACACCTAGGGGCTTAGTGAAATGGAGGGTTAAGGCTCTTCAACTAGGCCTTTTAGCCTAAGATCTCATGTACTCTCACCTAGCCTGCAACTTCCCGAGTTACACTGCGACGCCGCTACGCACGAGGCATGGCCGAACGGGCCGCGCAACGATTCCGAGCAGCCCAGCGGCATTTTCATCTACATCCGCAGACGACGGAGGCCATGGCACGTCCACGTCCGGGTCCAGAGAACCGAGAATGTTGTACCAGGAGAACAGTTCTTACGGTAACTTTCGACCTCAGCCCCGGCGATCCTGTTCCCACCCATACGAAGGTGCGCATGTCCAAATGGGCCCATACACGACTGTATGCCCGAACTCCATAAGACGGCCTGTGAGGGCCTTTATAAGCTGATTCCATGACCCGGTAGAGAACCACTTGCATAGTCCAATTCATTTGCTCTTCTTCGCTGTGCTTAGGAATTTGATTTAGTTGCTGGACTCCCCGGGCACTGTCGGTCGTGCTCCGCAATTGTGATCTGATTCAGACACTGAGAAAAAGGCGCTCATGTGATGGTGGGGGACGCCGAACAGTCTGGACTGGGACGCTGCTGCGAGGGCTGGCGGGGTCTCATGCTGTACGCGCGGTAAACCAGCCATTTTGCTGCCGCTGGTCGCCGCGAGGCGGGGCGATGGCGCATCCGCCAACCTCCGTGCCGTCCAGCGATTGTGGCCCAAAGGTCGACCCCAACCCATTACCGCCGCTTCTACGACGCCACAATCAAGCCTATCCTTCCTCGACGCCACGATGCCTCGACGACTGCGCTCGTTCCGGACGGGTTTTCACCGACACGGCAATGTGAAGGCTCGAGAAGGCTCCGAGGAGCAAGGACAGGACGGCGTGCGACGTGCGGACCGTTGCTGTCGTGACGTCTCTGGCCCCGCCAGACCGCAAAGATACCACACAAGTCTCTGCTGACAACAGACACCTCTCAACCCGCAACCTCACTTGGGCCGATGTCTATACAGCAAATCCCCACTCCCACCTCTCGGTCCGACGCCTGGTTGCCAGCCGGCGACCGATTCCGCCTACGCGGATAGCACCTCCGCCAGCTTGCCCGTACGACTTTGGGCCCGTGCCTACGATGACCTTAAACGAGGAGACAGAATTGGCGGGCGCATACGAGATGATACTGTCCTGGCAGCTCCAAGATGGCCCCGGCCCAGCGGTGCCCGAGTCCCAGCCGAACACTATCGCCCAGGACAACTCGGACGTGAGGCGCCGCCAGATGACTCAGCTTATTCATGCCGGTCTAGGCCAAGACTGCGAGGGAGGCCAAGGTGAAAGAGGGCCTTGGCGTGGCCGTAGATGTTTGTCTTGCCTGTTAATCAGGGCACACAACATCGACATTTTATGCAACACGACGCGTGAGTTGCTCACCGAGCAGATATTTGAGTTGACACTCAAGGCGAAAGTCCCGTTTCCTGAAGTTTTTGGCGTTTCGCCAGATCAAGGGGCAGGTTGATCCTAGGATCATATATAAGAGCTAGATAGTCACTCGCTAGGAGGAAGAATAGCTTCAGAGCTGAGTCTGGAAGATTTCCCACACCTATCCAATCCAGAAAACAGGTGAAAGAGCATGTGTTAACATACTGTATCAGTAGCAGAATTGACGCGACCTGATCATCGCCTCGCCGAGACTAACTTCCCTGAGCTCCCAACAATAGTTATTCTGAGTTGCGCCTCTCCCTGTCTCCAAAACTTGCTGCCAACTGAGACATGCAGACAGCCACGGTCCTTCATTGGCTGTAAGGTCCATGGCTCTGGCAAGTGCAGTTATTTTAGGATCTACAGCCGCCACCCTTGCTTTTGTCCTTTTCAGGGCCTCTGTCCTATGTTTTGGTTATGTCTCTGGGAGTCCGGCGCCTCCACATATGCACATGCAGCTTTGGAAATCTCGTATGCAGGCGCAGGAACAGTGGATACAGATTCAACTAGCTGTGGGGAAAGGCGGGGATCGGATGCAGGAGATGTGTCAATAATGCTCGTGGTCGGCGACGACATCCCGGATGGAGACACCAGCCTTCTTGCTTGGGGCAAGCTGGCGTTGACTCGGTGTGTTGAGTCCAGCTCAGAACTAGGCAAGCCTCACAAAAGACCTAAGGCTGAGACCCAGACAAAACTGAGACAAAGAGCCAGCGACGCATGTACGCCTTACAAGCGCCAAGGTCGAGGCAATAGAAGCGGTAGCTCCGCGGAACGGATCATGACGGGAAAGATCCGAGCCACCGGACCATACGGCATGACAGACAGCATGTAGCCTAACAATTGAGACGGGATCTGCAGTGACCGTCTCAATAGCGGATTGGTAGACGAATAATCCTCGGCAATGATGTGCAGTCATGGCTACGCTGAAGCCAAGTCGGCTTGCGTGTTGACTGGGATAGGAGGCGATCAAGCCTTCCGCCCGGATCACCCTCGCCGGTCGCGATGCCGCAGCTCTGCTTCAGCCAATGGGTTCACCGGTTGATAGGTGATTCTCTCACATTGTTCTACGGTTAAGCGTAAGGTGAGATCCACGGTGACGCGGTATGACGTCCTTGAAATCCGTCTCCCCCCAGGACAGCTCCGATCATCTGCTGTGATTGACTTGGAAGTTGCTGATGTCCAGGATGACTCTGTTGGTCAGAAAAGGTGAGCTGGAGAAAGACAACAGCCTGTGTGAGCACCCAGGGAAAAGACTTCCCTCTTAGTAAAGCAGTTCGATCTCCCACCAGACGAGCACGCACGCCGAGACAATGAAGTACAACAACATCGGCTTGGGAGTCTCCATCCTTCTCGTATCTAGGACCGCCTCGACTTCAAGTCATGCGCTAGCGAGCAAAGCAGGGGAACATGTCAAAAGAGCCATCAAACAATGGTGTCTCTAGAGTCATGAATCGTCACGCTGATGCGGTCCAAGGCTGCAAACCATATGCAGGCTACTGAATACGAGGCGGCATTAGCCGTGAGTCCGGGGAGGCGGACCAAACTGCTTTTTTGGTCCGACGCTGCTAATATTAGCACAGAAAATGATTGCAATTAAGCTAGATGATGAATTTTGACGAGCAACTTGCAGCTGCAGTGTAGCAATAGCTAGTCGGGTGAAGTACTTTCAGTGTCTAATGGTATGCACATGAGTGAGGAACGATGGGCTATAGATCAAAGAGACTTCAACTACAAATAAAGGTCACCCTCTTGAAGTTCTGGTATGCTGCGCTTCTCCTTAAGCTTTCTCAAGCCTCCCTACCAGATCTGCGACGCAGCCCGCCCTCAGAACCAATTTTGAAAAAACAATCCCCTTACACTTTATTCATCATGAGGTTCTTGTCCATAATTGCCCCTCTCCTCGCCCTTGCCCCGACTCTTGCCCTCGCTGCACCGAGTGGTGGGACCCATGTGGCTCCAGGCTTGCTGAAGGAGAGCAAGTGTCGGGATGATTGCACTTACAACAAAGATGAAGGCAACGACAATTACAGTTGCATCCATTACAATTACGAGAAACACTGTGTGAAGTTTGAAAAGGGCTGCTACTGCAAGAAGAGCGAGGAATGCAAAGGCGGACACAGCATCTGCTGGCAGCACAAGTGCCTCGATTTTGTCCCTGCAAAGAAGTGTGAAGAGGACAAGCCCGAGTGCAAGGACAGGCACGGCAAGCCCTGCAAGTGCGACGACAAGGACTGCTATGGCGACGGCTGCAAGCCCCATCACAACAAGCCCGAGTGCAAGGACAGGCACGGCAAGCCCTGCAAGTGCGACGACAAGGACTGCTATGGCGACGGCTGCAAGCCCCATCACAACAAGCCCGAGTGCAAGGACAGGCACGGCAAGCCCTGCAAGTGCGACGACAAGGACTGCTATGGCGACGGCTGCAAGCCCCATCACAACAAGCCCGAGTGCAAGGACAGGCACGGCAAGCCCTGCAAGTGCGACGACAAGGACTGCTATGGCGACGGCTGCAAGCCCCATCACAACAAGCCCGAGTGCAAGGACAGGCACGGCAAGCCCTGCAAGTGCGACGACAAGGACTGCTATGGCGACGGCTGCAAGCCCCATCACAACAAGCCCGAGTGCAAGGACAGGCACGGCAAGCCCTGCAAGTGCGACGACAAGGACTGCTATGGCGACGGCTGTAAGCCCCATCACAACAAGCCCGAGTGCAAGGACAGGCACGGCAAGCCCTGCAAGTGCGACGACAAGGACTGCTATGGCGACGGCTGCAAGCCCCATCACAACAAGCCCGAGTGCAAGGACAGGCACGGCAAGCCCTGCAAGTGCGACGACAAGGACTGCTATGGCGACGGCTGCAAGCCCCATCACAACAAGCCCGAGTGCAAGGGCAAGCACGGCAAGGGCTGCGACTAAAGGGATGGGGACTGCAAGGCACCGGTCCCATACAGGACTCAGGCAGGTGCCTGCCTTTACCGGAAATTTTGGTGGACCGGGAAACTTTCATTTCGTTACCTTCGTCTCCCCCTCTTGAGTGTAACTTTGTTAGGCTAGTGGGTTGTCAAGGAACCCAGCCGCCTCTGGGTCAGCGGGAAACTTTCATTTCGTTACCTTCGTCTCCCCCTCTTGAGTGTAACTTTGTTAGGCTAGTGGGTTGTCAAGGAACCCAGCCGCCTCTGGGTCAGCGGGAAACTTTCATTTCGTTACCTTCGTCTCCCCCTCTTGAGTGTAACTTTGTTAGGCTAGTGGGTTGTCAAGGAACCCAGCCGCCTCTGGGTCAGCGGGAAACTTTCATTTCGTTACCTTCGTCTCCCCCTCTTGAGTGTAACTTTGTTAGGCTAGTGGGTTGTCAAGGAACCCAGCCGCCTCTGGGTCAGCGGGAAATGGTTGTATAGGTATACGACGGACTGAGGAAAGTTCATCACTTGTCTTTTATAATATATTCCCACTTGAGAACCTTCCATGCACTATGAATGTGAACCCCTCCCCCCCTTCCCCCCCTTTTCTTCTAATGGATCCACATAGCTACAGCCGGTGCGAATCGCGTTGAACGCCTCCTTCGACGCGACCAGTCTCGAGTGGGCGGTTGCTAACCTCCGTGTGCGCACTTGTTTAGTGAACCTCGAGCGCCCAATCTTGGCTTTCTCGGTCTCTAACAAAGCTGCTTTGGCGGCCGCTTCGGTGGATGCTACAGACTTTCGGCCCGGTCCTTTTCTCCTTAGTCCCAGAACACGGATTCGATAGCGCGAATAGGGTCTCGGTTCGTCTTCCCCGAAGCCACCGGCCGGGCGCTATTTACAGCGGCATGATGAAGCCGCCAAGGTATCCGGCTGAATTGGGAGACTGGACGTTAAGCGAGTTGGATGGCTGGTCATAGGCGCCGCAATCGAGGTATGAGCTGGGTTAGCAACCGCTAATGGGCTTGATGGAACAGGCGGATCAGGTTGCATATGGGAGGCTCAGCAGAGGCTACTTGTAGTCAAATGCGTTTGGCTAGTCCCTTAGCGAGGGATCAGATGTGGCAGTGCCGATAAAACCCCACAAAACGGCTCTGCTCGCCCATCCTTGACACCACCGGTTGGCTACGGTGGTATCTATAGAAACATAATCCTAGAGCCGGCACCTGTAGGAGGAGCGCCTTAGAAACATGAGTACTAGGACGTCGGATCTTTCACCAAGGTATAGCTCAGCATCGTTGAAAGAACTAGACAACCCCACCGGCTTGTGAGTCGTAGGTCTTAAAGGCCAGTGCGAACAACCCAGAGTTAGAAGGAAGTTCTCCGCCTCTCTGAAGTAGTTTCTAGTTTAGGCGATCAAGGCAAATGGTATGAAGATGGGTCAAGCAGCCAACTCACAAATTGAAAAACCGGACGAGGCGGCTGCGCCCCGCGTGCTACACACTTTGACGGCGCTTGACTAACAGCTATGTGACCAAAGCTCCTCAGGATTAGCCAGCGCCAGCAAGTATCTTTGTTGGTCTGTGCTCGAGAAGCTGCAGTTCCTAGCGATCCACTCTTCCGAGACAGCATCTTCGAAACGACATGCCAGAAGGTACACGAAAAAAAATGCAGGCGCGAGTCGGCCACGAAGGACGAGAACCCACCCAAAGATCTAAGGGCGCTAGAGCGCTATTCCTGAGGTTATGCCGAGACTGATTCAATATGAATCAGTCTCAGCTCCTTCTATAATTGGCCATCAATGTCGCCCCACAAGGCATCCAGACGCGCCGTACCAGAACCAAGAAACAGTTGACTTGCCACCACACAACTCTCCCACGAAGGGGTCATCGTGCCTGGTTAAATATCATCTATGCAAACCACTCCGTCGACTATGACCGACTTCTTTCTGCACGATCGACACTACTGCAGATCGAGCCTGTGAGAGGTTCCCAGTGCTTGCCTGCGTTGCGCGCTCTTAGCCAAGTCTCCTTGGAGCCTCATGACAAATTGCAGACTCGGATCCGAGGCTAATGACTTGGTGTTTACGGGCATGTACGACATCGTCTGCCGCCAACGCCGTGCGGAGTAGATCCGGGCCGTTGGCAATCACCCGCTGCCCGACGATGTCATCGACGGCGGTGGCGCACCGGTAGCGGTACAGGTGAACTGGTTGAGGTTGGTGCGGGTCAAGTCATCGCTGGTGGTTCTCAGGGTGGTGACGGCGAGAAAGCAGGCAGCCAGCGCAGCTCGGATCACTATGACTGGATGGATTTCGGCCGGTAAAACTTCGGGTGAGGCGCAGGCCCGTGCTTGCTGAGTCATCAATTGCAGTTGTGCGAAAGTCAAGATTTTGCATCTGCGGGGTTCACATTGGAAAGGAAAGTCTGACACGGGAGATATGGCCCGAGCGCCACACGGCAGCTGTGTTGTGGACGAGCCACACGTGCCGCATCGGGTCAGCCACTTGGCAGGATGGTGCTGACTGATCACCAGTGATCCTCTCCTCGCTTGCAACCCGCTCCGCCTTGTCGCATTTCAAGGAAGGACAAGAAGGACAATTGCATCGTTTCCGCGGGGGAAGTCATGAGAATGAAGAAGGAGTGGTTTATTGGTTTTTATTAGCCGTAATCTGGTATTAACATTCCTGATTGAGTCATGTCCAACTCACAATCACACGACGACATGCGCTCGTCGGCCGTGGGCGGCGAAGAGCTGTTTCTCGAGTCGGGCGTCTCTACTCACCATATTCCTAATATTCTTCCGCATGAGCGCGTCTTCCCCGTCCAGCTTGGGTCCGAGCTGTTCAAGCTCTCTGGCGCGTCGATATCATCCGATGGTGCGTCTCTTGCTCAAATCGGGCACTCGGTACCCGGCACCTGAGAGCGCCCACGAGCTTCGGAGTTTCTAGGCTATGCTTTAACGCACGTCACTGACACCTATCCAGCTCCCTCATACTTCTCCCAGTACTTCATATGTCAAATAAAGCGGGCCGAGGAAGCGGGCCAGGACATCGCGTCGGCCATCCGCACCCTCTACATAGACCGTGACCCGATCACCTTCCGGGACATCTCGTTGCACCTCCAGGGGTACCATGTGCAGCCGCGCGACGCGACACACTTTGTGCGCCTGTTTGCCGACGCCCAGTTCTACCACCGTGAGACTCACCTCGCACCCCCCGCCGCACCTCCACCCCCACGCCTCCCAGACCCATCCCCTCTAACAACCTCCGGGCACTTTCAGTCCCCAAACTAGTCTCGCAGCTCTACGAAGAACCCATCTTCACGACCATCGGAGGCGTGCAGTTCCGCATCCCGCGCGACCTCTTCTCCGCGCCGGGCAACTCGCCCAACTTCTTCACCCTCGGCTTCGCCGCCTTCTTCTCCGCCCCCGGCAGCGACCTCTTTCCCGGGCTCGACCGCGAGGGCCTGCTGCGGCCCCCCTCCATCGTCCCGCCCTCGGTCGAGGGCCGCAGCCCGGACACCTTTGCCGAGCTTCTGCACCTGCTGCGCGGCTACCCCGTCACCATCCGCGGCGACAGCCACCGCGCCGAGCTGCTGCGCGATTGCCGCTATTTCAACTTCAAGGGGCTCGAGCAGCGGCTGATTCCGTCGGCTATATCGTTCAACCTTGCCCGGGGCAGGGATGAGATTGCGATTCGGCTGCGGGACATCTTGAAGAGCGGCATCTCGGTGGCCGCGGAGCCGACTGCGGCGGACCCGCGGGCGGGGTGGGTGAACTATGGCCGGCCGTATGTGGATGAGCGGCCGTTCGAGCTGGTGCTGGAGATTGGCGACGAGAGCACCCGGCTGCGCATCGTGCCGGGCCAGGCGGCGGGCGAGGGGGTGGTGGAGGCGCGGGCCGAGTTCTTTGGCGAGATGCGCGCTCGTATGGCCAAGCTGCTCGAGGTCGTCGCCACCAAGCTGGGCTTGCCGCCTACCGCGCAGCTGGGGTTGTTGATGGCCCAGGGCGGGCGGGGCAGCAGCGCGCCCCCTTCGCCCGGGAATACCCCCCTGAGCGAGGACCTCGTTAAGGTGGTGCTTGACTCTGAGTCGAGCGTAGTGTTGGATGGCAAGCCGTGGACGCCGGCCTCTGAAGACGAGCAGCTGGCATGGATGGCGGGCAGCACGGATGATGCGCCGGTGTCGCGGAAGCGGAAGAGGGTGGATGGGCAAGGCGCCGCGGAGGAGTGGATTGTCAAAACGGGGCAATGGCGGTTGAAGCTCCAAGGGACTAGAAATGGAAAGTCCGCCGTGGAGTGTTGCTTGGTGGGTGTTAAGTTGGACGCGTACAGTTCAGAACGCGCTAGGAACGGACAGAGGTCGTTCTTGGGTGGTTAGGACCACCGTCGGGGGCCTGGGACTCCTGAGTGGACGTTGTATTTATTTGTTTGGCCGATTGATACCTCGAGCTAATCTCACTGGATATGATGGATGTGATGATACAGGGGCGGCACTTGTATTCGTATATAGGTGGGGCTTAGTGAAAGGAAACCGAAATCTCCACACCACCATGGTGCTATTACTGCAACCCACCTGAGCTGGTCCAACGAATATATGAGTTGAAGCCTGCAGGCAGCCTCGTTGGTGTGGTTGGTTAGGTAGGAAGATTGCCGTGATTTGTGAACATTTTTCACCGCGAGAATGCGACGATCGTTCCATTTTGGAACTGACAAATCAACCCTTGACCAAGTTAGTATTTGCAATAAACCTCTCAGAACAACACCCCTTTCCCCCTAAAAAAGCACTGCAATGTTTATTTGCACAAGTAACGAGTTAACCAAGTAGTTCCTTGTGGATCATGATAAAGCTCCTCAGTGTGAACATCAAAAGCGAGATGAAAATGGCGGCACTTGGTGAATGTGATGGGAATGCACGGATCATCCCCTGACGCGAGCCCCTGCAGGGCCCTGCAAGGCAGCGCGACTGGCTGATAACGCACAGTGGAGAGGCGCGCTTGCCCACATTGGGAACGCTACTGTCAACAATCAAATTTCCCCACCAGCTGTCACCCAAACCGACCTTCAGGCTTCCGCTAAACCTCAATTTTCCACTCTCCGCCAGTCTGCAAGTCGTCTTTCAGGCCAACACTCGCCTTCTCCATCTACTTCTTGACTCTTCACCTGTTTATACGCGACCACAACATCACTGTCAAAATGCGTGAAATTATCAGCTTGAACGGTACGTCAGAAAAGAAGAGCTGCTAGTTTTTGCCATCGGTAGGTGGCGCGCTTCCGAGCTCACCGCATCTGGTGATGTTTGGGTCGGCACCACCCTTTGCAAACTTGCAGCTCGCCGCCCGGATGTCGACTTGCGCATGATGATGCTGACTTTGTTTGTGTACAGTCGGCCAGGCTGGTTGCCAGATCGCCAACTCCTGCTGGGAGGTATGCTTGTTCCCCTCTCGCCACGGACCGACCCTTCTGGGAGCTCGGACGATCCGACCATGCCGTCCATCTCGGATCTCAATACATCGACAATGCTGACTGACCCGCGATAGCTTTACTGCCTTGAGCACGGCATTCAGGTGTGTGATTGTTATTTTAACACTTTTTTCAAATGTTCCGTTTGCTGACCGCTACTTCAGCCCGATGGTTACCTCACCGAGGAGCGCAAGGCCGCCGACCCCGATCAGGGTTTCAGCACTTTCTTCTCTGAGACTGGTAGGAAACGAGACCCCGGGTGTCCTATAAGTTGCTCACAGCTCATCCGGCAGCGGCAGGGAATGGCAAGTACGTGCCGCGAACCATCTACTGCGACCTCGAGCCCAACGTCGTCGACGAGGTCCGCACCGGCGCCTACCGCGGCCTTTTCCACCCGGAGCACATGATTACTGGCAAGGAGGATGCGTCCAACAACTATGCCCGTGGCCACTACACGGTCGGCAAGGAGCTGATCGATCAGGTCCTGGACAAGGTTCGCCGCGTCGCCGACAACTGCAGCGGTCTCCAGGGTTTCCTTGTCTTCCACTCGTTCGGTGGCGGCACTGGTTCCGGCTTCGGTGCTCTGCTCATGGAGCGCCTCTCGGTGGACTACGGCAAGAAGAGCAAGCTCGAGTTCTGCGTTTACCCCGCTCCTCAGACCGCCACCTCGGTCGTTGAGCCGTACAACTCCATCCTTACCACCCACACCACCCTCGAGCACGCCGACTGCTCTTTCATGGTCGACAACGACGCCATCTACGACATCTGCCGCCGTAACCTGGGCCTCGAGCGCCCCGACTACGAGAACCTCAACCGTCTGATCGCTCAAGGTATGTTTGCCAAACCAGCCGTGGGCGAGGTGAAGCTGACCATTTCGCAGTTGTTTCTTCCATCACCGCGTCGCTCCGCTTCGACGGCTCTCTCAACGTCGACCTGAACGAGTTCCAGACCAACCTGGTCCCTTACCCGCGTATCCACTTCCCGCTCGTTGCCTATGCGCCCGTTGTCTCGGCTGCCAAGGCCGCCCATGAGGCCAACTCGGTCCAGGAGATGACCATGTCCTGCTTCGAGCCCAACAACCAGATGGTCAAGTGCGACCCCCGTACCGGCAAGTACATGGCCACCTGCCTGCTGTACCGCGGCGACGTCGTTCCCAAGGACGCCCACGCCGCCGTGGCGACCCTCAAGACCAAGCGCACCATCCAGTTCGTCGACTGGTGCCCGACTGGCTTCAAGCTCGGCATCTGCTACCAGCCCCCCCACCAGGTACCCAACGGTGACCTCGCCAAGGTCAACCGCGCCGTGTACGTCCCTTTCTGCCCCTGCCCTGGGAGACGTGCCATTAATTCTAGTCTAGGTGCATGCTTTCCAACACCACCGCCATTGCCGAGGCCTGGTCTGCCCTGTCCAACAAGTTCGACCTCATGTACTCGAAGCGCGCTTTCGTGCACTGGTACGTCGGTGAGGGTATGGAGGAAGGCGAGTTCTCGGAGGCTCGTGAGGATCTTGCGGCTCTGGAGCGCGATTACGAGGAGGTTGCTACCGACTCGATGGGCGAGGAAGAACTTGAGGCCGAGTACTAAGCCGACCTGGTCTTCCAGTAGCTTGGTGATGTTGTCTCACCCAGGCGTTTTATTAACCTTTTGACCCGGAGCTCCTGTTGGCAATGATCCTTTACGCTATGGGTATTCTTGGCAAGCGCGGGCCCGTGATCTTTTCTGTTAGACGGAAAGTGTAGTCCATTTTAATCAAGAGTAAAGCAGCCAGGGCAATTGCTGGCTCGCTCTGTAACACAGCTCGGTACGATGTCCAATAACGCCCGGTCCCCCTGAACACGTTCCACAACCCCTCTCACAGTAATCTCGACCTGGTGTGGCGTTGTGGCAAGCCTAGGCATTTCCTCTTACGTAGGCTTCTCGAGAGGCCTTAGAAAACCTCGGAGAAGTCATCTTGAGTACCAATGATGTCGCGTTTGGTGTTGTTGCAGTGCCCTCATGGCTGCAGTCGCCGTTGGCTGCAGGTCTCGCAGCTCGTGTGTGATGGTCTTGGTTGGATCCTCGGGAACCAATCACCGAACAGGCTAGCGCCAAGCTGCCTCCATGAACCCACATGCGGAGTTTCCCGCCCGCTGTTTGGTCCTTTCCTCGTCGCCCAAGGGAGCTAAGGAGTCGCAATCCCAGCCTCACGCTTCGCTGGTGTCAACGACTCCTTCCCCCACCTTGTTACCTCAAACCCAGATGCGCATATCTCCATTTGTTCACATGACTGTTCGAGCGTGAGGTCTCCTACCGGCACCGAAAACGGTCTGCTTACGTTGTAATTTTGTTTTTGGCATACCTGGGCGGCTAAGTCCAGGTAAATCCAGCGACACGCACGACTCCGAGCGACCCCATCCATCCCTCGTATCTCACAGACGGGACTACCTAGCAGCGAATTGTTCGAACGAGGAAGGTGTAGCTTGCGCTCACCATGGCTTCTGAAGCGTCGGTTGATGCAGGTAGGTTGCAGAACCCTTCATTTAACTATTCTCGAGTTGGCATTGCCATTGCCCCGTGTTGGGTTTGCGACAAATGCACACACACACACACGCACGCATCTTGGGCAGCAGCAGCAGTAGCTAACGGAATCATGGCCAGGGGCACCCAACCTCAACCTCACACCGGAGGAGAAGCGGGCATACGGGCAGCTGTTTCGACAGGCCGATACCGATAATGTGGGCGTCGTAACCGGCGAGGTCGCTGTCAAGTTCTTCGAGAAGACGAGATTAGACTCGAGGGTGCTGGGAGAGGTGAGTCTGGGAAATACGCAAGCTCCGCGTTGGGGGTTTGTTTGAGAAGTACACAGAACTGACGGTTGCTCGCGACGCAGATATGGCAGATTGCGGACAAAGAGAACCGGGGCTTCCTCACACCTGCCGGCTTCGGCATCGTCCTGCGCCTTATTGGACATGCGCAGGCCGGGCGCGAGCCAACACCCGAGATGGCGCTTCAACAAGGCCCCCTGCCCAAGTTCGAGGGCATCACGACAACTCCCGCGCCATCGCCTCCGCCACCCGCGCTGCAGTCCCAACCCACCGGCGCTCCGGGCCCGATTCGGATCCCGCCCCTGACACCCGAGAAAGTGGCACAATACTCGGGCCTGTTCGAGCGCCAAGCCCTCCAAAACGGTAGCATGCTCCCGGGCGAGGCGGCCAAACAGATCTTTGAGAAATCGGGTCTTCCGAACGATGTCCTGGGTCGCATCTGGATGCTAGCCGATACTGAACAACGCGGTGCCCTAGTGCAGACCGAATTCGTCATCGCCATGCATCTGCTCACATCCGTCAAGACCGGCTCACTACGCGGGCTGCCCAACATTCTCCCTGCTGCTCTCTACGAAGCCGCCACTCGCCGCGGCCCGGCCGGCGCTAGCATTCAAAGGCAACAGTCTCCGACCACCGCCACGCCGCCCATTTCAGCCGTTCCGAGGCAGCTTACTGGGCAGGGGCCGGTGCCACAAATGCGAACGGGCAGCCCCCTTGGGCGCCCGCCGATCGTAGCGCAGACGACGGGAGAGTGGTTGGTTACACCAGCCGACAAGGCGAGATTCGACCAGCTCTACGACGAATTGGACAAGACAAAGAAGGGCTTCATCACAGGCGAGGAAGCGGTGCCGTTCTTCAGCCAGTCGAACCTCTCAGAGGACGCGCTCGCCCAGATTTGGGACCTTTCGGACATCAACTCCGAAGGCCGCCTGACGAGGGACGAGTTCGCCGTTGCCATGTATCTCATCAGGCAACAGAGGACCAAGCGCGATGGCTCGGCTTTGCCTGCTACCATACCCCCTAACCTGATTCCGCCAAGCATGCGAACCAACCAGCCTCGTCCACCAACAGCTACCTCGGCATTTGAAGCCCCGCCGCGACCGCAACCACCGCAGCCTAAGCCTTCTGCGATGGATGACTTGTTCGGTTTGGACGATATTCAACCCCCTGCGCCGCCACAGGTTCCGGTTGGTACGGGTGGATCTGCTGGCGATCCGTTTGCGACTGGTATCAGCCCGCCCGCTCCGTCTTCGCCTGCGAGACCTTCGCCTTCGGCGTCGACCTTCAAGCCGTTCGTCCCGTCGTCTTCGTTCGGGCGTGGTCTTACCACCCATGTTACCGGAGGGTCGAACACTTCAGCAACGGCCAAGACTGTCACTGTGGAAGACGACCTCCTAGGCGACACCGAGCCGGAAGTGAGCAAAAACCTCACCAACGAGACTACGGAGCTCGCGAACCTCTCGAACCAGATCGGCTCCCTCACCAAGCAGGTCCAGGATGTACAGGGCCAGCGCACGGCCACCCAGAACGAACTGAGCCAGTCCAGCGCCCAGAAGAAGAACTTTGAGCAGCGCCTCACCCAGCTCCGCGCTATGTACGAGAAGGAGGCTCAAGACGTCCGCGCGCTGGAGACGCAACTCACGGCATCCAAGAACGAGACCAAGAAGCTGCAGGCCGAGTATGCCATGATCGATGCCAGCTATCAAGACCTGCAAAACCAGCATCGTCAGATCGCCACGGCACTCCAAACGGACCAGCAGGAGAATGTCAACCTTAAGGAGAAGATTCGGACGACAAACGCCGAGATTGCCCAGCTGAAGCCGCAGATCGAAAAGCTCAAGTCTGATGCGCGCCAGCAAAAGGGGCTCGTTGCGATTAATAAGAAGCAACTGGCCACCAACGAGGGCGAGCGGGACAAGCTGAAGAACGAAGTTGAAGATCTCACCAAGAGCAATGAGGAGCTGGCCCGTCAGATCAGCGCCAGCAACTCGCCGCCGCCCGCCCAGGTCGCCAGTCCCGCGCTGTCCACTGCGAGCGCTAATAACCCTTTCTTCAGGCGAACTGGCAGCACTGACATCACCTCGACTTACTCCCCGCCCATTAGGTCGTTCACCGACAAGGCTTTTGATGATGTCTTTGGCACGCCAGCTCCTCCTGCGGCGGCCGCCATGTTCAAGCAGAACACAGGCACCTCCACCGGCAGTGCTGGCTCGTTTGCTACCCCGGCGTCGGCCAGCCCGAATGCTAGTCGCCAGCCGACTGTCACTGCTGAGCCTACAACGCTAGCGGAGGCTGGGCGCAGTAACTCTGGCTTCCCGCATTACGTTGATGCTGCCGAGTCGCTGAGCACATCCCGCCAGGTCTCGCCGCCGCTGAGCCGGACCGAGACAAACCAGGAGGCCACCGCCTCTCCCCTGGAGCCGGCGAAGACCGGGCAGAGCTTTGCCTCGGGTTCCGGGTCCCGACCTGCCTCTCCCGCGTCGGCAGCTGAAGCCAAGCCCGCGTTCGGCTCCATCTCTGAGGAGTCGAACAAGGCTCCCGTAGCCGGCACTGAAGCGGACCCTTTCGCCGCCGACCAGGATAAGGCGAAGGAGGACTTTGAGTCGGCGTTTGCCAGCTTCAAGCAGGCTAGGGCCGCGACGACCTCGAGCACTGACACGGCCAAGCCTTTCAATACCTTCAACAGCGAATTCCCTCCCATCTCAGAGCTCGAGCGTGACGATGAGTCTGAGACGGAAAGCGAGCGCGGCGGTTTCGATGACGACTTTGCTCCGGCGTCACCGCCGGCCAAGCCGGTCGAGAAGAGCATTGAGTCGAGATCGGCATCCCCTGCGGTGTTCAAGACCTCGCCCGATGCTGGCGCTGGGGTTGCGTCGCCCGCGTCCCCTGAGCCCGCTGCGAGGTATGCATGAGTCCAGTTTTAGCTACCATGTCCATCTAGTGTACTCCAAAATATCATTCAATTGTTCAAGTTAACACCCTTGTAGCGACAAACCTGTTCCCACCGCCTCGCCGTCCGCCGATCTTAGCAACCTCAGCTCCTCCAACATCAATGACATCTTCGGCTCCTCCAACGCTGCTCAACAACCCACCGCAGCCACTGCCAGTAACGCCAGCCGCCCCACAACCGCGGCCACGGCTTCCAAGGCCCCCTTCGACGACCTCGAAGACGACTTCGAAGGCCTGGAGGATGCCAAGGAGGGCTCCGCCGACGACGACTTCGCCACCATCTCCCGCTCGGGCCTCGACGAGTTTAACCCCGTCTTCGACAGCAGCCCGCCGCCGAGCCAGGCTAAGAGCGACTCGGCGCATGCGGGTGGCGGCGCTACCACATTCGGCACGGAGAGCAGCTTCGATTTCGCCTCCCTCTCGGGCACATCCGCCGCGGGCAGCACCGCCGGGCCGCCGCCGCCCAACGTGTCCTTCCCGGGTACCGGCGCGGGAAATACACAGGCCAAGGCGCCTGCCACGTCGCAGCCGCAGGAATCGCACGATTGGGACGCGTTGTTCGCGGGTCTGGAATCGGCCACCCCGACGGCTTCATCCCATACCCTTGCCACCAGCACCAACAACGGGGCTGATGCGGCGGGGGAGGGTAATGGAAATGCGGAGGCGGGCGCCGGCGCCGGCGCGGCCGGCAGCGGGGATAACAACCGGCCCGGCGCGCCGGGCAGGGCGCTCACCGAGGAGGGCGAGCACGACGACCCCATCTTGAAGAACCTGACGGGGATGGGCTACTCGCGTGGTGATGCGCTGGCCGCGCTGGAGAAGTACGATTACAACCTGGAGAGGGTAAGTAGCATCACCAACCCTGCCGCTGTTGTTCCTAGGACGGGGGTGAGGAAGAAGGGCGTGCGGATTGCTTAGCGAGCGTTTTTTTCTTCTTTCTTTTTATCTTTTTCTTTCTAACTCCCTTCTTTGGCTTTTCCCTTCCGAGCGAGTGTCTGGATGATTGATGGATGGACGGCTGACGGTTTTCATTGTGAACAAATTGCAGGCCGCGAATTATTTGGCCAGTCAATCGTAGGCCTGCGTAGGTCTTACCAAGTGGATATCTAGGGTGGATGGTTCCCTAGGGGTGAGGGAAGGGCTTGTCGATCTTGTGGTGGTGGTGTGGTGGATGGTCGGGTTGAAGTACAGACTCGTACTTGTACAGCGGAAGCCCGGGGGTGGTGGTGGAGCAAGCGGTGGGCGATGGATGTTGTTGAGTGATACCTTTTTTTTCTCCTTCCCTTGTTACTTCTTTTCTCCCCTGTTCCCCTTAGGTCCTCTCACTGTTTTTCTCTTTCCTTTTGTCTCCTTTACCTTTCTTCTCTGCGCAAGCCTCGATGCGTTGCTGTTGTGGCACTGCTGTGTACCCGTCCATTCATTTGATAATCCTAATATCTCTGTGTCTGAAGTCGTTGGAGTCCTGTTGCTGGGCGAGATGTGTATAGTGGTAGTAGTGTAATGTACACATTGTATTCTTTAGGAGGCTCTGACGTCGATGTGATCGAGTTGCAGAGTGATTCCCGCCATAGTGAAGGGGTATGTGTGGGTGGACGGCTCGACCGCTGCCAAGACGGACGTGGGGCCGCAAACGTAACCCCGCGCCGGCGGAGCATTTGCCCCTCCAACTTTTTCTGCCTTCTAAACCAACAGTCGTCGAGTCACCTCAACCCTGGATTTCCAACGCTACGGTCTCTTGCCTTTACACACCACGCCAGCCCCACCCCTACCCGTAAAACGAGCGAAACCCCGATAAACAACATGGCCGACGATCAAATTTCCATCTACGACGAGGTCGAGATCGAGGACATGACCTACGACGAGACCTTGCAGATCTACCACTACCCGTGCCCCTGTGGCGACCGCTTCGAGATTGCGCTGTACGACTTGATGGACGGCGAGGATATCGGAGTGTGTCCGAGCTGTAGCCTAATGATCCGGGTTATTTTCGAGGTGGTAAGTCTGTCTCTTCGCCGTGGCGGCTGGAGGTGCATTTATATGGGTAATGCATGGCTAACACTGGGGGTTAGGATAACCTGCCGAAGCCGCCTGGGCAGGACGGGGGCGAGCAGGTTGCTGTAGCTGCTTAAGCACCACCGAATTGATGATATTGCTGGGTTGGGTAGCGGGGTACGGACGAACTCGATCGACGTGGAATACGCGCGGCTATGGAGGAGCACACAATCGATTCGTGTGGTGCACCGCCATCGCACTCATCACCGGCCCGTCTAGAGCGTTACGCGATCACGTACGTATACGAACTCGGGGAACAGAGAAACAACGGAGGAGAGGATACACTACGGCGCCAACTATCGAGCCACCCACCACCACCGCCGCCACCACCGCCAAACCAACCCCTATCACGTTCCAACTTCCCCTCCGGCAATCTCTACTCTCTCGACAAACCAACCTCTCCCCTCCCCTTCCCCCTTCATCACCACACCCCCCACACCCCACAAATCGGCAGCCTGCAGCCGACAGTGCAGCCAACAGTCGACAGTGTAGCAGCGCACACTCAAAACAGCGCCAGGCCGGCGGCGGCGCCAGCCAGCGCCGCCAGCCCGGCCAACACGCCCGGCACGCGGACCGCGTCGGCCCCGGCAACGGGCACCACGGGCACCAGGGTGGCGGTGGCGGTGGCGGTGTAGGCTGTTTGTATTTGGCGAGCAGTCGTGCGTGTCAGCTGGCTGGTCGCGCTTTGTTTTGAAGCATGGTGGGGTGGGGAGGGTGGAGGGGAGAGGGTTAGGGGAGGGGAGAGGTTAGGGGAGAGGAGGAAAGGGGAGTGAGTAAGAAAGGGTGGTGAAGGGGGAAGGAGTAGTGAAGGGGGAAAGGGAGTGGAGAGGGGGCAAAGGGAGTGCAGAAGGGGAGGAGTGGCGGGAAAAGGGGAACATACTCTTCGTGGGTGAGATGACGGTCAGCGACGGGGTCGTGGCCGTGGTGGTCGTCGGCTCGGTCGTGTAGGTCTCCACGTCAGTCGGCTCGGTCGTGTAGGTCTCCACGTCGGTTGGCGTCATCGTCGTGGTCTCGACATCGGTGTCGGTTTCGGTATAGGTGTAGGTGTAGGTCTGCGTGGCTGCCTGCCCCGCCATTAGGGCGATGGCTGCGAAGAGCATGGACGAAGGCCGCATGGTAGCTGTTTGGTTTTGGCTATTGGCGTGGAACGGGAGACCTTTTTTAGGGCTTTGCGAGGGGAAAATGTAGCTTGGGTAGGGAGACTTTCAGCGTGCGAGGAGGAGGAAGAGTCCAGAGGAGGAAGATGGAACAGCTTGCTGGGGGGAATGTAGTGCGTAATAAAGCCCATGCTATTCTATCCGTCTTCTTCCGGGATTGTTCTCCATCGGGAGCCCACCTAGGGCTAGCCGGAGGTGGTTGGTAGCTGAACTCATGACTATATGATGGACCGAGTCAGGCATGCTTTCTGCCGTTCTACGACAGCGACTCTCTCTGGGGGTCAGGGATACCTTGTCCAAGTCTGAAGAGTGTCTGTCAAGACTTTTGACTTCGTCTCTCAATGCCAGCCCGGCAATGGGCCAAAGAGTAATAGATGAGGGCGCATTACCTCACCACATCATATCTGTTCGGTCCGGCCGAGAAACCAACCCACAACTCCGTCATGCATAACGTTGACTTTCATGAGGTACGCTCCGCCAGCCCGGTGATGAACATGAGAAGAAACAATGATCTAGTATTGAATGAGGTCTATGGCGATAGATACCTACGGCCGGGTTTCCTCGTCCGCAGCCGCAGCCTATTCGGGTAGCGAAGGTAGAGCTAGCTAGCACAGATGACTTCGACATCCGAAGCTCTAGATCCTCGATCCGATAACCCCTCTTTCGGGTGATGACTACATAGGCAGATAGGCTACGTCAGGAACGGGCACGGCCTGTGGCTGTACATCTAGCGGGGGCCTAGACGTTCTCAAAAAAGAAGCTCGGCTGCCCCGGCAGGGCCGACTCGGCAACAGGCGCCTTGATCTCGACCTCTTCGCCATTGGCAGTCAGGTCCTTGCCGTTCTTGCTGCCCTCTTCGACAGCCAGGATCTGCACGGACTCAAGGCCGGCGGCGCGCTTCAGGCCGGGGACCATTGCCTGGAGAGAAGGAGGGGTTAGTAAAAACGTAACGTCATCGGATGGGATGGTTTCTAGGTGGGGTGAGAGGGGAACGGAGGAAACCTACCAGAAGTGTCTTTCCCTCGTCAAAGGCCAGTTTCCGTTCCAGCACGGCCTCGGCCGGCTCGCCGTCCCTCAGGCGCTTCTTGAGGGCCTGGACGAAGGGCATGGCCTTCTTCATCTCGCCCATCTTGCCGATGCGGCCGTTCAGGGTCTTGTCATCGACGCGCTGGGTGTTGGTGGCCGGGTCCCACACCTCCTTGAGCAGCTCGATGTACTTGGCCTGCCAAGCCGGGAACGACGCCGTCATGAAGATGGTCAGCTTCTTGGGCTTCTTGGGGTCGAAGTCGCTCTGGCGGCCCTTGGCCATCTTCTTGAGCTGCGCGGACTCGGCCGAGTTGATGTTGGATGACGTCTGCCGGACGTACTCGCGAGCCGCGGTGAGGGCCGGGTCGGCGGCGGGCACATCGGGCCACACGGCCGTCTGGATGGACTTTGGCTCGCCGAGGATCTCCAGCCAGACGTGCTCGGCCCAATGGGGCGCAATGGGCGTGAGAATGAGGGCTTGGAGCTTGATGTACTTGAGGACCAGCTCCTTGTGTAGAGGGATGCCGGCGGCGTTGCAGGCCTCGCGGTACATGTCGCGGGCATTGAGGAAGTCGTAGTGGGCCGCCTTGAGGGCGAGCTTGTACGATGTCTCCTCATAATGCTTCCTGGCCTCATGCACGAGAGCGTTCATCTCGTTGTCGAAGAGGATGTCTTGGAAGTCGTTGAGAGGGCCGGTCCGTAGCTTGTCATCCTTGATGGTCTCTTCGATCCATTCTTTGTTGGTGTAGAACCTCAAGATGGTGTTATCGGCGACATCTTCGACGAAGTTGGAGTCCGAGATTCCGTCGCCGGCATCAGCGAGAGCCACGCGGGCGGCGTCCGCACCGTACTTGTTGACGACGTCGTTCAGGGTCATGAAATTGCCGGTCGACTTGCTCATCTTCTCGCCGTTTAGCTGCAGATGGCCGTTGGCGCGGACCGAGCGAGGCCAGTACTCGCGGGGGAACAGGGCTACAAAGGTTAGAAAGGAATGATAGCCCGCAACGTTGTGATGGCCACTAACCGATATGGTTGTACAGGAAGAAAGTAAGATGGTTGGGGATGAGATCCTTGCCACTGCAGCGGACGTCAAGCGGGTAGAAGTATTCAAAGTCTCTCCTCATGCCTTCCAGCGTCTCCTTGGGGATGCCTGACTTGGAGACCAGCTCATCTGACAGTTGTGTCCGGCAGAAGATGTAGTCCCACACTTCGTCGATCATCTGCTCAGGGTTGATGTTGCCCTTGCCCCTAGACATAGGTCAGCGCACGAAACGGGGAGAAGGCGAGCTGTACAACTTACTTTTCCCGACCAAAGAGGTCTGTATGTAGCCATGGTACAAGGGTATAATAACTAGCAACGTCAGCTGGAGCACCTTCTGTGACGTGAAGTTCACTTACGACATGTAGATAGTAGAGTCACTAATACGATGTTAGTTCCAGTTTCGACTTGCGTATTCGCCAGGGATCTTACCTCAAACTCTCAACAAGGAAGCTGTGGTCCCACGGCAGCTTCGACCCCAGGCCGTACGTCCGGGCGCAGGCCCATTGCCTGAGCCAGTCAAGCACTCCCTTGAAAGCATGCTGGGTGTCAGGAGAGTAAGTCTCGAGGCCCTTGCCATCCTTGTTCTCGACATAGCCGTAGGCGAGATGGCGCCACTTCTCCTCGCCGTAGTCGAGATACCACTGGTCGAGCAGGGCAACAGTGCTGTAATAGATTGGTTAGCCACCGCAGTAAAACTACAGAAAATTGGTTTAACCCACCATTCGTCACCGGACCGCGACACAACCTTGTTCTCAGGCTCGGAGTAGGCAAACGCCTCGCCGCTCTTGATCAGCTGCTCTCTGACCTTGGGCTTGGCAACCTCGACTTTCTCCCCCTTAAACTCACCGACCTTCATCACGCCCTGGTAGAAGCCCTCCTTGTATGCGAGCTCCTTGGCCTCGAGAAGTTGCTTGGCATCCTTGGGGGAAGCAATCTTGAGCTTCTTGACCAGATAAGGAGCCAAAAGGTCGGATGTCGGTGTTTGGATGATGGGGGTGATTTCCAGCTCGGCCCACTCCTTCTTGATGCCGTAGAAGTCGGCCTTTTTGGCGAGCTCGGTCACCATGGCATAGTCATCCGGCGAATCAGACGGCACAGATGTCACGACACCCGTGCCCTTGGTTGCGAGGACGGACTCCATGGGAAGAACGCGCACCTGGGGGTGGAAGCTAAGAGGCGCGTTCACAAGGGTCCCGATGAGGTCAGAACCCTTGATGTCCGCCGCCTTCTCCGGCACACCCTCCTTCTCGAAGATGCCCTGGTATGCCATATTCTTGGCGGCCCTCTCGGTGATTACGAAGTACTCCTTCTCAGACGCCTTGAAAATGCCATAGCTCAGGCTTGGACCGACGAAGCAGCACACCTGGCCATACATGGTCTCAGGCCTGAGGGTCGCGGGGCAGAGGTAGACCGACGCATCCTCGGGGATCTTGCCCTTGAGGGCTTCGGCGGCCTGGGGGGCCCACTCCAGGACCTTGAGCTTCAAGGCGGTATACTCCTGGGGCAAAACACCCTCGCCTTCACTCCGGTCATGGTCCATGCACGGCTGGCCATCCTTGATGGAGTAAATGGTGTACCTCTTGCCGAATTTAACCTTCTCCAGCTCCTTCAGACGGTTCATCTGCCACCGCACGAAGGCATCGTAGTACGGGTTCGCATCGGTCGTGACAAATTGGCGGCGCCAATCGACGCGCGCACCAAAGTTTATCAGGTCCTTCTTGCACTCTGGCGGGAAGTAGTGCAGCCAATGTTGCGGATCGGCAAACTTGTGAATCTCGTCAAGAGGGATCCCGACCGAGTTCAGGATCTGCCACTGGTACTTGGCCTTGACCGTCTTTGCGGCGGCCTTGCCCTTTTTGGCGTTGAACTTGGTCAAGTCCTCCTTTGCCGCCTTAGGCGCCGCATCGGCTGGAGCCGAGTCGACCTCCTCCTCCTCCGCCTTGTAGAGCTCAAAGTTCTTGCCGAACATGCCGACCTCTTTGACAAGCTTGTCGGCAGAGGCCTTGATAGGAAGACCGGTGCAGTGGTAGCCGAGGGGGAATAGGGCACGCTTGCCCTGCATCCTGGCGAAGCCGGTGTGAAACTCGATCTTGCTGACACTGAAGGCATGGCCGGCGTGGAGACGGCCGTTCATGTAAGGGTAGGCGATGGTGCCGAAGAACTTGGGGAACTTCTCACGGAGCTCGTCGGCACTGATAGAGTCGAGGGGGAACTCGGAAATGGAGGGGGCATCGACCTCGAAAACGCCGTCCTGCTGCCATTTCGCTTGGTACTTCTTCTCGATCTCGACGAGACTGTCGCGCTTTTCGGTGCCCTTTAGCTCCTTGGTCTTGGAGACGGCGAGGTCGGCCATAGCCTTGGGCAGTGCCGTATCGGCCATATTCACTCGGGGTCTGTTGTATTCAAAGGATTGGCTGCGTATCTCGCTCCCAACGCCGCCAGGAACAGCAAATCGGGCCGGTGTCGCGTGGTTGTATTCGAGTCACGGTAAATTTTGAGTGACTCCGCTGTTTTTGGCGGGCTCTCTCCTCCAGATGGAGGGGCAACGCGGGGTTGATTTGGGTTCCAGGGGTGTGTGCAAGAGGGGCGCGTGGTTAGCAACGAGTGGATTGCCTTCGGGAAGATTTGATTGAAGGAAAAAGATGGGGCCAGAGTTTGGACCGTTTCGAGCCATATGCACGGGCCACATTATGGTGGTCTCAACGCCCAGGCCGATTTTTCTCAGTTTCCAATCCCGCGTCTCACATCGGCAACTCACTCAGATAGTCACGATTGGGTCACCCCGAATTCATGCCCGCCATGTTTCCCACACTTGTACGGCGGCTAGCGCAAACCGCTAGAGTACAGCTGAACGCGGCCGGCACCCACTCGACATACAAACTCAAAAAAGTATGGCCGCCCGACATCAAAAACATGACGTCGCAACAGCAGCTGCGTTTCGAGAAGAAGTACAAGCGGAGACTCAAGCTCGCTACGGCCCGGCCACGGTGGGACAAGTTCGTCCAGCTAGCCCAGCTATGCACAATGGGGTGTAAGATGGATGCTACCTCGGTGAATGTCTTGAGAGTACTAACTCTTCGTAGTTGTCCTCACATACGTCGTACTCTTCATGGACTGGAAGGATGTCCCCACCCCATTTGATCCGGTGAGAGCCGCTCATGTCTGTTTCCTTTGCAGCGGAAATCTAACACGCCGAAGGTCCGAGAGAGGTTTTTTAGTTTCTTCGGTGTCTTTACCGAGGAATCAAGGAAGCTCAAGATGAAGGATAGGCCTGCCGCTCAGCCGGCGAGCAAGGAGTGACGCATGCCAACAGCCTGCGGTCTCTGCTACCCCTCTCACCCCTGTATCATACTTGTTCCACCACACGGAGTTTGGCGTTGGATACCCGGCAATACTGGCACGGCGATTGGCCGTGACGAATGCAGAATGCCGGACTCGGCCTCACAAGTCGTTCCCGACCTGATTGTAGGCCGCCGTGTGTCGCCGCCGGACCGGGCCAAAAGTGCCATGCCGCCCCAGCGCGAATCCTCATTGCAAAAAACTGTGACCATGCCTCCCTGCAACCGTCACCTTCCATGCCACACCATCCCACCCATCCCCAACCCAGCGCCCAGACTCCCGCCCAGCCCCCCACCACTACGGCCTTCATTCACCGGCCTCTTAGCCACAGTCCCCTGCGCCCTCACACCAGCAACAATGCGCTCCATATTCGTCTCTATCACAACCCCACCCACAATCATCTCACCAAGCGTGGAATGTAGGGTCTCGTAGTTGAAGATAAGGTCGAGCTCGCAGACGTTCTCGAACAGGCGGTCGAGGGCCTCGACATAGACCTGGATCAGGTCGATCAGAGCCAGCGGCGACTCGGTCGACGTCGAAATGACGATGAAGTACAGCGTCGCGTAGTTGCGGTACGTCACCAGCGACGGCACGTCGCTCTGCTCCTGCCCGCCGGCCGCGCTGCTCGTCGTCGACGAGGCGGCGAGCAGTGGCGGGAGCGGGAGGAAGTTGCACGACCCGGGCGGGCGGTTGGAGACGAGCGTGAAGATTTCCGAGATGAGGCGTTGTTGGATCGAGGTGTCCTATTGAGGGGGGGATGGAGGGGTTAGTGGGCTGGATTGGGGACGTATTGGGGTGGGTTGTGTGGGAGGGAGGGACGGACGAGCTGGGTGTAGAACTTGGTTAGGCGCGGCTGGCCTTGGCCGTTGAATACGAGGAAGGCGTTGATCATGGTTTGGAGGTTTCTGGGCTGAGATGGTGGGCTATCGTGTGGCCATGCCTTTTTGTTGGGTCGCGTTTCGAGTCTACAAATTAGAGTCGCGAGCTTCTGTTCCGTTCCTGATGGGACGGCGGGGGGGATGACGTGCCAGAGCTCAAATAAATGTGGCCCGTGCACGACAACTGTGTTGTCTGATTGGTTTACACCCTTGGGGTTGGACTTTGCCTGCCGGGAATTGACACTGAAGTGGGGCCCTGCTGCATTCTATCTGAAGCTCCGGCTCCGTTCGTTCAACTTGCACCTGCTTCCCCGCGAACTCCAACGACAACACTGGGTTATGATCGTCTGATTCTCTGCATTACCCGGCAGGGCGGCATGCCAAAATATTAAACCCGTTTTCTTTTACCCAATAAACCGAACTATTTCCATTCAATTGCATCGATTTGCAAGCTCCCGACCATGGCGCCCTCGAATGCTTCCAAACTTGCCCGGGTCGCCTACCGTGGCTTGCAGACCACACGAGTCTCGCGCATGACCATCCCGGGCGTCTATGCGGCGCCCGCGATCGTACGCTATGAATCCAGGCCTACGCCCTTTCTCGCAACCCGTCGGTTCATCTCAAACAGCCCCAGCCGTAAGGGCATCACACCGGACGACAAGGCACCAAAGCCCGTGGAAACCCCCCCTGTAACTAAAACCCCGGCCGACATCAGTGATGCCGAATACCACACGGTCGCGGACGAATATCTCGACAAGCTTCTCACCCACCTAGAGGTGATGCAAGACCAGCGGGAGGACGTCGATGTCGAGTTCTCAGTAAGCCACCCACATCTCGAACTCTCTCCGCGCACTAACCACCTCTAGGCTGGCGTCCTGACTCTCAACCTCGGCGCTGAAGTCGGCACCTATGTCATCAACAAGCAGCCGCCTAACAAGCAGATTTGGTTGTCGTCCCCCAAGACGGGCCCGAAGCGCTACGACTACGTTGTCTTCGGCGAGGGGCAACACGAGAAGCAGGACACGGCGACGGGCGACTGGGTGTATCTTAGGGACGGTTCTACCCTGAACGATCTGCTCAAGAAGGAGGTTGGCATCGACCTTGGGGTGTCTGACGCTGAGCTTAGTGGCTAGCGGCCCTAGGCGGCGTTTCGGATAGGCTCTGGCACGTATTACCGGTTGGGATTTGGGAGCTGTGTTTTGATATTCATTGAGGTATGTTCAGCGGGTTAGTTCAGGTGATGATGGGTCCGATTCCTAGACGGACGAGCGAGCTATCCGGTCTGGCGGGGGGTTCTGGTGCTGAACCTGTAAGATACTAGGTTTATTTCATGCTTCAGAGCCTGGTTTTCTCGTCCTTTACTCCGCATTTGCGGCCCGTCGAGTCATCAGTTACGTTGAGTTTAATCGATCCATGATGTTTCGCAAAACTCCTACTCCTTACCGTTCTTGAGTTACAACCCTAACCCTACCAAACGTAGTTGGACCGATTGTTTCTCAACGCGCCAGAAGTTGGCTCATAGAGAAACTCACAACTACATGCTACTTACGTCCAGCCATCAATGCTATAGCTGAGATGGACCAGCAAAAAAAAGGCAAGACTCTTGTCCGGTTGCGCCAATCAACCATCTTCACCCCAGGGCCGCCGAAGCCTCAGCGACCTCTGGTCATGAACATGACACTCATGCTTTAGTTTATAGTTTCCTATGGATTGTACGCGACGCTCGCTTTAGCAACTACCTCTAGAGAGTTACTAACGGTAGAGTCGAACAGCGATTTTGCTTTCGAACCCGCTTTACTCAAGCAACCGCCACGCCTGTCAGTGTTACTGGTACCATTCAAGATAAGTTCGCCGTCTCCGCTTACAGCCTTCTATGATGTAGAAGCTTCTCGAAACTCTCGTCCGCCGTCTCCTGTCTTTCATACGGAGGTGGTTCGAATCCTGGTTCCCGGAGTGGAATCTCCCCTCCCAACTCATCCTCAAAAGGCAAAAGGAAGGTTGGGACGATGAGTGCGAGGTCGAGAAGGCAGCCCACGCCAAACTGCGGCCGTTGCAAGGAATCTTCGTCTCAAGATTCTTTGGAGAACTCCGCTGTATTAATACACGAGCCATTCTCTTGTCAGACATTGGCGGTGCATGTCTGGTCACTCCCGCGGGATCCCTCCTCGAAATTCATACCCGCGTCTATGACGTCAGCAACACCACGTATGTGAACCCCAACTCGATGGTTAGAAGGCCAGAATAATAGTCTAAGCCACAGTTCCAAGAGAAGGTTTGATAACACAACGATGCACGCGCTGTTGGGGTTCACCACTCCCACAACTTGTGCCGACGGTGAGTGGTCTGGACGGACAGGGGCCCGTCTTGTGCTATTATTCCATAGATCACTAAACAAACAACACCGGCGAGTGGGCTTGTCAGCGCTATTGAAATTTTGCAAGGCTAATGGAGCCACATGCTACCCTAGACTTTAGGTTTACCCACTTGGTTGGGTTTGTACATACATGCTTGCTCGAGGGTGTGAGTAAGCCGCGCTGCAATGCCTTGGCCAGAAGGGGCTGAACGGCCCACGGAGATGAGTAAGGCCCATTTGCGACCCGACGAGGCGAATATTCCAGTGTGTTGGACTAGCTGCCTACCGTCGATGCTACTTCGCTCAACGTCCTACTCGGACAAATGCAGAGAGAGAGTCAGCACCCACACGCCCACATCGAGCGCCATCTTACCCTACAGCGGGACACGAGCTTAGCGAGCCGAAGTGGCTAAATCTATGACCTGTCCACGAAATGTACTTATAGAGCGTGACCGCCCTCACCATGGCACGTCCAAGAATGCAGATCGCCACTCCCGTCCAGCACTTCCCCTTGAACACCAAGTGACAACAAGACAAGATGGTCGGCCTGATGAAGTTCTTCGCCTCCGCGGCTCTTCTTGCCCAGGGTGCTCTGGCCTCTCCGACGCTCGCCACTAGGGGCGAGGGAATCCACCTCTTCAACTGCCGGCCCTTTGGCGGCGCTGGTGTCCCACAGACCTGGCTTTCCATTGTCGTGGTACGTGAATAACCAAGCCAGTCCAGAGCGGCCGGATCACCCGGGCAGCGTGGTCATGATACTTACCCGCCTCCTCGTGCCATAGTACTGCGCCAACGACTCGGACTGCAGCAACCTGGGTTACAGCCCCCCTTCGGACAATGTCTGCGTCAAGGGGACCTCGTCGTCGTCCGAGAGATACCATGTCTGGGAGGGCGGCAGCCAGTCGTGCACTTTCCCCACCGGGGTGACCTTCACCTGGAACATCCCGTCGAGTGCCCAGTCTCAGCCTAACTACTCTTCGGTCGGGTACGTTTTTTCTCTCTAGCGTTATGCGTTTGGATTATTGGTAACCGGCTGACCCTCCGTTTTCATAGCTCCGGCTCCAACGGCTACAGGAGCTTCGCTGGATTTAAGGACGACCATTCCGCCGGGCCCAGCTATAACTACCACAGTTGCGAGAAGATCTACTACTACGTCTAAACGGAGGGATGAAGGACTATCGCTACATGTATCCACTTCTCTACGCTACTTAATAGCAGTTTCCGGAAACGGGAAATTTGACGCGAAAAATGACATTAATCTGGCCGGGCTAAAGTGATTACATTATAATCCCCCTTCCTAAGTACCTATCTAGTAGTCCGTGGGTAGTCCGTGGTGGTATCCGACCCCTCCTCAGCCCTTGTACTTTACACTTTCCCTCTTCTCTCCAGCTTTCGATTAGCAGAATTGAGTAGTACCAGAAGCGCCTCTTGCCTCGCCTACGTATTGCTCGTCCCTCACAGTGAGCTTGGGTGCTCAATATTGAGGATAATGCACCCCGACTGTACCAACACGTTAGGAACTCTCATAAACGACTCACTAGCGATGTTGTAACGCACCGAATGTGTGAACGAAGCCGATCAGGACGGGCAACAGACTGGATACGGCCAGGATTTGCCCCAAACCCCAGCCGTCCTTGAAGCTCCGAGCCCCAATGCTCCTTGAGAGCTGCTCGCGCTGCGCGTGATAATACCACAACATGACAGCCGATCCGGCCATGAGTGCCACGACGTCCAATAGTCCTAGGATATCCACCCACCGGCGATACCGCGGCTCCGTTTTGGACAGTCTGTGGAGTTCCCGGGCTCTTTGTAACATCTGTGCCCTCTGCTTGCCGTTGATCGGATGGTTTCCACGGTTCCCCAAGATGGGCTGCTCATTCCGGCTTATAACCCACGGGATAATAACGATAGAGATGGTCAAACGCATTGCGCAGAAGCCCACTAGGAGAGCAAGAGCGATGATAACGTCCCGAATCGATAGAGCTCCATAGCCGCAAAAGTCGTCCCAGAACTCCTCAAAGTCGAACGGCGACACCGGGCCGTCTCCGTTGATGTGATATAGGAATAGGAAGATGACTAGGGCGACAAACGCTACAACTGACAATGAAAGCACAAAGCCCGTTGCGAGGACACGCTTCCGACTTTGGCGGCCGGCCTGGCCGTGATGCATTGCTTTGTGCTTTGCCCGCTCGACTCGGCGGATGCAGGCTCCCACGCGGTAGAACCAGACGCAGATGGTGAGGGCGTAAACCAGCACCCACAGCTCGAGGATCAGGTCCTTGCGGGAGGTCACGCGAACGTTGCCGGCGACGTAGTTGTAGAAAATAGCAAAGGGCAAGGCGAGGGAGAAGACAGCCGCGCCGTCGGAGAAGCCGCTGAAGGAGATCTTGACTGTGGTGAAGAGGTCGCCGAGCAAGGAGCGGGACGAGGAATGCTTGAAGGGGTCGGGGTTTCGCGGCTTGGTGCGGCCGAGCCTGTGTTTCAAGGCGCCAAAGAAGGCGATGAGAGAGTAGAAAACACCAATGGCCAAGAGGGATACGTAATAGATAAAAACCTAGGGCCATGTCAGTTGCAGGGGTCAGGTTAGGTATGTGAATGTATCAGGTATTGAGGTGTTCTTACCCCTGGACCGTTGACATCGCCTAGCTTATCCCAGTCGAAGCCCAGGTCACAGACCTTTTGCTTGCATGCACGACTCGGTGCGTGTATGACATGGTCGTAGTACGGTATGTCCAGCGGCAGCGAGTCGGTTGCAGAATGTAATGCAGCTCCGGTCAAGTTCAGCTGATCGGCAAGACCAAGGAACTCTGTGAGGGATTCGGTGTAGTTGTATCGGAGAGAACGTTCCCAAGCCAGTATCTCTCCGTACGAGGCCACGGCTTGAAGGTCAGAAGGCAGAGACTCTCGAAAGTATGTCTCGGTGGCCTGTGCATCCAGCGTCTGGGGCACCCAAAAGGTGACGTTGAATTCGCTGCCGGGCATGGCGTCGATGTCTTCGTAGGACCTCAGGTCAAACCAGGACTGAAGGAATGTTCGGGTGTGGGTGCAGTTGGAACTGAAGTTGAGGGAGGATAGGGGCGGGGGCGTCCAGTTGGGGAAGCTGATACTGGCGGAGGACATGTTGGCGGTGGTGCCCCTGGGGCAGGATGTATCCAAGGCTGCAATGCTATCCCGCAAATCAGGCTGTGATTGAGAATACGAGCGAATATTAGGTAGCTAGGAGTAAGAGGGTGTATTGCGAAGAAACGAAAGCTCCTACCTAAGACGAGGAAGGGAATGGGAGAAGTTGCAAAGTCCATCAGCGTCGCGAGCAGACGGTACTTTAAGCAGGACATCGCGAGGCTCTGCGTGGGGCTAAACGTGGTGGTGCAGAGAGGGCTATGCTGCGCGATGCCTTCCGCCGCCCCCATGGCGTCGTTGTCGTTTCGTGTGGGTGTGTAGGTGCATTTTGTGTGCTTCCCTGAGCGCCAGCAAACCGTCAGCTATGACGGTTTGGCGACATACGGACGACGAGGCTGGCGCTATTTATGTACATAGCTTGCAGGTCGCAGCTGGAGTCGAGCCTTCATTGGCGTTCCCGCATGCTGTGCCACCAGCGCCGCCGACTGTATCTTTCAGCTCTAGAAGGAGCAAACTGAGTGCACGTCGATTTGTGCCCGCGAATGGACGCCTGAGAACCCTACATGATCCATTTTCGTGCAAGATCATCGGTTGACTGTCTTGGTAGAATCCTACGGGCGTCTTCCAGTTCCGGTGAAATCGGGGACATGATATGGACGTCTTGCAGGTATAGCTGTTCGCACGGGCCTGGAGATGGTGTTTCGTGGGTAGCGTTACTATTACATGGTTTTAAACCGTTATGGTAGGTAGGATGGAGGAGGAGGGAGGGAGGAGGTAGGGCATGGTGCCGGGCGGGAACCGCTGAGGACCTAACATGCCGGGAATGCTTCGGAGGTCATGAGCTTTATTCCCGGGCTGTTTCATCAAGCAGTGGCTGCACGGGCGGGTCTGTAAACGCTGGAAGCCCCAATAGTTACGGAAGGTGCGTGGTAGTATACTTGGCTGGGAGTGTGCCACAGCGGGGCCACCAGTTGACATCAGTGGTAGAACAAAGCTCCCGTCGAGCGGGCGAGATTTCTCCATTTCCATGTTGTGCAGCGCTCGAACGTTACGGAAAAGGCACTATTCCCGCCAAAATAGTTCACTTGGTCTATACCGCCCGCAAGCCCATAATGATACCGCAAGCACCTGCGACATCAGCGGCCGCCAGTACAGCATCGTTGTTGACCTATTGAGCGGCGCTAGTGTACCTAGTCTCTCCATAGGTACAAACCTCTCCTTCCTACACACGCACACTATATGATTTGGTCGAGTGCTTAACATCAGCTTGTGAGGCTAGCTATATACCTAGGTACCTAGGTAATGAAGAAAGAAGAAAGGCATTGAAATCAAGCAGGGAGCCAGGGCGCCGGAGCTATCGTTAACCCCGCAAATTCCGACAACCTCCTCCAACGCCGCCTTCTTCACATTCCCAGTTCTTCACGAGTGCTAGGCCGACCTCTGATCATTAGGGTGCTTCCGAATTCGGAAACCACTCTCTGGTTGGCTGGTCGTCCACATTTCTGGAGACCCGAAGGGGACGACTAACGACTTAAACGTGAAACTCGACCCGGACGTCATCTACGGGACCCCGAACCCTTGCAACCGAGTCCTCGGTTTCTGTGTTGCCTCCTGTCGGAAAGTTACATGAGCCCATCCCGACCGCCCGTTTAGGAAACCACTCTCCCACTGGTCCGGGCGCTTACGGCTTGTTGAGACGGCGCCACTATGGGTCATGGCTGTCATGGCTGTCACCACAAAGCGAGCTATGTACGATGGACGGGACGGATGGCAAGGCCGCCGTGGACAGACATAAAAGCCTGCTCCCGCCCCGGCGATATTGAGCAAAAAGACGACAACCATCTCTCACAACAACCCAGTTCAACTCTCAGTTCCAACCCCAACCATCTTCGTCACACACTCCGAGTCGTCAATCGTCACCGAACCTCCCACCCCTTTCCAGCAAAGCCCCCCCTTTCCACCAACACCCCATCCTACCCAAAAACAACCATGTCGGACATCGTCGTCAACCAGAAGCGCAACCTGCCGCTGCTCGCCACGCGCGAGGACTGCGCCGGCAAGACGTTCATCGTCACGGGCGCCAACGTGGGCCTGGGCTTCGAGGCGGCCAAGCACCTGGCGTCGCTGGGCGCGGCACGCGTCGTGCTCGGCGTGCGCAGCCCCGCCAAGGGCGAGGCGGCCAAGGCCGAGATCGACGCCGCCGCCGGCACGGCCGACGCGGGCGTGGTGAGCGTGTGGCCGCTGGATCTGGAGAGCTACGAGAGCGTGAGGGCCTTCGTGCGCCGCGCGGCCGAGGAGCTGGAGCGGATCGATGCCGTGGTGGAGAATGCGGCTTTAGCACTGGCTACGCGTGAGATGGCCGAGGGCCATGTCAAGCCGGTCACGGTGAATGTCTTGAGCACGCTGCTGATGGCGGTGCTGTTGGTGCCGGTGTTGAGGGCCAAGACGGAGAAGGCTGGGGATGGCGTGCCGCCGCGCATCGCTATTGTTACGAGCCGGGCCGGGTTTGAGAACGACGCGCGAACGGGCTGGGAGAAGGTGAAGCAGGATCCGATCAAGGGCATGGATGCCGAGGATATGGTGCCTGTTGTCACGTGAGTTTATACCCCTTTCGTGTGACGTTAAGATTGGGACAGCTGGCTAACCTTGATATAGGTACCCGTTGTCTAAGCTTACCCTCACCTTCGCGGTCCGCCATCTCGCCCGCGAAGTGCTGCCGGTTGAGAAAGGGGGGGTCGTCATTAACCTTATCTGCCCCGGTCTATGCATCACCTCGCTCGGCAGAAATGCCCCGGAGCCGTTTTCGCAGCACCTGCGCGACATGCACAATTTGTGCGGACGGACGGCCGAAGACGGCAGTCGCACGTTGTTGCACGGCGCCATGGCCGGCGTGGAGAGCCACGGCAAGTTGCTTCACTCTTGCGAGGACGGCGAGTAAGTGGTTTCAGTTTCTTGCAATGGAGAACAAAAGTTGACTGACGAATGCCAGGGCCGACGTCCCCGACTGGGTCAAGAACGAGCTCGGGGAGCAGAAGAACGCCTGGGAGGTCGTTGCCAAGGAGCTGGAAGCTATTGAGCCTGGCTGCGTGAGCAAGATGCTGTAGTATGCCGGTCGCCATTTGTGAATGTCTAGAGGAGTAGCTAGGAGAATGTACCGTTTAGTATAGTCTTGAACCCGTCACCTTACACCACCCGTTGCCTTTGAAAACCAACCACACCCGGTCCCATATATCTCTCCCAAAACACCCTCACCCTCACCCCGTGCCATGCCTCAACCCAAGGAAACGCCCCCAGCACGCGCGCTGCACTCTCCCAATCCTCCAGCCCCAACCGCCTCGCCACTTCCCTCGTCCTCACAACCACCCATCCACCCACTCTTTCCTCGGAGTTCGCACAATCCAACACCCCCGACACAACCCCCATAACCAACATCCACAACAAGGCATCCAGCTCCCCCGTCCTCCTTAGAACCCCCAGTCGCCCATCCTCATCCCCATCCCCATCCCCATCACAAACCCGCCCCACCACCTCCCTCGCCACCACGTCCAACCACGGGACCAGCAACCTGGCATTCCCCAAGACACTGGCCCCCCGCCGCGGAGAAAGCTAGCCACAAACGCCACCAGACCGATGCACACGGCGCGCTCGACGGCAGCGGCGTTGGCGGTAACGCTTCCGGCAACACCACCAACCGCGACACCACCATCCCCGGCAGCAGGAGGCCTACTGCAGTCAGCAGCAGCAGCAGCAGCAGCAGCAGCAGACCCGCGCTCTTCTCGGCCAGGCATGGACTGATCCCACTGATCCGGCTCGCCCTCTCCGTATGGTAGGAAATGACCCACCCCCACCGCTCTTTGATACGGTGCCAGCAACGCCTGCAGGCGGTAGCCGAGCAGGATGAAGGTGTCGTGGACGGCGGCGCTGGCGAGTTTGCGGGCTGGCTGTGGGGTGGCGGTTGCGGTGGAGAGGAGGCGGGACGTATGGAGGGCGGAGTGGAGGAGGTGGGTTAATTGGGGGGTGAGAGGTAGGGTGGGGAATGGGGGTGGTGGTGAGGATGAGGTTGCCGGTGGATGCGGGGGGTTGGGGGGTGCCTCGTCGAGGTGGGGGATGGGGTTGCTCGAGAGGAGTTGGATGGCTTCTTCTAGTGCGAAGCGGGCGGGCGTGCCCAGGTTGAGCCAAAATTCAATGTCAGACCTGGGGGAGACAAAATGTGAGCCGAGTTCATGGCACGGTCTGCTTGTGTGTTCAGGGGCCATGGGGAACAAACATACCGGAGGATCTTGCGCGCCAGATCCGGACAGTTCTTGGCAAACTCAACGAGGCCGCCGCGCATCTGGAGCATGCGCTGTATCCCGTCGAGATGCACCAGACCGCGGTGGAACTCGCCCTGTTGGCGTTCGTACAAACCCAAAATCAACACCGTCGTCATGGTCTCGGTCGACGCAGCATCCTTCCCGCCGAGGCGGGTGTTTATGAGCCGAAGCGCCAGACCCAGATGCCGCATCCTCGCGTTCCAGTTATCTTGGCCGACGGCAGGACAGGCGTGTGAAAGGGCTGGGAGCCCGGGGCATGTGGAGAAGAACACAGCCATGGCTCCGTGAAAGCCTGCAGCTTGTTTAGTAACGATGACATGTGTGGTAATGGTGACTGTATGGCAACTTGCACGCTTCGTCTTGAAACAGCGGTTGGAGGCACCACGTCTTGGGTTCTGAGCTGTAATCGAGAGCGAGGTCCAGTTCGGGAGCGTGTCGAACACCGTCCAGGAAAGATACAGCTAGGGGGGACGCAGTCAGTAGGCTGGGGAGCGAGTTAGACAAGTAAATGCTGCTCAAGATCTTACCCATTTGAACAAAGGCAAGCCCGTTGGATCCGTTGTTTTGCTGCATGTGGGTTGGGAGAGCGGACAGGCATCTCAGAGCAAGCATCGGCACGCTGCCACGGGTTTCAATGAACTTGGGCTGAACCAGGGATGTGGCTTGCGGAGTTTTTGCCCTCGCTGCTTTGTTCAACAACGCCTTCTTCGACGGTCGTGAAATCTTCTTTCCGGCGTTACGGCCGATGGCCACATGGCTCCGGATCCGTTTTCTCGTGGTGCCATCGATGGTGCCGCTGTTGTCGACGAATTCGAACTTCATTCTGTACAAGTTATAACTGTATAAGTTACACTGGTACGCCGGATACCATAGGTTATCGTAATTTGTTGTCTTAAAGACAACAGTTAAGAACCAGGAGTAGTTGAGCCCTTGATCGTGTAAATCAGGAGCGAGCGGAGAGGGAGCCGGAGTTAACGGGGACAGCGTGATTGGCCGAGTGCTCGTGCATGGACACCGGTACCGGGTAGGGGACAAGGGGCCAGCGGTAGTCCACTCCCCCCATGACTGTTGCTGTCGTTAGGGTTGTACGGTGTATATGGAGCAGAGTTTCAGCCAGGAGATCACGAATGTCGAGGCAGTACCGGACCTCCAATGGATGAATCTCATGAAGGGAGTCGAGAAACCTAGGACCACCCTGGTATATTCCCCATTCTACAACATTGAACTTAAACACGCACTATCCCACCCTTGTCTCATATAGTCATACATCATCCCTCGTCTACTCCTCCCCCTCACCCCGGCACACCTATCGCATACGGATACCGCCCCTTCCAACGATCCCACCAACTCGTCCTCTTCGCCGCAGCCGGACGCCCCATCCGCTCCAGACAAATGGCCCGATTATTCCTCCGCCTGCGGTCCGGACAGCGACAGCGACAGCCAATCGCGCCCTCGCTCTCCTCGGACCAACCCGGGTCCCTCCCTCCCTCCGCCAGTGCCTCATTCCCCGGCAGCTGGCCCTCACCGGGCGCATTGCCGGGGCACTGAAAAAACGGCTCGTGGTGGTAGCCCAGATCCGAAAAGTGGTGCAGCTCCCCGGGCGCCAGCAGCAGGTGGGCGGCGAGCGAGTGCACGGGGGCGTCCCCCCAGCGCTCGTGGTAGAACCCCCCGCGGGCGTCGAGGTGGCGGAAGAGGGACTGGTAGGCGTCGCCGCGGAAAAAGTCGAGCGAGGCGATCTCAAAGTTGCTCCAGTAGTGGCACAGGCTCCAGCGGTCGCCGGCGGCGGTGGTGTGCGGGGCGCGGAGGAGGAGCCCCGCGAGCTTGCGCACCGGGTAGGGCTGCAGGTACCAGGGCAGGGGCACGTCCAGCATGGCGTTCCAGGATGGGGACTTGGGTAGGTGGTGGGCGCGGCGGAAGGTGTCGACCTCGCGGAAGAGGGTCGGGCACGTGTTGGGCTCCTCCCACAGGGCGATGGTGAAGCCGTACGTCTTGCCGTGGCGGGCCATGGCGGCGAAGGGGTCGTAGGTCACGGCGCAGGTGTAGCGCACGCCGGGCTCGAGGCGCCAGTACCACTTGAAGGGGGCCAGGGCGGGCTGGGTGTAGAAGGCGCCCGAGTAAAAGCGGCACATGTGGTGGTAGGACTCCTTGCCGCCGTTCCAGACGCCGGCGGCGGCCTGGCGGGCCATGGACTGGCGGGCGGTGGTGGGGTCGATGCCGTCCGGATAGGACCAGTCCGCGGCGGGTATGGTGTCGAAGATGGCCTTGCCGCTGACCGAGGCGTTGAGCTCGCGGACAAAGTCCGGGTCCCAGGGCTCGTTGTTGAGGAAGACGACCGGGTAGTTGAACCACTGGTTGAACTGGGCCTCGATGTTCCGGATGGTCTCGCGAGCCTCGTCCAGCTCGGAGTTGCGGGCGAGCATGACGAGGGCGGCGCTCTCGCGAGGTTGCGCGGCGGCGACGCGCGGGTCTTGACATTGCCTGGCGAAGGGGGCGTCGAGGTCCTCGGGGGGCAGGGGGATGTCGTGCATGGAAATGTGCACGAGAGCTTCGACAAGGCACAGCACGATCACGACTGCGGTGGCCCTGAGGAGGAGACGGTAGCGGCGCGCCAGGCGTCGAGCCCGCCGGGAGACGGCAACGGCCAGCGCTGACAAGGCCTTCATTTTGACTGCATGTTGGAAGGTGGAGGTTGGGGGTTGGAGATGAGGTGGGATTTGAAACTGGGTGAAAGTTGGAGAAAACCCGGGGAAGAGGGAGCCGTTGCTGCTCAGTGTGACTCTGTGAGACGCGAACTAAATCTTGGCATCAGACAGGGTTGGGAAGGCACAGCAAGGCACCGACATACTTTTCAGGGGCTTTCCAGGGGGGCTGCTGACGCGCTGACGTGACGTGACGTGACGTGACAACGACAGTTCAGTTGTTGAGTGTCTCTGTCTCTCAACAGCCTGGAACTCGTACAGATATATTACCTCGGTACCTGCACTCTCACTCTCTTCTATCGAATAGTAGTCCCCCCCGGCAAGTCGTCCAAACCCAGCCTCTTGAGCCAACCGGCAGAGACCTTGGCTTTGAGTTGCTCAATGGCCTCTATCGTGCGGGGCCGTATCGATTCGTGTTCGGCCCGCATCCGCGCGGAGGCCTTGCGCAGCATATCCGCCGTGTCCTCTATCTCGGGGAAGGTGGCCATTCTCAACACCACGGTATCTCTGTCGGCGTCCCACGCGAGGTCCCACCACGCCGATTGGCTTTCGTCGAGGCTGCTGGCGCGCTCTTGCAAGCTCTCTTGCAGGGCACAGACGTGTAGCATCCTCGTCGCCATGCCTGCCAGGATACGGTGCTGGATCGCCAAGGAGGAGAGGAGAGAGTCAAGCGTGTCGAGGGCGCGGTCAAGAGTCCGGGTTCGCTTCACGATCCCGTCCCTGTTGTAGTGACCGGCCACACGCTCGGACGGAGAGAATCCGCCTCGCGCCTCGACCACCTCCTTCACACGGGCCTTTACCTCTTTCGCCTTGGCCGCGAAGGCCGACAGGAAGGTTTCGGCATCGCAAATGGCGCCGTGAAGGCCATGGAGGCAACCGCCGCTGTCGTCGCACACGGTCTTGGTGGATCGGGCCCAGTAAGGTAGATGATGTAGATGGTTCTGGACGACGGACTCTTCTGAGGCATGCTCGGGGCATCGGCCGTCGGCGACCGCCTCCAACAGATCCTGAGAGAAACATAACAGAGTGTGGTCTGTTTTCAGGCCTGAATGAAGTCCAGCCTTGTCCTTTCGATAAGGGTGCACCCGGGCAAAGAAGGCCTTGGTCTGGTATGCTTGTACCGTCGCGTTCCACGACACTGGTAAGCCGGCGAGGAGTCCGGGGAGGGTCTCGTGGGCTGGGAGTTGGCGTCTGGCATGTCGGAGGAGTTGCGTGGACGATGGAAGTCGAGAGGACCCGAGCGTCGGAGCCGAAGAGCCGCTCCCGCCGCCCCCCTTGCCCGGCCTTTGGCTTGGCCCATAGCTTTCGCTATTTGTGATGCGCCACCAGAAGGAGTGGAGCCACTCGAGGGCGGTGTCTGGCCACGCCACCGCTCTGGAGTAGTAGAGTTCCCCCCAGAGATCCCTTGCACTCGCCAGGGCGATAAGCACCAGGCTTGGCCCGGGCCTGTGTGCGATGAGCGACGGTTTTTCGGGGTTGGCAAGGGACCGCAGGGCGTCCCTGAAGGCGCCGTAGTCGTTGTGGTCGCGGCCTAGGCCGAAGACCAGCAGGTCGGTGGTAGCATGGACTAGCACCGGCCAAAGCTTCTCGAGCAGATCCAACGTGAGCGTAGTGTTGGCCATATCAACGACAAACGGCTCGTTCTCAGCCTTGATGACCTTTGTTCCTGTTATTTCCTTGCGGTACTTTGCGTCATACCCTACTACCGCGCGGACCTGCGGGAGAAAGGACGCCACGCTGACCCGAACCAGACCGGGCGCGTCGAGCCGGAGGGTGATGTTGGAGGTGCGGCGGGGGAGGCGGATGTCGAAGGACGCATTGGTGTACACTTCGGCCATGGTCACGACGTCGGCGATCGGGAACGGTATAGCGACTATCTCGACGTCCTCCGGATGCAGGCTCGATATCGGAATGTTGACGCGTGGGTCCCCGTCCCAGCTACCCTGCATTGCCCCCTGACCATAGGGCCCCAGACAGAACCAGGCGCAAATGGCGGTCGCGGTGGTGGCAAGGGCGAGGAAGGCAAGAAGCGCGTGCCGATGTCCCCATGCGCCTCCCACTCTTTTCTCTTGGCCCACGCCTAGTTGTTCTGTTTCTTTGGACGCGGAGTGGCTAGCACTGCTAGAGCGGAGGGTGCTGCGGGGCTCGTACAGTCGGGCCGGCGCCGTGTCCGCGCCGGCCTTGTCCTGGATGGGACTCGTGGGAGCGTTGGTGGTGTCGTCTTGGTGATTAAGGTCGCCATTCTCATGGGACTCATGTCCACAACGACCGGCGCGCCGACAACTACGGCGGAGCGGCCGGTCCAATTCCGAGGAGAGCATGGCCACTGTCGTGGTTGGCTGGCAACTAAGAAGACGGGAAGACGTTTTAATGCGGAAGCGTAGCTGCGCGCTGGTGGGCCGAGCGAGGAGGGAGCGTAGGCAGAGCAGACTGGACGTGAGATAATCAAACACACAGAAGAAAGAACCGGGAACGAGATGGGGAACGAAATGGGGAACGGGACGGGGAAGGAGATGGGGAATGAGAGCTGCTGCAGAGCCATGCCCGCGTGAACAAAGGGGTGGCCATTGACGGCTCAGGAGTCAGGGTGGGCATTCAAGACACAAGACTCCCCGTCACTCGCTGCCGGATTTGGTAATTGAACGGCGTCAATCAAACCAGCAAAGACAGTGTGGACTCTCACTGGGTACTTCGTAATGATGGGAATATTATACTTAGGTAGGTAGTTAGCTGTTGTCTAAGTGGCACTTTTGTGTCCAGAGTCCGGCCTCATCCGGCCTCCAGCACCGCCGCCACGGCGCACACATTCACCATGGATTATTTTGGCCCGGATCACGTCAGAATAACAGAAATGCCGGTTTGCTCACGCCGTTTGCTACAGAGTACCAAGTTAAACAGACTAGCCCAGCCCCCGTCTGGGCACCAAGAAAAACAAGAACAAAGGGACATGGAAGGAGACTACTCCGTACAGTGCACGAATCCCTTCGTCTCTAGCTAGATAGACTGGGAATGCATTTCCTCGCGTCTGCGGCGCCAGTCTTCCACCCAAGACGAGATTCCTCTGGCATCAATCAGGAGATCGGCCACGGCGTCGGGACTCCCGCCAATGTCCGAAGACAGGATGGTCAGCCGCTCCTCCATCGCAGCCGGTGCGAGGCCACCTGGGCCACCACGGGCCTGACGGATCTGTTGCGAAACCAGGTCATCACCACCGACAACGACTGCCTTTGATGTGCCGATGCCGGAGGTTGGACTGGGAGCGGAATGGTATGCATCGAGGTACTGTTTGTTACTTACGCAGTAGGTAGTCATCACGCTGGTTAACCGCGCTACATGTACGCGCCGCCGAGATAGTCAGCCTCCATGTGGAATTGCCGTTGTCAGTTGAGTCGAGTTCCACATGAGCCAAACACACTGATAGCCCGCAGCGAAGTCAGAAGCTTCGGTACCTGAGCTTCGGTGGCTTCGGCCTGACAGAAACTTAGATATTCCTGGCAAGCAACCCTTCCTTTGCTGCCACAAGAACGACCAAAGCAGCTGTAGGTCGAGAAACCCCCAAACTAACAGTTTCCAGGACAGCCCGGAGACCTTTGAGTCAACAAAGAGGCATTGCATCAGCTATAGCAAGCGAGAGTCCAAGCCCTTCTGCTGTCAGTCCATTCAGCGAGGCCACCAACCACCGCAACGCCCAGTCCAGCCAGCAGCTAACAGAACCCCATACCACTCAACACACCGAGCCCTCCCATAAGCCCCCTTTCCCCAGCAGCCATCAAACATCACCCACCCACCCACAACGACCACACCTCCCAGCACCCTCTCACAACGCCACCTCCTCCCCAAACCCGAACCCCCCCCGAAACACAACCAAGCCCTCGCCCCTCGCAAATGCCACCGCCGTCCCCTCCACCAGCGCAACCGGCAACCGGGCAGCCGCCCCGGCCGCCCCGGCGCCCGGCGGGTACCACGTCGGCGGCACAAAAAAGTGCCGCATATAACAGCGCGGCATCCCCCCCTCCCCGACACCAACCCCAACCTTCACCGAACACACCCAGCCCTCCCCATCCAAAAAACACACTCTCCCCACCCCACCCACCACCACCACCCCCAGCAACGCGCGCACCGGCGCCGTCCCCAGCGCCGCCGCGCTCAACACCCGCACCCGCGCCTCGCCCACCCCATCATCCGAGTCCCCCGCCACATCCACATCCACCACCGCCACGCCCAGCGGGTGGCACCCGCCGCAAGGCGGCGGGCGAAAGACCAGCCGCGCGAGGAGGCCCCGGCTCTCCGTTGGTGAGGCGGGGCCGCCGAGCCAGGGCGGGTTGGCCCAGGACCCGCCGTACCCGTGGGGAGGGGCGCCGTGCAGTGGGACGGTGGCGTGCGTGGCCAGGGAGTGCCAGTGGAGGAGGTGGATGTGGGTTGGGGTGAGGGCGAGGAGGAAGTTGGGGTTGGTGGGGTGGCGGGTGTAGGATGTGCCCGGGGGGTAGGGTGTGGTGGTGAGGGGGGTGCCGTGTGGGAGGGCGAGGAGGGTGAGGGTGGTGGGGGTGCGGATGAGGGCGGTTGTGGCGGTGGGGCTGAGGAGGGCTTGGAGGATCATGGTGGTGGTGGCCTCGTGGTGGAGGAGGGTGGTGGTGGTTATGAGTTGGGTTGGGGGGTTGGGGTTGGGGTGGTGGTGGTGGTGGTGGTGGTGGTGGTGGTGGTGGTGGTGGTGGTTGAATGAAAGGTGGGTGATGGTGCAGTCTTGCTTGGTGAACATGAGGAGCAGCTTGTGGCTCTCGTTCCAGTATAGGCAGTTCACCATTCCGCCTAGGCAGCCCACCTCCCCCCTGGGAAGCTCGGGTCGGAGTTGTTGGATTTCAGTCCCCGTGTTCGCGTCCCACGCTTCCACTGCCCCGCCGTACCGCCCAACAAAGAAGAGGTGGCCTTCCGTCGGGTGGATGAAGGATATGTCTCTGCGTTGACGCGGCTCAGGGAGGGGGGGTTGCGGTTCGACCGGTGCCTCGCTCGGCAGGCTGCAACTGGAAAGGTCTGCTGTCTTGAGCACCGAGGGCTCCCAGACATTACAACAATGACCGCGGATGTCAAAGAGCCGGCTGTTGTCAGACGAAAAGACCAGGTTAGACAGCCTAGGGTTTAGGTCTGGCTGTTGGATGCGGTATAACGGCTGGAGGGTTTCCAAGATAAAGAAATGGATAACGCCAACCTCGTCCCCTGCCGCAAGCAGCCGACCGTCGGAGGTGGCAGCGAGGTGATAGACGCGGTGTGAAATACGGGATTGTCTGGTTTGTTCAAGCGTTCGCGGGTGGTAAGTGGCTACCCCCCAGGCACCAGATATGGCGAGAAGCCCGGCCTCGGAAGTTGGGTGAAATAGGAGGTCGAAATGGGAGCGTGCTCGTGCTCGTGCAAAACCAACGGTGTCTTCGGGATCCTGTTCCGGCTCGATGATCCCGATCATTTCCCGACGCTCCATATCCCACAAGACAACCGATGAATCTAGGTAGAGAGCAGCGGCAAGAGTGTGGGATGTATCCAGACGAACCCGGTATGGGCTCTTGGCCTGGTTCCTATCCGGGTCACTGCTGGGGTTGGGTGGCTCACAGAGTGGGAAAGAATCTCCCCCGAGCCCGTCAGTCGCTGAGACGATAACCAACTCACTCTTTTCGGGGTTAAAGAGCACAATGGACTTCCCATCTGGGCTAAGCTCAACCCCTCTCGGGAGGAAGTCGAGGGCGCGCTCCCAGAGACGGGGGCATGACTGGTCTGGCTGCCGCACATCCCAAAGCTCCAGCAGCCCCAGATCACACGAGACCAAAAAGGACGAGGTCGAGTCGAACGCCAGGAACTGGGGCCTCCTTCCGTTTGGCAGCGCGGCCACAAACTCAAACGTGTTGGCGTTGTAGAGGTGGATATCGCTGTTGCTTACGCCGATGGCCACAAGGTGTTCGCAGCAAGCCACGGATAAGGCCAAGTCGGGGAACAAGTAGCAAGTCAGCCTGTCATCCCAGTCGTCATCTAGGTGGCCGACAATCCTCCAGTCTTCGGTGGGTGTGCCAAAGAGTTTCCTGACAATGGAATTCCGGGGGCAAAGCTGCGGCAGCAGAAAGTGAACCGACGACGGCATGGCGAGGATCGCCGAGTGGAAAACGGCAACCAGACGGCGGATGTCCGTCACCCATGCCCTGGCCGTCTCAGTTTGGGCTTCCTCGTCAGCGGTATGGCAGTTATCTCGCTGTCTTAGGTAGGTCTCTATCCCACGGGCCCCTTGTAGCAGGCTAGAGAGGTCTCCCGATTCCGCGAGCCTCTCGGTCCACGTCAGCACGTTGGTCCGGAGGAACGTGTCGAGCAGAGCCATGTGGCCGTTGTTGGCCGATGAGCTGCGCGCTAGGTGATGGGCGAAATGGGCGGCTGCGTAGGTCAATAAGGGGGAGGCAGACCTGTTGCCCCTGCTAAGCCCTTCTCGCTGGCGTCTTGGTGACACGAACTCGTCCCCGCAAAGGATCTCCAGACAAATCCCGGCAATTCTGGAGTGTGCCGTGGGACGGTCGATCCAGAGCCCCCCGTCCTTGCATGGTTGAGTCAACAAGTCCGAGGTGGTCTCGTGAGCGATGCAGACTCGAGATTGACCGTCCAGCGCTATGAGGGGGCCGGTAATGCTCTCCAGTTGCTGGGGAAGTGGTGGTGATATTGTCAAAGTTTGGCCAATATCCAACTTGATTGCTTCTCTGAGTTCGTCAACGGAGAGCGGTCGTGGGGCCAAGACGACCCATGAGAGGGCGCATTTTGCCAGTTCAGAATTCGAGGAGGCACTGGTCAAGTCCATGATGCCCAAGTGGGATTCGTCCATCTCAAAGGGGGTGGTGCCCTGCCAGGTTGGTCTGCGATGCTGAAAGTCCTCTCCGATTGTGCCATGGAGAAACACGAGCATGTCCCACGATTAGGGGCTGCTACCTTATGTGGCCCCCCCTAGTTCATGCCCCGCACCTACAAGTTACACACGCTAGTGTGGAACCTAAACACCCGGCCAACCCCGTTCGACCCCGGGGCGTGGTGCTGGCTGGTCATGCCGTCAGCACCTCGCTCCAACTTTCGTCCCTCAACCCCGGAATTTGGAGAATGGATATTGGTGAAGGTGAAAAGAAGAGTTTGAAATTATAGGAATGATAAAAAGAGAAAGAAAGAAGAAAGAAAAAAAGCAAAAGAAAATAATAAAAAGTAAACACATGTCAACAAAACTGGAGTATTAGGTACTTTTTTTAGATACCTAGGTATGGAGTTACCTTCGCCTAAATCGGGACTTCTCAAGCCATTATTTCATATAGGTAGTTTTCCGTACGGCACGGCTCCCCCTACCTCAAAGTTGACAACCGCCTGTTCCTCCCTTCACTCCCCTGGCCTTCATCAAACACACCACTCTCGACACTCTCTGGCTGCTTCTCCCCGTTGTCTTCCTCTGGGACCCAGTCCTTCCACTGCAGCCGAATGATCTCATACAACAGCACCAAGTTACCCTGCCGGCCCTGGCTTCCCTTGAACACCGGGATCCTCGTCACCTTCAACACCTCGGTATACCTCGTCCGCCTGTGCCACAGATAGAACCTCAACCCCAGCCAGTAGGCCCCTGCCGCACCCAAAATCGCCAGCGTCATTGTCTGGCTCGCAAACCACGGCACCTTGCCATTCGAACGGGCCATGAACGGCTGCATTGGATCCGGCACCCAGATGGCGACTAGCGGGAACGCATTAGTCGCAGCAAACACCACCGCCGCAGCCACCCCGAGCGCGTGCGGGATTGGTGATTTGTACCGCCACTTGCTTCCGGGCCACAGGCGCAGCCACAGCATGGCCACGCCGATGACGGTGAACCACACGATATCGAGGCCATAGACATAGGCCATCAGCAGGAGCGAATACCCAGGCAGATGGCTGAACGTGCCCTCGGTCGCTGTATCGGCTGCTGCGGTCCCCAGGACGGCGGCGAGGATGAGAATGGTGGTGATGGTCCAGTGCAAGGCGACGGCGGCGGCAGGGGCCTTTTGCGTATACAGATGGTGGCCGGCTTTGTGGGCGGGCAGGCGCCGGAACCCGTGGCGGAGAGAGAACTCGTAGCTTGAGGCCAGGTACAGCGAGAAAGGGAAGATCCCCTCTTTGGCCACTTCTTGCTTGACGCGGGCCGCCGTAAAGGTGAAGACAATGACGTTTCCCATTGCCGATAGCGCCCTGAAGGCACCGCAGGCAGCTTGGACCTGTCTAGGATCAGAGGAGGCGCGGCCGATGGTGCGCATGAAGAATTCAAGGGGGATGTCCTGGCCGGGTGTAAAGAGTATTTCCTTGGGAATAATGGCAGCCTGTCGTAGGGTGAGATGAGCCCAGATGTATTCAATAAGGGTCTCGGGGGACTGACATAAAGCACGTTGACCGCCGTGAATAGTATGCAGAGCAGGCCAACGCAGAGGCCCGACGTCCACGCAAAGTTTCTGCGAGGGTTCTTGACTTCGGCAAGTACCTATTCGTCCGGGTCAGCGGGAGTCTCGTTGGCCACATAGCGAAATCCGGGAATCCCCTCACGTAGTTCGCTTGATGGAAACCACCAAACGGGAAGATGACGTAAATCAAAGCTTCGGCATATCGATACACACCCGTTGGAGTATTGGGGGTCTTGGAAAAAGACGTGTCGCTGCTAAAATTGGTGTCTGAGACGCTCCTATCCAGAAATGCCAGGCCGAAGATGATCATGACGAACAACATCAGCAGCTTCAGGGACCCGAGCAGGTTGTTCAGCCGGATGCCCCATTTCCGAGACATGCTGTGCAAAAGGCACGAGAAGGTGTTGGCAGCAATAGCAATGCCCACGATCTTGTTGGCCGTCGCCGTTGCCCCGGCAGCTTGGAGCACCGCCACGGCGAAAGCAACCGAGTTGGTCGCCGTGTTTCCAAACACCAAGAAGGAGACCCCAAACACACATGTTGCCAGGTATTTGGGAATCTTGAAAAAATAGTTGAACTATGCGAGTGGTCAGTTTGTGTGCTACAACTTAGTAATATCAGTGTCCAGTCATTTACGTAGACAAGTTCGGCGCCGCTGCGAGGTGTCGAGATCTTGGTGCCGCCTCTCAGTTGCCATCTCGGAATGGTCAAGCCAAGCTCGATGTACAAGATGATCCCGGACATTGCCATGGCCACGCCGTAAAGCCAGATCAAGAGCGACGCCCCGATGCTCTGTGTGTTATAAAAGATGACGGAGCTGCTGTTGAAGATCCCCGAGCCTATCGACCGATTGAACAAGAGGCACGCAACCGAGAATGCCCCGAGGCCAGCTCTGTCCACCGGGATCTCCTCAACGATGGCGGTCCGGTCCTCCCTCGCCTGATTTAGACGGTCGACATCCCGAGGGTCGAGTCCCCGGCGCCATCTGACTCCATTGCCCGTGGCTGGTGCCGGTATATCGCCCGGCTCGGCATCGCTGGTCACGGAACGTTGGTCCTGGTTCATGATAGAAGAGTCCGGATCTTGACGGCCAACCTAGGCAGAGGTTGGGCGTTCTGGAACCGTCAAAGGCGGAGAGATATTTCACTCAAAAGGATGGGCAGCCGGGGAGGAGGGGGGGGTTCGATAAGAACACAGCCTTCTCCCCCTCTTCCCAAAAGGGTGTTCAGCTGTTCGATCACTGCAAGCCTTCCCAGCATTTTCCGGAACGCTAACGACGCGGCTGCAGCCCGTTGCCCGACGATTGGCTAAATATTGAAGCCTCACATGCGGTCCCAAGTTAACTTGCAGCTTGTTTGCAAGCCACAGTGTTATCTTTGCCAATCATGGCCACAAATTCCGCTCTCCGCCCTGGATTATGCCTCGCATTGCAGTCCGAGGGCAAAACTAACACGCTTTAAGTGCCTGGTCACGTTGCACACCACCACCCCGAGACCAATCCGTTAAGATTTGCGCTTTGAACGGGCTGTGCAAATGCCATCCTAGGAGGTAAGCAGCCGTCAATGGTAAAAGCCACAACCCCTCCTCCCTTTCTTTTCACCGGAACGTCGCCGTTGTATCGCAGCTTCCTGCCTCCTCGTCTCACTCCAACGTCCCATCGCCTACGCTATCACAATCCCATCATGGCCGTTCCACGCCGTGCGTGACTGTCTCTTGGCCATCATCAGGCCTTGATAGGCAAGGGCACTGGCAGCCTCTTCAAGTTAGAGTCGGTTTACTAGTGCGAACGTACCGCCGCGAGACAGACTAAGCGATGTTCCTTCCGTTTGAGATCGGAGAGATACATGGCGCCCTGGAGCTTGCGTACAAGGTGATTGATATTGGTTGGAGCCGCGTCCACGATGCCCGTAGGATAACCCCCAATATCGGAGCGTGAGGATATCCACTAACTTCTTGACGTTAGACCAACAATACCTTGAATTCAAACAGGACATTGAGGGTCTCAAAGAACAGTTGGAGAGTCTGCAGCTTACCATCCAAATCAGCCGAACTAGAGCAAGGGCTCAGCTAGCTCCTAGAGGACAACTGAATCAAATCTTTGACAACTTCAAAGAAACCCTCGAGGCCTGTCGGCAACTTGTGGAGAGCCAGGCACGCCATGGAACCCAACGAGGCCCGTTATCTAACATTCAGTGGTTTATGCTGGTCAAGGATGAGGTCGACATGCTCCGAGACCGCATTGCGGTGCTCAACACGAAATTATCCCTGGCTCTCCAATCGCTTGAAATGTATGCTACGACTCAGATGGCCTTTCCACTGGTATGATGCTGACCCCAAGAACAGTGAGACGAGAGATGGCCAGACCAGCCTGATGTTGGACTTGACCGACTTGGTTCTCCGAAGAATAGAGTTGTTGGATTCCAGAATCGCGAGAGCTCTCGGAGAGCCTCCGCCAGCCGAACCACCGCAACGCCTCTACGTCCCCGAGCCACTGGAGGAGTTCCTCGAGTTTATCACCAAGGCGAGATATGGTAGCCTGACAAGCATTCCAATGTGCCAGGGAGTCGATGAGGTTGTCTTTTACTTGGATAGGGCAACTCAATGGCATGAGCGAAGGCATGAGCGGAGGGAGTCATCACAACAAGGGCAAGCGTTTAAGTGGGCAAATGTTTTTAGGGCTTATTGGCTTCTACAGGCGACGAAAGCGAGCGACGAGTATCAAGCGGCTTCGATCGCGATATCGGTCGCCCAGCTAGAGCAAGACCTCCCTCGGCTGGGCATGACGGCACGCCGATTCTTCAACAAGCTAGAGGAGGTAGGTCTCACAAGTCCGATGACCACAACCAAGGTGCCTTTTAACAAACCGAACCAGAAAATCGTCCAAGCCCATTCCCAGTTGAACCGATCAGCAGACGGGACTCACGGCGCGCCTTCGTCAGATCAGCTATTAGAAATCATCAAGCAGGACAATACCGCTTGGCAAAGGCACGAGGAGTGGAAGCCCCTACAGGACGAAGACGACAATCCGAGGCGTGGGGAACGAGTGGCAACGTGGTAAGTAGATCAATAGCCATCCCAGAACCGACATGGCTAATGTGGAAAATCTATAAGTCGCCTGCAGAGCCCAAACGGGGAGCAATCATTGCAGATATATCAACAGGCAGGAGACCAGGAGTATCTCACCGTCATAACATGTGGTCCTGGCCGTCCGGATCGGATGTAAGTTGCGGACGGGGTTGTGAAATAGACGCCGCGGCTGACTGTTCAAGACGCGAAGTGGACTTGAGATGTATACATCTAGCCCCGTCCATCGAAGCCGTGAGCCCAAACGGCGGGCTCTATTCGATTACCTTGAACCCAATCAAGAGTCGCAGCCAAGGCGAGTTCAAGTTGGAATTCCAAGGCGAAGAAGGTATCTGGCAGCATGTCCTAGGCGCTTGACCCCAATGTATCCACCAACTAACAACTGAGACAGACGTTTTCGAATTTCAAGAATGGATGACAGGATACAAGGTGGTAGACGACTAGTCAGTCTCACCCGCTTCATGTTCGAACCACAGCTGCTAACTTGACCCTAGCCCCAACACCGCTGTAAGCTCGCACCGCGCAGGCGTAATGATTGGGGGCGAGGGAAGGAGAGACACAGGCCGAGTCCAGCTTTGGTCCTCGTCCCGACTATCGGCAGGGTCACAACTGCCAGAGGAACTTCGAGGCCCGGAGCCCTCAAGCAAAGCCAGCCGCACCGCCGCATCACGCACCACCTCGCTTTACGCACCTGTCCTGAACCCCCTCGCATCCTTCTCACGACTCAGCCTATCGCTCCAACGAACCGGTAGCTCATCCACCGGGAGCGGGAGCGTTCTCCCCGAGGAGCAGACAACCCGGGTCCCGCGACCTCAAAGCGGCGACATCCCTTCCCTCACACGCACTTCGACCATCACCTCATCCACATCCCGTTCGTCCACCTCGTCCCTGGGCGGCATCGCCAAGCGCCCAACAAACCTAATCCAAGTCGACAAGCGCGGCAACGTAGGCTGCATCCTCGACCATCCCGACCCTCCCCGTCTAGTCATCTTCCTCCCGGCAGGCAAAGCCAAAAAAGGAGACACCAACTCCGGGCCCTCCTTGTTAGTGATTGACAGTAAGTCTCCCCAAGAACAAACAACACCCCCCTCAAATCCCAACCCAAACCACCCACCCACCCACCTACTAACCATCCACCCCCCCCCAACCATATAGTTAACCAACACATCCGCATCAACCCCACCCTCTGCGACTGCCAGCACGACGACACGCTCTCCCGCGGCAGCAGCGGGGCCACAGCGCAGCAACAACAACAAGGATGCAAAAAGGTCGTCCTGGAAGCCTGCGGCGGTGCGTCGGGGATCACGGCGCGGGAGACTGTGGTGAACGCGGGATGGAATCTGGCGGGGGCGGGTCGGTATCAGGGGGAGGGGATGGTCGGGGTGAAGAGGCTGAAGAAGGTTGTTTTGGGGTTTGGGGGGGTTGAGGGTATGTTGGTTTTTTTTTTTTTTTTTTTTTGTATTTTTTGCCCGGTTTTGTCTCTTTTTTTGGTTTATTGTTTTATTCTCTCTGGGGGTTGGCGGTGGTGCTGTAGCGGACTGTGATACTGACGGAAATTGCATACAGAGCGGATACGGTTTGTGGCAGACTTTACGGATTTGAGGGAGTTATACCTAAGCGACCTGCGCGCTGCTGCTGGGTGACGGGGTGGAGGAGGGTCGAGGTTGGTTTGGGTGAGCTTGGGACTCAAACTCGAGGGTTGGCCGAGTCGTCGAAGGCGTACGGTAGTTAACGGTTGATATAAGATAAGGAGTTGATAAGATAGTGATGTGGGGCTGGTTGCGATGGCACCTTCTGGCCAAAAGAAGAAGGAACTTGAAATAAAAGAAAACGAGAAAAAAAGTCAAATAAAAAATGTTGAGTAAAAGAAACAGCGAATTGAGTAAATACAGCCGGTTTGGACTTCTACATGGCTTTCGTCTCGTTTCTACAGTCGGGGTTTGGTCAACGCTTCGAGTCCGGTTTTTTTGGCCAGGGCTTGGACCGGATGACTCGAGGATGGGACTCGGAGCGGTCGAAAGTGTTGGGTTCCTCGACGTCAGTTCTCTTTCAGGGATTTGTGTCCAGTCCATCGCGATGTAAAGTGTACCGGTTCAAAAGCATGAATTTGGAAACCAACTACAACCCCTTCTATAAACCCACTCTCCAAAAAGCTTTATACAGAATCGAACAAAGAAGTGCCCGGAACCGTCCTCCAACCCTTTTCCAACCATCCACCCCCAGCAAAACCCCCCAAGCGCCCACACTCAAACCACCCATCATGCCATTAATTAACCCCCTCGCGCTTAGCACTTGACAGGCAGGGCCTTGCCGGAGCCGGACTTCTTGGCCAGGGCGATCTCGTTGTTGCGGCGGGTGACGAGGCCGGGGAGCTTCTGGCCGCCGGCGTGGACCCACTTGGGGAGCTCGTTGCTGAGGACCGTGTTGACGTTCTCGCCGTTGTTGAGGCGCTTGATGAGCTGCGAGCCCTGCGCGGCGCCGCAGCCGACGTTGAAGGACCAGCTGACCAGCGCGCCGTACTGGTTCAGGTTGAGGACCGCCTTGCTGTTGAGCATGGCCGTGATGCACTTCTCGAATTTCTGGTGAAAGGGGGGTGGCGGGTTAGTAAAACTTATGATGGCGGTGGTTCTTGGGGGGGGGGCTCGGGAGAAAGTTACCTTCATGTCATCGGCCAGCAGCTTCTTGCCGTCGGCGACCGACAGAGGGATGTTGTACTTGATCTCGGCGCACTTGGCCTTCGTGCAGAGATGGCCGTAGCCGACGGTGGGGTAGCCCGCAGGGTCGTTGTCTAGGCTCGGGAGTTAGTTACTGGGGTTCATTGCTCGAGGGAGGGAGCAAAGTTCACATACAGACTTTGGCGCTGAAGCCCTCAGACTTGGCGATCAGGTCGACAGTGTCCGAGTTGGACTTGGGCGCGGCGCAAGTCGAGGTGCCACCGCACTTCTTGGTGACATAGCCGCTGGTGCCAGTCTTGACGTAGTAGTCGGCGACGTAGCAGCCATCCTGGGTCTTGTCCCAGATGCTGTTGCCGTTGACGGAGGTACCAGTGGTCTGGCAGCTGATCTTGACATCGAAACCCTTGTTGTACGACTTCTTGACAGCGTAGTTGGTGCCCGGGCCCGAGCGGCAGTTGACGCTGTCGCCGGTGATAGGGTAGGCGATGGCCGAGGCGGCGAGGGTGGCAAAGACGAGGAACTTCATTTTGATGGTTGAAGGAAGATATCGATTTCTCAAAAAGTGAAGAGGAAGCGAGGGCTTATTAGAATTGCTTAGGTAGGGAGAATGGAAGAGGATGCTGGATTGGTTGGTAGTCAGTGAGCTGAGTGAGTTGTTGATCGAGATGGTATCGTCGACAACTCGCCCTCTATATATACATATGTGATCCGCGTTGTGATCGTCGGTGTTGGCCCCTTCGGCGCTATGGCATGCCGTCTTACCTCCAGCTGTAGATACTCGCGATGTTATTTCTGGAGGTGTGCTGTTTTCGTCCGCTGCTAGCGACACGGTTCAGGGGTCGACGAGCGAGTGATTCCTAGTTAGTGCTGGTTTCTGGGGACAAAAGTCGGGACGATCCATTTCTGATGCCGGTAGTGGGGCGTCTTACTTGCTGTAGGGCAGCTCAGAGTCCCATCCTGGTGGGGACTTTGGAATGCAGATCGATTCTTTTTGTGGAGTGCCTCGGCACAAGACACCTTGACGGACGAGCGCGAAGTTCCCCAGTTCCTCACCAGGGGGGTTGTGGTCCCTGGACCTGCGCCTCCCTTGACGAACCAGGGCTTGAGAGATTGGAGGGTGGTGCGTGCTGCGGCCACCACTGGCACACTGGTTGCCCAGATGGGTGAAAATCGTCAGGGGAGTGGGGACAAAACACCTGAAATAGATCTCTTTGGGCGAATCAGACGGGTAATCAGCGTTACACCAGATTTCCTCCTTCCAGAAAAAGACACCGGGATCCCCTTGTCCCCCCACATACTGTGTACACATCCAAACGGGAGGTCTGATGCTACCTTGAATCTCGTTTGTCGCATCAAACCCGGGCAGGACTCGGACGCGCATTCGAAAACACCACAGACTGCTGGGCATCAGTGAGCCAAGGACTCACTTACACCAACACGTTTGAATGTGTTGAGGGCTCGGAGAGGGCATGTGAAGGGGAAGTCATCTTGCTAATTACACTCGGACACGGTCAAATGTGGGGGGATTATTGGAATAATCCGAGTCATGCGAGGAGCGGGCGGATGTAACGGTTACCAAGCTGAGAGCAGCCAGGCCCGACCGCGCCGGCGCGGCACGGGGATATCGAGAAAGTGAGCACGGCACATCTTTTGCTTCAAGCCCGACATAGGTCAGAGCTATTTGCCAGATCTGTTACAATTTTGTGTTTGTTGACGGATTTTCTGATGACACTAGCGACTGGCATCATGTGGCATGGAACATGAAGTCAACACTGATGGGCCGCGACGGCATGTCTCAGCAACCTTGAACGTTAACACTAACAGACAACACTGAGAGTTTTCTGATAACAGCCACCATATTCGACTGCTCGGCTGATTCTCTCTCGACACCATCCGGGCGCGGTCTTCCCCCCCAACTCCTTGGCCGGTTAACCGAATTATTGAGTCTCGCTTGATGTGCTCTGGGCCAGAAACGGAAGCTGTCTATCACAAAGGTTCACCGATCGAAGGATGCCCTGCATGAGGTTGTTTCCATTCTGCCTGCCTGCATAGGGTTCTGGCCGTTGATCTGTCGGTGATTCTCGGAGTTTGTTGAACCCAACAGCCTGCAGTTGAGACCTGATGTATGTACTTCAAGTTGGAATTCCTTGAATTGGCCCACCTGGAACCGAGGCAAGTGTCACCGGGTCATCAGACTGTGCTTTACAATGCCTAGGTACACTAGTTTGTTTTCGCTAATCCTTGTTGTGCTAAGTATGGACTGTATGGTGGAAGTGGTCTCGGCTGCCTCGGAACCTCCCGACCTCAATTGCTCCAGAATCAAACATGCAAGATAGGTAAGACGCTGTCAGAAGAGATCTCAGTCGGAGTGTTGTCTGTTGTCAGTGGAGTGCGAAGGCTGAAGGCTGGCCCACCCACGGTGCCCTCTTCTCAACCCATCGAGGCTTGGCCTTGGGGTCAAGCGCACCTTTGCGGCTAAAATAAGTGACAGAGCGCGGGTAAGCTAGTGTTCGCTCGGACTGGTAGCAGGGGGGAGTTTACAGGGCGAATCTCGCCGCAGTGACAGGGGCTTGGCATCAAGAGCCCGAGCTGGAGGTAATTTCCCGACTGCAGATTCCGCAAATAACGGAAAGGGCTCCATGTTAGCCCGTCTTACTCTGAACACCATCCCCGGGAATAGACGTGCCAGTTTTCGCGTTTGTCCCACCGCAAAGAACTTGGGCAGCTGAGATTCGAGGCCAGCAACATTCATTCGTTTTTAAAAAGTATCAACACACAACTAGGTATAAAGAAGCGGCCAATTCCCGATTCATCCAACTTCTAATTCATCATCAGTCACACACTTCCAACACTTTCACTTCAACCTTCACTTCATCCAGCCTTTAAATTCTATTCATCTTCTTCAACCAACACTTAGTCACCATGAAGCTCCTTTTCTTCGCCGCTCTCTTCGAGGCCGTGGCCGTCTCGGTCACCGCCGCCTACCCCATTACCGGCGAGACCGTCAACTGCCGCTCCGGCCCGGGCACTAGCTACGACGTGAAGAAGTCGTATAGCAAGGGTTTCGACGTCAAGATCAGCTGCCAGACTACCGGTACCTCGGTGAACGGCAACAACATCTGGGATAAAACCCAAGATGGCTGCTATGTCGCCGACTACTACGTCAAGACCGGTACCGACGGTTTCGTGACCACGAAGTGCGGTGGTGGCGGCGGTGGTGGCGGCGGCGGCAGCGTCCCTGGCCCCGTCACGAACGACTACCCCTACAAGTCCAGCTGCGGCGGTGTCGACCCCTGGAACTACTACAAGTGCCGTGAGTGATTACCCTCGGCCCTTGGGTTGATTTCGTGTCCGGCCCCTCGCTAACCCCCTCTCAGAGTGCACCTCCTTCGTCGCGTGGCGTGTCAACAAGCGCCTGGGCATCAAGTTCCACAACCAGTACAAGGGCACCAACTGGGGCAATGCCAACACCTGGGACGACGCGGCCAAGCGCACCGGCGTCACGGTCAACAACACCCCCAAGCCCGGCTGCGTCGCCCAATCCAACGCTGGCAACTACGGCCACGTCGCCTGGGTCACCGCTGTCAACGGCAACCAGGTCACCATCGAGGAGTACAACTGGGCCAAGCGCGAGGGCTACGGCAAGCGCACTGTCTCCAAGGGTTCCTTCAACTACATCCACCTCAAGAACTAAGCTCGAGAGGGCTGTTAGCCAGTTACTGGTGGGGATGGTGAGCGAGCGGTGGTGGCAGCAGATTAGACGGTGTTGAGGGTCAACTTCTTGTGTATACATTTAGTTCGGTGGATTTGGAGTGGTTCTTTGCCGAATATTCATCCTTCTTGGAGAGCTTTTGAGGGAGTACATACTCTGGGGTAGAACAAAGCATTAGACGCATTTGCAGCCCGTTTCACAGCTCCCCACGATGCCCACATGTTTCAAGTTCACAGCGTGATATCCACGATCTTTGGTCCCCAACCGCCGACCAAGCCCCCTCCAAAAACAGCCGATCCACCTCGGCCGCCGCCGTCTCATTCGCAACCGCCAGCCTCAAAAACCGCTGATTCTTCCCCGCGCACCTCCTCCCACTTACACCATCACCATCCACCCCATCCCCTCCCCCCATCCCACCACCACCACAAACCCACCGATTCCCCCCATCCCCCCCATCCACCACATTAAACCCGCACCCCCCCTCACTCCCGCACGCATCCCCCACACGAAACAACCCCCCCTTCCCCTCTGTCTCCGTCCCCCCTCCCAGCCCACGAATCGCATACAGCACGGCCAGCGGATCCCACGCCGGCCGCGCCGTCTCGCCGTACCCGTACCAGCCGTAGGCCATGCGCACGGGGTCGGCGGCGGGGCCGTCGGCGGCGAGGGAAGCGCCGGCGAGGGCGTGCTGGCCGACGTCGTCGCCGAGGAAGGTCAGTTGTGGCCCGGGCGCGCTGCGGTTATGGTTATGGGTGGAGTTTTGGGCATGGTTATGGTCGTGGTTGTGGTTGTGGTTGGTGTCGTGGTCGCCCCATGTGTTGATGACGTGCGCGGCGGCAGTGGGGCCGGACGGCGACCCCCAAAAGTTCCAGCTGCGCCCTGATGGGTAGCCGCCTCCCATTACGACGAGCTCGGCGACCTTGAGCGCGACTAGTGAGCGTCCTGGCAGTGGGGAGTAGCTGTCGGCGGTGGAGTTGAGGAGCGCGGATAACTGGGGCGGGTTAGCTCGTTACTTGTGTGCATGGGCGAGTGGTGGTGTTGTGGGTTATGGTTTCATGGGGGTGGGGGGTTGGAAACTGAAAGGGAGATTTGGCACCCACGTTATCTAGAAATCCGATCGAGACGATGGTCACGCTGCTGTCTGCTGCCTCGGAGAGAACCTTGCGATACAACTCCGCCGGGTCCCAGGCATCCTCGGCGTGGCCCCAACGGAGGTTGCCGCCGGAAAAGTGGTAGGCGACCTTGCTGGCGTACTCGCCCAGCGTAAAATACCAACTGTCAAAGAAGGTAGTGTTGGTCAGGGGGCGCGGGATGCCAACTGGGACATGGGCTTTGCCATAATGGCCTAGGATGGCCGATGCGGCGAGGGCCGAGTATGAGGAAGGGTAATTGACGTTGACAGCAAGGAGGTTCACGTCCGGAGAGGTGGCTGCGAGGAGGAGGGCGCCGGCATCGCTGGGAGCAGTGGGAAGGCGGTGAGCGAGGCAGAGGACTCGGAGTCAGGGGACACATCGAGCATCACTTACTCAACGTCGCTAAAGAGGTCTGTGTCGATGATGAGGTTCTTCTTGCCGAGAACTAAACTGCGGAGGAATGAAAGATAAAAAATGATAAGGCGCTTCATAACGTCGAAAGGTTGAGAGAGCAAGTTGAGATGACGTTGGGTTCATCTAAGTTGATTGGACAAAAGCAAAAAAGGAAATCTGACAGCGAATGAGCTCTTCCACACGTGATTATTTGACTTTGTACGACATGACAGATGTTTGGTATCGATTACGATTTTCAGGGAACTTATCCTATGTCCTAGCAGTTTTATATAACTTATTTGTAATAACCGCCTAGCATCCATTAATTGTATCTAGATTGATCACTCGCCGTTAGACAAAGTTCTTACATTCATCCTGCATCACTGTGCTCAGCATAACACAATCTGTCGCCTAGGGGCTGGAAATAAAGTGGCATTCCTCATAGTTGTAAAAATTATATCGCCTAGGTCAGGCAATCATCAAAAAGTGTGGTGATCTCTCCCGCCGGGAATTGAACCCGGGTCTCGAGCGATGTCACGACATCGTGGAGTCGGATGACAAGCTCACATACTGACCACTATACTACGGAAGACTGGTGGATGTTGACATCCACTGTAGCTTGGTGCAGGGGGCTCCACTACCACCTTATCAAGTGTCATCTAATTCAACATTACCTCGACGCATTACTACATGAGGTGCTCTTTGGTTGTTAGGGACGATAAGTTGTTTAGAGGTACGTAAGTTACCAAAAGTCTGCAGCACGGCCACACCTGTGCTTACCAGGTTGGGCCCCACTTCTTCACCCGGGCGGTTGGTTGGTTTTGGCCTTATTTCACAAGAGCAACCCCCCAAGTCCCCAGATTTAGCAGCGTACAACGCAAACTTATCCAACACAAACACATCTCGAACAGAAGACTAAGCAATAGCTCTACTCCGCTTCACAGCCGCTCCTCTTGTTGCTTCTTCCAGGGATTTATCATCGGTCAAGGTCTCAATTCTCACCAAGGAGGATGGCCATGCCCGAGGACCAGCGATGGCCGCCCGTTCCACCAGACGTCGACAGGAAAAAGATTGAACCCGAGCTTCCTGAACTCTGGATCACAGGGAACAGCATGTTCTACGCAGTCAAAGGCTACCCCGGTATAATCTACAAGTCCAGAGGTGACCTCCGAGAATACGAACTCCAGAAGGCGGCTGGCGATTGCGCAATTCCTGTTAGGGGAAGAGTGATGATCAAGGTATTCAACGGCGACATTGATTGCATGGGCTTCCTGATGGATCTCGCAACTCCGCTCACCTGCCCGCCGGGCCCACCCCCGGCCCCGGTTCTATCACCATCTCGACGCCGTGACATCATGCACCAGATGGTCTCGACCGTGCAGCGCTTGCACGCCAAACGCATAGTTCACGGGGACCTGAAGCTAGAGAATATGGTTCTCGACAACCAAGGCAAACTGCGGCTATGTGATTTTGCCGAGGGGCGGTACGTGGATGAAGATGAGGGGGTCTGGGACGGGATGTCGACCTGGCATTGCGAGTCTCCAAATAGGCTTCTCAGGGGGGAACAGATGGGAATAGACCCATCACCACCTATAATCGAGGACGACTTGTATGGCCTCGGCCTGAGCATCTGGCAGTTGTATACTGGCAAAATACCGCATGGGGATACAGCCGGCGATGACGTGGGCCTCAAGGAGAAACAACGGAAGGGAGAGACAGTCGATATCGCCGAGGTAGATGACCCGGAGGCTCGTGAGATCATCAGAGGTCTTCTTCGCCAAGGAGGAGCGCGGATTTAGGGCCTACATTTGGTAGACTGTGAGGTAGGAACTTTTGCGATCTTGTAATGATTGGTTTGGAGGGCGTCAGTACGGCCGCGATGCGGCGTTCAATGACTCGAGTATTGAGAAGCGACGTGACGTGGCAGGTTTGAGTAAGGTGAGAAACGATAATGTATGTGGTATCTACCCACCTAGTTTCAACAAATCGTAGTTGCAGTTTGATGTCCAAGATTAAACCAGGCCAACGAATATTAACCTGCTTGTCTCACAGCCTTTTACTCAGGGTATGCGGGGAACCAACGCCAGCTTCATGCGTTTGGCCTCGGCCCATCTGTTTGTTGGTTGTTGGGCCTGTTGGACGTCAACGGTCAATGGTCCAATGGGAGGCTACGTACCTCAGTGGGAAAGGATAAAATGGAATGGTCAGTAACGAAAAATGCTGAAGAAAGAAATAACCCAGACGATGGATGCCATCATCCGGCAATGGCCAAATCTAACAAAATGCAAGCATCCGTAACTCCATGTTGCTGCACCTTTGGGCCTTTATGGCTAGTGTCCTGCATAGAAGCGAGGGGCGGGAGGTTGAAATGAATGATTCGGGGAATGGCTGGGGGCCTTTACTCATGCGCCAATGAAAATAAACATCGAAATGCTGTTGGTTTGTTCGGATGACATGGATGGAGGGAAGCTGTAGGCCTCAAAGCGGGGTTGCCTTTCGTCACGCAGCCACCCGCTCTTTCCAGCAATATATTCTAGGCCCCTCCTAGTCAGGCTGGGAAGGCGATGTTTTCCCAACCTTGTTTTCTTTTCGACTTCAATCCCCTAAACCATATTGTTTTCTTTTCAAACTTCAATCCCATAGACCATATCGATATCCTATTTCTCTTTTTTTCTTGCCGGCTTTGTTTGGCGACGCACATACCAAAAGTCTAAAGCATTGGAAGCGACTTGCAGAGTCAACGGGCTTCTAACCATCTTCACTTGAACTCAACATCACGATCCACAGCAGGAACAATGGCACTGATATTCATTCTTTATGGGTTGGTATGTCAGAACCCATTTCTGTATAGCCTTTCATTGAGCTAACGTAATGGATTCTAGATCATCCTCGCCCTCGTGGGCATCGCGATGTAAACTCCTTGGTCTCCTTTCCGCAATCTCAAACGCCGGAACTAACAGCGACCCAGCTACGAACACATCACCATCTCCACCCTCTCCCTCCCCGTCTCCCCCGCGCTCGGCATCCTCACCATCCTCCTCCCGCTGCTCTCCCCGCTGACAACCCTCCTCGCCCCGCGCCTCTTCAACCCGCCACGCCACCCCCGCAACCGCCACCCCTTAGCCATCCCCCAACGCAGCAACGGCAACAGCAACAACCACAACCACAACAACAACAACAACCCCGCCAACCGCGCCCGCAAACCCCCCACCACCACGGGCCTCCTCCCCGCCCTCACCCAGCTAGCCCAACTCCTCCTCACCACCGTCCTCACCACCCTCTACACCAGCACCCTCGCCACCCCGACCACGACGGACTGCCTGCTTGACCAGCGGTGGCGTACCTTTTGGACATCGCACGACGCGCGCGCCATACGCACGATCCAGGACGCGCTGGGGTGCTGCGGCTTCCGCTCGACGCGCGACAAGGCCTGGCCGTTCCCGCCGGACGCCAAGCCTGATACGTGCCAGCTGCGGTTTGATCGGCACGAGCACTGTCTCCCGGGCTGGGAGGCGGCGCTGAAGAGGGCGGTTGGCGGGGAGCTTGGGGTGGTGCTTGCTGTGGGGGCGCTGCAGGTGTTGGGTCTTGTGTTGGCGAGGCGGGGAGGGTTTGGGCTCGGGGGGAGGGCGGGGGCTGGGGAGGGGATGGGGTGGATGGCGGCGTTGGAGAGGTTGTTTACGGGTGTTGGTGGTGGTAGGGACGGGGGCGTTGAGGCGGGGAGTAGGAGGCCGTTGTTGGCTGGGCCGGAGCAGGAAGGGGAGGCGAACGGGAATGGGGGGAGGGTGGTGGAGACGGGGTATCAGGACATTTCGGATCACGAGGAGACAGAGGAAGGAGATGTGGATGGGGAAGAGGAAGCTAGGCCGCGGACGGAAAGGCTCGGGTATAGTGCGGCTCGGGACGGCCCGAGGGTTGAACCGGCGCATCATGATCCTTGGGCTGGTGTTCAGCGGGGTTAATAAAAAGAAGGAGTGGCAGGGCAGAGATGTGGTGACAAGGGTAGCTTGGTATGGCTGTTGTTACGATCTGCTGAAGGTAAGCCCTTCTTCGCCTAGATTTCCCAGCGAGAGCTGGATCTGTTAGCTTTGAAGGGTTCCGATCTGACAGGGCTATGGAAGGAAAGTACGGGGATAAAGAATGGAAAGAAAGTACGGGGATAAAAATGTAATATCATCAGGGTTTGTTGGGGATCAGTTGCTTTCGTTCTTCGTTTTATGCCCATCTCCATTTACCGAGCCATAGTCATGAAAAATCCGGGTTCCGGGCTGCATAGCAAAGGCTGAGGTTTAAAGAGACAGTCTGGGTATCCTAATTCCATTCAGCTTTTAACCAATCTATTGACCGCTCATCTCCGCCTCTGTCACGCCATTCCCAACAGGCTTGCCAGAATTGACCGTCTGCTGCAGCGGTGGGAGCAGGCTCTTGGCGGTGTGCCTTGCCTGCTGTGCGAGCACCGCGTCCATCAAGACCAGTGCCGCCATGGCCTCCACAATGGGCACGGCCCGCGGCACCACGCAGGGGTCGTGACGTCCCTTGGCCGCCAGAACGCCCTCAGCCGCACCGTCGTACGTCGCAGTCCTTTGCTCCTGGCCGATGGTGGCAGGGGGCTTGAAGGCGATCCGGAAGTAAATGGGTGCGCCGTTGGAGATGCCGCCCTGGATGCCGCCCGAGTAGTTGGTCTTGGTTGTCAGCTTAGGCCGCGCGACGCCTGACTTAACGGCACCACTCTCGGCCACGCTCGACGGAATCTCCACGTCCGCTGCCGAGATGAATGGATCGTTGTGGGTCGAGCCCGGTACCTCGCAGCCGCCGAAACCAGACCCGATCTCGAAGCCCTTGGTCGCCGGGATGCTAAGCATCGCATGCGCCAGTTTGGCCTCCAGCTTGTCGAAGCAGGGCTCGCCCAACCCGCTCGGCGCGTTGCGGATGACGCAGGTGACGGTGCCACCGATACTGTCTTCGCGGTCCCTGAAATCGGCGATGGTCGCCTCCATCTTCTTTGTGATGGCCTCATCGGGGCAGCGAACGGGGAGGAAGCTGTCGACACCCTTGCGGTCGATGGTCTGCAAGAGGGATAGGAATTCCGGGTTTGTGCTCGGGCTGGGGTGTTCGGGCGTGGGCGGGAACAGGTGGACGTTGCCGACGGAGCTGGTGAAGGCGACAATCTCGATGCCATAGGCTAGCTTCAGGTATTTCTCCGCAATGGCACCGGCCGCGACACGACCGATGGTCTCGCGCGCGCTACTCCTCCCGCCGCCGCTGCTCGCCTTGACGCCGTACTTTTCGAGATAGGTCCAGTCGGCGTGGCTGGGCCGCGGGTAGATGTCCATGGTCTTGTTGCCGTAGTCTAGGAGTATGTCAGCGGTGCATCCCTCCCTAGCGGCGAGATCTCCTACCCTTTGGCCGCTGGTCCTCGTTCATCACCATCATGCCGATAGGTGTCCCGAGGGTGACGCCAAACTCGGTCCCGCTCTGAATCAGCACCCGGTCCTTCTCGTTGCGCGGAGTCGTGATGGCGCTTTGTCCCGGTCGGCGGCGGGTCATTTGGGGCTGGATGTCATCCTCGGTGAGCTCCATGCCCGGGGGGCAGCCATCGACAATGCAGCCGACGGAGCGGCAATGCGACTCGCCATAGCTGCTGTAGTCAGTATTTGTGGTCCGAAGTCATGATGATCAAGGGGGATCTAGGAGATCTGAGACGTACGTGGTGACGCGGAAGTACTCGCCAAAGGTCGACATGATGGAAGATAGGATTACAGCCAACAAAAAAAAGTGACGGGGTAGCTGAGGCGAGGGCCGGTCCTCTTTTCAATATTTGGTCGAGCTGGTGACTCAGCGGGGAGCGACTGGAATGGTACGAGCCCAGGTCGAATTTGGTGACCTGGAAAAGCTCATACCCGGAGTCTACCCCTCCATCCGCCGCCATCGGACCCCGCTGACAGGGGAAGAGGTGGGATGGTGGGTCGCGGTCTCGGTGGGCTTGGCAGCATGGATGGAAGCCGGAGAGTGGGCCCAGGGTCCAGCTCCCGCTAAGCTGCATTCGCTGCAAGCTCTGACCGAACAAGCATCGAGAGACGGACAATTTCAACAACTGAATCTAACAGAGGAGGGTCAATGGCGGCGTAACCTTAATGCCCATGAGCCGTTTACATTACACATACTCCAAAATTCACAAATCACCCACCAATGGCTCTCCCAGCCCACCTTAGAGCCATTCCCCGGCACTTTTCCATCTCACCTCTCAAACCTCACTTCACATTCACATCTCCATCTCCATCATCTCTATCCTCACTCTCCTCACTCTCACCAACACAACAAACCCAAACAAGACGTTTCACCCAACACCTCTCCCACCCCCTCCAGATCTACCGCTCCGCCTCCACAGACCCCTACCTCAACCTCTCCATCGAGCACCACCTCCTGCAGCGCTCCCACCCCGACTCCACCATCCTCTTCCTCTACACCAACCGCCCAAGCATCATCATCGGCCGCAACCAAAACCCCTGGCTCGAAGTCAACCTGCACGCCCTGCGCCAGGGCCTTCCCCCACCATCATCACCACCGCCGGGCACTCAACCCCCCAACTCCAACACCAACGCCGATGCCCCCAACGCCACACCCATCCCCATCGCCCTCGTCCGCCGCCGCTCCGGCGGCGGCACCGTCTTCCACGACGCCGGCAACACCAACTACTCTGTGATCTGTCCGCCGGCGGCCTTCGACCGGGACCGGCACGCCGAGATGGTGGTGCGGGCGCTGCGGGGGTTGGGGGTGGGCGGGGCGCGGGTGAATGAGAGGCATGATATTGTTGTTGATGTTCCTCCTTCTTTTGATGGTGGGGTTGGGGGCACGTTCAAGGTGTCCGGGTCGGCGTACAAGCTCACGCGCACGCGCTCGCTGCACCATGGGACGTGTCTGCTGCGGTCCGAGAACCTGGGGCGTGTGTCGCGCTTGCTGCGGTCGCCTGCCGAGGGGTTTGTCAAGGCGCGCGGGGTGGAGAGTGTGAGGAGTCCGATTCGGAATGTTGGGGTTGGTGGGGAGGAGTTTGTGGATGCGGTGGTGGGGGAGTTTCGGAAGATGTATGGTGATGCGGCTGGGCAGGGGGTGGTTGTGGGAGAGGACGAGGCGTTGGCGAATGAGGAGGTTGTCAAGGGGGTGCGGGAGCTGACGTCGCCGGATTGGATTTTCGGGCAGACGCCGCAGTTTACCTTCTCGACGCATCCGACTGAAGACGACCCCAGGGAACGGCCGGACGTGGCACATACGTTGCCGTATGGAGTGAGTACATCCCTAGTAACCCCGTATAACAGTGCTGACAACCCCAGTTCAAAACGCATTTCGGCATCCGCCACGGCGAGATCCAGTCTGCGACTATAGCCGGCCTCGAATACCACGACTTTGTCGACGAAACCAGCCAGGACGAGATTCTGAGCAAGGCCTTGGTCAAGCAGCGCCTCCACTACATTACAGACTGGCGAAGGACGCTCAAACAAGCCAGCCCAGTGCCCGTCGACGTCGACGACGCGGGCGAGTTCCTCAACCACATGTTTGGCATCCAGCCCCCTGCCGAGAAGGGCGGTGGCGCAGTTGCCCAAGCAGTCGTGCAAACGATATCCGACACCGTTGTGGGCTCATTCCTCGACGGAGACATTATTGATCTATAATACCCCTCTCCCGCCAACTAGACAGACAGATGCATAGACACCTAGATACTTTGTAATCACGCACTCACTCGGCGCTCGGCGCGCTCATGACCCCCCTGCCAAACCACTCCGACACCGTCTTGAAACGGTCCTCGCTCCTGTCCAGATCATCCCTAAACAGCTCGTGCCGCTCCGCATTCTCCTCCTGGCTCTTCTTGAGCGCCCGGATCGTGGCATTGTCCCGCGCGCACACGGGGCACTCCTCGCCCTCGACGTCGGCGCCGCCGCCGCCGCGCAGGCAGCGCTGGTGGAACGAGTGCTTGCACAAAAAGTGCACGGCGGGCAGCTCGAGCGAGCCCATGCACTGCGCGCACCGCGTGGCCTGGAAGACGGCCGGCTTGGATCCCAGGTCGGCGATCTCGCCGCGGCGCGTCTCCGTCTCGGCCCGGAACTGCGCGGCCAGCCGCTTGTTCTCGGCGATCTCCTTACGCTCGTGCTCGATGCGCCTGGAGAGGTACGGCTTGAGCATACCCATGCTGGCGACGCCGTTCTTAGACAGCGTCTGGACCACCTGGAGCGGCGCCATCAGCCCGTCCTTGTCGATGCGCTCTAGGATGGACGCGAGCTCGTCCGGCCCGGCTTCGTCGAGGATGCGTGCGTCGGAGGTGAGGTAGGAGAGCGCCGCCGGGTAGAGCTGGGGCTCTTCGGGGCCGTATTTGCGGAGCGCTTTGATGGCGCCGCGAGTGTCTTTTGCTGAGGTGTAGGAGCGGAAGATATCGAAAAGGAGGCCGGATTGTTCTTTTACGAGGGTGGTGCCGTCGCTGAAATCGGAGAGGTGTGAAAGGAGCAGGACGTTCGAGTTTTCGATGTGTGCTTTGGCGGTGGTGTCGGTACCCTGGGGCTTCTTGTTTATCAAGGCCTTAGCCCGCTGTTCCCACTCTTCGCGGTGCTGGTCGTCGCCTTTTTTCTCGTTCGATTTGTGGAGGTACATCTCGAAGAGAGTGGTAGAGAGGTCCGTCCGGTCGGCTTCCGACAGGCTGTCTTCGTTGAGACATGCCTCTAGAAAGACGATGAACTCGTCAGGGTGATCGATGAACGACGAGAAGGCGGTCCGGGGCCGTGGCGGGGTGTACTCTGGTGCCGCCACTTTTGGGAGGTCACCGACAGTTGGCCTGGCGTTGTTATTTTGTGTTGTGCTCGCGTTCATGTACGGCAACGGTATCAAGTTGCTGAGATTCTGCACAGCGTTGGCGGCCCCGACGACAAAACCACCGTTGGCGGCAGGCTGCGCATCTGGCGCCGGGAGATCTATCCTAGGTGTGAACCTCCCCGTGTAGTAATCGATGAATAACTGAGTGGAATCCTTGGGGCAGTTTTCGATGAGAACTCGAGCATACTTCTTGAGGCAGGAGTAGGCCTGGGCTTGTTAGCATTTGTATCCAGAGAGGCCATGGAATTGACTCACTGTGTCTGGGTCCAAGTGCCAGACATAATCTAAGGCCTCGTCGTACGCTTTAGAATCCTCGATGAGTATGTCCACTACCAAGTCGTGCTCTCCATGCTTCTTGGCTAGGTAGGCTGCTTGCTCATAGTAGCCACCCTGCCGGCACATGGAGATGGCCGTGTCCAAGTCGAACTTGAGGTCTCCAGGAGACTTGATGAACTTTTCCAGCTTGTCGATATCCTTGAGTTTTGCATAACAGTTGAGGAGCAGGGTGGTATGGTCTGATGTGGCCTTGTGGTGATCATGGAGCTGTTCCAAGTACTCGATGAGGTTATGTATCCTTTGTGTATCGAGGAACTTCCTGATCACCTGTGACGGCTCGGTGCTGTCGATAGCCTTGATGTATTGGGTCATGGCTCCATCGTAATCGCCTTTCTGGTAGAGGTAATCGCCGTATTTGCGGTAGATGATGTTTTGTTGCTGCCCATCCATGCCGCACTTTTGCGCCAGTTCAACAGCTAGCGTGTAGAGGTTGCGTTGATACATCATCTCCAGCCGCTGCTGAAGCGACTTTTCGTGGTAGCGGAATACCTTATACCGGTTAGTTGAGTAGTTTGACACCATAAGGATAAACGAACCTTGCCATCCTGAGTGAGCATGTATAGGTCGCCCCACAGCTGGAAAATGTGTTTGACATCAGAGAGCACCGTCTCACTGTGAGCAATGATCCTGAGGTCGGGATGTATCAGCGTGAAGGTGTAGATGCTGTCGGCCGTCGCCCCCCAGAACCGCCGCCGCATCGTGTCCGCCTCCCCGGCCGGCGTAGGCGGGGACACCAAAGCGATATAGTCTTGGTAAACCGAGATCAGCTTCTTCGGGGCTTCATACGCCGTTGGTGGCCCCCTGCCATCGAGCGTGTAATAGTAAACCGCATCCTCTCTTCCGATGACAATATTTCCCGTCTTCTTGTCCACTGCCATGCAACCGACGCCGCATCCCGTATCCTCGACCGTCTTTGGCGGCTGTCCATGCCCCTTCCCGGAGAGGACCAACTTCAGAATCCGCGATGTGGTCGCAACAAACAGTGTTGTCAAGTCGGCCTCGACATGCAGCTCCACGCCCGTGATAGGCTCGTCCGACTCGTAGATGATGCGTTGCTTCGCGCCGAGGTCATGGATTAGGTTTCCGCGAATGACAGTGACGGCGCCGTTGGCGAACCCGACCGCCACCTGCGTCAAATCCTCGGTCGCTGCGAAAGCCGATATCTGCCATTTCACGTCAGCCCCAACCACCACCACCACCATCACGATCAAAACCTACCGGAAACGGCTTCTTCCCATTATTAACCACCACCGTGCTCAAACACGTCGGAATCCCCGTCTTTTTAACCGGCTTATCCAGCGCCCAAACCTTCAACACAGGCTGACTCTCGCCACCCCCTTCCTAAAAGCACCAACAACACCACACCATGTCAGCCAGCGCACACAACCCCTCCCCTCCCCAATCCAGTATCAACCTACCGCAACAGTAACCAACAAGCTCGTCCCATCCACCTGGCGCATATGGGTGATACTCGGCGCCCCACCCCCGCCGCTCCCACCCCCAACGGCCGCCGCGGCAGTCGTAGTAGTAGCGGGCGCGTCATAGGCGCGGAAGCTGCGCACGACGGTCCAGCTGGGGCCGACGATGCGCACGACGCCGTCGTAGCCGCCGAGGATGAGGCTGTCGGAGCCCGAGCACACGGCCGCGATCTCGTTGCCCTCGAAGAAGGAGCGCGTGCTGCCGCTGTCGGGGTTGTTGGTGGTGTCGTCGGGGAGCTTGATTTGGGTTGCGTCGAAGAAGTCAAAGGACCTCCACTAGTAGAAGGGGTCCCCGGGAGGTGGGGGTTGGGTTAGTTGGGGGTGGTGGTTGGTGGGGTTGGGGGTTGGGAAAAGCAGAGGGGAGGCTAACTGTTAGCGCCATGGTCGCATCTTTGTCGCCGGACCGACGATGGGCTGTGGGATGTTGACGGGTGGTTATCGCGATCTCGGGTGCTCGTGTTTGATGTGCCTAGACTGGAGTCGAGTGGCAGTGACGACGATGGTGGAACGTGAACCCTGCTGGTTGGACGAGGTTGGAGCTCTGGTGGGCTGAATGGCCCGTGCGCCTGGTTTATGACCCTAACCCTACAATATTCAACTGTTATTCTTGCCCCTGAACCCCTTTAGATCTCCAAACAGTATTATTGACCACAATGACAATGTCATAAAGAGGAGATGGACACGGATTGCCAGAATTATACTCATTTGGGGATATGTCGAAAAATTCTAAAACTATTCGACCTAAACTTAGCCCTAATCCCCCGAGTCGCGCTTCAACCTTTTCAGGGCACCCAGCAAGTCTCCCTTCCCCGCGGGCTCTATCCTACCCGACCCAAGTGTGCTGTTTTGACCGAGGTGGACTAGGGGAACCATTGATGGCCGGCCGTGAGCGCACTGAAATGGAAACGCACAAGCTGCCAACTGCCGTATGAGCTCCGAGCATTGTTGTATTGTTAGGGGATCGTTGAACATGATGGCGCCTAAAGACTGTTAGCTCAAATTGTTCCCTTAATCTAACACAATTACTTACTCCTGCAGGCCCTAGAGTTGATAAGGTCCATGATACCATCGGGGCAGTCATGAAACTTTGTCACCCAGTCGTCGTCCCGGCCGCCGCGCACTGGTTTCGTCGTCCCGCTGCTGCCTGTGTCGTGAAGCTTCCACACCTCTTTGCGGAGCAAATCAATCAGAAGTCGGGGTTCCAAGCGGCATCTCTCCACAATACTCGGTGGCAAGCTTTGGACCTCGACTGTGACGTGGAGCGATGGCTCGGGTAAGACTTCGTAAGCAATACCCCAATGTGCGAAATGGTCTTTGAACCGGACGAGAAGGTCTCCATCCTTTTTAGAAAGGTCAAACAGCAGTGGCCTGTCCAAGCTTTGGGCTTGTGCTACAAGATGGCCCCCGGGAACTGGGCCAGGAACGAAGTAGGCGTTGAGCAGGTTCTCGACTTTGCATCTTTCATCCGCGGCGTGTTGGTCGATAAGGACAAGCAAGTCCGATTCTAAGGCGCTGCCTACCGAGGTCGGTAGATGGTCTGCACCCACTTTAGTTAGGATGAATTTCTGATCCACCTGAGCCACGACCTCGGCCGTTTGTAGCGATGCTTTCGAGATCCGGCCCTCAAGCGTGGCCAGCACATTTCCATTCGAATACTCGGCGGCACTGAAGCTCCCCAGGTCCCGAGGCTCAGAGTTCCCGCCGCTGTGATCGCAGCAGAAAGAGTTGAAGGCCTGGAAAACCTGTGGGATTCGCGATTCCGTTGGTTGGATGATAGTTTTCTGCCCACCGAGTTCGGTGGGCTTCCACTGTTTGGGTCGAGAAATATCCCCCGGCCGTTCGTTGCTGGGTAGTCGGGGCTCGAGTGTTTTTGATGCACCAGCGCGTGGTTTCACGGCAAACCCTGTGCGGGGGTCTATAAGTGACTTGAGTTTGGTGGTGGGATCAACCGAAACAACTGTCTCCCTTGCACTCCCCATCCCGGTATCAATGTATAGCTCACATGGCGGGCTACCAGATGGACTGCTCTCAAAAGCGGCGGCAGTGTCGTCAACATCGTCGAATGGCTTCCGTAGAAGACCGCCGGACCCATCAAACAATGGATTCTCCGGTCTTGGAGTCTCTCTCAACATGTCTTGAACACCCGCGGGGGAGGCCGAGGTCTTTGCCGCTACACGCTCCTGCGTGTGAGGCTTTGTTTTGGACCAAGACATGAATGGGGATGCTACTTGTTTTGCGTCGGTATGCTTCCTTCCGTGCGGTCGGAGGCGTTTGCGCGGCTCGTGGCCTGATGGAGATCGTCCAGCCGTTCGGCCTACTTGGCCATTACGTTTTGGCCGTTTGAGCCGCTCGATAGCAGCGGTCGGTCTCGGGTGAAAATGGTGTTTCTTTAGAAATTCATACGTCATCACCTGAAGGAGGTCCGTAATCAACGCAACGTTTTGGTGCCTTTCGTCGAGAAACTCGTCAACACCGACCAAGCCTGCTTCTGCGTCTAGCACGATCTGAAGGAAGAACATGGGCCAACGGTCAATCCCCCTCTTTGGCTTGAGCTCTTTTCCCGTAAACTGCTGGGTTTCAGAGGGATGCTCGCCCTTGCGGATTGTGGCATCTTCGATCATGCCAAAATTAGAAATTTCAAACATGCGGTTGACGTCGTCGTAAAATAAATTCGAGCCATGCTCATTTAACAAAGGCCGAATACCGAGAGCAATGAACTGCACGCGCTTGGTAGCGGTTGGCTGTAGGGATACACATCCTCTAACAGAAACTCCGGATGCGGTGGCTCCAATCGGGACCCACGACTTGAGGCCCTCGTCGCTCAGCAGAGAAGCCTCCGCTAGGAGTGTTGTTGTCCGCGTAGCAATGCTGGGCGCGGTACCTCCGGAGCTTGGCCTCAAGCTCTGATTACCCCGTATTTCGAGGGAGACTGTTCGGCGAGCGCACAAGTCCTGGACGGACACGGCAGCTTCCCCTGGCCAGGGTAGGAGAACAGAGACGATTGTGAAGAGGAGCTGGTCGAATTCCTTAGACGTTCCCGCTCGTTCTACCTCAATGGCTCTCTGCTTGACGCGGACCGGCATGGAGCCAAATAGGTCACGGACACCAACACGGGTCCCACTTGCGAAGGCCAACACTCTCTGCTCTGGCGAGGCGGGAAGGTTGCGCGAAATTACCCTGGAATTATGGATGGTCAAAGAGTTGTGTGTTCGGTAATGGCGGTGGTGTGATGCAATAGAGAGCAAAGACAAGGCTGCCAGAGAGGCCAAGAACTCCCCACGCCTCCCATGACATTCAGGTCGAGGGGGATATTTGGATGTGTCTACGACAAGTGTCAAGTGTCAACTACAATCCCACCATGCGTGCCGAGTATCTCTAAGCGCACTCACAGTGGAGTTGGCCTAAACCCCCATCTTCCTCAAAGCTGGCCGGGGGGATGCCACAACCGTTATCTTCTACGGTGCAGTTTCCACGGCTGTAGTCGATGGAGATGTTGATTTTGGATGCGCCCGAGTCTAGCGAGTTCTGGAGCAAGCCACAGACTGCAGCGTTCAACGACGTGATAACGGTTGAGGACTTGATCTGGGCAACGACATCCTCGGGAAGCGGCTGTATAAGCATGATGTTGGCAAAGTCGGCATTTCGGTCGGATATTAGCAAGTCGTTGCTGCGCTGCCAGGGATGGCCGAATGCATCACCGCCCAGTGCAGCTCCTCAAGCGTGGAAACAGGAGGTTTTGGCCACGAAAGAGGCCAAGCAAATTAGAGTAACAAAACAGAAGCTCGGCGCATTAAGAAAAGGCGGTTTGAATCAAGCTAGTGCAAGCAAGTCGTCGAATCTGGATCAAAAGGAGATTTAGATTACCGGCCCCCTCAGAATCCGACGACTTTTGGAGTTCGGTTGTTGATGTGTGGAGCTGACGTAGTGGGCAAATGCTTGTAAAAGAAAGGCTGGTGCAGTGGGTTGTTGCTGGTCCAGTTTCTCGGTGAAGGGCCCAGATTGATAAGAGTGGGGGGAAGTGGACCCATCTCCTTTAACACGTGAAGAATGTCAGGGGGTTGCTCTCTCCAGCCAGCCAACCCCGTCATCTTGGCGCCGCTTGGCTTGCCACGACTGGCGGGCAAGACTCGTGGGCAAGACGTCAAGCTGGTTGGTTGCATGGGCCGCATTTCAACCTACTTGGGTACGGGTAATCACCAACATCTTGCGCGACAATTGTTGCTCTGAGATCCTCAAAACTACCACCGGCGACCGCGCTTCTATTTTCTCAACGAACGTTAACGCGAGTTATCGAGCGCATTGACATAACTACATACAACCGTCGGTTCGCGCCCAAAGTCCGACCACAAGGCAGCAATCGTCTCGTGTCCCTACACCCTGTCCTCTGCACGATAGAGAGGTTGCGCATCCACCCGATCAGACCTCCCCTCGCTCGAGACTCCGATTATTTACGCCAAACGCACGACGCCACTTTGATATCGACCACCACTCTCACCGAACGCTCCAAACACTCAGACCTCGACGGGCGCCGTTTCCCACTGCAGTGGGCATCCATGGCCATGGCCGAAACTGCAACCCAGCCGCATGGTATATCTCCCACCCCGCTTCGCCTTCCTCCCATAACACTCTCGTGTTTTCGAATTACAGACCTTTCTTGAAAGAACATTTCCTCTCAAACTTTCCCCATGTGTTTATGCCGACTGTTTCGCCGTTGCCCACCACCTTCGCCGCCCCAAAGCCATGCCACTGCTCCCGACGTGCGCAATGATGCTAACAACACAGCAGAGCAGCCGGGTCGGTTGGGTCGTCGACGGCCCTTTTCGGCTCTGATGAAGAAATTGGCGAACTTGAAAGCTACGTCTTCGAGCGAAGGAGGCCGTCATTCTAGCTCGAAACGAAACGCTACCAAGAAGCCTCTGAATAACCCATACCCACAGTCAGGCCGTGTGGCTGTCGCCAGCTCGCCGCGTCATAGCCAATACTCGGAATCCTCAGGACCAAGCCGGCGAATGACTAGCTCATCCCTTGAACGAGCCGAATCCGTACGGATATCAAATGACGGACAGCCACCTCCAACCACGGGCGGCCGCTCCATGGCGCCGACAATATCGACCGAACAGGGGACATGCCGCTCCATCATCGCACCTTCGCACGGAGAAACGTCAATGACGGGGACAAGCCGGACAGCAAACGGCCGGAGAGGCGGTGACAGCACCTTTTCGTCTCCTGCGCCGTCCGTTCGATCTCTCACGACGACACTCACGACGATACAGACGATCGCCCCAACCAATGGCGGTAACAACAACCACACAACCACGAGCCAACACTTGCACAATTCGAACTCGCAAGTAATCCACTTTAATCAACCCTTCCCAACCGGTTCTCCCGCATCCGCGATTCCCGCCCACCTAGCCACCAATACCCAGAGCACCTCCAGCCCAACCACCTACCACACCGCAACCGCTAACAACCTCCTCACCGACAATGCGTCCATCCTCACCCTTGCGTCCTCTTCCAAGCGCCGCCGCCGCCGCTCCTTTGACACCGACGCTTCTGTACGGGCCTTGGCCCCCTCCTCCCTTTGGGGGGCAGCCGCGAGTCACTCCCGCTTAGCGTGCTCTCCGCGACCATGGACGGAACAGTCGGCGGCCCGACGACGCCGGGCCTGCACCGGGGCGCGAGCACTGGCATGGGCGGGATCGGGGCGAACGAGCGGACGAGCATCTATTCTGCCACGGGAATCATGGGGACGACCGCGGCCAGCGAGCGGAATAGTTTCTACGCGAAGCAGGGCTATGCTAGCGGGGACGGGGCAAGCGTGCGGAGCGGGCTGTTCGGCCATGGGCGGTCGGATAGCGTGGCGGGGAGTATTGGCGGCGGACTGGCCGTGCCCACCTCGGGGACGAGTCCGTTGGCTAGTCCGAGAGAGGGGGTTGAGGAGGAGGAGAAGGAGAAGGAGCAGGAGAAGGAGGAGGTGGAGAGGGAGAAGAACTAAAGAGGCATGGTTGGACTCTGTCTGTTTGGTATGGGTTAATGATGGGACGGGGGTTCTGGGTCTGGGTTTACGGTGGGTCAGGGTTTATGTCAGTCGGAGCTTTTCTGATGGTGTTCTCGGGTACCTAACCAGCCATGGCTGACGGTTTCAGTGTCTGGATCGGAATGGTGTTTAATGGGTACCACATGACGGCAACGACTTGAGCTCATGCAATGTCTCGTTTCCCTAGGCGTATACAATCTGCTTTTTCTTCGTTTCCCAAGTCATCACCTATACAACGGCTACTACGCAGGAGTGGATTTCTTCATGATACAACGCAGACAACCGCTGATTCCCAACTTGTTCCTCCCCCGCGCCTTGCTTAGTCCAAAGCCGAAACAGTAATCCAACCCCAGCAGGCCAAATAACACATGAGCACAGCCAACCGCAATGGTACCGACTCACCCACCTCCCCACCGTGCCACCAACATATCCACCCCAGCCACCCAGCCCTTTACACCCATCCTATCACGAACATACCCCCCCTTCTCTCAATAAGGAAGCGGCGTCAAATCCAGCCCCTGCACCGCGAACTTGAACGAGTCGTTGCGCGAGTAGCTGCCCGCCGTGTCCAGGTCCAGCCGGCCCCGGATGCAGTCGGCAAAGTCCACGTCGGCGTAGATCAGCCCCGTGTCGTCTTCCCACTGCGGGCCGGCTAGCACGTCGCCAAAGGGGGAGACGATGGATGAGCCGCCGCGGGAGGTGAATTTTGTTTTGACGGGGGCGGGTTTGGTTGCGGTTGGTGTGGGTTTGGGTTTGGGGGATGGTGCTGTGGTGGTGGTGGTGGTCGTGGCTGGCTTGCTGGTGGTGGTGGTGTGGAGGACGATCTCGTTCCCGTCGTTGTCGATTACCGATTGGCGTCTACCTCGCGGCTTGGATGACGATAGAGGAGATAGGGGAGGGGGCGGGGAGCAGGGGAGGACGATCTCGTTGCCGTTTTGGTCGACTATAGATTGGCGGCGGCGGCGGTGGTGCGGATCGTGCGAGGGTGGTGGTGTTGCACCACCGGGCAGCGCGATCTCGAAGCCTTCCTCAGTCACGCATGAGCTGCGGCGGTGGCGCATCATACCCGTCCACGCCGGCGGGGGTGCATCGCGGGTGATGCCGTCGGTTTCGTCGGCTTCGTCGGGCTTGGCTGAGGTTGCGGCGTGGCCGTTTGTCGCTGGTGCTGGTGTGTCCCGCACACACATGTTGGAGCTGAGAACGAAGCAGCGGCCTTCCATGCCGGCCGTGCGCAGGAGGGAGAGCCAGGAATCTCGGCCATCGGCCGTTGGGGCGAGGTAGAGGTTGATGTTCTGCGCGTACAGGGCCTGTCGCACTAGGGGCATGTAGTTCTCCCAGCATATGGCGGCTGCGAGGTTGATGCGTACTCCGCGGATGATGGTGCTGACCGCACGAAGCGTGGCGGGCGATCCCTGGGCCCAGACGAGTCTTTCGGTTCCGGTCTAAGAGTGTCAGATGGGCAGGGGATATGATATTGATGATGCATGGGAGCTTACTGGCATAACCTTCCGCCGCTTGCCGATGACACCTGATCTGGGACATACATAAACGACAGAGCAGTACATGCTTCCTCCCGTCTTCTCAATCAGGCCGGTGACAATAAATACGCCCGTCTCGCGAGCGATCCGTTCCAACTCTTCACGGGTGCCATCACCACGTTTGTTGGGAATATCGTTCGTATCGCCTCCGCCATCGGGCCCTGGCACAGCATCACTTGGCAGTTCCCTGTTCAGCCAAGCTGGTCCCGCGCCTGCTCCATCGCCGACGGTATCACCCAGATCAACAGCGTTTTGGAAGTAGCGCAGGTATTCATCGCGGCCTTCCTGTGATCGGGAGCCAATGACGCAGCCAAAGTGAGTTCCACGAGGGTAGCCCCCGATGTAAGCCTCTGGGAGTAGGAGGATGTCGATTTGCTTCGAGGCGGCTTGCTGGGCGATGTGCTCAAGCTGGGTTAGGGTTTCAGCGGTAGTAGCCTGCGTTCCAGGGGAAGCCGTACCCAGTCGAATTGTGGCTAGCGTCATGGTTATGGTATACGAATAGTTAGACTTTTATGTGTGGTGGAAGATGATTCAAGTTAACAGGTCTTTCGTCCCTTCTGTGCCCCGCATGCAATCGTTCGGGAAGGAGGGGAGTATGGTGCATATTGAGAAGTATGACGTAATGCCCGTAGACTTCACAAACTCCCAAACTATCACAGTAGGCCCAAATGGTTTGCTTTAAGCTTGTTGATATGCACTAATAGCATAAGCATAAAATACCCAGAAACTTGTCTCCTTCACGAGAGTAAAACCGAAAGCTAAAGTGAATGATCTTCAATCGGCAATTTGGTTACTTACAAGTAGGTCGTCAGTGGTCGTTAAAGGGGGGCCATATCCCTGCAGGTGCCCTGCTCGTTCATTTGGCTGCTGACTCAGTTTTATTGGAAGCACATAACTGTGGGCCCACTTGTGCGACCGGAAATTTGGGGGAAATCCCCAATCACAGTGCGCAGCCTTAAATTCGTTCTCAATCACGGACGATGGGAGTTCACGTGTCTCGACAACCCACTCCGGGGATTGGCGATAGCTCATCCAGCAGAACCCGCGAAGTACAGCAACGTGCGATTGTTGCCATGTTGCATTGGGAGACTAGATGCAATTCGACGTCATGTCCCAGTTTACACAACAACAATTTGCTCCAGTGTCTGTGTCTGCAGCACCTGCAGCACCTTCGGCGGCACCACCAGCAGCACCTCCAGTAGCAGCTCCAGCAGTAGCTCCAGCGGTCGTAGCATCACAAGTGGAACATATACATCAACCCACACCAACACGGATTTCCGTCCCTTCGGTCGCCTCATCTGAAACCACCTCTCCGCCCAACGTTGCCGGCACACGAAGACGCGCTGAATCCGATGCTTCTGATGATGAGGCCCCACCCAGCAGGACGACCAAGCGCCTGCGAATCGCCCGCAGCTGTGACCAGTGCCGTCACAAGCCTGGACGCCCAGCATGTTCCGGCTTCAAGCCATGCTTCATATGTATTCCAGCGTTCCCGCATATCCCGTTTTGCTAGCTCGATCTAATATGCTCCCATTCAGGCACTCGCAGGGGCTTGACCTGTACCTACGACACCCCCTACGCCAGGGGCGTAGCAAGGACCCCCCCTCCACCCCCCGAGGGGGACAACGGAGAGGCCCGTAACTACGCCCTACCGTTGAACGAGAAGGGGAAAGAGCACCGTGATAAGGGGTGGCTTGCCCGTTCATGCGACCACTGCCGAACCCATAAACTCCCTTGTGGAGGCAAGCTCCCATGTGAAACGTGCTTCAAGGAGCGAGTCGAGTGCACCTTCAAGTTGTTGGTCTACCCCTTGCTCCCTTTCGTACCGCCTAGTACTTAACTACGTCCTAGTCGTGCCTATCAACGGTATCCCGATGCTGTGCTACCCCCCAGCCAGGAATTGGAGGAACTGTCCCACCAGCAATTGCGAGAGAATGGTTGGAAGTGAGTTTTGACCCCTCGGTCGTACTCTTAATACTCTTAATTCGACGAGCTGACCCGGGCCCAGGCGTGAGCGCCAGCTAGCCCTCGAAGCGATAAACCGCAAAACGTCTGATGACTCTCCTTTGGACCCAGCTGTCGCACCTCTTCAGTTCTCCGTCAGGTATGCCGGAGAGGAAATCCCGCCTCTCTCCTTTCTCCACAAAGCATGGCGGAAGATTGCCATCGCCCAGGCCCTCGGAATGTCCAACCAACCCGCTGCTGATCAGCTCGTCCTACTTTCTGGCGACATGCCCATTAACACCTCTCAACCGCATGAGTTCCCCGAGACACGAGAGCTGTGGCGTCTGATGCAGGACAAATTCGCCATTGGCTGGACCGAAACCTTCCACTTCCTCCACCGTCTGACCGCGAGACTATGGCTGGATACCGTGCATCAAAACTGGACGGACAAGCTGCCACTAGAGTCCGGGATTGGTCAAGGGAAGGCTGCCGTCGCGGTGATGACCATGGCTCTCGGGACCATGTTCAACTATAGGAGGTGGCAGCCCGGAAAGAAGGAGCTGAGTCAGAGTTGGCTCTGGACCGTTAACAACGGCGACCACTTATTCCTCGTTGCTCTCGGCCTGACTGGCAGCGAACCGGGCCCGCCGAAGTTGGAATCGGTGCAGGCTCGCCTCCTCCAAACACTTTATCTCCTCTGCACCTGTCGGCTCAGCCAAGCCTGCTACGTCTTCGGCAACGCCATCCAGATGCTCACTTGTCTCGGTTTCCACCGACAACGAGGCAGAAATAGGGGTCTTGGCCCTGAGATCGTTGTCCATCCGGAATATGCAAAGGTCCAGTGCGAAAGACGGACCTTCTGGTCGGCATATGTCATCGACAAACACATCGCCATGATAACCGGTCAGCCACCCCACCTCACTCTCGACATGACCGACCAGGCACTTCCAGACTGCGTGAACGACGAGGACATGGGCCGCGCAGGCCCCTTTCGACCTCACAAAAACGACTGCTACGTGGAAGCATTGGTCGAACAGACCAAGTACGCGCAAAACAGCCCCCTATACGGTTTCCGTTATACTAACATATACTAGATTAACTAAACTTATCGAAAAGATAATGCGCCAGGTTTACACGCTCGACGACGTCCCAGAACCTGAGAGGCTTGAATCTGCACTACGCATAGGAAAGGCCGTTGATGACTGGCAAGCGCAACTACCGTCCCTCATGACAGCCCACAAACCCTCCCTCCTTCATTTTACATGGCGCCGTCAGCAGACTTTGCTGCAGTTAGCCCACTGCTACGCCCAAATCTTAGTCTATCGACCGTTCTTGACGGCACCATACCCTGCAGACCGCGAGAAGAAGCAAACCGCTGATTTCGCGATCCGAACTTGCATCGAGGCCGCCCGTGTCGCGCTCACAACAATCGTTAATCTTGCCCGCGAGCAGGCAGAACGAGATAAGAGTCACTTCCATACCCTCCTCCACCCTCACCACCTTGCTTATATCGCCGCTTCGGTCATCTTTATCGTCCCCCATATTCGGGATCGTCAGAAGTCCATGGGTGGCGGGTCCCACAACTACAAACCTGAAACCGATGTTCGGTTGACCGAACTTGCCAACAAAGCTATCAAAGCCCTTATCCAGGGAACTAACCAATACTCACCCGCACGCAGATGGGCTGTGATTCTCGAGGAGCTGCATGCCGAAGCAACCCGGCAGATCCCCAAAGATAAGGGCCCGAACAACGAGCAAAACGGTGACAGCCGTGGCGCCGACCTCGACGCTCTCGATGAGCAGCTACTTGAGGATGCCCTCCGTGCCCATTGGGAAGCCGACATTGCTCGCGAAGCCGCGAGCAGTCGGGCCGACAACAGTGGTACCACCGCAAGCCCTGCGCCCGCCATTGTTCCACGACTATGGGACAAGTGGAAAACTACAGATTGGCTGGATCTCGACTCCGCGGTAAGTGGCGTTGGTATACTTTGGATTTAAAGCTCACTCTACTTCCTAGGCCTTTGGCCCGATTTCCGCATTCGAGAAAGGCGATATCCCCATCGCTCCCGAATCTTGAATCTCGTGCTTGCTGGCAACATACTCCAAAACGTAGCCTGCAACCCCTTGCAACTTATCCAACAACCATTCATCGACTTGGGCCTTCAAGCTGCTGCCTATCCCTACCCGCGGGCTCGTTCACCTCACCCCCAACCGTTTGAGCCCGGCTCACGATCTTGCCCGCGTCGAGCCCTCTTAGCAACCGTTCCGTGACCCCTCCGTCACTGTTGAGGTATCGCTCGAGCGAGTAAGACGCGTCTCCCGAGGGTTGACTATGCCCGAGTTAGTCGCCCTACGCCTCTCATATCGGAAGCCGGCCCTCTTACTTGTCGCCCGAGAGCTGAAACGTCCTGTCGATCTCTTGCGACATTGTGGTTTTGTCAAGATATGGTGATGATAAAGGCAGTGCAAGTCTCGCGTGTTCCTCTCTCGCCATGGCACTATCGAGTCCGTGATGGCGGTGTTATTAATCCATCGTCAAAGCCGAGCTGCTAACGGGTCTTATATCCTCCGTCCGCTACTAGACAGGTCCCACGCCAGCGGCCGCATCGTCGAATTTCGCCGTTGAGCATTTGGCATCGTGAAACGAGTCAGAGTTGCCAACGTTCCCAATGCATGGCCAGCCCATAGTGTCTTTGGGGGAGGCTGCAGTTCCGGGAAGCCGGGTCGGGAGTGACAACGGTGGTGAACTCCTGGTGACCCTTGAGACTCCGCGATTGAGCTGCTTTGCCAGACTTGTTATTCTCTTTTCGGTCAGTCACAAGGATCTCATGGGAGTCAAGTATTGTGGCGTCTCGTCGGCATTGGCTAGTATATGCAGGACCCAGCTGTTCATCGGATGGGACCACCGGAATCCGGTCTTTCTGGCCCAACGCGGTTTCCTCTCTACTTCAAGAACCAACTTTCGGCCCAACTTTGGGTTCCCGAGTAAGGGCCGACATGCGCTAGGCATGCGAGTCATCGGGGGGTCAACCTGACACGACACGATCGCTCGGGACGTCGCCATTCTTGCCTTCTCCGCCGAATGGGAATCGCTTCGCCTCCTTTTCCCCGCTCAGCCTTATCTACGGGACTAATGTAACGAGCTGCGAACCATGATCCCGCAATTGAGCACTTGCATCTCGCGCTAGCATCTCGCGCAATGCCACAGTGACTGCATGTAGCCAAGGCAGTGACCCCCGTGCTTTCCCCTCTTGGGGTGCTGTGCTGCGTGTCATCGGTACAGTCGGCCAATGCTTGGTCGGCCTAGCGTGCTCACCCGTCCCGACGCATGCGCCCCGGCGCGGGGATCGGCTATTGGAGAATGGCTGTGGTCACTCGGGACCCTGAGGATGGGTGTGTCACGGAAGTCCCGAGACCTCCGCTGAGCTTGATCTCCGCATTTGCGCAAACGGGCGTGGATGTGTGGATATATAACCCTTCCATGATGTCGAGATCCGCCGAAAGATGATTCCTCTCTACTCTTGCTCTATATCTGGCAAGGTCATCACCTCACCCGTACTCTCGCTCCCGTCCACTTCTGTTCCTTTACTAGCACCTAACCTCCGTCTTCGGCCATCTCCGCCCCCTCCCGGAAACATTTGCGTTCTCGCAGCCTTCTCCTCTCGCCCCCGCGTTGAGTCACCTACCCCGTTATCCAACGCCCAGCCAGTGCTCCTCGCAGTACCGCAACAACAAACACTCCCCAAAGCTCACAATCACTACCATCCCAGCACCCTAGATCTCATGTCTCACGGTCAAGGCTTCCCCCTCTGACCAACGCCCCCCCGGATCGAACCCCTCCCCTTTCCGGTTCAGCCCAGTCGGTCCATGGCATCCCGCAGCTCAGGCACCCCGCCACCACCACACCACTCGGCTACCACGACCAACCGTGAAAGCTTCTTGAGCCGCAAGAAAAAGGAAATTGTGGATAGATCTATGGCTCTCTTTCAAACGTCTTTAAATAAATGTCTTGATAACTCAGTATCTTCTGCGTCCACTGCCGCCGGTGCGGCGGTGGTGGGCCCCAAGCGGAGGGTGAAGAGGGGCAGAGAGGACGATGTCGACGACAATGGTCTAGGCGCGGTGGGCGGGGACAAGGCGAAGAAGAAGAAGGTCAACCCCAAGGAGGGGAACGAGAAGACGTTTGCGTGCCCTTTCTGCAAGCATGATCCGGCCAAGTACAAGAAGACAAAGACTTGCTGTGGGCCGGGGTGGGAGGATGTTCACCGGGTCAAGTAAGTTCTGGTCTTGCGTCCTTGTAGTGGAGTGGTACTGACAATGCCGCGCAGGGAACACGTCTACCGCCGCCACTCGCTCAAGAACTTCTGCCCTCGGTGCTTTGATCACTTTGACAAGCCCGAGTTGCTCAAGAACCACCAGCGGGCCGACGTCCCTTGCAAGCTACGAGAAAAGTCGTCAGACGCCATCACCGAGGAGCAGGAGAAGCAGCTCCGCACCAGGGCCAAGCCCCATTCCTCGGAAGAAGACAAGTGGAAAGAGATGTACCGGGTCATCTTCCCGGGCGAGAAGGTCCCCTCACCATGTATGTCATCCCCTGCGCCCCCCCACTCGACCATCAACAATTCTAACTCCCGACAGACTACGACTCAGAAGGCGAGACGTCCTCCAAGTCGGCCAAGAGCCAGTTCCAAAACCTGGACGAGTGCAAAGAGTACCTCCGGCGGGAGCTGCCCCGCGTGGTCCGTTCCGCCATGGAGCAGTACGTCAACAAGCTCTTCGAGGACATCCAGGAGAAGGCGAACCAGAAGACGGCCGAGATCATCCGCGACGTCGAGACCACCATGCTCCGCACCTTCCAGTTCCAGGAAGAGGTGTCCTCCACCGCCGCTGCCATGGGTGTGTTCCCTCAGGGGTCGGCCACCACCACCACCACCACCACCAGCCGGCCCACCACGCCCCCCAGCCCCCGCCTCGGCGGCCCGGAGATCCCCAAGGTCACCCAGCTTCTGGACGGGCTCCGCGATGACCCGCTGTATAACGAGCTTTGCAACAACATACAGTATGGCGTTGTTGATCATGTGCTGTCGGGCGGGCTGGATTATGGGTGCGATGTTTTTGGCGCCGACTCGGCCTACTATACGTTGTCCGAGCCGGGGTCGCTTGTCAGTGGTGGCTTCGATTATGCGCCGCGCCTTGAGTGACGCTCGGTTTGTTGGTTGTAGGATTGGGCTGTACGTTCTTTAATGGCTTTTGAGCCCTTTTGTTTTGTGTTCTTTTTACAGGGTTGTTTGTTGATGGGGTCACGGACGGGGTCACAAATTGATAGCTAGGAAGGGGCATGGTGTTTCAAGGGAGTTGTTTACAAGTATGAGAACATCAACAGACCGCAGACACTCTTTTGCGTATCACGATCATCATATTTATCACCTGTGCTAGGCTACTTCCTGCACAGTGAGGCCGCTCAATTTCCCTCTCCTTGGTTTCATTCTTCCTTCTCCTTTTCTTTCCTTCTATTCCTCCTCCTCTTTTTCGGGCCGTTATTCTTTGCTTCTGTTCATATCCAAAAGATCCTCCAACCAATATAGCTTTAGGGATCGGTGAAACTGCTATCCCCTACTGGCTCAGCTTGCAGCGGGATATGCATGTTTTGCATAGCTGCCGCTCGAGCCGACTGCATTGTATCGGCGATGTCGTGCTTGCGCAGCGTGGTATCGCAGTGCATGACTTGCGTGGGGGGTCCTAGATTAATCCAGGTGGTGTTATGTTGTCAGCTGCCATCGACGTTTGCGCATTTGCGCAGAGACAAGACCAAAGACAAGACCTTTGCATTAATGTTTCACAACAGTTCCTTGTTTCAATCTTACCTCCATACCTATCCTACATATTATGTATGCTTTCTACCCATATTGCAATTAGTGTCACCACCTTCTAACCTTCTCAAGCCAAACAGAACCAACAATGAGTTTCCAAATCACCACGTCTCCTCATCCCAATCCCTCTCCAACCGCCACGCATCCTCCCCCACCACCCCCATCGGCCCAACATCACACCCGCGATGCCCCCATTTCTCCGCAAACACCTCCCTCCCCGCCTCAATCATCATCTTCACCCCCGTCTCAAACCCGTCCGCATCCCGGTAGAACGGCTCACCCTTACCCCCCTTCTGCTTGACCTGCCACGTATTGCGCATGCCATTCCCATCCGCATACTTGTCGTCCTGCATCCTAGCCCCCAGCTCAACCAACCTCTCCCAGCTCTCCACATACCCCTCCCCTCCAACCCCCTGGAGGTCCTCATCCCCGACCAACCGCGCCACGCTCCCCCGCACCCTCAACAACGCCCCCAAATCCGCCATGACACTGCCCACATCCAGCACCAACCCAATCCGGCTCTGCGTCTGCGCCAGCCCGGCCCAGCGCGCGCGCAGGTAGGCGTCGCAGTCGGAGGCATAAAACGGGATCTGCGTGTCCCACCCGCCGAGGCGCTCGAGCACGGCGTCGCGGTTGACCAGCGTCAGGTGGTCGTAGGCGAAGAAGTGGTGCGCCCAGGGGCGGGTCTGCTGGTGGGTGGGCCCGCTGAGGTGGCGGAGGGTGGTGACGGCGTTGGTGTAGAGGTTGTTGTTGTTGTTGTTGGGGTTGGGGTTGTTGGGGTTGTTGGGGGTGTCGGTGTCGGGGTCGGTGGCGGCGGTGATGGTGGTGTTGTGTTCGAGGGAGAAGACGAGGAGGTCTTGGTGCGTCCAGAAGAAGTAGCGGTATTTGCGGTCGAGGGCCGTCCTGTGCGGGGGGTTAGTTGGGGGTGTGGGAGGGTGAAGGAGGAGGGTTATAAGGGGGTTGCAACTTACCAGAGGTAAAAGTTTTGGAGTTGGGAAAAGGTGAGGAGCGTTGGTGTCTGTTGGGGTTGGTTAGTTCCTGGTGTATTCAGAGGTAAAAGCACAAGGGTAAAGGAATAGTGTACATACAATGATGACGCTCACGCCCAGCATCGCTAGCTGGGTGTGGTTCAGGTAAAACGGGTTCTGAAGCGTTAGCATCCCGTCCCGGTTCGCGTACATGACCCCAGTGTTCTCGACGACGTAAATGTCCTCTGCTGGCCAGCCGGCCGCAATGTAGCTTACGACGCACTGGAGCAGCTGCGGCCAGTTGCGCGTGAAGCCGACAAACAAGGGCGTCTGTTCCGGGTAGTGAGGCTCCGGAGGGCGGTTAATGCTCGGTGCGCGAAGAACGTCCGAGGCCGGCGGTGGGTTCCTGGACAACAGCGGGAACGGGTCGGGGACTGGTTGGACGGGCGCCCCGGCGGGTTTGTACACCTTCTCTCGGTAGACGGCATCCGGCGGTTCCCACCAAGAGTCCCAGTCACTGATCGGGGGCGGCAATTCATCATGGCTAGGCTCCTCTGTTGGCCATCCCGAGACTTCGTGAGGTCTCTCTCGAACGGAAAACGAGCTGATCCGTAAAGAGAAGCGCAAGAGAAGCATGGCAATAGCCATCAATATCAGTCGATACCGTGACCGGACAAGTCGGTGCAACATGTTGGCGAAGAGAAGAAGACAGCGTTGAACCGATTACTGTCCCTTGGATAGGTACAAAGAAAGAGCGGGATAATGATGGATTGGAGGGATTGCTTTCAGTAAGGTAGGTATTCATATGTGAAGTTGTGGGTGAGGGACGGTGTTCCATCCGTCAGCCATGTATTATGATTTACCCAGTCATCCTTACTCTTACATATGCAGTCCAGGCCCGGAATAGATTGGTGGTCGGACTTCTACCATCGGGTATGTGGCGAGAAGTCAAAGGCCCGTGCCGGTCACCGAGTCGAGACACCATCCCTCACCGATCATAGACACTGTAGGCACGTCGAACAGCTCAATGATGACATCAACCTGATGAATTTTTACATGATTCCAGTACCCGTGCTCCTCCACGGTGTCTGCCCGAAGGTTCAGTGCCTCTCTATCAAACCCACCCCCACCCCTCCCCCCCCAAGTATAAGTCTCAGCTATTTTCCCCGATATACTGTACAAAACAAATATACATAACCCAGCGGGTCCACTCGGCAGGCGACGACAGCTCGAAGCAAAGCTATTAGACAAAACAAAACAGATACCATGTGTAAGGGAATTATGAGCGTAGACGGGTGCGTACACAGCAGAAAGACAAGCAAGCCGAAACGAAAAAGAACAGAAGGCTGGCAAGTGCCAGGGCGGCCACGCGTCCTTCCACGATCCCGAAGCCAGCCAAGGGAAGGGGTATGTAGCGCAAAGGTCACAAAAGACCTGAAAGTGTAGGCGTGAAAACAAACAAAATAAATCCCGACAACAGCAGGCGTTCATCCATCCACCCAGCCTCCTGCCCGGTCCCTCCATGTCTACACGGGTATATGGAACTGGTATATCCAGAGCCCAAACAGATAATGAGAAAGGATGTAAAAAAAAAAAAGGCAACAGATTGCATCGCAACCCGAGAAGAGATTAGTTTAAAACATCCACAAAGGAAATGCACGAACGACGCCGGGGTGTTCTTCTTCCCCCTCCAACAAACACAAAACTTACTCCTCATCAACCCCACCCAACCCGCCACCACTCCTCTCCCGACTACTCTTCTTCCCCAACCTCAAAATACTCAACCTCTTCCTCACACTCCCCACCCCATGCCCCATAATCGACGAATGGCTCTGCGGCGGGGTCGCATGCGGGGCCGCCGTCTCATACACCTGCGCCTGATACGCGCCCTTCTCGCCCACACCACCACCAACACCACCACCGTGCACGGCAGTAGTAGCAGGCGACGACGACGCCGTAAACACCTCAGAACCGCCGGGGCTGAGATCAGGCAGGTTGGATTGCGAGGGCTGCGAGCGCGCGTAATAAGGGCCGGAGCCGTTGGTCTGCGCGTGCTGCTGCAGCCCACCGCGTTCCCTCGAGGATGCCGTCCCGGCCTCGCTGGTGGTCACCTGTGGGAGGGTGCGGAAGAAGGACCGGCGGTTGTTGGTTGGGGCTTCCTTGGTTGAGGAGGTGGTGCTCTTCGCTGTGGCGGCGGATGGGGCGGGCTCGGATTCTTCCTGGATGGGAGCTTGGTGCTGGTCGCCGTTGGCTTCCCGCGGGGGCTGCTGGTCCTTCTTGCGGCCGCCAAGGAAGCTGAGGCGGGGCCCCCGGCCTGGACGGAGGGGTACGGGTTGGACGACGGTTGCTTCTTCTGTTACGACGCCATTCGGGACGGTCGAGGTGGACGTGGTAGGGGCGTGGTGAGGGGGCGCGGAGGGCGGCGAGCGCGGCCAAGTGGGAGACGGGGTGGGGGTCTCGCGGACGGGTTGGGCGGGAGTGAAGATTGCGATTTCGGGGGCGTAGGTTGATTCGAAGTCTGCATGTCCGTTAGTGATGAGCATGTGATGGGTAGTTCCAAGGGGCACTTACGCCGCTGCAGATCCTCTACATGCCGCGTGAGGATCGCGTTTCCGCTCTTCGCAAACGTCGCTAGACACCTCTTGAGCATGATTGCATGATCCACTAGCGCCATCTTGATGGCATTCTCCTGTGGATCAAACTCTGGCGCCCCGAGCTCTGCATCGAACTCCCTCGGCGACGGCGTCCGCGACATCTCGGGGATGAGATCGCGATAAGCCACCACGCTGCTTTCCGAGTTGCGATTCACACTGATGCTAACAGCATCTACTAGCAGCTGCGCGTTCTCGTCCCCGCCTTCGCCATCCGCCACTTTCTTCTCAAGGGTCGACATATCTGCCGTTTTCCGTACAATGCGCTCGAGTGCCGTCTCCTTTGCCGACAGCCGCACCTCCTGTACAGCCACAATCTCGCTCCGCCTTAGGATCGTCGGGAACGGCTCCGCCGTGGTGTAGACAATCTTCTCGATGGAATGCTCCGCCACGGGCCCGCTGGTGTTCCGCTTGCTGGTAACGGAGAACGCCTGTGGATGGGCCGAGATGAGATAGTCCCGGATGATTTGCGGCACGCGCGCGCGCTGGAAGACGTGGTGGCCGAGGTCCCGGTGTGGGCTCAGGGTCGATATGACCAGGAACTGGCCCTCGACGTCGTCGATGTGCTCGTTCGTAACGATGCGCGCCGACGGGTACATTTCCTGCATGCGGTCGGTGAAGCTGGATGTGCGCTCGGCTGGGGAGCCCTCGAAGACAAACTCCTTCTCGCGCACGCTAGCCGGGAAGCCGAGGCCCTTGAACATGACCTTGAAGTACTTGGGCACAAGCTTGTCGCTCTTGGCGATGGTCTCGTAAATGGTCGCGATGGCGCGCTCGGTGCGGGCGAGCTTGGCGAAGTCGAACGTATTCGTCTCGTACTGCGCCTGCAGCTCCTTGTATGCGGCCAGGGCGCTGCTCCAGGCCTCGCCGTCTTCAAAGTGCTTGATCATGTCGAAGTAAATGCGTTCCTTACGCTCAAAGTGGGTCTGAGCAGGGAACTCGGGGTCTTGCAGAGCAGGCGTTGTCCGCAGCGGGTCCCAGTCGTACACGTCGGCATGCAGCCGCAGGGCCAAACCGGCCTCGGCGTGGTTTCTAGCATCCGCCTGGAGGTTTGCCAGCTGGTGTACATAGCGGATGAAGATTTCCTCCTTCTGCATATCGCGCAGGAACTCCATCAGGCGTAGCCGGTGGATCAAGTGCGAGGCCTCGCCGGACCCATCGCCACTGTGCACCGCAACTAGCAAGTCCAAGAACACATCCACAGTATCCGTCAGATCCCTCAGCGCCCCGAAAAGCGCCTCATCCTTCCCGTTCGCGAGCGGCTCAAACCGCTCCAACAACTCTCCAACAAACAGCTTCTGCAGGATACTCTCCGTCAGGGGCTTGGTCTTGAAGTACACATCCAGACAATCAATCATCTCGGTCTGAATGACCGACAGGTCCTCGCTGAGGGTCCACTCGCTGACAATCATGGTCTGCAGCACCTCAACAGCCATGCGGCGCAGGCCCTCGTGGACGCTCAGGCACAGCTCGACGATGGGCCCGACAAGCGTCGGCACGTACTGCACCTGGTACCCGCCCATTTTGGCCAGGCTGTAACGCGCGCGCTCCTCGAGGGTGGTCTCCCAGCCGATGGCCTCCCAGGTCCTCCGCAGTAGGTCGGCGCCATGCTCGCGCACGTCGCCGGCGATCTTCCACACGGCGCGGCGCTTCTGCTCCGGGAAGGTCTCAAGCGCGAGCGACGGGCTGCCGACTAGGCCCAGCAGGGTGGTGAAGAAGAGCTTCCATAGCTCCGTGTTGAAGTTCTCGGCCTCGTCCGGGTGCGGCAGGAACGAGTCGAGCAGGATGCCGGCCAAGTATTGCAAAGTCTGCATGGTGGATTTGTGGTGGAAAATGTGGGCGCTGAGCCAGTCGGCGGGGAAGGTCTCGCCCTGGAGGATGCTCATGTGTACGCGCAGGCAGTTCTCGACGACCACGTGTAGGTCATCCTCGGCGAGCTCGAGCTGCATGCCGGCGGGAGAATTCGAGAGGGCCGAGAGGACAGCCGAGAGTTCGATGAGGGCTTCGTCAAAGGCGGCTTCATTGGTGATGGGGCGAGTGGGGAAAGGGTAGGTGGTAGGGAAGAGGAGTGAGAGCCGGTCCTTTTGTTTCTTCGGGACGGCTTGGATGACGAGGTAAGATTGGATGATCTTGGGGATGTAATCCGGGATCTCGGGGCCTAGATGCTCGATTTGACTGGCGAGGACCGAACAGCAGAGGCGAACTTGGTCCTTCCACAGGTCTGTGACCTCGTCGACGTGTCCCCAGTGTGGTGCTATCCATCGGACGGTGTTGGCACTCAAGGCAGAACGTTGCTCGGGGTGCGAGAAGATGTCGAGTTTGGCGTAGTTGATGATGAGCACCAGCTTGTACAACACTAGCTTACCCTTGACGCTGGCGCAAGAATCCATAAAGTCGATAGCAATGTGCAGAATCTCCTCGGTCGTCAACAGGCCGGCCAGCTCTGGGAGCCAGGTATGGAAATGCTGGACGGCCAGGGTCTGACTGCCCACCAATACTGGTGCGCTACTGCGCATCATGGCATCGAGCGCCTTGAAGATGACCCGGAGGTGGCGTGTGAAACCTGGATTCGAGCTTGTTATCCCGATGCCTGCCTCCTTGGCCTTTTGCTGGCCACGAGCATGCGTGATGAACTTGAGAATGTGCCTCGCAACCTTGAAAGTGGCTCGCAGCTTCCTTGCCGTCTCGGGCTCGGTAGGTTTTGACAGGAGCCGGGTGAACGATCTAACCAAACAAGGGGTCGCAAATGGATAGTTGAACCTGCTCTCGGCATACTGATCGACCAGCGGGGCCAGGTTAAAGCGCCGATCGTGGACGATATCCAGAACCCTCACGAGGGCGGTAAAGACGAGGTCTTCGTAGTCGTCGTTGCCCGAGTATTCGCAGAGAATGCCAAATAGCGCATCCAGGACATCGTTCAGCAGCTTCACGACCTCTATCTCAGCGACAAAGATGAACTGCTTCAGAAGCACCGGAATCCCTTCCCGGGAGGAATCCTTCCAAGCCAGCAGCCCCAAGACAACCCGGTCCTGCGAAAATCTTGTGCTGCAAAGGTAAGTCTCGACGCGCACCATGGCGAGCGGCCCTGTCACCTCGGCCTGGTGGTCGTCCTTGGCCCTGGCAGAGAATGGCAGGCTTAGGTAGCCACCCCTACCCTGGGGTCCAGCCTGGGCAGTATTCGTGTGCTCATCCAACCGGTAGAGCAAGAGACCGTGGGTCATGTCACGAATAAATGCTTGCTGGTCCCAGAGAGGCATGTACGCCACCGCGAAGGGCGGGTTCGGCGCGTCCGCGAGGTGCATTACCACATGTCCCTGGTGAACGTCTTGCGGTGCGAGCACGAGCTTCACCGACTGCCGCCACGGCTCGCCGCGCTCGGTGACGACAGTGGTCCAGGTGCTGACGGCCTCGGCGTTGGAGGAAGGGTGGATGCAGTTCTCGACGCGCTCGCCGTCCGACCTGCGCACTTCGAGGGTGATTTGGAGGTTATTTGCGTGGAAACTGCTCGGAAGCGCTGTTGGGCTCCCACCGAACCGGGATAGCAGAGACTGGCGGGTCAAGACGGCCTCGTCAATGGTCAGGTAGATATCGGACCTTGGCTTCGTCGGGGCGCCCGAGAAGCCCATTTTGTTTGTCTTGCAGATGTTGGAAAGCGCTGTGGGTGTCGCTTTGATCAGGGCATCCGCATCCGGATGGTTGAAGGCCCGGAGGTGAACCTGCAGGCGCTCGGCTCTCCTCGACTTCTCGTAGGATCCCGTCTTGCTGTCCATGATCTCACGTAGTACCGGGTCCCAATCCTCGCCATCTTGCCTATCAGCTATGTGCTTGGCGGACGGCGCCCAGATGCTCACGATGTGCTCGACGTCTTCCTCTTGCTTCATGACAGGGTTCAGCTTGAGCACGCCAACACCGACTGTCCTATCGGCCGTGTGAGTGACCTGGCCGTCCACGGACGATCGCCCTGATTTGGAATTGGCGGTGCTCGGGGGCGCTCCATCCCTGCTCCTCTCGCTGCCTGCTGTGGGCGGCAATACGACTTCTTCAGGTTGCTCCGACAGCGAGTCGAGTCTGCCATTGCCCCTCGAGAATGCCGAGCGCGTGCTCTTGCCAGCCCACATCAAGCTCCTGCGCACTGATTTGTTTCCGCCAGACAAGGGGGGCTTGGCGTGTTCTTTGGGAAACGGCGCCTGGGAGACGGCGCCAGACCGTGAGCTAGGCTTGGTGGCTATGAGTTGCTGTGAAGCGCGGATTTTGACAACCAGGAAGAGGTCGGATTCGATCGAGGGGGCGTCGCCGATCTCAGTGGCTGTCAGGTCGGCGAAGAGGGTGCGCAGCTGCATATTCCGGGTCAAATGGACCAGCTGCCCACCGGCGGGCATCTCGACGATATAATTCTCGGACAGGGCTGTTAACGCTCCGCCGGCGGTCTTGGTGGCCAGGTATAGTACCACGGTGGTGGCTTCGGTGGATGCCCCGGCAAAACCCTTGATATCTACCAGGAGATGGTGTAGTGCTGTTAATTCGGTCACGGGGGTCGGTGTCTCGTCGAGCAGGCTCATGATGGACTGCAGTTTTGTCATCTCCACCACCGAGTCGTCCCCGGTGAGCACCCGACCGCGCTCATGGGGGTCGCGCACAATTACTTCCGCCCCGCAAAGCTTGTTGACGCGGACCAGGTCCCAAACGGTCTTCTCCCGGAGGGCGTCGTACTCCCAGTCGGTCAGGACGTCGTGGAGGAACTGTTGCCTTGCAAAGTTGAGAGTGGCGATGAGTTTGGACATGGTGTCCAGCTTGGCGTACTGGCGAGACAACAATAGCTCGTGGAGGTTTGTTGAGTGCCATTCCCGCAGACAGGAGGCGATCTCATCAATGAGCGGCTCCATGGCTGAAGTCGGAGTCTCGTCGCCAATCTTGAGCATCGGCACGGGTGCCGGCGGGCGTGGCGCATCCGGGTCGCGCTTCACAGGCACTGATAGTCGGCCAGGGGCGCCATTTGGTAAGCCCTCCCTCCAGCCTTTTGTCGGCGAAGCCCTCGCCCTGTCCCTCCTCCTCTTTCTCTCGGCATTTGTTCCCTCTATCCCACTCTTGGCCGAGTCGCCTTCTTCAAGGTCTATTGGTGGCAACTGGGGCACATCTTCGCTTTCGAGATCGTCGTCGTAGGCCTCACCCGCGTCGCCCATCTCCTCCCGGATCTCAACACAGCTGCGGGGGAAGATGCCGCTAAAGACGCGGGCTTCGAGGGTTTGCCCCTTGACGCTCGTCAGCCCAGCCAGCAGGCTCGGCGGCGAAACGAGGTATCCGCGGAGCCAATTGCCATTTGTAGTCTCTTCGAAAATGTACAGTTCGTCACCGAGTTCGAGTGGGAGGTCGGCGGCGTGCACGGCGGGGAAGGGGAAGGTCGCTACAGCGAAGGCGACCCGGGGCAGCGGTTGCCAGGGCATGGTGACCGGTCGGGTGGCATCGACGGCCTGATGTGGGATTGGATTGATTGGGTTGTGCCCTCGTGGGTATCACAAGCGGGTTCGAAGGCTAATCCTGGAAGAGACGGCGATTGCGAACACCACCAGTTGGTTGAGATTGGACGCCGCTGTGTCAGGTTCGTCCGACCTTCCTTCGTCTGGTGGTCTGGACGTTTGTTTGGCGCGTCGTCAGGGCCGGTCCCCGGCAGACAGCGGGCAGTGGGAAGGGTGAACGAGCGTTACGATATTGCAATCGTCGGGATTTCCACCTTCAGCAGGGGCAGGCGATCTGTCGGTCGGCTCGGTTGTTGCTAGGTTGTGGTGGGCCGTGGTTCTTCGCTGGGAGAAGGGACTGCTATCGATCGTCTACCGTGTTATCGGGTGAATGCATCTATCGAGGATACTTGAACACAGAGCTGAGTGAGCTCGGTGTGAAGTACCAGGTATCTGGAATGGAGGGAACACAGCTTGTTGCCGACACGGTTCTTAAATTATTAGCGATCGGGAATGGCCGAGTCGAAGGCCAAGGAAATACGGGCAGAGACACTGGCGTGCCAAGCGATGGAAAAGAGTGAAATTGTTAACAGAGAAGAATAAACAATGAACGGCACAGCTAGGGTCAGCACGAGCTTATCTCAGCTCGCATCAGCGACCGAGAGCTTTGCTCCCAAAGCAACTCTTTGGTGAGAATAGAGAATGGTGGTGATGCAGTTGCAAGTCCACGCAAAGTCGCTGGTCGCTGGTTGCTGGGGTCAAAAAGTGGGAAAAGAGAGGGACCAGTTTGTGCACGGCCCTCCTTCGCGCTTCGCCAATTGCAGCAATCAATCGATCAAGCAGTGGATTGCCTTCATCGCCATCATGATTCATTAACTGGAAGCGACAGAATCAACAAGGGAGCTGCAGAAAACCCCAGCTGGCTTTTGTTAAATAAAAATGTGACCCAGTAGTGGTTAGCTGAAAGTTGTGCCTCGACAATTTCCCAAAGCCCCCCGCTCGGTGTTTAGGAGACTGTTTGCGCTTTGCAGACAGTTTGTCCAAAGATTCCGGTTCAGGGGTAGTTAAAGGTACCTCGTTACCTGATGTCTGTACAGGTACCGGCCAATTGGGTTCATTGACGGTGTCTCACCTCTCCTTTCGGCAGCAAGATGATCTTCAACACCATTCCAGAAACGCCAATTGGACCCAGCACGCTAGCGGCCGTACTACCTAACCCTAAAACGCAAATCACCTCCCCACCAGAGGGGCAGAATAACCATGCTGGAACGACAACATATGAACAACCACTAGAAGGAACCAAACAACCTGGCCTTCCGAGTTCCAAAATGTTTCCCCATCCCAATGGCCAAGCAGCAAAGACCTGAGCCAAGGAAAAGAAAATAAAGAAACGGGCGGGGCGGCGGAGAAGGAGAGAGACAGCCCGCTCGATGGAACAAACCCAATAAAACAAAAGCTGAGTATATTCCTTGTAACTGCTAAAGTTTCTTATTGAAGCTCGAGCTTGTATTTTAGTTGCCAAATGATTGTCGCTTCTACTACCTATGTGTCGAGGTATTGCCCCCCGCGCGGCAGGGCCTCCCTTACTCCCTCTACGCTCCCCGTTTGTAGTGCTTGCCCACGACCTAATTACCCTGTCTGTCTAGGATACATGCGGTACCTGCGACGTTAGTTTATTGATTGACCATCGTTGCTATCGTTTTCGTTGTGGACTTGCGAGGTAGGGAGCTACAAGTGCGAAAGAAACTTGAAGTGTGAAGAGATGAAGGGTTGGGTTTTATATGGGGGAAGTTATGTCAATGGCAGGTACTGTTCGGTGATCCCAACCCTATACCTACGATCCGAACTGCGCCTCATTTTATGGCCAAGGCCACATGGATTTTTTCTCTTTGGATGCGTGACCGAAAACCAGAAAATTTGTTACTGATTAGGTTATTGCGAGTCACCGGTTCCAGTTCAAGTTTGGTTCACACACCTCCCGACAGGCACAGACTTCGCAAATCCTCCAAATTTGATCCTCCAGATTTTATTTTATCCTTCAAGTCTCACAAGTTCTCACCATTCGGTATCGCCATCTCTTTCCTCTGCCATTTCAGACAACCAATACTAACCGAGACTCTGCACCCCGTATCTACCTAGGTACGAATCGCAAAGAGACCGGACAGGGAGCGCGGCATCTGTAAAAATGCCTATCAACCCACTTCTGCCGGACGAGGAGATCGTGGAATCTTTCACAGAGGAGGAGAGGAAGTTTTACGACTGGTATAACGAAGCTAGCGATACGATCTGGAGTACCGATGGCAGGCGGAAGGGTGGAGTGTTTGAACTCAGCGATCGCATCATGGCGTCCTGGCCCGACCCCGAAGTTCGTGCCCGGTATTGCCAATGGCAGAACGCTTGGAGTGGAAGGGCATTCGATAGGTTAAGGAGAGTGGTGCCGCAGTCCGAATTTCTCGATACCATTTCGGCGACAAACTTTGGAAGTGTCTCGTCCAGAGCCCGGCATTTGTGGATGATGGAAATGCAAAACACCCCGTTTTGTCTTCTCGGCGAGAGCGACTTTGGCGGCGTCCTGACTGGATACGCGATGGACCCTGGCCCTGCTTACTTGTGGCCGAACTTCGAATACGAGAACGACGCCGACTTGGTGCATCGAAACATTCTCGCCATCAATACCAACGTCAGAGTCGAGGGCGAATTTATCGAACGTCAAGACAGCGCCCAGACGAGCCCGCGTAGACGCCGCGGGGAGGCAGAGAGCTCTGGAGGGGATACAATCCGCAGCGCCGATTCTGGAGATGCCGATTGCGCAGGAGGGTTTCTTTTCGTCCAGCTCGGCGCTCTCTTTGCCTAGAGCGGCACAAAGCCTTGGACCGAGTTGCGAATCTCGCAGCGAAAAGCCATCGTCCGGGGGCCTTGGGCTGCAACTGGCTTCGGGGTTATCCTAGAAATCGATTCTCGAGGACGACCGGGGCCCGTGTGGGTTATTTACAGCTTCCACACCATCGATGACGATGACACATCGGGCGAACAGCGACACCACCACATTCGGATAATGGCCGAGGGCAGCTCCACGCCGTTCTCTTACATTGGGCGCCTTACCCCCGCGTGCGATAGAACCTTCACCGTTGCCAAGATTGCTAAGAACCTCGCAGAGCTCAAGGACGGATCCGCAAAGATCGACTTCCAGGTCGAGGCCGTTGTAGAGTTTCTGATAGTTCGCGTCAAGGCATGTTTGTCATCGCCGGGGATGCCGCTCGTCCGTCAGTTCGTCAAGGCAGACTAGGTAGCTTGCTTGTGGCTCGATAGGGAGTCCAAAAATTACCACAGCCCAGGACCGTGGATGAGAATGGAAATCGCCAGTGTCTAGGTAGGTGCCACCTAAATTGTTCCTCTGGCTCGCTAGGTAGTGCGGCCCTATTCGCAGGCATACGCAGTTAGATTGATAGTTTTGAAGTTTAATACTCGGTTCGGTGATCGGTGATGCCAAACCTGTGACGGTATAAGGTGCAATTGCGGCGTCGCTTTTGCGACAAAACCCTACTAGGAGATTCTGAGTGCCTCATTAAATTCCTTCCGGAGCTGCGCGCTTTCTGCTGAATTTCCATTTCCGGGTCCCGGCAACACCACCTTGTTCTCTCTTCTCTACTAAAGATCGTCACCATCCAGCAACCAAATTCTACAACACGCCTCGATGTCTTTTTACGCCAAGCGGTGCCAGCAGTGGCGACGGGTGCGGCAGCGGTAGCGGCGAGGTCCGCGGTCGTCAGCTCATGCTACCCGGCCTCTGCCAACTTACGCAGAAATTCAACGTCGCGGACGAAGGTCAAGTCGGGGATGTCTCGTTGAGAAACTTCAAGACATTTGGCCGGCAGAAAAACGCGGCGTCTTAGAGTTGGTATTGGATATTTTTGTGGTGGATTGGGGTAAAGAAACTAAAAGTGGGATGCCCAGCCAGTTGCAACAATAAATACCACTTTCCACCCTAGTGCTTCTTTCCTTCCTTCACGGGGAAGTGGCATGTAGTGCTCTCTGTTTGGGAGAGGTGTCGCCCTAGGTAAGGAGCGGTGATGACAATGGAAGCCTAATGCTCGTCATCCATCTCGACTCCAGATTGGTCAACCGGAGTAAATAGGAGGTTCTGTATTTTGTTTGCTTGAACGTCAATGACACTCGTACATGCCTCGAGCCAACTGAGAATGACTCGTTTATCTCACGATTCATCATCTAAGCTATCTGCTTCTCTGAACCCAAAAAAGGAAGAGAAAAAAGAAGAAAGAAAGAAAAAGAAAAGAAAAGAAAAGAGAGAAAAGAAAGAAAAGGAAAAGAAGATAAGTGAAAAAAGGAAAAGAAAAAGAAAAGGAAAAAAAGCCAGTTAGATAGAACAAACCCTTCTAGAAGAGTATTGCTTCTCCTACGTACTCGAGAAACTAACGCACTGGCAATGTTTGAACCTAGACTCGTTTCCATAGGTATCGACTTTTTTCATTTTCGATCCCGCATCCTAAGGGGAAAAGGAGGCAACTTCCATCCGGCACTGCCTCTACGGGTGCAGCTTAGGCACCTAGGGGACCCTCGGCTCTCAACATCAAACCAAACCCACGGCCACCATCCGCTTTACACTAACAAGCTTCCTCCGTGACATAGCCCGTTTCATGGCCACCTACACTCGTCTTCCCACTCTCCAAGTCATCCGCGCGCCTTCTCGACTTGGGGGACGACTCCCCTCTGCTTCTCCACTTCCTTATGGCGGGCCGGAGCAACCAGACAACCAGCATTATTGCTCCCGGGACGCAGCCGAGCAGCCACAGCCACGTTCTCGCTGTCGGGCCGTCTGAAAGGCCGTCTGAAATCCAAGCCGTAGCTCCCAAGAGGGCCAAGATGAAGCTGAATAAGGCGCAGCAGGACCACCAATCCATCTTCGTCGGACCGGGCGCATTGGCGTCGAGCGGGACGAGGACGAGACCCGACCGGCGAAGGGAGTTGCCAGGCGGGTGAATGGGGTTGTTGGGTTGGGGTGGGCGGGATGAGTTGTCGAGCATTATGGTGTCTTTGGGGGGGTGGACGGGGGTTGTGTGGTAGGTGGGCACTTGGGCGAGGAAGCGGTGTACGTGACCGAATGGGGATTGGCAAGTAAGGAACTTGTGACGGCGGTACGTATGAGGGAGAAGCTGCCGAATATATGCCTGGAACGACAGCATAAATCCGATCTCGGTAGCCCGTACTTCTCCATATTCCGGACAGCGTCGAGCCTGTGCTTGGATAATGGGCGGGGTTCAAGTTGCATGGTGACGACAGGTTGACGTAGCTCTTTATACGTCGCCGAAATGTGACAGAACATGAATCATGACGCTGAATCATGACGCTCAGGACTATACCCACGGAAACAATAACGAAAACAGGTGCTCTGGGGAGTACACTCTAGCCTTTTGCGTCCTCACAGCACTAAGTTGAATCATGCACATTCTAAGTCCTGGACAAAGATGACTCCGTCCCTAGGTATTGTTAATGTCGCTGTAATATGTGTTGGTTACTATCACGGAACGGAGCAACGTAGAGAAGCAAGGGGCAAGAGCTCAAGGCCAACAATTTTCCAGTTGATTTTCATCAGACATTTCTACCGCTATGCATAGGCTAACATTAAACAGACAAGAGAAGAACAAAAGAAACCATATCCTCACATACACATCAACACATCACACCGTCCACACCAAAAGCATCAAATCATATCCAGGAACCTCATGTCCAATCATAACAGACCACCATCCCAATCCATATACTCGTAGCATCGCGTAGCTTTAAAACCACCCCTTCTCCTGGCAGCCCTTGGTCGGCTTCGCCTTCTTCTTCTGCTCCTCGACGGGCACCGAGACGGTGATGCGGACCGTCTCGGTCTCGTAGACGGTCTCCTCGACCGTCTGGGGGATGGCGGTCACGACGGTGGAGACGGTCTCGGTCTGGGTGACGACGCTGACGCGCACCGTCTCGGTGACGGTCTCGAACACGCGCACCGTCGTGCGCTCCGTGACGAACGGCCCCGGGATGAAGGCCGAGGTAGACGCCTCCCGGATGTCCTCGACGTCCGAGTCGGAGTCGTTGCGGTCGGTGTCGAGGTCGCACTTGATCTCATCGTCGGTGTCGAATGACGTCTCCGGGCCCTTGGCATCCATAACAGCTTGTTCCGTCTCATGCTCCAGATCCGATGAATCCTCCACCGCGGGGACCTCACCCACCATGGTGACGGGGTACTCTGGTCCGCGCGGCGGGCACACATCGGCGGGGAGCTCGAAGCTGGGCACCTGCTCCCGGACCTCAGGCGCCGCAACCTCCTGGGCATCCACAACATCCCCCTCCCGACTCTCCAGCACCACCTGCTGCTGCTCAACCTCCTCCTCCACCCCAACCGCAACCTCCTCCACAACAGTCAGCTGCTCAGCCTCCGCCGGCTCAGCAACCTCCTTCTCCTTTCCCTCCACCTCAGCAGCCTCAACCACCGCAACCCCCTCCAACCCTCCCACCTCGGGCAACCGCGAGCTCGCCAACTCCACTTCCCTCTCCCCACCCCCAACAACCCCAGCAATAGCCCCAGCCCCAACCCCCTCCACCTTCCCCCCCGCCGCCTGCTCAAAACCCTCAAACCGATACACCCCCCCCTGACCCTGCCCCTGCGGCTGCGTCTGAACCACCGGCGCCTGCGACACGACCTGCACCTGCGTCTCAGCGACCCCCGCACCGGCGCCGGGCCGCTTGACCATGACCACAAGGAAGACGCACAGCAGGATGATGGCGACGTTCTTTGGGTCGCGCAGCAGCACCTTGAAGGCCTGGGTCAGCAGGTCGACAAAGCCCGCGTTCTCGTCTAGCACGACAGGCCGCGGGCGGTAGGGGTCCTGCGGGTGGTGGTGGTGGGATGAGCCGTCTGTGAGGAGGGGTAGGGAGGGTGGGGGGGTGTGTTGTTGTTGTTGTTGTTGTTGCGGGGGAGGGGGGTAGTGGGGGTGTTGTTGGTGTTGTTGGGGTTGTTGTGGTTGGTGTGGTTGTTGTTGGTCGGATTGGGGTGGAGGGGCGGGTGTGGACGAGGGCATGTCGCCGTAGATCTCGCGCATGCGTTCCTCGTCGCGGAGGCGGCGCTCTTCGGAGGCGTCGACGCCGTAGGCGGTTGGGGTACCGGCGCGGACGAGGGTGTTGGATGCCGAGGGCTGGGGAGTGGCGGCGCGCATGGCGAGCTGCAGCGCAGAGGGCGCCGGAGAGGACATCATCCCGCGCTGGGAGTCCATCTGCGCCAGCTCGGCTTCAGCCGCAAGGTCGGCTTGCTGCCGGCTCGCCGCCCGCGAGTCTGGGTCTGGCTTCCGCTCGGGCTCTGGCTCGGGCATCGTCTCCAGCTCCAGTTCCCGCCGCCGCTGCTCTTCCAGCTCCATCTGCAGCACGGCCAACTTGTCGAGCTCGTTCTGCACAGCCAGATCCACGATCGGCTCGACCTCAACGTCAACACGCTCCATTTCCTTCCAGCACGCCTCCCACGCGCCGGCCCTCATCAGCCCATTACTGGCGTACACCTTGACGCGGAACACCTTCCCGGCACCAAGATCCTCACACCTGATTTCACTACAGCACGTCGCACACCAGTGGGTCCTCCCCTCGGCGCCGTCCGCCCCCTCATAGTCGCTCTCCCCATCCTCAGGCACATTGGCGGGGCCGACGTAGTGGCCGCACTCGAGGATGCGCGCGCGACGCTTGAGCGGCAGCTCCATGGCCTCGAGCAGGCGCTCCTCGAGCACCTCATAATCGTTCTGCGGGTGCGGCAGCAGGATGCCCCTCTCCAACACAGTATCCCCGACACGGTCTTGCAGCTCGCGCCAGGCGTCGCGCAGCGACTTGAGCGGCTCACTGGGTTCGAACAGCGGGGGAGGAGTCGCCGCGGCGGCATCCTCGACGGTGGCCTTGGCGGGTGGCTGCAGCACAGAGTCCAGGTTGTTGAGCACGTCGGACCAGACCCAGCGCAGCGGGAGGAGGGTGACGTGCAGCAGGACGAGGGGCGCCTCCTTGCGGGCGGACTTGAAGCGCGGCGGGGTGGAGCGGCCCTTGGGGGAGTACTGGGCCGACACGGTGGGGCTACCGAGGCGGGAGATGGACGACGGCGGGCCGCCGCTGCTGCGTTGCCCCTGGTGGTGGTGCTTGTGCGCCGACGACCGCGACGGCGAGCTGCCGGTGAAGACGGACGGTGTCGGCGAGCCCATCTGCATGGCGCGGATCTCGGACGGGGTGCGGAATGGCATGCGGGTCTCGCGGTGTGTCGGCATGAAGGTCAGTTTGGGGTCGTCGTATTGGGATAGACCCGAGATGCTAGAGAAGTTGGACAAGTTGCGTGGGGAGGAGTGGTTGTCTGGCTGGCTGGAGGCGTACGAATCGCGCCGTGAGAGACTTTCTTTGGCTTGTGGGGTTTTGATGCTGGGGATGTCAGCGTCGTCGTGCTGATCGAGCGAGTAGAGAGAGCTGCGCGCGCTACGGTCGCTAAAGACGTCGTCGTCGCGTTCGTTGTGGGAGCTGCTGTCGCCGGCGTCGTCGCTAGAGATGGAGCGGGAGGGAATATGGCGGACCTGGGATCCGGAGGACTGCCGCCGGCTGACGGATGCATCCGCGCCGAGCATGCTTTGGGCGTGGGCCCTTAGAGTGCCTTGTGCTTCGTCGCCGAGGACGTAGGTGTCCTGTGAATCGGTGCTCACAAGGGAGTTGTCGAACTCATCTTCCTCCTGCGGTATGTCACCGCTCTTGCGCTTCTCGATCTTGGCGACGACGGCGCGGGCGGCGGCTTGGATGAGGGCTTCGGTGCGCAGCGACGTTTTCCTGTCGCCCAAGTTTCGCTGACGACCGCGATCCTCCTCGTCGACGTCTTGCTCCACGTCTTGGCCATCCTCTGCACCATCCTCCTCTTGTGGTCCCTCGGCCGACTCGTCCGCGGCAGCGGTGTCCTGTTCGACTTCTAGTGCTGGTACCTCCGCTTCTTGTTGCAGCTCTTCCTCTCGTGGCTCAGTCATGAACTCGTCAACCGCGGGCTGTTCCGCCGGCTCGGTGTCGGCGACCTCTGCCTCCGGCTCCGGGGAGCAATCTTTGGAGATTGGTTCTTCGACTTGTTCGGGTTCCGGTGCGGTTTCGGCCTCAACCTCCACCTCAGCCTCGGGCTCGTCGATTTCGGGGGCGGGCTCGTTGTATTGCTCCGGCTCGGGGTTGGCTTCCACGTCTGGAGCGGCGCCTTCCTCGGGAGCCGATTCCTGTTCTGCTTCTTCGTCCTCGGGCGCCAACAATTCCTCGGCCGGTGGGGCCTCTGGTTCTGTGATCTCAGCCTCGGGTTGTTCTTCGATTGATGTTTCGTCGGCAACTGTGACATCTGCCTCCGGCGCCGGGGGTTCCTGCGCCTCTTCGCCAGCACCGCTTGTGGAGTCTTCAGTCATCTGTTCCGCCTTCTCTACCACCACATCCGCAGCCAGTTCGTCCGGTGTTTCGGTGACAGCGGCAGACTCCTGCACCTCTTCCGACGAGGGCGGCATGGTGGCGAGGGTTTCGTCGTCCATTGGTGCGCTCGGACAAGAACGGTCGACAAAAATGTTGAAGTCCAGATCCAGGTCTGGAGTCTTCCGTGGCATCGTGGAACAAAAAGACGAGTGGAAACAGGGCAATGCGATTCAAGCAATTTAATGTTTATACGGTGTGCGAATCCCTGATATCTCGGGGCAACGGCGATAGCTAATGCAAGAACCAATGCGACTGCCAATCGGAACCTGGATTGCCTTGGACCGGTGGAGAGGCTAAAGCAGCGATGCGCTGGCAGCCGTCCGAAACGGTGACCTGAGGCGGATTGTTTTGGCGGCGAATGCACCCGACTGGCCTAGGGGCGGTGACAGGGCCTCTGGATAGGCGGTGACGGGCCCATGATGGGCTGTGATAGGAGCTCAAGCCGCCGTTGGCCAATTGGTGGGCGAGTAAACAAAGCGTTGCCAGGGAGACGGGATTCACCCCTCGGAGGCTGTCTTGGCGGCCCAGTGTTCCTCCCTGCCGCTGTCAACACGGGAGAAGAGGTAGTGGGGCTCCGCGATGCGACCCAACAGCAAGGCTCGCCACAAGTCAAGTAAGCCAAGTATGAAGGCCTACTTGGCTTGACTTGGCCCAGATTTGACTATACTTGACTTACTTGAACTTAATCAAGTTGGGTCAAGTCAAGTCCCCACCCCCATATATAACCCTATAACCCTAACCCCACTGCCATAACCCCCTGATCTTCCTGACTTACACTTACAGCCATCAGATCTATCAACTCTATCAAAACGCAGTCAAATTGAACGATCTTGCAATCCGCTGAATCGCTCAAAAACGCGACATAACTGTAGAAAATTGGCGTTAGCCAACGCCTCCATCTACTACTGAATAGTGGCCTGGGAAGGGCCACGCGCCAACGTGTGCGTGGCCGGGCTTCAGATTGCTCTACAGGCGCTATACTAAGGGGTTGGTGGTGGGCTGGCTGATGCGAATGTCCCTGCAAAATCATCCCTTTTGCCCGACTGCAATTGCTGACTCATTAAGCACGGGCCAAGACTCGGCCGAAGTTCTACCGGTCCAAAACCCGTTCGCGTTCCCGGAGTGGGGCCGGCTCCGTCACGACTCCCAAACGGCGCCGGCGACGGAGGCCGGAATACGTCGCCCATTCTATTTCGTTCACCCCCCATTGAGTCCCCCAGTACGCCCCGCGCATTCGCGATGGCGGTACATTCTTCGGCGCTAGGATTCCATCCCCGGTTTGGGGACGCGAACTAACCGTACCGAACCCCTTAGCCTCGGTATAGGCCTTGCTAGCCTTACTAGTCTAGCTCGCTTATACTATCCGTTGTAGCCTTCCTCCTCTCCCTTTATACCCTAGAACTCCCTTTTCTCTACCTTCTTATCGTTCTTCTTTACCCCCTACGCGCGACCCCTAACTCCCAAGATGGTTCAACGAAAATTACGCTTCTCCGAGGTAGACGAGGAATAGTTGTATACGGCCTTTAACGCTTATAATGATAGTACCCTTAAGGAAAAGAGTGGTGAAGAGTCCTCTATTGTTCTGAAAACGTAGGAGGATTGTAACCGAATCTGGTCTATCTGGATTGAGTATATTCTCTCCATCCCCCTCTAAGACTTCTTGGTATAGTGTCTAGGATAGTTTACTAATAACTATTGGTTTCGCTTATTCCAAGATACTATATAATCCTTAATAAGAGGAGAGATACTAATAGGTATATTTCTTTTTGGATGTATATAACCTCCTATCGAGCTCTCGGGCTAAGGTTAACCGAGTTAAGCCTTCTCGACCCTTACTGTTTCTAGGTAGACTTCGTTCGTGAACCGTTAGCTAGAGAGGTTTAGGTACCGGTCCGGTCGTTTCTACGTTAATATATGGAAACTTCCTATAAGGAACGTATTGTGTTGGGGCCTTAGGAGCGCGAGATGGTCCGTACTATTAACTATACTTAGTCTATTATTGAGGTTTAGTGGAGGCTTGTAGCTAGTGCTGATTATAGGGTCCTCTATCTCAAGCGTAGAGAGCTACGCCTAGCGGACAAACCCTAAGCGGCTAGCCAGCTTATACTAAAGTGGCCGTAAGAAGGTGTAAAAAAGGAGGGGCCTGCCTTTATAGTCACCAAGGTATGTTTTACTACTCCCTGCTACCCCGTTTGTTAACTTAGGTATCTACTATCTATTTACTTACCTACCGATACTTGGCTAGTAGATTAAGTTGAAACTTACGCTCGAACTTAACCTAATACCCATATCGCCGTACGAGAAAGTTGAGGCAATAGTAGTGGATATTATATTCGTTCTAACGGTACTATAGACGCGTACCAAGGATATACCCCTTAAACCAGTTACAAGGGTATCGGTTACGAACGGCATTATTCAGATAAGTACTGGCGGGTTCCGTCTAGGGACCCTCGAAGATACCAAGTACAAGTAATATACGATATCGCTCGTACGCGATCCCGATAACCCGAACGGGATAAGGCCTATTGTTATATAAAATATAGACTAGAGTAAAAAGTAGGAGGCCGATAAAATTGGTATAGATAGTACATAGATTTCGTAAGTAATTCTATACTTAGTAGATGGGTAACTATAGTACTAACAAGGTATATCCCTTACCGTTAATAGTATCACCTATAGCTCCGGTCTCGTGCTATATCTCCCCCTCTATTCTATAAGCCTCGTAATCGCTAGGGCATTGGAGTTAGGCGCCTTAGTAGTCAACTTTGAATCGGCCCACACCCTCTTCCACCGTCTAGTCCTTGGTAGGACCAACCATATCGACATCCCCTGGAAGGAGGAATTCCTCGAGAAACCACTTTTCCCACTCACATACTTAGAGTTTCGAGAGGCGTGGTAGCAATACCTCTTTGTTATAGGCTACCGGGTACCTACCAGGCCTTATTCTATACGCGTTGCTATAGGAGCCTGGATAGATCGTAGGTATACCCACCCCCTATAGAACACTAACTACCACTAAGTGTTGGCCAACCGATTAATACGATTGTAGAGTACCTGGTACCCGCTTTACGGAACTACGTTATAAGCTATATAGGAGGCGTTTTCGAAAAGAAATATATGACGACCCGTATAAGACCTAATCTCGCTCTAGTCGTGTTCGGGCCGAAAGCGGTGTACGAAGATAAGGCGCTTTTCAACGAGCTTCGCAATATATCCCAGACGAGGGACGATGGTACCCCCATTTCAGTACCGGAAGTAGAGATTGCGAAGTTTAAGGAACGGAGGGATATTACCGAGCTCCGTACTTAGATTCAGGCCTCGATAGACAAGTCTGAGAAAAACAAGCTCTATAGCCAAATTAGTAGTATAATCCAGTCTTGTACCAGGCTAAAGCTCGAGGTGGATCGAGCGGCCTACTTCAAGGAAGCCGACTAGATACGTCTCTATAGTATTGAGCCGGAGCCAACTTACGGTGTAGGAGGGCCTGGTATAGCGGCTCCGGTAGCTGCCTATATATCGTACTATAGCCTATAAGGCGAGGAGGAACTAGTAACGGTTGGTACTAGTATATAGGAGGAGTATATCGAAGCCCTACGGGTATACCTTTCGTCTCCCGTAACCCGTGCTCTATAGCGGGCCCCTGTAATAGTATAGTTAGAGTTGCTATATAGCTCCTGCTGTTTCGTCTATCCCAAACGCTTTTTCGACTACTCCGGCCTTATACGGTACTTCTAGAATGCTTATCTTAACGACGGTACTTTCGATAAGCCTTTTATATATCGCGAATACGAGTATACTGGGGTGGTATACGTTATTATTGACGGCCCGGTATAGTAGTGTAACCACCTCGAGTATACCTATAGTATAGTCTATACACCAAGTATCAAGCTAGGTAGCAGCCGCTGGGACCACCCGTTGGACTCGTGGTGGAAATATCTTCTATACGATACACCTATAGCGTCTGTAAGCAACCTGCTCACCTATATGAACCGGACCGAGATTCCTCGGTTTCGTAAGAGCCTTTACGTCGCCTGTAGCGCCTGTACTCGTGAGGGCCGGGTCAACGTCAAGCCGATAAGCATCTGGGAATGGATAACGTACGCGGAGGCCGTCTATAACTAGGCTCTTCCTGGCCTAGTACCGTACCTTCTCTACGGGTATCTCTACACCCCGGGGACGGGTCTCCGGAGACATTCCACTACCCAGTATAGCGATAGTTCGGGGAGGGCGCTAGAGTATACCGTATACGTAGTTTCTACAATGATGTCGGTAGGAGAGGCGCCAAGGATCAATGGGTTTAAGGAGCTCCTCCGGCATACCGTGGAAAAGTACCCTTCAGGATAGGCGGTGCCAAATCCTGTTGGTCGGAAGCGTAAGAGGGATGGTAATATAAGCGACGAGTATACCGCGCTAGCCGTTAAACGTACGAAGGGTGATGGTAACGGAAAGTGTTCCGTACCAGCCGCTAGGTATATAGTGAGTGGTGGCGAACGGGAGTACCCGCTCCACCCGCCAATAGAAAGGGGGCTACCGGGTATAAAGTAGCGTATAAGAAGGAGCTCTCCTCCGTTACGATTTACAATATCGATAGCGACCCGTACAAGGATGTGGTTATCTATATATCGACTATTAACGTGTAACAAACCATGGACTCAAGTGCGGCCCTGGATTCTAAGTTTCTGGGTAATGTCGACCCCGCGCTTCTCGCTCCGTGGCGGCTAGCTAGTGCCGTCCATACCGCCGCGATGCTCTCAGACCTTCCAATACTAGTAGCACTTAGGCGGCCACGGTGTTACCAGGGGCTACTATATAGCTAAGCGGGAGGATCTTGGTGACTGGGTCTTGAGGCTAGACGATAGGATGGTTATAGATTATATAACTATAGCTAGTTATATATCTTAGATGTTATTATTGCCAATACACTGTTATATCTCTGGTGTAACTCGTATCGCTAGTGACTTGTTCTAACCTAGTTCCTGATGGCGAATAGTGGTGGACTTCTAGAGAGCTCTCTATTAGTCGAGCCTTTCAGTATACTTCGCTGGACTATACGGAGAGAAGGGCTAACTCGAGTCCTGCTCCGAGCTGCTTCTTCTTGTCCTTACCCCTTCTACAGGTCCCTGGGGCTACGTTCAATTTATACTCAATGCTACGCCTAAGAAAAGCTTAGTTATCGTACCTTTATTGTATTTATTAGTACTCGACTTGCTTCGTTATTGCGATGTAGGTATAGTAATATTTCCGAGGATAAGCTCGAGGAGGTATAAGTTGCAACTAGGCTTGGGAAGGTAAGGTGCTTTAGGGATTTCAAGATAAGAGGGTATCTATATCTTTCCAGTACCCAAACGCCTGTGGTTTAGGCCTTTTTCCCGTACCTCAAATCCCTAGCGATCAAACGTTTATCCCGTGCTTTGAACGCCTATAAATATATCTTGTCCCACTATATACATTCCCGTTGTACGTCGACCACTCGATATAGGTATATTTAAATGGATATCCGTAACTATTATATCCTATATCACAACTTCCCATTGGGTATAGGGGTAGTAGCTATAGTTCGTTAGTAATATATTCTACTAAAAAAGGAGGTTCGAACCAACCAGACCCGAGAGTAGTAACTTCTCTATATACTCGGTATACTATAGGAGCTACTCTCTCTTCTTTAGTATAGCCTTGAATTTAACAAGTTCTTCGTTAACTATTCGGGCGCGTCTTCGATAATAGCGGCGGTAGCGGGTAGTTGTAGTAGTAGATATTTTGGCTGACATTTTACGTATAGCGATAGCGCTCTCCCACTAACGGTATCGTAGTTGGGCTTGTTTCACCCTTAAGAGAGAAGATGGGCTCTAACGTATTCTACACGTACGCGTGCTACGTACTATGATGGAAGGTTGGGTGGTAGCTAGATAAAGGTGTAATAAAGACGGTAGGAGACCGAAGCTTAAGGAGGAAGAAGAAGGGGAAGCTGAGGACTAGAGATCGGGGGGATCGAGTAGACTAAATAGTTGGAGGTAACTAGGAACCGGAAAGAAATCCCTCCGAATACTAGCTAGATATACTACCTCGCTACTACTATACCTCTATGGTTTAACCTAATTAGGGTATAATAGGAAGATAGCCGAGGATTGAAAGAGGAAGAAAGAAAGAAAAGCTAGAAACCTAGCTCTTTATAGAGACTAAATAGCCTATAAGGTGAGGGTAATAGGTTATAGCTCGTAGCGGGTAAAATACCGTCTACGGCTTGTTTTAACCACCTATAGTATAAAACCCTTACTCTTAGTAATACGGTAATAGGCGTGGGGAACTGCTAGTTGGTGGTGGTAGGCGGTACGGTCTTGGAGTTGGTAGTACCTAGTAATCGTTTTATTAGCGTTGATCGCCACTTAGGGTTAGGGTTAACCCCTTTTCTCGTTCCCGTTCGATTTCGCGTTCCCGTTCCGGTAGCCTACCAAGGTATAGCTAACCGCTAGTATGGTTATATAGCGAAGAACCTCTAAAGTTTTCTATAAATTCTTTTTCCGGTAATAGAGGGTGTTTCTACGTCTAGTATACCCTGAACGGCTAAAATGTCTTTAGGTGCTATACGGGTACCTCTCGACTCTTTGGAGTTCCCGTACTAGAGATAGATTAGCTTTAAGGTACGGGAAAGACTTGGTAGAATTTTCAGAAACCTTTCTAGGGTATACGTAACTAAGGTGTATATACCCTATACCGTAGAAGAAGAGAAGTTTGGATAGATTCTAGTACGATTGGGCTCTCTACCAATTAGCTCTATGGAACTTGGGGGAGGGGATAGAGGGACTTGCCTCTTCTTACCGGAGTTATATTATTATACCTCTATAGCAACTCTCTTATTATAGTGGCTAAGGGTAATAAGGAGACTTTACTAATCGTTCATCTATTCTCTATAGATTGTAAGCTATAAGTTCTTCCCCCTAGACCCGGCTAAAGGCTGATAATTTAGTGTTCGACCCACTACTCGAAGTTATCTCTACATTCTCCTATAAGCTATAATAATTGGATGGAGAGCTATACTAGAAGATTGTAGAGAGCTACCACTACAATGAGGTTATATATATACTCTGTATAGGCTCTCTTACAGGGCCTAAAGAGTGTAATATAAAGATACTCCTAAGGCCTAAGAACTTACCTATAGTTAAAGCCCTAAATAGCTTGTTCGATATCCTAGCAATGATAGAGTAACTATACCTTGGTAATATCTATAAATGGCTCACTTTATATATCGATAAGCAAATTATCCACTATATCAACCATATATCTACGGTTTGGAAGGAGGAGATATACTAGGGAAAGAAGTTAATTATATAGTCCCTCGATATTGATAGTATATATATCGTTTAGTTCCGAATACCCACGGTCTGTTTAGGAGATATAGAGATAATCGAGTACCTATTCGATAACGGTACACTATTTCCTCGCGTAACCGATTCTAGTGATAGAGATATACTATGGCGAAACGTACTTTCCCTCGATATAGTTATCCCGAGTTTCGAGATACTTTAGGAGAATATATATTACGCCGGCTTAGTAGCCAAGATCCTAATTCGGTATATCGTTAACGAGCTACCACTATATAAGAGTAGTAAAAAGAGGAGCCCAACCATCTTCGAAGTCCTCTCTAGCAATTGGGCGGCCCCGGAGGTTGTATAAGTGGAGGCTAATGATGGTAAGATAGACGAGATTAAGGGTCTAGCATCGCCGTCCCTCGCATTTACGTAGCTCTATTTAGCTTGCTTACGGCTCTTCCTATAGCTCTAGGACAAGCTTCCACCATGTGAGGACTAGCTATAAGAAAATCTCAAGCCTAACGTGGATACGTAGTACGTTGTATACGTCCTGAAGCTAGCCTCTGAACTCGGGTTTCGAACGTCCAAAATCCAGGCTACCCTATCCCAGCCCTCGGATCCTGGCCCCTAGCCCTCCTCCACGCTATAAGAAATACCGGACTAGAGAGGCGGTAGACCCTTTATATAGATATTCTAGTATTTACGAGCGAACGGGTTCCTTCCCAAGCTAGCTGCTATATAGCGTCGTTAGCCCAACCCCGAATTCGTCTTATTCGATATAATAATAGCGTTCTTTGGAAAGTATACTATTATTCCAAAATATAGGTTGTAAGATACGGGTACGGATGAAAATACCGATATTGAAATACGTCTCGATACCGAGAACGAGCAGGGCGACGGGGCCCCGTTTACCCCTCGTACTAAGGGGAATAAGATTAGGCCGAGATCCCGTTACTTTAGGTTAGTTGTAAAAGCGAGTAATAAGATGGCGGCTTCCGTAGCTACGAAGATACCCCAACAAGCCGCTACGGGTATTCCGCGATGCGAAGTAGCTCGATCTATTATCGGATTATAGGCTATTAGGAAAGCTACGGACCGAGCCGGGGTAGCCTCTCTCTCGAACCCCCCTGCCCGATCCCGACTAGCTTTACCGGACCGTAAAGCGGTGTAGGGTACCGAGATAGTAGCTATTCCACCAATAGGCTTGTTAGTATCCGAGCCATCGTACGAGGCGGCTATCGAGTATATATAGACTCCCTATCTAAACCCCTTAGCTTCCCAAGAGATAAATTACCGAGTGTAGCTACCAGCTTCGGTCGCGAAGCTACCTATTCTATTTTCGTAGTGAAACTACCTATATTGTAACCTATAGCGATACTATATAACTGGGATAATAGCGTTAAAGGTATCTATAATATCCTAACACCTATACCGATACTACTAAGACGGCTATAGACTACTATAACGAGACTAGATCGATAGTCTAGCCGGGTAACCGATACTAAGACTAGCCGTACTACTAATACTTCCCCTCGATTTTATATACCTAGAGCCACCCGCGGCGCTTTATATCTAGTTATACTACCTATTCGAGGTATATAGATATAAAAGGTCGAGTAAATACTAGGAAAATACTCGTGTATGGAACCTAGTATATTTGAAGCGCCTGTAGAGCCGGCCCCGAAGAAATGTACTACCGATAAGTTAAGGAAGCGAAACGCTATATTTTGAGGTACTTAGAATACTTCGATATTGGTCTAGGGGGCCGGGGAAAATGGAGGCCCTTCGATATAGTTGAATCCCATCCCGATTGAGTTAACGATGAAGTTAGACCTCTCCCCCCTTGGGGAAGAAGATGAGGAGGAGGAGGAGGAGAAGGAGGGGGAGGCGATGGAGGATGATATGGAAAGTATATAATAGTATAGAAATTAGTATATTTAGTAAGGTGGTGGAAGATGCTGGGCCCTTGTTAGATACCTGCCCCACTACTTAGTTATCTTCTTATCAAGTCTTATCTAATTGTATATAAATGCCTTCCGGTATTAGAGGAGGATGTATATTATAAGTTCTTTACTAGATTGTTTACGTATCTAATCCCTATAATTAGGTATAATTCCAACAATTAACGAAAGCTGCTATATTTAGTCTACCTAGTTTACCTCTTCGCGTAAGCCTACTAACTATATATACCTATAAAAGAAAAGCCGGAGCTATGGGCTTAGAGATAGCAGCGAAGAATGGGCTCGCGCGGCTATATAGAAAGGTGATGGTAGCCCCTCTTTTCAAGGTTCCCCCACAGCTCGTCACCTAGGTAGCCGGCTATCGGGGGACCTAGATACCCGGCTAATACCGAGTATACCGAGCGGCTAGACCTCGACTGTTTCCAGGGGCATTCATGCCGCTACGGCTACCTAGGATGGTAATGCCGGCCTCGCGGAGGAGTGGGATTGATCTAATATATACGTTAACTTAAGGCTTACGGATTTGGACCTCTACCCTAAAGCTACTTAAGCTAATATAAGATAAGTAAGCGGCTTAATAACGCTAGCCCGAGTTACGGAAAGAAGAGAAGTATAAAGAAAGTAGTAGTGATATATTTCCTTATATTACTATCCTATAGCTATACTCTAGGGCGAGCTAGTTCAATTAACTATCTTACTTTATCACCCTACCCGCCGCTGGACCAGCTATCTAGAGTCTTGAGATAGCCTAGAGGTTAGTACGAACGGTTATCCGCGGTCTTAGTATATCCTGGAACTCGGTATAAATCTTTCGTACTATAGCAACTAAAAATGTATAAGTAACGTAATTGTAAGGCCTAGTAGGTATACCTACTATCGTTATAGGTATTTATATATATTAAGTGTCCTAGATAGTAGTATAACTCTCCGTTTAGGATTATTCTATCGATATAAGCTTATAGTAAGATAACGAGGGTACTCTCTATCTTAGTCTTTATAGTCTTAGTAGACCGTTTCTCGTGGATAGTATACTATATCGATTTGATCGTAGTTAAGAGGCTATCAATAACAATAATTGGATAAGGTATAATGAAGGGGACGTGGTTAGCTTGGGGCGAATAGACGTAGCTATCTATTACGCTAGTGATATAGATATAGCGTCTCTATCCTATAATGAGAGTCTCAACGTGGGAACGAGTTCTTAAACGTACGGCTCCGAGAACGCGTACTAGTTGTACGTTGTCGTTCGCGTAGGGCGCGTGCTTGCGACCGGTCGCGCTCCACTCTCGTTGGTCCGTAGTACTACTATGTATACTACTCGTCGTACACTGCCAACCCCCCCCGCGACTGGTCGCTACGGCACGGTACTACCGGTCGCGCGCTGGCCGCCCTTGCGACTAGTCGCCATGGCACTGTGCCTGTCCCCTGCGACTGGTCGCCATGGCACTGTGCTACCAGTCGCGCGCCGGCCGCCCATGCGACTGTTCGCCCACTGTGCCCGTCCCCTGCGACTGGTCGCCATGGCACTGTGCTACCAGTCGCGCGCCGGCCGCCCATGCGACTGTTCGCCATGGCACTGTGCCCGTCCCCTGCGACTGGTCGCCATGGCACTGTGCTACCAGTCGCGCGCCGGCCGCCCATGCGACTGTTCGCTAACGGCCCTGTGGTAAACACACTCGAGTGCGACTGGTCGCCGCTATAGCGGAGCTATACCCAACGATAAAGTCGCCTAGTAGGGCCTTTACGCTTCACCTACGGGTGGGACTGGTCGTGCTTTGCACGATGACAACCCTGGGCCTAGCCCGTTAGAGATAAGTGTATCCAACCTGTAACGGGAGAGGGTGTCTGGAAAGATCGCCCTTTCTATAGAAGTAAAAGGTAAAGTACGGGAAAAAGCCTGTTACCTCGGATTATTCTTACTAAAGGAATCCGAATTATAGATTAAAATTGATAGTCGCTATAGCGAAACCCAAGCTGTAGCGAAATCCAAGCTGTAGCGAAATCTAAGCCCCAGCGAAATACAAGCCCTAGCGAAATTCAAGCTGTAGCGAAATTCAAGCCGTAGCGAAATTCAAGCCGTAGCGAAATCCAAGCCCCAGCGAAATTCAAGCCCCAGCGAAATTCAAGCCCCAGCAAAATAGCTGTAGCGAAATTCAAGCCCCAGCGAAATCCAAGCCCCAGCGAAATTCAAGCCGCAGCGAAATTCAAGCCGTAGCGAAATTCAAGCCCCAGCGAAATTCAAGCCCCAGCAAAATAGCCGCAGCGAAATTCAAGCCCTAGCGAAATAGCCGTAGCGAAATTCAAGCCCCAGCGAAATCCAAGCCCCAGCGAAATTCAAGCTATAGCGAAATTCAAGCCCCAGCGAAATTCAAGCCCCAGCGAAATTCAAGCCCTAGCGAAATTCAAGCCCCAGCGAAATTCAAGCCCCAGCGAAATTCAAACCCCAGCGAAATCCAAGCCGCAGCGAAACAGGCCCTAGCGAAGTGTTAACTTTAAGTAAGGTAGTATAAGAGCCTCCACAAATATATACGATAATACGGCTACCATCGAAACACGTACTCGAGACCTTTAATACTCTCTAAGCTATATATCGTCCTTTCGCTACGCGATATTCCAGATATCGTATATATCTACTAAACGATTTAATCTAATCGCCCGTTCGGCTTCCTCGGCGAGATATATATAGAAGCGGACGAACTAGGTAGGATATCCCTAGAGAATCTTAGTTGCTACTAGCACTAAAGCTCGGTTAACTATCCACTTGGTATCTCGGCTATAGTATAGTTAGCGTAGGAGGATAAGGTACTATAGTATATAGGAGACTACGTATATTACCGTCTTAGCTTCGGCTAAGTAGATAAGGAGGAAGAGGGGCGATAGACCTATAAACATCCTTATACGCTTACTAGTATACCTATATTCCACTAACGTATCCCTCGATACTAGTATATTCGAGTATCTCTACTAGGTATTCTCATATATATCTATAATGGTACTGATATCGCGATCGCCGCGCTCTCTGTGAGATTGTCTATCCTCTCTCTCAAACCTGACTACGGGCTTGAGGTAATTGAATAGAGCTATTAGCCGTATATAAGCAAGCTACTATAATATACGTATACTTTGCCTTTTTGAGATTATATCGTCTATAGCTCTAAATACGATGATAACCCGGGTATCCGAACTAGTAATATAAGGAGGTAATATCGTTTTCTAGAGCAATGATATCTAGTCTCCCCAGATTTTCTCGTAGTTGTTGGCGAAGTACTCGATTATATTACATCTAACGAGCCTGCTAGGTAGGGATTCCAATCGTATTGCCCTCTTATCCTTCTTATGAGGGCCTTACGCTGGGGCTATGGTTGGTTGGCTCTTCGAATACTATATATAACTCTATCGCTTAGACCTGGAGAGTCTAGTTCGGGTTAGGGGAAAAGGTTTTCCACCTTCCTAGGTATTAATAGAATATATATATAAATGGTAGGGTTTATAGTACTTATAAGTTGGGTACCCTTTGGTATCTTAGTAGTTAATGGACTTGGAGTGATAACCGAATACCTCCTTTCGGGAACGTATCCTATCGGTATTTAATTTAGCTAGTCCATTAATCTCTATAGGGTCGAAATCGATAGTGGGGACTATAGTAGGTTTATCAATATCTATAGGGTCGAAATTAAAAGTGATTGTTCCGGTAGGTTTATCTATATCTATATAGTCGACTTTATCAATGGCCGAAGCCTCAAAACAATTCTTAAGACTAAGTTATAGATAGTTTGTAGTATTGGCTTTATATCCTAGCTAGTTTAGACTAGTGAGAAGTTGCTCCGTTACTATATTGGTAACTGTTACTATCTGTAAATCTAAGCTTGGGGATAACTGGTTCGGTATCTCTAGGGACTATAGAAGGGAGGTATAGTATAGTAATAGTACGATAACTAGGATGTGTGTATATCCCGTAAACCCGTTCCAGGCTCGCTTTCGACTTCTTGTTCTCGTATTGGGTAGCGCTAGCGAAGCGAGATAGTATCTACAATCACTTGGTAGAGGCTAAAGCTTTACCCCGTAATTCCTATTTGTTGTTGTAATTTATATAAGGTGTAATGCGAACTCGTATTTACCCTGTTTATAGAGGAACGGGGATTAACTACCTAGGTAGGTAGCTACCTAGGTATTTAGCCGTTTACTAGCTACTTAGGCTAACCCTATATTACGAGATACGGTAACGTTAACCGGAATTATATAGAGAAAGAAGTAGAGGAAAGAATAGATATATCTCTTATATTACTATCCTATAGTAATACTCTAGAGCAAGCTAGTTTAGTACGCTATATTACTCTATCGTTACGCCTATCGCTGGGCCGGCTATCCTGGTTCCCTTGCTAGGATAGCCTGGAAGTTGGTATAAATCCGCTATAATATAGCAACTAAGAGGTGTAAGTAGCGCTAACTATAAGATAAGGTGGATATACCTACTATCGTTGTAGGCCTCTACCTATATTAAACGTTCGAAGAGCTTATCGAACTATCTTTCTAGGAGTAGTCCTTTACGGTATACTCGCTATAAAAGAACGAGGGTACTCTCGGTCTCGGTCTTTAAACTTTTAGTAGCCCGTTTCTAGTAGACTATACGTAAGAGCTCCTAGACCGATTTAATTGTAGTTAAGAAGCTAGCGATAACAATAACTAGGTAAGCTATAATAAAGGAGGTAGGTAAGGTTGTATTTAGGGTAAATAGGTAGATACCTAGGTAGGTATAAAGGGTATAGCTACTTTACCTAGGTATCCATTATACTGGTAATATAGGGTAGACTAGATATATTGTTTCTAATCCTAGAGAGAACCTATCTAAGAAAACTTAGAGGATGGGTAGGTACTTCTCCAAGTCTCGACGCGGGAACTAGTTCTTAAATATACTCACCGAGAACGCGTACTCGTTGTACGTTATCGTTCTTGTAGGGCGTAGCGTTTACGACTTTACGAGTTCCCCGTATTGGTAGTACCGTACTTCCCCTAGTAGGTAATAGACAGGACTGGTCGCACCGCGTCAAGGGTAGAGCTGGGTGGTATATAGGCGCTATAGTAATGGTACCATTCGCACACCAGCTTCAACGCACCACCAGCCATACTTGCTGCCCTGGTCACCACGGGCAGTGGGACGGGCCCTATACCAAGTACGACCATGGGAGCCCCATGGTGACTAGTCGCAAGGGACGGGCCCTGTGCGACCAGTAGCATAGTGCCATGGCGACTAGTCGCAAGGGACGGCCCTGTGCGACCAGTAGCACAGTGCCATGGCGACTAGTCGCAGGGGATGGGCACAGTGCGACCAGTAGCACAGTGCCATAGCGACTAGTTGCAGGGGATAGGCCCTGTACGACCAGTAACATAGTGCCATGGCGACTAGTCGCAAGGGATGGGCCCTGTCCAGTAGCACAGTGCCATAGCGACTAGTCGTAGGGACGGGCCCTATGCGACTAGTAGCAAAGTACCATAGCGACCAGTCGCAGGGGATGGGCCTAGGCTGCCTAGTGGGGTAGGCCTTCCACGTACGACTAGTAACGCTAATAGCAGATCAAGTCGCCTAAACACACGTGGGTGCAACTACATTTATGCTCCAGCGGAGTTATCACTTTACAGGCGATGACAACCCTGCAACGTATAGCTGGCTATCTACAGTAGCTAGCAACAATTACCTATATAGGTGCTCATTTCTCAGTGTCTGGGCAATAGAAGGTTGTATACCTATATAATGTGGTATCGTTCGCCTACCTGGTATACTCGCCTATAGTAAAGGCTCAATTGGTTTAATGTACGGAGATAGTACCCGTATTTGGAACGTTGGTGGGATCTAAGTCTAGCGCGTTCGTATATACGTCCTAGCTACTCTAGCCTCGGATATATTCTAGGTTTCCATTCCTACCCCTAGCCCGTATTTGCGTTTCCGCCCGGACCCTATAGTGAGAAAGTAAAGGTCTACTAGGGTATAGTAATTGTAATAACGGTGTATTGGACCTAGGATAAGAGGAATATTGAGGTTACATTATTATAAAGCTATAGATAAGGTCGATATATTGAAAACTCGAATTACCTAAGGTACCTGTTCTAATGTTCGTTCCCCGTTGGCCCTACCCCGCCCCTACCCCCTAAACGGGTTTAAGCCCGTCCCTCCTATATTATAATTTCTACCTATAACGGCTATATTAGTGCGGGCTCAGCCGCTAGTTGCGGATACCGAGCTTCGTAAACTCCTACGCAAGACTATCCAGCTCGTCTTCGTTACGTTGTAATATAGGTAGTAAGAAGCGAACGCGCTTTCGTACGGGTTACTCTAGCTCGAAATAGCTGCTCTTCGCGTAGGGCGGCCGCCTAGCGATTCTAGCGTTCTACTCGTATCTCCACTAATCCAGGTCCTCCGTATACCGGTAGGGAGTGGCGTTGATATACCGGTTGGAGTAGTGGCTTCGGGGTCCGGACTCCTTATAATACGGATATAGTGTTGGTGGACGATAGCTGTATTCTAGGCCTAGCTAGGCCACTAGATAAAGCTATTTAGGATAGTGATATATAGCGATACTATATTTATTTAATAGATAGTATTAAAGTTGGGTATAAGCCCTCTATAGTAACTATCGAGGTATACTCTTCTCTTATTTAATTTGGTAAGATATCTTGAGAGTCTATATTCTCGTACCTGGGCCGCGTTTGTATATCCTAATTTACGTTGGCGGTACCTAAAAAGTATATATAAGCGCCTTTCTTTATCGTTCCTTCGTCCTTCCATTTAGTATAGCTACATCAAGCTTGTAGATTTTACTATCCCCCTTATATTATCTACTAATTAATAACGGGAACCTTATTACTTAGATAACGGGAAAATATCCTCCCTCGCTCGCGAGTATAAGAAACTCCGAATTAAGGAGGAGATCAAGCCTCTCCTCTATCGATATAATATCGAGTATAACCCGAATAACAAGAAGGATAACCTACTTGTACTATTATAGGAAAATGGGGTCCCCCTAGACCGGATAGAGTGGTGTGAAAGAGTACCCAACCTCGATATACTCGAAATTCTTAGTCTCGAGTAGATTACTTAGGATTTCCCCCCTCTCGGCTCCTCCGAGAGCTCTAGTAGTGGTATAGACGTAGATACTAGCAACATCTCTAGTAGCGGTATAAACGAAGACTCTAATAGCAACGGCTCTGTTAATGGTTCCGGCGATAGCTCCGATAAGGGCTCTAGCAGCGGCTCCGATAAGGGCTCCGGCAGCGGCTCCGATAAGGGCTCTAGTCCCGGCTTGGGTTCGGATTCGACTATCCAACGTCTGGTCGGCCTTTTAGACTATAAAGACTACGCGGAGAAGGTAAGGTAGGCTAGTATTCCTAATCCGGCTAGCGAACTTACCAACCTCGAGCGATAGCTACTACTTGAATATCCTATAGCTTTAGTATACTTACCTACAATTAAGAGGGGCCTCGGCTAGGTAAACCTTAAGTAGAAAGTAACCGGTCTTATAGATTGGTTTATATTAGTAGCTAAGAGTTAAAATATCCCTATCGGCCCTACCCTTGTCTTCTTTAACTCCTACCTATCCTTACTAAACCTAGACTTTATACCCTATCTTCTCGATAAGGATAGCTACCGAGAAGGCTAGTATAGATATATTAGCAACCCGGATACTAGAAAGTAAGCCGCTAAACGCCTTAACAAGCTCTAGTCCTTTACCTTGGGCTTACCTAAGGCGGCTGGGACGGCTATAGCCTTATCCAACCCAACCTCCGCCTAAGATTTCTTTATAGACGTTATCGACCCCTATAATGGTATATCGACTAGGGGTAAGGTTATTGGAATCTATATAAAGAAGAATTATATCCTTGGAGTCCGATTTGGTAGTCTATTAACGGAGTATCCGGATCTAGGGTATAGCTTGTAGGTCGAGTATAAAACCAGACTAGAGCTAGAGGTATACGAAAAGTTTATAAACGTAGGCTTATAAAAGCTAAGTTCGTAAGAAGAGACTCTACTACGTGGTTACGAAACTATAGTAGATTTCCACCTCGACTATATTTTTAGGATAAAGTGGGGGAAGATGTACCACTACTATAGGTATGGCTATATAAAGACTGGGAATATCCGCCGACCGTTGATATTCTCGAAGACTATCCTAACAAAGGTATTTAAAGGGGCTATTACGATATAGATACTCTAAACGTACTTGGAAAGAACCAGCTAGTCTACCTACGAGAGTATAGGCTTGGCTCGGCTCGAGGTAATTAGCTTGAGGGTAAGGTAGACTATCTTAGTTTAGTAGCCGCTGTTATCTTAATACTATTTAGCGGCCTAAGTCCCGGCCAGGTTTCCTTACGAATGGTACTAGGTACCTTGGATTTCCATCGTTAGGGGTTACTATTAGTCCTATTATAGAAGTAGAAAGGGGCTATAGTTTATCTCTTTTAGTTACTATTATTGTCTATTTTAGCTTGCTCTCCTATACTACTTTACCTCTTCGCTTTTATTTACTTCCTTTTATTTGATTTTAATCCTTAGGTATTCTTGTTGGCCGGAGTAATAGTATCTATATAATAGTTTAGTAGTAGGAATCTTACTATAGCTTGTATTTACATCCTACCTAGGTAGCCTGGACCTTAATAATTAACTACTTTTCCAAGCCTTATCTTACTTTTATTATTCCCTACAGATAATAATAGTCTATCGTAACGTTAAACCTACCAACAATGCTAAATAATAGTATCCTAGTCCGTAACCAACTTAGTTTTGGGTGGCTCATTTATTTGAATAGACTACTACATTATAATTACCTTGGTAGAGTGGTGGCTATCGAGTAGTGTAATGGTAAGTACCTTTCAAGTAGTAACAACGTTGAGGTAGTCCAAGGAATATACTTAATTCATTTACGTTACAACTCCTACTATTTCTTAGCTATAAGTAATAAAGACGTCTACTCTCTATACGGGGACTAGATCTTCAACTAGCTAGTTTTCTCGGGTTCGCACTACCACCACGGGCTCGCCGAATCCGCAATACCTCTAACGAACTACCCTTAAACATATATCAATACCCTATAATCCTATACTACTAAACAGCAGTCTTCACACTAGGGCGTTCTAAAGCTAGTATCTTCTATATAATCAAGTTTTCCACCAATCCCTTCCTCGCCTTAAAATCATCTAGTATCTCGGGATATTGGGCGAAATGCTTAGGAGGTTTCCAACTATGGTACCCTCTCCGCTAGACCAAGTATATCAACCGGTAGCCGAGAATATACTCAACGTTAAAATATCCTTTCTAGGTCCCCTTAGTTATAGAAGTTACTCCTATAGAGTACGGCTTGGGAACCTTAAGCTAACTTGGGTGGGGTATTAGCTATTTCCCCCCCTAGTGAAATTCCAATAGTACCTCGGGATATTAGTCGAAATACTCAAGAGGTTCCCAACTATTATACTTAGGCGAATAATCCTCCCACTTAACCTTATACTATACTTGAACGTTGAGGATACCCTTATTATCGGAAGACTTTCTTTGAACCTACTTGGTTGTTGGAGCTACTTTTGGGGTAGGCGGCTTGGGATTTTTATACTAACTTCGAAGGGATATTACGTAATAGCCTATCGGTCTCTAGGCCCGTTTTAACCGGGAGCTAGCGCTACGTGGATCTACCTACGGTACCGTTCCGCTAATGGTAGGGGTCGAAGTACTTATCTTAGGGTGCTTTAGAGGTGGGTGGGCGATCTCCCCTAGACCATCCTCTCTAACGCTATCCTTAGCGAATCTCTAGTTCTCCCCTATATCGGTATCGCTTCGTTTATAACGGCCCAAGCTATACTAAAGCCTAAGGGGGTCCTAGCTAGCGGATAGCCCGATATTAGCTAGTACCCGGCTGTTATTGCTACGTATAGCTTCTAATAATAGTGGAATCCCTATCCCACTTTTTTATACTTGTAACGTTGTGAAAAAACTTCCTATACCCTATTCTCCTTTATTACCTGGTGGCCGAGTACTACCTTAACCTAGGCTATCCGTTTAATTGCTACTACTATAGTAATTAAGGTACTAGGGAAGGGTGCTAGTACCGGACCGGTACTATATTCTCACCCTATATTTGGAGGTGGTACTAGGTGAACTCTAGTACCGGACGTCTAGCTCGGTATCTAGTAGGTTAGGTTCGCTAGTACTCTAATAGTCTGGTAATACCAATAAGCTTATATAGCGATCCCGAACCTATCGTAACCTAATAGGATTATCTTTAGTTGGCTCTCCGGTCTAGTTTAGAACCGGTGGATAGTAGTAGGCTGAGCTACTCCTCTGGTAGCCGCTATAGTGATTATAGGATATAGAGTGGTAGCGGCCGTCCAATTTTCGTTGTATCTTATCCTAGCTGGTAGAAGCCCTATACGGATCGTCATTTAGCTCCGCGAACGGCCGGGGATCGCGTTGATATCCGTTATTAGGGTATACTACCTTAATAGGGGAAGTAATATCCATTGCTAGAGTAGTGTTATTACTTATATACCTTGGAGTAGATACCTGTTCTAGCTAATATATATCCAAGTCTATATTGGTAAATAGGGCCGGGTTCGTAGGGGGAGCTATATATAGGGTAGATGGGGGTGCTAGCGGGTATCTTAGGCTACTTTTCTACTATTTGTTACCCAACTTATCGTTGTTAATCTCGATTAGGTTTCCTAGTTTATCGCCGTAGTTCAAGTAGCTAGTAGGTAAAGTCTACGATAGGTAGTTAATACCGCTAGTAGTATAAGTGGTAGCAATATTATTTCCTACTTAAGTATATTAGTAACCTATAGTCCGATTATAGCGAGTATTCCAAGCTATATCTATACTAGTACTACTATCGACTTTGAACTTATACTAGTACTACTCCTCCTAGAGGTTATTAAAGCTAAGGTTGGTATTACTTTTACTATTAATTACCGGTCTCCAAGGGTTACGGTACTATATACCGCCCAGGTTGGATAGCAAGGGTAGAAGGGGTTCCGGAATCTAAAGAGTAAAGTATAGATGCTATTGGGAATCTATTACTATAGTATTACTTAGGGCGTCTATACTACTAAATTATAGAATAGTTTATAAGGCTTTAACGGGAAACGAGGGTAGGAAAACTATAGTACGAACTAAGGCTATCTCTATACTAATAAGAGCTAGGAGGATAAACGAAATATATATATATATAGTAACTCGGACTAGGAAACTAAGTAGGAGGCGAGCTAGACCTAGTAGTACTTAGCCTCCCCCTCCCTATATACTCCGCTAATTAGGATAGATTCCAAGTAATATACTAGGTTGTAAAGGGCCCCGTTATACACCCAACTTTAAGTACCTGGCTAGCTTGGCTGCTGTGATGGCCTGTATAGACCAGGCTCCTTCCTCTTCATCTATATAGCTAGAATTACTAATCGAGTGGTAGAACCCCTTACGGAGCTACCGATATATAAATGCTTATATCGTACCGCTAGTATAACGATAGCAAGTATTACCCATTATATAGCGTTACCTTACCCCGAAAAGCTTTGGTAGGATATACGAATTATAGCCCCAACCCGATATAGTAATATACTATATCTCTTTCGAAATTGTTCAATAGGGTAGCTTAGACTATACAATATATACCCCACCTTCCTATACGGCCTAGCTTCTCAGCTCTATTATTATATTCCTAGTACTAATAGTAGTGAGAAATAGGGGGTACCGAGCTACTTAATATAGGTAGTAGTCCCATCCCTTTACCGTCTTACTCTAGCTAAAGTGAAGATAACGAATCACCTATATAAGCAAGTTCCTAGGCCCATTGTTAGCCCCTTTATCCTATAGTATAACTCGCGAGCTACCCGTAGAACTATAGAGGCCACGTTACGTCGAGTCCGCCTCGTCCCCTCTATAGTTGGGCCCACCCTATAACCTTCCCTTAAAACCTCTTCCTAGTTGTATCGGCCCTAACCAACGCCTCATCGTCATATCGGCTCAGCCCTCGCGAACCGCCCGTAGAACCGTAGAGGCTATGTTACGTTGAGTCTGCCTTATCCCCTCTATAGTTGGGCCTATCCTATAACCTTCCCTTAAGACCTCTTCCTAGTTGTATCGCCCCTAACTAATACCTTATCGTTATATCGGTTTAGCCCTCACGAACCACCTGTAGAACCGTAGAGGCTACGTTACATTAAGTCTACCTCGTCCCCTCTATAGCTAGGCCCACCCTATAACCTTCCCTTGAGACCTCTTCCCGGTTATATTGCCCCTAACCAACGCCTTATCGCTGTATCGGCTCAGCTTCGCTAGCTACCTATAGCGTTAGGGATATTACATTACGTCGAGTCCACCTCATCCCCTCCGTAGTTGGGCCTATCCTACAACCTTCCCTTTAAGGGCTCTACTAGTTGGATAGCCCCACCCTCGCGAGCTACCCGCAGAGCCGGATAGGCTATATTATATCGAATCCACCTCGTCCCCCCCCAGTTATACCTATACCGCAACCTTCCCTCGAGGGCACTACTAGTTGGATCGCCCCTAACCAAGGCTTATCGCCGTATTAGCTTAGCTTCGCTAGCTACCCGTAGCGTTAGGGATATTACATTATATCGAGTCTACCTTAGCCCCTCTCTAGTTCCACTACAACTTACCCCAAGGACCCTTACTAATCGGATTACCTAGCTAAGCTAAATACTTATAGTTGGGGGTAGCCTTCTCTAGTACCTCTATATATCGATACGGTTAATTTCTCCGGTATTACTATAGATGGTTAGAGCGGGAACGTAGTCTCGTAATTATACCTAGAATCTAAGCGGATATAGCATTAGCTTATATATTACGTGGAACCCTAAGATATAAGGTATTACTATATATAGGGCGAGAGTACGGCGAGATTATAAGAACTCCTATATCGATAACTCCTAAAGACGAATAGTCATTATCAAGTACTATAGCCGATAAAGAAGGCAAATCTAGAAGGTCTTAGATAGCTACGCTATAAGGATATAGGGTTTGGTAGGTAAGCTACCGGGCGAGAGCGTATACGGTTCGAGGAATACCGAGCGAGAGAGGGAAGATAAGGGATAAAGATAAAAAGCGTATATAGCGTGGCGAGACGAGTAGTAGCGTGGCGGACGTGGACAAGGAAAGGAGGGAAGGGGCGTAAGGCTAAGGGGGATAATCCGTAATTCTCAGGTATAGGCGAGGTCTACGGTCGTATACTATGGCCTGATTGGATACCGTGGTGGTCCTTAGTGGGTCCGAACGGAAATGGTAATCCGTAATCCGTATATGGAAGTACGTATACAAGCTTATACGGTTTCCCGGGTAACCTGATTTGTTTACTACCCCTGAGATTTTATGGACGCTAGATCAAAGAATCCAGGCAGTACATCCAACAGCAACGGTACAGACGGGCGAGGTACTCATGATAAAGCTCGCAACTTTGCTGTCCGATGAGCTGAGACTGAGGGCCGCGTCTCGGTGGCGGTAGGCGACAAGCACGACCGAGCTAGTTTGCGAGCAGAACTAATAGGGATGGTAAGAGGTACCCTCAAGGTACGAGGGTACGGAGTATACCGAAGAGTTGCAAACCCCCTCCCCCCAACCCCTCCTTGTAAGAGCATACCCTCCACTAGTCGCTTACAGTGTTGGTAGCTGACGCCCCTGAGCAAGCAGTCCGTAAGGGTCCTTTACCGTACGGTCTGATATACCGCTTTCGAACGCTCTACTTACGGACTTCCCGAGGCGCCTAACTAGTTCCTCCGTGTTTGGAACTTGTAGTGTTGACAATGGCCGCCGAATAGGCTCTATTCCAGCGGGGAGTACTAAGACAGGAAAGATCACACTTGCACCCGGGCAAAAACGATTGGCCAGGCTTTGTAACTCTTCAGCTATCCACTACCGCCTGGAATCTACAACCCGGGCTCAAAGTTGGAGGCAGGCTCGAAGTACTCATTCGCTGAGAGAGAGATGATATATAAAGGCTTAGGTTTAAGAAGGCCCGTCTATAACCGAACCGTCCCATTACAGCAAGACTACGGATCGCCTCGTGATTGTGCCCTAGCTCCACAATTAGACCGGGCACTGAGTGGTGTCCTGCCAAACGACGGGTGCCGAGACAGGTAGGAACGGCCATGGTGGAAGGACCGCTAAAGAGGAGCGCGCGTATCGCCTGTGTGGGGAGGGCCAGCGAACATCGTATGATAAAGTAAAACCGGCCGTCGGCGGAAATGAGGCCGGTAGGGGGAACGTGGCTGGAGGCCGGCGGTAAGGATAAGGGTAGGAATGAAGCCGGCGGGGGGAATAAGGCTGCTAGTGGGGAAAGCCGGCGACGGGTGGAGTGAAGTGGGGGTGGAGAGGAGATATGGGAGCCTCACGAGAGGCAGACTACAGGCAGCAGCCATATAGCAATACATTAGAAGTCGCAACCCGGGGCTCGCGCGTTCCTTGGTTCTCTTCTCCCACAACCGCATCAGCGCACTCCCAACAGCGACTTACTTCGGCTCGCAGTCGCCTACCATATAGCATTGTTAAATTGAGATGTGATTAATGGTGATTGGAAATACTTACTGCACATCATTCCCTTGTATCCCAAGCCCATCCAGTCTCGTAAACGACACTTCCAGGTCGTGGAACAGGTCTCGCACCACTCGGCGGCGATATATCGCGAGTGGCCGCACGAGTACACGTTTTCAATCCACTCACACATCGCGAGCATAAGAGTAGCGGATAACTCGAGGCGATCACGGTAATTAAAGACTTGGGGGACCAACAAGGCCTGAGATACATAGGAAGCTGAGTGGTTGTTAACCTCAAGCGCAAAGGGTTCGGGTTTTGTCTAATATCGATGCGGCAGGTCCCCGGGGATCCGCTCCCGCAGCATCGTACGTTAGGTGCAAGCAAGAAGTTCCCGATCGAATCCATCGTTGAAGCGCCGCCACCGAGCTATTGGGTGTTACGGGAATTGCTATTCGATATACAGTCTTTAAACCAACGGTAGGATAACTCAAAGTCGATAGCAATGATCCTGTTGTTAACGCGAAGAAAGTTGTGGAGCTCTGGATCCCCATGAACAACCCGTTTTTTCGTAAGCAAGCTGTATGTGCCCTGGAGTTCCTCGAGGAGGCGAGGATTCCTTAGCTCCTCTGTTGGAAGATGGTGTAGCGATTCTCCTTCAATGTATTCCAGGAGCGCAAATTTTAGTGCGGCTAGGTGATTTGGCTTACCCCTAGTCAGCCCGTTCAAGAGGGATTTGTTGTCGCAGTCGCAGGGGGTGGCTGGTAGTGGCTGCTGAGCTTGTGAGAGTCGAGCACAGCGCACTCAGATTGAGACGAATTTCTATAGACACACACATACACACTCGTTGACACTCCTTAGCCCTGCGCACTACCCATACTAGTGAATGAACTTCATTACCGATCGAACAAAGCTCCTATAACCCCCCGCGCCCCCACCTTCCCCTAACGCCACAAGGCTCAAACCATTTGGAGGGGAGTGGTGCTGCTCCAGCTGTGGATGCGATCCGCCGGTCGATCTCTCCTCCTGATGCGCGTTAGAACACGCGACGTATGCCTGGTTTGGTCCTCGCCGTGCCTTGGTCGACCACGGCCATGCGCTGGTCGATGCTCGTTGTGCCTCGGCCGATACTCGGCCTCCACAAACTCAATGGGCCAATCCCTTGAGGTGTTGCGAATCACCGAGGCCCTCCTCTTGTCTGTGAACGTACGGTCGCTACATGCTTCGATAGTCAGTGCTGGAGTATTAAGAGAGAATAGGGCACATACCAACAACGATACATTTGCCCGGTATGAGAACCTCGTGGCTAAGGGCCTTCTCGAATGAGTAAGGCGCTTCGGTATCGGCTATCGACTGATCTTTTTCAGGGTAAACAGCCACTCAGTTAGGTCCCTCTTCGAAGGGGGGATTATATGTTATAGGTTGTTTTCCGGTAGGGAGATCCGACGTTCGGGGCTTCGGATAGATGCACCAGACCAGCAACATTAACCCTATAGGGTCCAGCTTCTGGAGAGCCTTGAGTTGATCCGCGACCCATTTATCCTAATCGTTATACTCTAGCCTCTATAGTAGGTCAATCCGGCGCGTGACGTTACGGAAGACAGACGCGGCCGCGGGGGGGGCCGCAAGGCCTACTATCGGATCCTCGCCCTAGTTGGACCGGCTGCGGATGGAAACGTCGTAGGCCTTCCGCGCTGCCAAGTGGAGTGCCATCGGGAGAACAGACACTATACCCACTCCTTTGGCTGTAAGAATCACGGTCTTATACCTGTATAGCTATAGTTCCTGTCCGTATGGGCCGTCCAGCAGTATCTGATCTCCCCTCTCAATATTCCCGAGCTAGCGCAAGTACCGGCTCTGTCGACCCGCGAGGATGTGGAAATCGGTTGTCTTGCCGGTAACGGTCTGTTCCATATCACTCCACAGCATTATAACGGTACTGCTACGTAGCAGGCTATATCTGAAATAGGAGCCGGGCAGATAGAGGTAGAAGTAGCTGCCTGGAAACGCGGCAACCGGTCTCTGCGTCTTGAGCCGGAGTCGGGTGACCTGTAAGTCGGAGTCGCTCCATTTCTCTATAACCACGGCTGACCGCTAGCGTGCCATGAATCTGTAGACGTGTGACAGAAGCTACAGCCTACAGGCAACAAAGACGAGGACCTTATACAAGAGGCTCTGGGTGAGGAGGACGTACCGGGCCAGACCCGCCATACCGGCGAGGTAGAAAATGCGGTGTATAACGTGAAACGCCGCTCCCAGCTTGCGTGTCGGCTATAGCAAGTATAGTAAGAGGACGATAAGGAAGCCGCCTAGGGCCTACGTATTTATCGTTAGCTCGGGGACCTTGTAACGAGAAGATTAGCCTTACAACGTAGCTAGATACGGCGATCGGGCGGAAGTGTTGGCTCTGCATCGCCTTAACCAGATAGATAGTAGCGTGGACGAGGCCTTCGATAATTGCTGTATAGCCGATCCATTGGTGTGCGATATAGTACGCGGGGCGGGACACCCCGATAACGTTGGCGACGGGACTTGTACGGCCCCCGAGTAGTAGCGGGATCAGGTTGATGGAAGCGGCTAGGGCGGTGCTGCTAGCGATCGTGGCTCCTCTAATGATTTTTAGTGCTACGGCGATACCGTTGCCGGCGATGTACGTCGAGATAAGGAGAAGATCCACGTAGGTCGCGCTACGGAAGAGGTAGAGGGGGGTGAACCCGCCAATACGCCGGTATCGAACCTTGGCGAGCTGGCAGCGAATGAGAGGCACAACGTACCGACAGAATAGTACATAGAGGCCTGGCAGCAGTGGCGCGACTAACACGGTACCGAAGCCGATCGCGTAGAATATCAAGATATCCATCGTCGATATCGAATATTGGGTGTTGGGAGGCTTCGTCTCTCTCCTACGTATGTAGACCCGAGGGCGCCACTTTCTGCCTTTTCTGCTACCACCACGCATGTGGCGACGCATTCTCGTTCGCGTCCGCGTACGCTCTACACTAACTCTCGTTCTGGGGTACTAGGTACTCCCTCCCGTTCCTATAGATCTAGCCACGCTACCGCATCCCGCGAACCCGTTGTGGAATAGCGGGCGCTAAAACCGGCGAATTACACTAATCTCCGTACCCTCCTTCCCCGGCTCGGCGCCTAGACGGCTTTCCATATAACTTAGATGGATATAAAGTAGGAACGTATCGCTAGGATCCCAAACGTACCTACGAGCTCAACGCGAACTAGTCTCCTATCTCCTACTCTAGGTAGCTCAAACCCACTAGTAATTTCTACCTCTTTACCCTTCGTTTCCCTCGCCCCCACTACCTTCACCATAGTTAGCCAGAGCTCGTAGAGGACTCTTCCCCAACCTAGCCGACCTACCGATCCTACCCGTAGCTTTAACGAACGTAGTTATAGGATTATAAGAAAAATTCACCACCTTACAACAACCTTATCGTACTTCGGGGTTCAGATCGCCCTCTTTATCCAAACTCCCCAAGCCAAGTTTATATACGAGTCCAAGGACGGTATACTCCGTAATTTCGATACCAACCTCCCTAAAGAAAACCGATTCCAACTACAGGACGTCGAGAACCTCTTTTAGGGCCATACTCTTATATACCCCTCTATCAATTCTATACCCTAGCGGGGCCGTTCCGGGCACTCGTCGCCGACCCCGTCCACCAGCTCTACAGCCTCCTCCGCCTCGTCCATACTATCGCTAGCCGCAAAAGGCTTATCCTTCCCCACTTTACCGCCTACACATCCTACAAGCCCGGAGCCTACGCTTCCTCGCGCCCATCCCACCTTAGTATCTCCACTACCAGCCGCGGAAACAGACCCGACGCTTCTCGTGTTACCATCCCCTCCGCAAGGTACGAGTCTTTCGCTTCCTAGCGCCAATTTGGACCCTACCTGGATTTCCGACCCTATTACGTCTCCTACCATAGACCTCTCACATATCCTGAATCTCGAATCCTGGCTAGCGGCTAGCAACGTACCGTTTCCGGATATAGCCGTATATCGGCCTCTTCCTATATCGCGTCCCGTCCCCTACCTAACAACGCCTATACCCGTTACGGGCGGCCGGTCCCGATCCCCGTTCCGCGTTATGAAAGTCTATACCCCATCCAAATCTCGAAGGAACTAGTTCGATTAAAGGGCGATATAGGAGTTTCGGTTCTATTATATATTTCTATTAGCGTTTAACTAGGTACCTAGTTACCGTTTGGTATATTATATAAGATAGTACCTATCCAGGAATTGAGATCATTACCCTCTCCTCCTCTCTCCTCTACTCCTCTCCCCTCGATATAACCCCTCCCTAAAAATAGCTTAGGTGGTACTACAACGTTACCAAACCACAACTACAGGTAGCTGGATATTATGAATACCACTATCCATTTTTATCACCCTTCCCCTCCACCATACCTGGCCAGCTACGGACCGGAGTATACAACTATAACAAATTTAGAACCGAACAACAACGGCACTATGTCCGTACCACTTAAACGAAACGTTAACCCTTGATTCGCGCGTCTTACCGCCAATAAACCCAATAGAGCAGGAGATTAGCGCTGAGCCCCGCCCCACCTATTATTCACGAGTACCCAATTCCGAGTCTAGAAGTAGAAAACCAGTGGTATAATAGTGTAACTTTACCGGAGTGTAGATCCGAGTAGCCGCCACCAAGCCTTCGATATTATATAAACAAGAGTAGGTAAAGGCTCCTATTCCCTCTCTTTAGAACCAGTACCCCCATCGAAGTTCCTAGAGCATTTAAAGCCTATATACGACTATATCTCGGTACGAGGTCTTGATACCTTCCAAACATATAGTTACAATACTAACGGTCTCCTATACGGCGACCCCGCCTTCAGCCTCCTTAGCGGGACTAGCGATAGCGAGCCCAAGCTCGGCGATAGCCGCTAGCAACGCAAGTATAGAGACGGTTCTACTTTCGTTCCCGATCCCACAAGGGTCATTCCCCCAACTCTTACGGGTAGATAGCCCTAACACTCTTCTCGCGATACGAGACGCTATGAAGGCGGTGATCGAGAACCAAGAAGAGATGATGGTAAAGATAAAGGAAGTCTTATCGAACCAGCTGAGAGTGGAGGAAAGGTAGGAGGCTTTGGACGCTAGTTTATTTAGGGTCTTAGAAGCTCTTAACGACTGGAAGCGTAAGACGAAAAAGTAAAGAGAGTTTAGATACTTATAGCGAGTAAGGAATAAAGGGGACCGGTATACCGAGGTCTCTTAAGCTAGGGGGGAAGAATTACATTGGTATTATGGGCTGCTAAGGATGTATATATTGCTATAGAAATTCTGTTTGGTAATGGATAACTATACCAGATTCGACTCTAGCTTACCTGGTTAGCGCCAACTATCCTTGGCAGGTAAATACATTCAAGCCCCTCTAATTCGGTTAGTTACGAATGGTTCTTCGATAAGTGGGCCTAAGGACGGAACGGGCTCTACTCGGGTATGGGCTCTTCCTTACATCGCTATCCCCTTTACACTCTACCTCGGTCGCAATTCTTTCCCCTACCCGCGGATGATAGCAAGTTAATCAAACTTAGCCAGCCCCTCTAGCTTCCTCGTTACGGTACTTATAGCCTCGTACTAGCCCTCCTACCACCACTACCTACAACGATACAATACTATTAAACCCTAGAGTTTAGATTATTAGTACTATAGCCATTAGGGGGGCTCTGTAGTACTATAATCGGATTCGTATAGCCTATAGCTATATACCAATATATTGGTTGGCCTATAGGGACCTATAGGTAGCCTGGTATCCGGATTTACAGAGGGTTGGTTCCTCTAAGGAAGTCCGGGTGCACGGGCCACCCTTTCCCAAGGTGGCTACCCTGCACCGGTTCCTCCCAAGGAGGCTACCCTGCACCGGATCCACCCAGCCAGCCAATCCCAACCAGCCTACCCTGCACCGGTATAAACCACTTTAAACCGCTGCATCGGGGCCAATTCTTAACTAAAATGGCCCGGAGCTATACCACTAGATAGATAATCTTCAGCTCTATCTAACTATCTACTTTTAGATAGGAGTTATATATAGTGGTATATTGGGTAGTGGTTTGGTTGGGAAATTGGGTGGGTTTGCGAGCTTGTGAGCCCATTTTTAGCTAAACGCAGCTAAATGAGTTTTGCGGCTTTGAGAAATCCACTCCAGAGCCGGCCGGCCCGTGCGGGCCACTGCGCCCTGGTCGGTGGGTATATGAGTCGGAACTAGTAGACCGGCTCCAGTGGTATAGATAGCAATATAGAGGCATTTAGAACAATATAGTGGTTTAACTACTATAATCTACCCACTGTTATTGGGCTTAGGCCCTGTAATTACTGCTGGTAACTAAGCAATAGTACTGTACAAAGCATCCGAAAGTGCATTGTAAGCCCTATAGCACTTCAAACTACAGGGCCTCATCCACCTAAATCTCAATAGGTTATGAGCCCGGAAAAGTACTATTTCCAGCTATAGGCTTGTAAATTACCCTGTAATTTAGAGCCTTTCCTCGCTATAAGCTTAGTGGTTTCCCTCGCTATTTCACAGCTCGGTTACCAACTATAGGAACTTCAACCTATAGATTAGACCCTATATTGAGGTCGTCAACCGTACTAGATCGTTGACAGTTGATATAGAGCTTCTGGGGGCCTATATTCCAACTTTCCAACTAAGACCGATATAGTTGGTTTTCTCAAAAGAGATAGAAAAAGCTAGTTGAACTTCGACAACTAGGGGTAGATTTTAACCCACTGAAGGACCTAATTTATAGGCCTTCCTAGCAGCCTGATCAACTGTACTGGTTCTACCGATTCTAGTAGGTAGGTAAAACGTAGTGCCGCAAGGTACTAGCTATTACTGTGGCTAATAGTTGTAGTTAATCTACGTAAAATAAGGACCTCTAAGAGAGAGCTTAAGGTTCTAACAATCCAGAGTACGATTGTTGGTCTAGGTAACTAGACTACCACTATAAGAGCGAATAGTGGTTGTACTAATAAAAGGGTATAGTACGTAAAACGGCTGTGGCTACAGCTATACTAGCTAACGGTACCCAACTACCGTTTGAAACCCCTAGACCTATAAAGTGGCATAGGCTCTATACTACTTCGAAGGTAGTAATAGATACGCTTACTAGCCTACGGCAACTAGTATAGCCTCGGTAGCCAAAAGGCCCTGCACAGAGGGACCATGGATCCGAATAGTGCCCCCCAGGGGAGTGCACGAGCCCAGTTAGTGGAAGTTCAAGCCCGTATAGAAGGCCAAAGCACCCAGATTACAAATCTACAGGATTCCGTTAGCCAAATACTTGCCCAGCTTCAAGGCCTTATAGCTAGCCAACAACAGGCCCAGCCCACTGTAGCTGAGATACAGGCCCAAGTACAGGCTAGTATACAGGCTCAAATCCAGGCTAACTTCGAGGCCCAGGTCAAGGCTCAAGTAGAGGCCCAGTTACAGGCCCTTAAAACCAGTCAAAGCCAGAGCCAACCAAAGCCTATAGTGGTACCCCCTACACCCACTATAGCCCCGGTTAGCCCTGCCCTCCAACCTACTATAGACCCTCTAAATAGTGGGTTGGCTAAAGAGATGTCGAAGAAGGTATACGATTTTCCAGAAAATCAACGCCTTACAGGCCTAGAAAACTTCGATCTTTGGAAACAGGGCCTAAGCATTATGTTTAGGGCTATCGGCCTACCCACTTTTGTAGAAAATCCTACTACACTAAGTGGTTCAGACCAAACTATGGCTGTGGTTCTAATGCTGTTACGAAACAGTGTAGGGCCGGGGCTACAGGCTACTATAGCCTGGCAAACCAACCCTGTAGAGGCTTACACCCTTCTAATTCAACGGTACTCCCACTCTACCGAAATTCAAAGGGACCACCTATATAGAGAATACCATGCCCTGAATTTCAGTAGCTATAGTGGCTCCTTAGCTGAATTTAATGCTAAGTTTTCCAACTTGGTTAGCCGTTTAACCCTATCTAAGGTTGAAATACAGGCTATAGACCAAGTGAACCACTATCTAAAGGCTATGGAAAAGGCCTTCCCACAGTGGGCCGAACGGCAACGTAGTCAACTACGGGCCCTGAGAGCAGTAGGCCAAGGTTCCTTAAGCCTTAATTTGAACTTCTTGATGGCCGACCTCCTAGAAGAATCAAGGATTCTAGCCTCTACTACCTCTAAAGGTATGGCTAATAGAGCCTATACCGATAAGAAGGGCCCCCGCAGCCCTCCTAAAAGCTCTAAAAATCAGGGGCAAAGGCCTAGAAGTCAGGGGAATACCAATAGTAGTAGTAGTGGTGGCCAGAACGGCCAGAGTAGGCCATTCAACAAGAAGAAGAAAAAGGGCTACAATTCAAACCGTAGCCCACCTGATACCTTTGCCTGCATTACGGGGGCTTACAATATCACTACAGGCAATTTTAGTGATAGTAGTAGTAGTGGAAGTAGTAGCTCTGAAGAGGACTCAGATACTGAAGAACTATCTACCTTCCATACTACCCACCAGGCTAAGAAGGCTACTAAACCAACTAGTAGACCCTATAAGCCAACCTGTAAACAACAGTGTAACCATACAGGGTTCAAAGATGCCCTTCTATACGATACTGGGTCTACAGACCATATCGTAAACGATAAAAAGTGGTACACTAAGTTCACTCCCAATACTGGCCAACTACGGCCGATATATATAGGTGGTGGCCCTGTAACCCCCAAAGGCATTGGAACTGCAAAATTCAAAGTACTGGTTCAAAAGAGTCCCCCCAAATACATAGAGGTGCTCCTTCACAAAGCCCTCTATATACCCACTATAGATATCAATCTATTTAGTGGGATACGGCACTATAAGGCCAAGGGCTATTTGGACCGAGAAACACTAAAAGGCCCTAATGGAGCCTCTATTGCAGTACTGGACTTCCAGAATTCAGGGTTCTTCCTTCAAATTGAGGGGTACCAACGGCCTAGGCTCCATCTTACTAGCTATATTAATATAGCTGGTATAGGGTACTGCCTAGCCCAAACCACTGATAAATTAGTGGTTGAACTACCTTCTAAGGCCTCAACTTGGAAGGATAGTTTTACTAGATACGATGACGACGAATCTAGTATTGTAGGGCCAAATAGTACTACTATTAGCCCTGGTTCGGGCCCTTTAGAGGTAAAGCCCCGTAGGCTTCAAGGGCCCGAGCCACTAGAAGGTTAGGGCATACCCCGGAGGAATAGGCCCCGTGATTCTGATGAAGGATCTATAGGCCTGGGTGCCCCTGGCTATAGAGGGTTATAGGATCCTTCCCAGGGCTCTATAGTGGAGGAATGGCCCCGTGTGTAGTTAGAGCCCTGGGACACTGATTCTTGGGGCCCTTTGGAGGAAGATAGGCCCTGTGAGCCTTTAGGGCCCTAGGATAGAACTAGTAGTACTACAACTATAGTGCCGGGATCTAAGGCCTATAGAGATCTACTTATAGTGGCTAAACAGTGGCATGTACGGCTAGGGCATATCGGCCTACGCCTACTAAAGAAAACCACTAAAAATACAGTGGGTATCCCTGATTTAGGCCCTATAAGAGAGGTAGATTTTCAATGTATAGCCTGTTCCAAGGCTAAGGTTGTAAGGAAAGTCCACTGGGAGGCTATTCCAGACCCACCTTCGATTCTAGATATAATAGAGGGGGATACTGTCAAAATCAAGCCTATTCTATACAATAAGCTTCCAGTAGGCCTCTTTCTTATAGATCGAAAATCGAGGTATAGGTGGGTACTTCTATTGCCTAACAAAGAGGGTCCCACTATATATAACGTAATCAAAGGCCTATTTAAAGGTTTTAAAAATAAGTGGGGGAAATACCCTAAGAAATTCTACTTCGATGGAGGCACTGAAGTAAACAACCTCTTACAGGCTTGGTTAGCCCGTAAAGGCATTGATTTTACTACCTCTAGCCCCTATGCCCACGAACAAAACGGTCTTATAGAACGTTCTATTCGGGTTATATTAGATAGGCTTAGATCTACTATAGTACTACTACAGTTACCGCAATACCTCTGGTGTTATATACTATATAGTATAGTGGACCTAGTCAACTCCACAGCGGTAACTAACAAGGACCTTACACCCTACCAGGCCCTATTCGATGAATTAGAGCCTGGTATAACCCATAGGCCCAATCTGGGCCGGTATAAGGCTATAGGCTCTTCTATAGAGCTCCTTATACCACCTGAAAAAAGGTTAAAGTCCCTGAAATTACAGGCCCGAACAGAGCCTGGAAAGCTTCTAGCAGTACTAGGAAATAAGACCTACCTAGTGTGGATACCTGCTAGAAGGGCTGTAGTAAAATCGCCATTTGTTAAAATAGTAGACGAAAACGATACTATTCTATCAATTACTATAGCTATATCGGAGACCCCCTCTAAGGGTGGTTATAAAGAGGGTAGTATAGATCGAGAGGGGGATAATATAGTAGATATAGAGTTAAATCCGAACTCTGATTCTACTAGTGGGCCTCGCGAACCCACTGATCTAGAAGAGGATCTATTATCTACTACAAATATAGTACCGAAAAACAATCTCGGACCCTCTATACCCACTATTAATATAGATACAATATCTATAGATAGTAGGGCTAGGTTGAATAGCGAGCCTAATAGACCTCCTATAGAGTCTCCTCTTCAAGATTCTATACTGGCCGAGCGTATACTACCCCCTCCAATAAACCCACTATCTGAGATGGATATCGATATTGATACTACAAGATATATCGACCCTCTAGATAGAATGCAGCTAAATAGCTTTATCTATTCGGCTATATCTAATCTAAAAGCTACTATCTATAAGGCTATTAAAGGTACTACCTTAGAGCCCCAGACACTTAAACAGGTCTATAAATCACAAGATAAAGACCAGTGGCTACAGGCTATATATAGCGAATTTGATCAACTAGTTAGCCAGGGAACCTTTAAGTTCCTACCCTATAAAGACCTTCCCAAGGCCCGTAAGCCTTTAACTAGCCGGTTAGTCCTTAGAGCCAAGAAAAACAAGGATAACCAAATAGTTAAATATAAGGCTAGATTAGTAGTTAGAGGGTTCCAACAAATAGAAGGTCTAGATTTCAACGAAACCTTCGCCTCTACTACTATACCACCTTCGTGGCGGGTTCTACTAGCTATAGCTGCTATAGAGAACTGGGAAATCGAACAAATCGATTTTATAGGGGTATTTCTTAATGGGGCTTTAGAAGAAGAAAACTATATGCAGCTACCAGACGGCTTTATAGACTATGCTTCTAGGGCTAGTAAATCTACTAAGACCCTACTAAAAGAACAAGGTTATAATCCTAAGGAAGACCAAGTTATACTTCTATCTAAGGCCCTATACGGCCTAAAACAGAGCCCTAGACTGTGGCAAACCAATGTTAGTATACTACTAGGAAAGGAAGGCTTCGAACCACTAGTCTCAGACTCTGCTATCTTCTATAACCCTACTACTAGGACCTTTATAGTTACCTATGTAGACGACTGTTTACTTATTGGACCTGATATTAAACAAATATAGGCCTATAAACGTCGATTCGATAGGGTATACCCTATAGAAGATAGAGGCCTGGCAACCTTCTTCCTTGGCGTTCAAATATAGAGAGATAGAAAGAAAAGACTACTATATATCCACCAAAAGCAGTATATTGAAGAGGCTATCAAGGCCTTCGGCTTGGAAAATAGTAGATCTATATCTATACCTCTACAGCCAGGAATAACTAGCTATAAATCTATAGTTAGTGAAGGAAGCCCTGTAAATAGGTCTGATCACAAGCTATTCCAGAAGATAGTAGGTACTGTAATGTACCTAATGCTCCTAACAAGGCCGGATATCGGCTTTGCGGTATAGTGGCTATCAAGAGCTATGTAGGGCCCTACTATAGAGCAACTGAATGCGGCTAAGAACCTACTACGGTACTTAAATAGTACTAAGGATCTAGCTATTTGCTATAGCCCTACTAAAAAGGATATAGTAAATACCCTTTTAGAGGGGGCAAATAGCCTACAACTAGTGGGCTTTTCAGATAGCGACTATGCAGGCGACCGTACCTCGTCAAAATCCACCTACGGCTACTTATTTAAGTTGGCTGGTGGGCCTGTAACCTGGAAGTCGAAGAGGGCTAGTACTATAGCTCTATCGACAGTAGAAGCCGAGATAGACGCACTTACAGAGGCTATACGGGAGGCTCAGTGGCTAATAGGGTTCTTTAACGAACTAGAGCGGCCTATTATAGGCCCAGTACCTATCTTTGAGGATAATACTGGCTCTATTACTACAGCCTATGACCCAGCACTATATAGTAGAACTAAGCATACACTGTTGAAATTCCACTACGTACGTGAAAAGGTTAGAGGGAGCTTAGTATCCATTAGCTTCCTAGATACCAAACGTATGCCGGCCGATGGGCTTATAAAGGCTTTGGCGAGCCAGCTTTTCAGGGCATTTATAGACCTATTAGGTCTTAAGAAGCCGAGGCTATTATAGTGGTTATAGACTGGACCCCCACTATAATAGGCCTATCCATTCCCTTATATTTTCTTCCATTTGTTAAAAGGTAGTGAAATTGGTCCTGTAATTTAGTCTTTATCCTACTAGCTTCAACAGCTATAAAAGCATGTAAATAGTATATAACTACTATAGTTTTTAGTTAGTCTTAGTTACTTCCCTTTATAGTATAGTAAGGTTTAAACCTACTATACTCCTTTTTCTACTATAGGGCTATAGGCTTACAAAGAGGGGGTGTTAAACCCTAGAGTTTAGATTATTAGTACTATAGCCATTAGGGGGGCTCTGTAGTACTATAATCGGATTCGTATAGCCTATAGCTATATACCAATATATTGGTTGGCCTATAGGGACCTATAGGTAGCCTGGTATCCGGATTTACAGAGGGTTGGTTCCTCTAAGGAAGTCCGGGTGCACGGGCCACCCTTTCCCAAGGTGGCTACCCTGCACCGGTTCCTCCCAAGGAGGCTACCCTGCACCGGATCCACCCAGCCAGCCAATCCCAACCAGCCTACCCTGCACCGGTATAAACCACTTTAAACCGCTGCATCGGGGCCAATTCTTAACTAAAATGGCCCGGAGCTATACCACTAGATAGATAATCTTCAGCTCTATCTAACTATCTACTTTTAGATAGGAGTTATATATAGTGGTATATTGGGTAGTGGTTTGGTTGGGAAATTGGGTGGGTTTGCGAGCTTGTGAGCCCATTTTTAGCTAAACGCAGCTAAATGAGTTTTGCGGCTTTGAGAAATCCACTCCAGAGCCGGCCGGCCCGTGCGGGCCACTGCGCCCTGGTCGGTGGGTATATGAGTCGGAACTAGTAGACCGGCTCCAGTGGTATAGATAGCAATATAGAGGCATTCAGAACAATATAGTGGTTTAACTACTATAATCTACCCACTGTTATTGGGCTTAGGCTCTGTAATTACTGCTGGTAACTAAGCAATAGTACTGTGCAAAGCATCCGAAAGTGCATTGTAAGCCCTGTAGCACTTCAAACTACAGGGCCTCATCCACCTAAATCTCAATAAATACCCGTATCCGTTCAAAGTTTACTATATAGTAGAGATAGATCGGACTCCAGCCAACTTAAACGGAAACTATTGGTTACCAACTCTACGGTTACGCTAGTAACACTATAGGAACTAGCGTAGTTTACTCCAAGTTCCTTATATACAAGCGGAGAAAGAGCAGGGAAAGGAAGTGGTTGAATTGGTTAAAATACAAGCGTTGAACAAGGCTAACGGAATCAGGAAAAGTATAGTTCCCCCCTTAAACCAACACTTATACTATAAAGAATATACGCAGCACGAAACCCTCTCCCTTTCCTATTATATCCACCCACTATCCTACCTCGGTACCTACTCTATCTCTAGGCGGGCCGGTCTCGTTTGTTGGGAGGGCTCTACCTCGATACGGGAATCCGAATTGTAGAATTTAACGGTATAGGCGATCTACGCAACGAGATAATCCCGCCGGCCGATCTATCACTTATAATACTGGATATCCGCCCTAAGCAGGGCCACCCGGCGCTCCATTTCCCCGGTTTGGCGCCGCGCGGTGGCCAGCTCCTAGTTCAGGATCTCGATCTCCAGCTACATATTCTGGATTTCGGACGGATACGGTATCTCCTATACGGGAGAAAGCCGTGGCCTGGTATATAAGGCCGACCGCTACGAGGTACGCGACGTATATACGCGAAGAGCGTGCTCTGGGATGGCCGGCTAACCGAGGAGGACCGGTAGAGTAGGGAGAGGGCGCCTGGGGGCAGGCCCTAGTAGGGGGGGAAGGAGCTTATCTTTTATTTGGATAAAAGATATGTGTGACTAACAGAATGGTAGGTACTGGGTAAGGGAGGGATATACTATCACTCTTAGTAGTCGCTATCTATAGTTTCCTTACGTAGGCTATCGTAACATTGGCCGTACCGCTCGACTTTCCGAGATCGCGTTTTGGGGCGGGAACTCGAACGGGTTAGTGGAAGTCTGTATAGCGTACCACGCTTTCCCGGTAGATTCGGGACTTATAGCCGTAGCCGCTATCAATTTCTATACCTCTTGATAGCACTCGTTGTATAGGGATAAACCTCTATTGTGAACTAGAGTACTACTAAAGTCTCCTAGCCTTATTATGCTAACATCTATTGCCGATAGGCGGGTTGTGCTGAGAGGCCGTTATAAATATACTACGCAATAGGGGAGTGGATATAAGCGATAGACAATAAGGTATCGGACTTTAATTACCTAGCTAGGTAGGCTAGTTATACAAAAGCGGCAGATTTCTCCAATCGTTACACTACAGCATGACACGTAGCGGCAGCTCGTCACCTAACATCTCATGCTACCCCACTTGATACCTCCCTTAGAGTCTCCCCCGATTGCTAATCCGCGATCGTAACCGAGCTGATAAATTTACATAGGCCATCCTTCATTTTCTACAGCGAGATCTTAATTTCCTCCTAAGATTACCTCAATTCGCGTTTAAGCTCCTACATCTTATATTCCAGACACTCGACCTTACTAAGTATTAATAGACTATCGTCCGTTAGTAGAGTTACGGGGTTGTAGGATACACGGTATATACCTCTAGGCCTCCGTACTGCTATTGGGGAGGACGATATTGATAGGGTGTCCAGCGCCTAGCGCTTGTAGGGAGAAGCGGATAGCGCCCTAGTAGCCGTACGAGCGTAGCGGGTAGCCCCGGGCTTACGAAGAGAGCTCGGTGTAGAAGCTGGGAGAAGGGCTATAAGAAGGGCCAGGCTACGAAAGAAATGTCTGGGAGCCTATAGCAGGGAGAATTCCCAGGCCCAGCTCCTCTAACTACGGGTCGAATTGGTTATACGACTCCATAATATCGGGTAGGAGAGAAGGTCTATAGATAGCTGTAGGCTGATGGCGCTGCCGGGGCAGCGGAGTCTGCTTTTAAGTTTCTTGATAGTATCGTTCCCTTTCTATACTACAAAACGAATTCTCCCAGAACGCAATCGTATCCCCGTATTACGCTACCGTGCTTTGCCTATTGGTGGTCGGCTCCTGCCTTTTGGACGCTAGGCGCGTATATATACGCTAATATAGTAGTGTAATCTTCGCTACCAATATATACCTTGCGATGGTTTTCTCGCACTATAGCACTAGCAGCCGTCGCGGACCGAATACTTGTGGAGAGTAGGCGACCCAGTTGCTACGGTGAGGCCGTTGCTTTACCTAAAGTATATCACGAACGCGTCCGCGGCAGCTGTACAGTGCTATAGCGCTACAAGGCTACAATAGCTCTATAGGTATCTAGTAACTACACTAATAAAGAGCAAGCGTCGACAGACCACCTACGCTCACAGAGTTAGGATGAAGTGGAGAGATAAGAGATGATCCTTGCGGGGTACCGAGACCCCGCTAGCGAGGGCTGGTTCGCGACGACGCGTGGAGACAATTACACCGAATAACGTATTATCGAGGAGAAGGAATGTAATGGGAAATATTATTGGTATAGTCCGGTCCTTAATATACCGATAGACTGGTTCACTAAACTACCTAGCTATATTAGTAGGGTGATGGCGCTTCTTCGTTAATATCCGTAGCGGCTCCCTAGTCTCTGGTGGTATAGTCCTCGCGCCCCTTATTCTCCGCAAGCCCTAGTATACTTTGGTTGTATCCTTCTTTATATCCCCCCCAATTCTCCCTAACGTAGCCGGGTTGATAACCGTGGTAGGAAACTACCTAGACTAGAGTAGATTAGTTAGTATCTATACTATCCGAAGCGTAGGGTTATACTTAGCTCGCACTACAATGGAGGGTGCCGGCGGGAAGAAGACGTAACTCGCGCCATTTGGTATCAAGTTGAATTCGTAGAACCGGCTACGCCGGAATACCACTAGATAGACTTCTATATTATACTCTAAGCTAAGTTCGATAGCTTTTTTGAAGAGCGTGTTTATATACCTCCGGCTTCTCGTATATCTAGCTTTCACCACCCGTTACTACTTAAAACTAGCCTATATAGATACGTTTATAGTATATTATAGTGGTTCGTAGAGTAGGAGGGTGGCTAAACAAACGGGAGGAGGCTGTAAGGGCCCTAAATATAGCGCTTAGCGCCCTATCCCACCCGCTTGCCGGGTACGGGATCGGGAAGAGGGAGAATGGTAACGCGGTTAGGGCCCAACGCTAAACGGAAACGAGAAAGCGGGACGTAATAAGGGGTCTTTGGAATACTATATAGGGCCTAGTATAGAGCCGGCCACTAGCCCGCCACGGTCGCTTCAGGCTTACCGATATAGAGATACTACCCCTTAAGCTCCTCGGTGCTATCGCGCTTAACCTGCCAATCGCCGACCTCCGCTACTTCCACCTACTAGGCCGTCGTTATACCGCCGTAGGATTCTCTACCCTAGTGTAGGAGCTCTCGTTTATAAACACCCTAGATACCGTAGACGCGCTATAGACGCTTAGCCGATCGCCGTACGGCTCGCTCGGAGCGGCACGCTACCTCACCATATACTACGGAGCCTAGCCTATAGCTACCTCGTAGGAGAAGTAGGCCGGCTAGTTTCTCTTTCTCCTTAGTAGAAAAAGGTATAGCCCGACCGCTACCCGATAGGTATACCATCGTTACGAGCGATTTATTCGAAAGGAGGCGTCCCGTACGTTCGAGACTGACGTCCACCTATTTGGCTCCGTTCTCGCTTACTTCCCTTATCTCAAAGAGCTTACGCTTTCTTATATATACGCCTGGCGGATACGGTACCTAGACTATACGTACTTCCACGACCTCTCGAATAGTATCTGGGTAGTCCCGGCCTTCGAAAGCTTTGTAGTAGAGGCTATATTACAGCTACTTCCTATCCTAGGGATATACTCGTACCTTGAACGGCTTAATGTAGACGGCCTCTTAGATACACGGGACCTAGCCCCGAAGTAGTATCGGTTCAATACCGTCCAACACCTTTACCTGAATACTATACTTGTTAGTGAGGGCCTTGAGAATAGTATAGCCAGGTTCTTGGGTACCTTTCCTAGGCTTACGGCCCTAACAATCAAGACGTTTCCGCGCGGTCCCGTCTCTCATTAGCGGCTACCCCTAGAGTGGATATAGTAGCTAGACCTATAGCTTTGCGATATTATAGGTACTTGGGTGCTGGAGGACGAGCTTTTTAGCTTTACCAAACGCTACCCCCTTAAACACCTAACGTTAAAGTAAGTTACGTTGACGAACGGTTCCTAGAAGTCTTTCTTCAGCCGAGTACGCGGGTTGAACCCGCGGCCCAATATTATCTACTACGATATTATACACTAGAGAGACGAGTAGGGGTAGCCTATAGAGGACGCCAAGTTATAGCGCCTCTTGAATTGGTTTCTCGTAGATACCGAGTTACCATAGCCTTTCTTGGACCCTAACAACTATATTTCCATATTTTCCCCCTTACCCTAGTATCGGTAAGATCTGGTTGGTAATCCAATGGATACCTATAGTGGTCCGAAAGAGGTTGCCTATCTTAGGCGTTAGCGTTATTATCTTCAACCTACCTTACCTTTCAACTACGGAGAATAGGCTACGATAATACGGGGTATAGCTATATAGAGCCGGTAGCGTTGTAGTTACAGCTCTGGTAGGTAATTAGAGTATAATGAGATGAAAAAGCTTTTCGTTAGGATGGATAGCTCGGAGAACAGTGTAGTTAGGTAGCTTTCAATATACTGGGCGTCTTGTTACGGCGCCGATCAATGTCCATTGCCCCTATCCCTTGTCCTTTCCCTAGCCGCCACCACCACTCCTTTCCTTCTCTATTCCCAACAATAATCGAGGAAATACCCTCTTCAAGGTCCTACAGTATTATTACAACGCTATCGGCTTAGTAGCGAGGTATAATCGATAGTGGTAGGCTCAATTAGTTTCGGTACCTATATATAGCCCCATAGGACCAGCGAAACCTTAGACGGGGTTGCTCTAGCGGCGCTTATTCAACTAATTACCTCCGGTACCATTCTATCGGGTACTATTAATAAACTAAACCCTTTAGTCGACACTCTTGGGAACCTCTTATCTCGAAATACCTATACTAAATACGGGTTCTAATAGAGACGCTAGCCTACTCCCCTCGACTATCGATATTCCGAATTCCGAATAAAGCCTTAGCCACCCGGTACCCGAATCCAGCCGGGACTACCAGAATAGCGCCCCCACATTATATATAGTACTTGGTTAGAATCGGTCCTATTCCTAGCAACCTCCGGTCTCGTTCCTATAATCTAAGTTGAAAAAGAAGATATTATACGATAGTAGGGTAGTGGTTACTATAGTAATTCTAATTCCTTTTAGGTCTTTTCCTTATCTAGCTAAAGGTAGATTAGGTTCTCGCAGCTACTCCCTAGGTACTTATCATTCAACTACTCGTCGTCTCTAGTCAATTTAACGTCTTATTAGTACGGTTTATCGATCTCGGGCTAGTAGTTATATACTTACCTTCCATCCTACCCGTCCTTCCCACCACAAAGTATTGGTCGGCGCTCCGCTAGATCCTCTACCCAGGCATCGTATTCCCATTCAACCTAGTAATCGATTACACCGTCCCAGCTCTTGGCTAGCTCGGTAAGGTTTACAAATACCACTTTCCTAGCCGGCTGTCTGTAAATAACCTTCGCGAAGTCTCTGATAAGGAGCTAAACTCCGTACGTTACGAGGCTCGTTCCTATAATGAGAAGGATGTTGGGGTAAAGCAACTAGTCGTACCGTACAATGGCCGAGATAAACTCCGCTCGAGGGTCCTACTCATTGTAAAGTACGATATCAGGTCGAAGCCTCCCAATTACGGTTGCGCGCTTCCCTTTTACCTTTCTATCGTCGGATATCTTGGTGTAGCCTGGATAAGGAGGCTCTAAACCTAAAAGAGTTTTAATCTCCTAGCCACCCTTATACCGGTAAAATATACCTGGATAGATGGAATATTGGAGATGCTAGAGAGATCTATAGAGAAGAATATAATCAACGCCTCGGCTATTATCCTAGTATCGCCGCTTATAGCCGATTCGGTGGACGCGTTTTAGCCTAGATGTCTTACGGAAATGGAATTGACCTCCTGGGCCCTCTCATACATCAGTCGAGAGGCTAACCTTATCTTCAAGGTAGTCGATATTCTACGTATAATCCCGAACTAACCTTCGCGAATCGTATAGATAACGGATGAAATGGTATATCCTTGTTGGATTGGCCTTTTTAGCGGCCCAATATATATCGGTAATATACTTGTAGAAGAGATATTTATCCTCTAGGTAAGAGAGGGCCGATAAACAGAACAAATTACGATAACCCCTAGAATAGATACCGTTTTTATTCTTGGACTAAAAGTCCTAAGCTAATTAGTAATATATATATAAAGAGGTTATAGTACTTACTAGAATACCTACTTTTATACTAATACTAGCCCCTATAACCGTTATAATCTTGAATATAGTGTCGAGGAGGTTCGCAATTTCTCGTAGATAGTAATAGTTGTCCAGCTACATATAGGTAATCGTTATTTTATACTAAGATAGCGGTAAGTAGTAGGTATTATTTGAGAATAGAGATCGTAAGAGGATGGCGAGGTATAATCCTCTACGGTACCAGGCCGGTAGCTAGGGAAGGTAAAGATCGAAGGGCGAAGTTGAGAGAAGGAAAAAGGAGAAAGAACGTAAAGGGAGGAAGATAGGACGGAGTAGGGATTATATACCCTAGAGTATAGGTATCCAAGCCTTGAGATCTCGTTAGCCACATCTTACCCCTGCCTACGTTATACACCGAGCGTTCAGCTAGGCATCATCCCTTAGAACAGCCTGACAGGCTCGGTGTTGGTCTATCTCCAATGCCAGGCACCCATACCGTCTATAGACACTCTCCTCGCCCATATAAACCGAAGTAAAGGCTCATACTAGTATCTCACCTTTAACTTAGGCCTTACGAGCAGCCCACCATCTCAAGTCGCCTTACCTCGGCTACTAAGTCCAACACTATAGCCCCTCCAATCGGATCAAAGTTCTCAGTCGATCCAGGCGGCCATCATCACACGTTAAGTACTTAGCCTCTATAATCAGCCTGCAGGTAGGTATATTCTCAAGCTCACCCCCTTTCTAGTTACAACTTAGCCTACGCTCCAATATTGAGGCCTACGCCGCGGCCTCCCTAAATAGCCCAAGTATATTGCCCAACTATTCCAAGCCCTAGAAATATTTAGCTTAGTAGCCTATAGTAAGGCTATATCCTCCAACCCACTCCCCCCTCCCCTTAGGGAGGCTTAACTTATCTTATTTATCACTTTAGCTTATCATTACCCTATCTCGTCACCCAGCTTACACCCCTGGTTGTACCATCCATCATCATTACGGCATTGAGCCCTGCCCTAGCGCCTTATAGGGACTTAGACGTAGGAGCACGGGGGCTTAGCGCAATAACCACTAGGTCTCAGGTCCGGGCCGGCCTTCGATACAGGGGCCGATAGCCCATATCAATACCCTCTGATGATTTATTGGCCGCTTAGTTATCTAGGAGGTTAAACCCGGGCTATGCCCAACGACCGGGCCGAGCTAGGCAAGCGACCAAGCCATCGCTGGTCAATACAGCCCGTAGCCGTACGAGTACTCTCGTTCAGTGTAATCACACATAATCTACAACCGAATAGGCTACGGAGGAGAGAATCAAGTGGTAAATACCCCTACCTCCATACACTAACTACCTAACTAACTGAATTTTAGCTTCCCATTACCCAAATACTAGTAGTCTAGTACCATCGTTATTATATCTAACAAGACTTATCCTTAGTTATTCTAATCGTCTAGAGCCGGATCGTATAGTCCAATAAAGCCAATACCAGAGTCTCGCCATCCAGCGAGAATACCACTATACTTATCCACCCTATATAACCTTTAAATATCTATCGGAGAACGCCGGTCGCCGTATCCAAGAGCTTAATTGTTATAGCTAAAGCTACTACCAGAGTTCTACTATCCGGCGAGAACGCTAGTACCCTAACCTACCTATACCGCCCGTTTAACGTAATACGAAGCTCGCTAGTTTCTACATCCTATAGCCAGATCGTTCCTCTAGCCAAGGCTAGAGTCCTACTATCTAACGAGAACGCTATAGCTTCGACTAGGCCGATATATCCCTTAAGCGGCCGAAAGCGGGTTTCCATATCCTATAGCTGGACTATTCGACCGTCCAAATCTGATATCAACGCTAGCGTCTTCCCGTTGGGCGAAAACACCGCTTTCCAGTGGAACTACTACGGGCTTCTAAACGTATACTGGATTTTACCGGTTACCGTATCCTAGAACTAGATGGTATAACCGTTTAAAGCCGACGCTAGGGTCTTGCCGGCCTACGAGAACGCTACCGAAGTACTAGATACGTTGAGTATCAGCCGGTGCGTACCGGTTACCGTATCCTATAGCTGGATTGTTTCGTCTTTAGAAGTAGATATAAGAGTCTTGCCATCTAGCGAGAATGCCACTATCCTAACAGAAATTTTATACCCTTTAAGCGCCTACTAGTATATACCGGTCGTTATATCCCAAAGTCCGATTGTCTTATCGTATAAAGCCGACGTAAGAGTTTTACCGTCCGGCGAGAATGCTATTGCTCGGATACCATCGTCGTACCATTTAAGCGTTTTGGAGGATACGGTGTAGCTATATACAGTCATTTTTTATAGGAGAGATTAGCTTCCGTTAAGGATCTTGAGGTATGTTCTATACCGGGAGAAAAGAGCTGGTATAGTAGGTAGTTAAGATTAAACAATACACTTGCTTGGGCCATAGTTCGCGGTTTTATATAGATTATATATAGGGTAGTTATCCGTATCTCCTACCTCTTTTCTTCTTTTACATTTACATAAAATATAGGAAACTAGTAGCGGTGTGAGAACGCGAATATTGCGTGGACGGAAATACGGTACGGGGACGAAAATCTATTGTACGTGGCATTGTTTACTTATTTATTGTAGGAACGAGAACAAGAGTTGAAACGGGAACGGGAAAGGGGCTACCCTAACCCTAAGTACACAAAGGAGAGCAGACCGGATCCCAAGTTGGCAACCCACCTATAGCAGTTAAGCGCCTATTTCCCTAGGCCGGTAGGGTAAATTGGTACAACATTACGGCCTCCCGGGCGCGGGGTAGTTTTGGAGCCCACTCTCAAGTTATCCCTCTCGTTTCATACTAAATTCTATTTCATCCCTATTGGTTTGTACCCACCGCTACTGCTGCCTGCTACCGTCGCATATATTCTGAATGGGACCCACATGTCCCAAGCCGAGTGGCTCCGGCTGCCTTTCTCCCTTCAGCTCGTTTGGCAATGGTGTGGGAGAGAACCGGCAAGCGGGAACTGGAGCCGCATTCTCGGCCCCATACGGTCCCCACCACGTAAGTCTACACTTTTCCGCGTATGGTACAACTCGCGATGCTTCTTTCCGTTACTCAACCGTGTTCACGGCATCGACATAGAAGTAGGTCCAGGGATTACTTACGGCTGTACTAGAGACGGGCTTTCTGGCGGAAGCACGCCCCGCGCCGCGTTCTGCCACCCACCGAGGCCCAGCTTTCGGAATACGGTTTCTGAGGGACGTCCTGGGTGTGGGCAATTGTAATCGTTCGTGTTACCAGTATTGGGAAGGTTTTGGGGGGAGAGGCGGACATCAGAGCGAAGAAGTGTAAATAATCAAGAATCAAGAGGTAACTGAGGTAGCGTCTTAAGATTGTATACCAACGTGGGTATGGAATAGGAAAAGAGAAAAGGGGGGCCGAGGCGGGAAACAGGATCTTTGGACCTCTTCAGCTAAGACGCACCGCAGGTAACAAAGCGGATTGGGAACACGTCACGAAGCAGATGGCAACTTCATAACGAGGAAGTCAATTAGGTCTGGTAAAAGAGCAATGGTGAAAGAGAACAAAAAACCAAGGATATTCCGAAGGATCTTTCATCTGCTGCGTCGTACCAAAGGATCTTTACTGTAGGTAAAGACAGTCCTCCAGAGACTTTATATCCTCCCGAGCTTTATCTAACTCCGCCTTAAGCTGTTGGATCTGGAGCTCCATCCGGGCCTTCTCGGGGAATGGCATCGCAACCTTTCGGCCCGGGCCGCGCGAGGGATCCAAGTCTGGAGTTTTATACCTAATTCTCGGTGGAGTTTCCTCTATTGAGCTTGTGTTAGTGAAGTCGCTAAAATAATAGAAATAAGTAGATAATACCCCTGGGGGGTGGACTAGTACCGTCCATCTCGAAGTGTTGCCGTCTCGCAAAGCGGTCAAGCTTCTTATCGTCCACGCGCTTGCCGAGCCGCGTGAACTCCGTCCTCTTATTTTCCTTTATAAGGCGTCTCTGCTTGATCTGGAGTATCGCTATCGCTTCCTTTTTGCTGATATTCTTTGTTAAGTCCCAGCGTTTGAGGTGCGACTTGTAGCTCTTGGGGCTCCAGGGGGGTTAGTCTCCTTCCATCACTGAGAAATAGGGGGAGAATGTACCGTGCGAAGAAACCGTGATCGTTTTCCATAGTCTTTATGACTTCCGGGAGCGTTTTCTCCTGCTTCCAGTATAGATCCTCAATGATCTTTCGATGGGTACTGAAGTCGTTTTCCATAGTGGTATGCCTTTAATGGGGGTGATGTTGAGTGTGAGGGAGGGGGGGGGTAGGCGCCTAGCGTGAATAAGGGTGTTGAAGCGGGTTGTATTTTAGAAGGAGGACTCCCAATCGAGCTGCGTCTTTAAACAAATGCAAAGACTGGCGTAGCTTATTGTCACAGATATCGTTCTGTATCTTGATAAACGAGATATAAGCGGTCTGAGTAAGGCGGACGAGGCGAGTAAGGTAACTATTGTTGTCGCTTCTCGAAAACAAAAAACCTATGGTGCTCATCACGTAGGTGAACGCCTCACTGGTCCAGCACACGCTGAGGCTCAGCCCGTGCACCCACCAATGGATCAGGCCACCAATGGATCAAATTTAGTTCGGGTTCGGGCTGCAGCAGGGAGGCGCTGTACCCAACAAATCGGGCGTTCGCCAGTGAACTTCGCGCGCGCCCCGACTAAAGATTGACTCTGCTGTGTTCTAGACTTCAAAGTGGATAAGAGACGAGCGTCTCCTCCTCGGTAGGCGCTTGGGAACCCATTCTCTTTCTTCAGTTCCAAACCATCCCCCCCTGCCCCCAAGCCCTTTCCGTCGTAGTTCGACAAGAAAGGGACTCGAGATGACCTCAGCTTTGACGAGTTTCATCCGAGGAGCGAAAGGACGCCTACTCTAGGAAACGCAAGACGATCCACAATACGTTCCACCATAACGATACGTTGAGGGAGGCGACATGTAGCCGCGCGGATCCTAGGGCGGCGACGAGCGTATACCCCAGTTCCGGGGCCATCGCGACGGCAGGTCGGGTAGGTATAGGGCCCGCGTCCAGCGCTCCCCCGGCGATACGCAACCAGAGGACATCCGCGTAGCCCCAACCGGTGACCGGTGGCTATTGCCCTACTGTGCTCGTTAACAATGGCTAGACGGTATAGCCGTTCCTGGAACTATCGTGCCGACCCTATTTTTAGCTAGCCCGCTAGCCCCCGTTAAGCGGGCTGGTGGGCTCGTACAGAACTCACTAGCCTAGTTCGGCTTAGCATGGGTCTAACCATTATATCTTGGTGGTTGGGTTCCAAGGTCTCCTTGTAAGGAGCCGTCCCGAGCTTACCGTATCGGTCTCCCATTCATATACTGTATACGATCACAGATTTAAAATACCCTTAGTATAGTGACTTGGGCTGTATTATATTAAAGCCCTTGTTCTGAAGTATTTCTGTTCTAGCTATTATATTTCCAACAAGCATTACTTAGTAGTAACTACCAGGTATATACCTTCCTCCCTCGTAACTTGTATATGCCCCGCCGTTAACTAGTTGCCTTATGCACTGATCGCCTTTGTCGCCTTTGTTTGCCTTACCAACGTGTTACAGTGTCCGATCTTTTTGGACTCCGTGTAAGATACGTTACCTTGCTTCGGGCGTCTCGTGGGGTAAACCCGCTTGGCTAGAGATACCCTGGTCGGCCACCTTGCGTGTCGCCTAGCATATGGGAGGCGTTAACCCTGCCTGTGCTGGGACGGAGCGTTGGAAACGTACCTACGTAACCGCTCGGTACTAACGCAAATTGCTAGCACAGCTCTTTGTATTTTTCACATATATAAATGCAGAGGTGGCCTCGCTTATAGAGAACGAGTTTTCTCAAACCAAGTGCTGGATATATCCGCAATCCACTTAATCCGCTCCGAGCTAGATACCCCGCCAACGGGACAACCCCGCCAACGGGGACAACCCCGCCGACAACCCCGCCGTACAATCCCGCCGCAAAACAACCCCGCTACAGAAATGAACTACGAGCGAATTTCGCGATACGTTGATTGTACAACCTACCTACTTACGAGCCCGATCCTATCCCGTAAGCCTGAAGAGAAGCCTGTAGCTATACCTACCGTATATTTCCCGTTACCTATTATTGTCTGGCTGATACTAATTGTAAAAGGGAGATGTTACGCTACTCGGAAAACACGAAATTATCATTAACTACAAATTTCCAGCTATAGACTACGATAGAGAGATATACTGGATAGGTCAAGGCTATTTCGGAAAGGGGATGATAACGATTGGATAGAATAGGGTTTCTAGAGATGAGTTAAAAATAACGGGGGACAAACTTGTTCCGGTAGGATAAACTGTTAATGTCTTCTAGCTGGAGGTGAAATTTACTTAATAAATATATTGCCTATCGTAGTGCGAATATCATCGAAACCTGGAAGGTTAGGTACCGCTATCTTCATCTGTCGTACGTTCTCGATGTAGATAGATGTACCGGGAAAGATCTTGCGTACCTGGTCCGCCGCCTCCAAACACCGTCCCTCGTCAGCTTGGCCCAGGTAAAGCTCTAGCTTAGAAGCCCCGTTAGGATATATAAACAAAGTTATCGCTGCAGTTGCCTTGCTGTCTATGCCCATGTCGGTAGATTTGAACTGTACGATTTCGGAGATTATACTGACACCTTTAAAAGTATCCAGAACCTTCTGTTCCTATAGCCATGAAATTACCCTAATATCTGTTATAGCCTCTGACGGAGTGGGATTGCCTGGTATAATATATATATTAGTTTATACTCAAGGGAGGATAATGGGTACCTAGGTAGGTAGGTATACAACTCGTCCGATATCCTATCTCTACCTTCTGTTGTTTTCTTGCTCCAACTAATGACCCTGACTCTACCTGGAATGCCGATTGAGGCAGCGTACCCTAGGGATCTAGGGGAGCAGCGTTGAGCTGGCTCCCGGCCCTAGCCGCAGGCTTTGCCGCTATCGGTGGAAGTCTTGCTACCCTCGTGGAAGGCGTGGTTACTGGAGATTCTGTTGCTAAAGGGCTCGCCACCGTTACCAGGGTATTATAGGTAGACCCCCTTATCTGTAGAGATGGTTGTTCCTAAACGTAGGAAGGAGATATTAGGGATAATATCCCGGGAAGGGATTCCTATACTGCTAGATAAACGATAAGTAAGTTACTAGGTAGTTGTCGAAGAATGTATACCTACGAGATTTACGAGATTTGATCTCCTTATATATTTGGGAGAACTCTCCTCCAACCCCTTTCGGACTTGAAAGTTTCTTGTCCACCTTATGGTTGTTCCAATCCCGGAGTTCTTTGCGTATAACGAATATATTAACGTACTCTGCCCTAAAGAACGGTATATCGGAGTAAAGTAGGCTTGTATAAGACGAGACGGCGAGGAGTTGGACTACGGTCGTACTAAGCTTCTTAACTTCAGCCGTATATCCTTCATTCTCGGCGACTACCTGCTTGAAGTTGGTATAATGGATACGAGTACGACTAGTCATCGATGCTTTCTTGAACCGAGGTATCGCGGTAACTAATCTCTTTCGAAAGTCAAGTTTCCATTTCTCCTCGTCAATCACTGCTTGCGTACTTGCTACTCGTTGGTTCGAGGCGGTTAAGTTATCGTTTAAAAACAAGGTGTTGTCGGAGGGCAATATTAGAGTGGTTGGGAGCTAGAGAGATACGGATAGCAAATTGGTCAAGATAAAGATAAAGCTCGAGGTGAGGCGAGTGGAAGGTAAAGCGGGGATTTTGAGAAACGCGGGGCCGACTCGCCTTTATTGGCTCGGTCTGGCGAAGGAAACTACAAATTATCTCCACACCTTTCAAGACGATAACGTACCGAGTTAAATCTATTAATCTCCTCCCAGCTTTCCCCTAGCGTCCACGTATAGCCTACGGTACTGGCTAGCAGCTGGGGATAAGTTTATTGGTATAACTTAGGTTTAACTATCTCTAGGAGAGGCAAATAAGATATACGCCTATAAGGGTTAGGGTTGTATATATGGGCGGTCACGTGGTATGGCCGAGGCTGGTTGCGTGCCGCAACGAAATCGTGATCATGTTAATGTCGTATAGAAGATAGCTTATGGAAAATATATTCGTACCTTACTCATCTCATTTTACAGACCCACTCACCTATTCCTAATTGAAACGTTGACGAGCCTACCAGCCCGCTTTAGACGAGTTGACGGGCTAGTATCTTAAGAATAAGCGTGGAAGGGATGTTCTTAGAGGGGGACTCACCCACCTATACCGGTAAAGGCGACCTGACCTAGGTAAGCTAGCCGACGCTGAGGCCCTCTCTCGTTTCAATTCTAGCCGCTAGCCCGTTCGGGCCTGGATCCGCGAGGCGGCCCTACCGGCTGTAGTGTAGCGCGAACTTGGCTTTTACCCTCGTTTGTATAGATAGATGATTGGTATAGAAGCAAGCACGCTCTCCCGCTCATTCTTTTCTACTGGGGAGTAATACCAGCCCGCTAACTCGTCTAAAGCGGGCTGGCGGGCTGCTCAATGTACCAATTAGAATACGAGAAAAGCAGACTATCCTTTTCCTTACCTGCCTTCATCCCCTCTCACGTCACCCCCTTTTCCAAGAGCGTTACTTCCTATATTAGCCCCTATAGACAGACCCCTTGTCTTTTCCATGTGTCCAATTGCCAACTTGTATCCGAAGCTAAGATATTCTTATACGACTTACCAGCGACGTCGAAGGTGGTACGCGTACGATCCAAATATTTCTTTTACCGGCTTAAGTTGGCGTAGAACGTAATCCGCGGGCGGCTAGGCTAGCAACGTGTTGCGAAAGTCCGCCGCCGCTATAGGTTCGTACATTGTAGGGCAAGGAAACGTATTACTTCGAGTGGCCTGGGGAGAAGTCCGGCCCACTCTACCTTGCTGCTCGCCTCCTTTTCTCCCGAAGGACTCGTACCGCGTAAATTGACTTGACTTACTTGGAGGTTGGCTGGACTCGACCGTGTTGGACGTGCCGTTCTACTCCTTGTAATCGCTATGTGGCGTGTTTCTACGTGTATAAGATAAGATGGGGGAGACGGGGGAGAGGCGACGTATCCACGCTGATGATGCGCGGTTGCGACATTCGGCCATTCCGCTTGAGTCTAATTTGATCCTGATGCGTGTTGTGTTGAATGTAGGCGCTATCGTGAACCTTACCGCCCCTCTATATCGTTAATAGAGGGCATTATAGCGAACCTGTAGTACTAGAGCTGACCAAGGTTCCTCATACCCCGGTCTGTTCAACTTTGCCTACTATAAGAGCGCTCTCGCTACTTTGGTCTCTCTTCTCTTCCTTGGGCGCTGGATCGAATAATACTGTTTGCCCCAAACCGCCCTTCTCAATATCGGCATTTGGCGACTCCTGTTATCGCACCTCTCCTTGCTCCTATACCCGCGTTGCTTTATACCGGCGCTTCCGGAGAGACGTAGCTACAATCGCCACAATAAGGATAAGTTAATACAAGTCTAGCTTCGAGAATACAACTTGGGTACTTACGAGGTAGGGTCTATTCCGTAGTATCTACTATCTATCGAGTTTGCTGTTGGGGATGAGATGAAGAGTTGGTTTACATTGTAAGTGGTACGAGCTATAGTGAGGTGTTTCTATATATATTACCAATTTTCGTCGACGGGAGTCGAACGTAACGAGACGGAGACGGATAATGGTGGGGTGGGGCGAACCGAGGTGACTACCCGTTGGTGGAAAGAACGAACGAACGATTCTAGGTGTGATCGGCATTGTATAACTACCTAGTATAATGTACCTATAGAGGGCAGCTTAGCGATCTTCGATGCCGACCTTGCGGACGAGGTCCGATTGTCTCCGGTCATTCGAGTGTTTGTATATATCTCTCGTATTAGCCAACGCCTAGCCCGTAGAAGTCGCGGTGGTACCTGTGACCTGGCAAGCTGTCTCGGCATGGTTTCCATTTGCTGTAGGTACCGAGGTACCTAGCCAATCTAATGTGGTGAAATGGATGAGATTCCATCCGCTTATACGGATGCTTCATCTTAGCGTGGAATTGATGTACATATATCCACCCCAACATTGTTTGCCGGTGGGGCCGATGCGGCTGGTGGGGGCGGGACCACTCAGAGGGGGGTTCAAAACCCACCAGCCCGTCTGAAGCGGGCTGGTGGGCTTATTAACGTTCCAATTAGAATACGAGAAAAGCGGAGTGGGGAAGCGGTCTGTAGAGGGCATGGGTACCTAGGTGGGTTAGCTTAGTCCCCCCTATAAGAAGATCCCCCCACAAGAAGATCCCCCCCACAAGAAGATCCCTTCCACTGCTGGGATCAGTGCTGGATCCTCCGATCCGCTTCGAACAGAGCTATTGGCGGATTCGCTGGCGTTCTCTGTCCAACGAAGATCGCTGTAGTTGGGCCAGACAAAGTGGTACACTAGCCTAAAGGGATCTTCTTGTGGGGACGTCCATCTTTGCTTACAGATCCATTATATTTCTGGTTGCTCGTAACTATCCTGATTGGGATATTGACCAGCCTACCGGCCCGCTTTAGACGGGCTAGTGGGCTGGTAAAGATGTGAGGAGATAATAACGATACGGACGAGTTACGCGGGCCTACCGCCAATATCTACGCGACGAAACGAACGCCTGTCGGACTGCTTAGTTCCCATTATTGCTATGGATTTGCTGCTGTATACTTGTTACTGAAAATCCTTTTTTATCTAGCTCAAAAATGTCGTCCTTTAACTCGAACTCAATACCTCTTGGTAGAGATCTGCCGACCCAAATTCCGCTCCGATTTATAATATCCTTTAAACGATTAGAAGCCTGTAACGACAATAGCGAAGTAGATATATACTATAAAGCTTGGATACTATATATCGTTAGACTCAAGGGCCAAGACGGTATACTCTCCGTTGTTTTCTGATTTCAACTTGTACTATTGCCCCTCCTGAATATCGATCTTATTAACGGTCATCCTCAGGAGAGTTTGGGGGGAGTAACTACTTTGATATTCTAATTGGGCCCCTGGGTAATAATATTTTGGAGTTCAACGTTTGTCTTAGTAGGGTTTCCCGGCTCCTAATCCCTTTTTTATATCTTTCCTCCTCTATCGAGTGTTCGTATTATCCCCGCGTCTCTTCCGTGGATGGGTCTAGAGCAATTACCCTTATCGTTCGGGTGTAAGCATCTAGGCGCCATTTCTAGCCTATACCCGCCCCACTCCGTCTATCCATCTCTATTCCACCTATCCTTCCCCACTCCACTCCGGCCAGGGGTTGTAGGAGCGTTGATTGGATCAGAGTGCGGTATCGAGTAATGAAACCCCAATTACGCTTACGCAAGCCCTGATAGCACGTCCCGCGGTAGGGTCGGAGATGTCTATCCCTACATTCGCTTCGTGGGGTAATGATAGACCAATCAGCGCGCTAGGTAGGACTTTACACCTATAATACTATCGCCTTCCCTTCCCCGAACTAATATCGTTCTCTCAAGGGGTATTAAAAGATAGCTCAAGCTATACACCCTCCTGCCAACCCCGGCTCGCGAGATATATTTACTTCGATACCCCTGGATCACTTTTTCCGATAGACCAGTTACCCAGGTATTCTCATAGCTGATAGGTTCCATCCCATCTCAATTCTGAATATATACCGCGAGATGGCTTGGTACTTCGTTCCAGCGACTTTAGCCGTGATGCCCTTGGATGGGGGAGTATGGCAACATATGTCGGCTACGTGTCCGGCCCCGAACCTTGATACGGCCGGGTATCAATATACTCCCCTAGGCGTTACATCCATTATCTATCTGGAATAGCCTTTGGCCTCCTTTTACCTTCACCCATTATACGATTGGTAGAAGGGAAGCCGTAGTCCGTCCGTCAAGAGCGAGGCCAGATCGATTAGTTCCAACCCTCCTGAGGCCGCTACCACCAACGTCCCCGTACAAATAGCGCCTATCCAGTTCCATACACTAGTCGATAACATTATACGAGTAATAGAGGCTAAGCGCTATATCCTCGGCTCTTCGGACGAGGCCGAGCTTGTATAGATAGTAAACGAGGCCGAGTTTACGTAGATAGTAAACAGTACCCAGGTATGTGAAGCTAGAGCTCTGGGAACCATTGCCGTTCGGCTCTAACCTTGCCTCCGAAGATATAGCGAAGCCGTAGAAAGGCGAAGCCTAAGCTTTGCTTGTGTAATGTTCCCGGCTGCTCCAAGACGTTTACCGTAAAGAATAACTTCGATGTACACCAACGATCGTACACTGGCGAAACCCCCTACGTAAGTATACTTTTTCTAGATACCTCTTCCATTTACTCACAATGTATAGGTATGCCTATTCTGCCTGCGCGGCTTTACATAGAGTAACAACCTCAAGGCATACATCAACCGCTATACTGGAGAAAAGCCCTACCAATGCGACGAGTGTTACAAGTCCTTTCCTCAACGCTCAAACCTCAGGGTATATATAAGGATATATATAAAATTGGAGTCAAGGGCAATCTGGGTCTATCGGTTGGTAAACTACCCGAAGACCTTAGGCTTCACCGCGAAAGGTAACCTTAAGGTAGAGTAATCATTTTACCCTTAAGCCTTGGTTATAGCAGCTAACTTAGGAAATAGGCCCACCAGAACAGGTGCTATGTCAAGGAAATTGAGGCCTTCAACGCCAAGCTCGCTGCTATGAAGGATAAGAGTATGATATTAGAAGAAGATAAGGAGATGGCCAAGTATCTTAGTAACGTCTATAACTTTGCCAACAAGGGTATTAAAGGCTGCGGCAACGGCTGCAAGGTTCGGTATCTCCATTGGCAATAGCAACAGCAACAGCAATAGCAACAGCAACAGCAACAGCAACAGCAATAGCAACACCAACACCAACACCAACAGCAGCCCACGTACGACGGACTTCCCTACTGCGATTTCAGCTACCCGGTAGCGTACAGCCTGGGCGGCTATAGTATGTACTCGGGCTTGGTTAACGATACTAGCAGTGCAACGCTCGAAGCCGGTTATGGTGCTGCGTACCTTGATGATCAGTGTAGCCAGGAGTTAGCTTTTGCTGATAGGTTTTACTGATAGGAGCTGTTTTGTTTTTCGCCAGTCCTGCGTACCCCCGGAGCTCTGGGATTTTCTTTCTGTTTTGTTTTGCTCTATTCTGTTAATACTCGGGAGAGATTAATAGGATCGACTTGTTTCCCATTTGCTTTTCCCCGACGGTATCGGTCTCTTGTTAGTTTTGTGCTCTTCGACCGTTGGGCAGGTTCCCCGGTCCCACCCCCAAAATCAACGCTAAGTACCCTAGCGTTCCTTGGGAGCGTAGGATCCGTATACGTCGTTAATCCTAGGGAATACCGCTATCGGAGTTGTGATCCGCGCTAGGGACTATCTCGGCCGCCCCTTATATAGCACCGGGGAGGGATTGTTTAGTTGGTATTGTAGGATAATATACAAGAGCTTCTCTTTGTCTTTAATATGACCATAGCCCAAAAGCTGCTGCTAAATCTGAAGAATGTCCCCCGATAGGCTGTTGTGGCTCCTGTGGCTTGCTGGCCCGCGCTCGTGGTCGCCGCCACTTTTCCGCCATTTCTGCCACTCTGCCACTTTTCTGCCACTTTTCTGCCACTCTGTCACTTTTCTGCCACTTTTCTGCCACTCTGCCACTTTTCTGCCACTCTGCCACTTTTCTGCCACTTTTCTGCTACTTTTCTGCCACTTTTCTGCCACTTTTCTGTAACTTCTGCCATTTTTCTGCTATTTCCATCACTCGCTATCCCAGTCGTCCACTCCAGTTTACAAAACACTATTGCACCCGCCAGCAACATGGTAGTTAACCCTAGCTATATATTGTTCCCTTTGGACCTCAATGGTCTACCATCGTAAACGGCTACTATCGATAAGCTGCGAGAGCGCGTCAAAGAGCTTGGTTATAAGATCAGAATCCGAAATACCAACAATAAAACAGGGTTGATATACTGGCTATATGCGTAGTGTAGTGGGGAAAAATGCGTGGGGAAGTGGTCTATAGCCAAAGATGGTATAATCAAGGCTATAAAGTCTTACACATCGGGGCCTCGTCGTCGTCCGAGCTAAAGCCCTGCCGAGTCTCGTCGTCGTCCGAGCTAAAGCCCTGCCGAGTCTCGTCGTCGTTTAAGCTAAAGCCCTGCCGAGTCTCGTCGTCGTTCAAGCCAAAGCCCTGCCGAGTCTCGTCGTCCTTTACGCCAAAGTCCTACCGGGCCTTGTTGTTCTTTGCTCCAAAGTTCTACCTTGCCACTTCGGTCCTCGGCCGCCAATCAACAGGTTTATATAATTTGTTGTATGGTTCCGGAGAGCCAGAAAATATCGGAACGCGATTTTGTCTATATCCCTTTCGATATGGGAATTGAAGAGACTATGGACTAGAAAGGATTTATGGAGCTTATATCTCAAGCGATGACTTGTAGCCTCGACCACCGTTTTGTCTCTATAAGAAATGGAATGGCTCTCGTCTACCAGTCTATCTTAACAATACTTCTAGTAAGGGGTCCTTTACTCGAGGTTACATTTCGGACATGGGATTGGGTTACCAAAAAGACTGCGGTAGGTCAACTTTAGAGCGAAGTATTAGGGAAGGATGGACATGTTATCGTTATAGTAGCGGCCATAGTTGCTAATGCTCTAGGGCTCTCACTATAGTCCTTCTACAATCTGCTCCGACCTGTTTTAGCGATGAGGAAGACGGTTACAATCTTCCCAAGCGAAACGGAACATTGTTGGGAGCGCGAGAAGATCGGGGATATTGCCGCACTAGATGATATCGCTCGAGTACAGGCCGCTATCGGAAATACAAGATTTGCGTACTACCCACGTATATATCTTGGTGTCGGGAAATGCGGACTGTCCGATCTCAAGGACGCTCCCGCGGTACTTAAGCGAAGCTCTAGTATAGTAGCTGAGTATGTGAAAAAGACGATAGCTAACGATCGTATATACTTGAGGTGCTACGTCGAGGACGATACGGAGTTAGAAACCCGTAAAATATGGGGTTCTCAATATACTTGGTTTCATTAGGAGTATATCGAGCCGATGCAATCTCTAGGCGAGTTCCGAGTGTTCGTATATACTAGCGAAGAGTCTCCCGACGGGGCTGTCGTTACAATTGTATATATAAAACCCCATAGTAATGTTGTTGTAGTTCATTTACTAGGACTATATTCATTCTCTAGGCTTGGGGACTATAAAACGTTGATGGAGGAGCTGAAGGAGTTCGCGATCTTTATATATAGAAAGCTCCTCGCCCGGGAGGATGCGTGGGAGTACTTCGAGATACTTCGAGTCGGGGTACGCCTTGATATCTCTATTTCCGTGGACGGCCGTTGGTTTGTGAACGAGGTAACGTGGATATTCGAGGTAGACTAGTTCGCAAAGTATTACCTACCATATCTGTATACTCTCATTTCGGAAGTATAGGCAGATACATTTAGACGCTACTATACCCGTGAGATGTGGAAAGGATGGTAATGGGTTGTGAAAAATATATTATATGGAGGAAAGATGCGGGAGTTGTATATAGTATACTAAGTTTCCTCCCTGTAGGTGATTCATCTACCCCAATCTACCCGTTCCATCCCGTTTAGCACCGCTAGAAAGTGACGGTAAGAAGCCTTTCCCACTAGTTCCCTAGTCCGAGCCCCTAGTGGTAGGCCCGTAACACTTACTTCCTAGAACGGGTGGTGGTTAGGTACGCCTCGCGGATGTTAATGCGCTCATCCTCTATTTCAAGAGTGAATTGCCTTCCCATATCGTCCCGGGCCGGGCCCTCACTAACTATAACCATATTATCCGCGGTGGTTTTCGAACAGATCTCTTCCCACGTAGTTACATCCCGAATGGTGGTAACCTAGGAGATCTATTCCAAACAAGGTTAATAACCTATAGCCCACTTATAGTTAGGGAATTTAAGTAATAAGACTTACCATCCTCCCTTCGATAGTATAGCTATTAGATAGGCTAATACTAGCGTGGCGAGGCGTATTTGTGAAGTGTGGAGCAACAGTCATGGTGGGATCTCCGCTCGTAGAATCAATGTAGAGGTGTATATATAGCCGATTCTCCAATTTCTCACCTAAGATCTCTCCTCCTCTTAACAACTGGGCTTGTACTTTAAACAAGGAAAAGAGAGCCAAGAGCTGAAACCCCTAGTGCCTCTGGGCGGCTTCCTTTCCTATAGCTCGCATGGTCCCAGCGGCCCTACGCCCAATAATTGACGAGCCCGCCAGCCCGTCCGAAGCGGGCTGGCGGGCTGGCGGACAAGTACTGTATATATACGGGTACTTTCGCCATTCTTATCTAAGACTATCGTAGCCTATGTTGATGGCTGAAACCCCTCTGGGCGGCTTCCTTTCCTGTAGCTCCCGCGGCCCTACCAAGCCAATTGACCCTTGCCCTAGCCCCGCTGGAATGTATTTATTAGTGGAGTCTCGTTTATACCTTCTGATTTGCTAGACTTGGAGCGTCCACCCGGTCTCTCGCTTGATCGCCTAGATAGTTTATCGAAAGTTGGCGAGGATTCTAGATCGAGGGATGGCGATATACCTACGTTTTGTTGCAATCCGCCAATCACGGTAGTACGGATCGTATATAGGTTGATCCAAATGTATGGTGTGGGGAAACGCGCGTAATTGGAACGAAGGGCGGCTGTACTGTACTGGCCAATATGGCTGCCCGCAGTACAGGTCAGGGATTGGAGTGTATACGCCATTGTCTTGCGGTTGGCAGGTGGTGGTATCCGGCGAACCTCAGCGTAGCGAGCCCTACTATACTCCGAGGCGGTCTCCAAGTTGCTGAAGGCTATACGTATTGGGTAGGTATGAACTATGTGAGTTTACGTGTTAGATCCTGGGCGGCTGGTATTAGCTTTAGTAAACGTAAGCTGCCGGCTCTAGCTATATGGTAATGATTTTCGGGCTGCTAAACCATTTACCTCTTGCCCACGATTATATATAATGTCTAGTGGAAACTGGTCCGGTACTTATATGTGGCGAGGAGCTGGTGGGGACCGTTTATCGCTAGTTAACCGACCCCCACTTCCCTAATCTGTTCCCAAGCCGATTTCTGATTGGTGCGCCAAGACCGCTAACTGTATCCTGTGGCGCTGGGGCGTCCAACTAGCTGGTACTCTCGGGGACCTATACAGTTGCTTTGGACCCGCTACAGTCCTCCGCCCGCGGCGGATAAGAATCCCCTGGCTCGGCTCCATTGTAGAGGAGTAGCTGGTTGTAGAAGCTACAATATAGTACCCTTAGTCTAAATTTTTCGCTCTTCTAAGGTAGTGCCTGGCAAGGTACCGTCGTTATGGATATTACCACTCTTCTTGAAGAGCCTAGCTCTAAAGAGTCCTCCGTATCTCAACAGCAATTCCGGGCCCCAAGGTCAGAGTCCCCGTCTAACTCGTTAGCGAAGAAGTAGAAACGGTGGTCGTCTGAGGAGGATGCCCTGCTTACCCGGCTCCGCGGCAGAAATATAACATGGGAGGATATCGCAAAGCGCCTTCCGGGCCGGTCCTATATCAGCTGCCGTCTTCGCTACCAGAGATACGTAGAAGGGCGCAAGTGGGACGAGGAGAGTAAGAATAGGCTGGCGAGGGTCTACGAGAGGTAAGGTTTCCTAGCCGTAACCCCCCCGTCCCCCCCTAGCATTAATAAAGCTTGCTATTTAGCTTAAAGCCCGAGATGTGGGGTAGAGTCGCTAAAAAGTTGAGAGTCCCCTGGCGCGCTGCCGAGGCGATGTACTGGGAGTTAGGTGAAACCGAGATGGCTAGGCGTGTAGGGACGACGCCATGGTCGCTGAATATATCTTCGAACGAACCGTAGGACTCAAAGCGAATCTCGCTAAACTACGGCTACGCCTACTTGTAGTCCCAAGGGAGTTTGCTACCCTTGTCTAGCCTACCTCTACCTAACCAACCACCCGACTACGGCTATAAACCCGACCCCGTCTACGTCCCAACCTATAGCTTTACCCTTAGTGATAACCCGGGCTAGCTCAACGGCAGGAGCTCCAGCCTACGAATGCTAGATATCAGTATACCCGCTTATAGTAGTGGTGGTAGTGGTAGCGATAGTAGTAATAGAGGTAGAGGTGTTCCACTGTTCCCATCATTACACCTCTCGGATCGTCCCTACCAGCAGCGGGGCCGAAAGCGTAAGGCGTCGCCCCCGCTAAGTGATGATATACTTGGCAAACAATGTACTATATTAGTAAACCGAAATGGGAGCTTTGCTAACGATACTGGGCTGGGCTGGAGGAGCTAGCCGACGCGGCCCTTGTGATAAGTTCGTTGGGGCGACAAATGTCGAGCGCTGTAGGAGCTCGCTAAGTTTAGGGATCTAAGTATGTAGGAATCAATTTCGTAGCCCACTACCTAATCGAGGTAAAAGAGAGTAGAGATATAATGAAATAAAATCATTGGCTACGCTCAGGTTACTTGCCTCAATGCTAGTTATAAAGACTATCAATCCAAAAGTATACTCGCTTTGGAGCTAGAAACCCTCTATAGGTAGGAACCCATGTATCTCGAGAGTAATACCGCCATTGAATTACCGAGCCCTCCTCTTCTTCGCTTTAACCGGGTTTCCTGGATAGCTGCCCGTCGAAGTGATTTCTACGCGTCTCTTACGGGCCGGCGGGGTATATTCCAATAGAGGGTCCCAATAATTGATATCTTGGTTGGGTATCGGATCGCTAGTAGTGCCCGGGCCAAGAGCCTTTACGAGCCGCTCTTTTAGACCTAGGAGAGGGTAGACGCGGACTGGGGTATACGAAATCTCCATACTAGTACTACTATCTTGGGAGGCTGGTATTCCGAAACGCGTTAGGAAGGCCGCTATCACAATGGCCGTATAGACAATAAACTTCGCGGCGTCGCTATAACCGCGGTGGGTGACCACCTGTACTTTGATATCGCGGAATAGGGGCGTGTGACTGGGCTGTTGGTCGCCGTGGCAGCTGGATCGCGATGGTAAGGTGTAGAAGCGGGCCTACACTATGGTAAGTAGGGTCGCGAGGATGTAGGGGTCGTGGTCGGCGTTCTTCGGGACCAGCCGCTTAGACTATAATTGCCGTAGCCTAGCTACTAGTCCATTGTTACCGGCCTGGGGAACCGCTATATATTGATTCTTGCGGAGTACTGAGAGCTATAGCATATTGATATAGGCTAAAACCAGCGTATATTCCATACCCGTCTCCCGGTCGTATTGTAATCCCTGATGGAAGGATGTGGATAATAGAGCTGGAATAGGGTTGGAAGTGGCGTTAGCGCTGCGGTAGCCCCTCTATAGATAGGGGACCTAGACGGCGTTGGGGAAGATTTATTTCCCAATATAAAAATTCAGAGTGGCGTCTATCTCTGAGCAGGACAACGTAGCAGGAAAGAGCGTTGATATAATATTCTTGATAGCGTCTAGTGTTGCTTCCTCTAGCAATAATTCAAGCGTATAAAGGTTATCTTATAGTCTCTCCGCTAACTGAGACTACTTAACCACTTCCTTGATTATAGGAACCGGGTTGGCGATAGTGGGGTACTTGCTAAAGCGTACGCCAAGCAGCTTAGGATGGATATCTGTTCAGCGAGATGGGAGTACGTAGAGAGGCGCGCTAGTATACCTTCGTATAATGTCGTTCAACGAGCTTGGTTTGTATGAGGACGTATCGGCGTAGTCCATCCTGATCTTTTGCCGGAGGGGAAGTATACTACCCGCTGGGCGAAGAGGTGGGTAGAGGGTATGAAATTGGAGTTGATCTGTGGTGGTGCCTGGAGAGCCGAGTTTAAGGGCTCGTTTCTCTGGTGAGTCATAGAGCAACGGACGCCCCTACTCGCTTTCAAGGGTGCCTACTCGGTATATAGTTGCCCCTACTCTACTATCGAGAACAACTTGCGGAGAATCCTTATACGTATATTGCACACTGGAAGTACCCGCACCGATAATCCAAATTAGGCTACGAGTACGCAAGCGCCAGCTGCACCCTACAGGGGTCGGACGGACGACGTTGGACTCAACCGAGAAAGAGGCGTATTATATTCCAGGTTGTTTGCTGGTGGGGCTAGTGGGGCCGGTAGAGTCCGCCAGCCCATCTAAAGCGGGCTGGCGGGCTGTCAACCTTCCAATCAGAATATAACCCCGGAAATATGGGTCGACAAGCAAAGATGGACGTCCCCACAAGAAGATCCCTTTGGGCATCACGCAGGGTGGAGGGGGATCTGCATAGGTACCCGTATCCTAACGTGGAACATCAGCGAATAAGCGAGCGCGTCCGAAGCGGATTGGCGGGAACTTTCAGCAAATATGCATCCTTGTAAAGCTCAGTGGGGGTCACTCTGGGTTAGCCAGGTACGGGAAAGCCGCCGGCACTACGCACAAGCATAGCCCCTAGCGCCGTAGCCTACTTGAGGCACTTGACCGGGCGGAGACAGGGGCAAGCGGTGTTCGTTTGTTTTTGGGACTGACCCAACAGTCGGGTTGCAGGGAATATTGTTTTAGAATTGCCTGTTGACTTATGTTGGGGTCGGCCCGGCTCGACGGACGGTCCACCGAGGCGCGCTGCATTTCTTTCCCAGCCATGATGGTTGTTTCACCCGCGGCTCCAGGGCCGTGAGTATCTCGTTCAGCCGTGCCAGGCTTTTTCGAAGCGACATGCCGAGCCTGTAAACATCTGTACAGAACGACAGCACGCCCTACTCCGAAAGGTTTCGACCGTCAGCAATGCACGAGGCACTAGTCGGCATGTTGCCGGCCCCGTGGGGTGTAGAGGCGCGGGCAAGGCCATTGTTCCCGAATACTGGGTCTTACAGCAGGCTGCCAGCCCCAACTGCGTGCTCTTTCACATTATCTCACCCGACCTCGGCGATTGCGTCCACCTGTGACGCAAGGGCAGTGGCTGATGTGGCCATGGCGGACTCAATGCGGGTGGATTCAGGTCGGGTCTTTCCGCCGTCAGGTATAGACGGAGCTGCGTACACGAAGCTGCTGCTGCTACCCACCATCACTCGGTGCACTGGGATTAGTTGATGCGTTGGGAAGCGCGAAACACGCGCGGAACCTACTAGACCTAGGTGGATGGCCATGTATATTCTTATTCGTTCTATCTCACGTCTCGTAATTATCACCTCTTCCGGTAACCTCGGTTCAGCCTGCGTCTGCCGGCCGTTGCCGACTTTGCGCCGGGATCACGCGTCCGGCACTGCGCTAGAGTAGGTGTCCGGCTGCTTCTCCCTTCAAGACGAAATAGCGTCCTCAGTGATTGGTGTGGATCGCCGCCGTAATCTTCCAATCCGCTCGGCCGCTCTTTTCCCTTTCTTTGCTTTTTGGTAAGGTACCTCGTGCGACGGACAAATGTGGCACTCCTAAGTTCAGTGTGTTGGACCGACACCGAGGTCTTTGTCGCTAAGAACCCGGCCGATGAGTGTAGTAGTATAAGTATGGGGACGATGTTTTGGCTTTACTAGCTCCCCTGAAGCTGTTGATATATCGCTGGTTGACTGTCCGAGAGCCCTCCGTCGGTCTACTTCCTCGAAGTACTTTTATCTCTTCTCCTCTACTATACGCTGGGAGTATTCTCGTCGCTCTGCGAAAATTCTAGCGGCGATTCGTTGAGCCTCTGGGTGGTCCCCCCCTTCTCGTTCCTCATTACCTTATACTTATCTCGCAGCTGCCGCATGTGTTTGTGAGTTTCGAGCTCCTCCATCTCATTAACGGTAGGGTAAAGCGGGGTATTCTCATCTCTCTTTGAAGTCGCGCGTCGTAGTATAGTATGGAGCCGCTCGTTCGTTCCTGCCGCTTCTGGACCAAAAAGTATAGGTATGACCTCTAACCGGATGTTGCGAGGCTGGTAGTGTTTCTGGAATACTTCTGTGGAGTTGGCTATGAAATGGGACCGCAACGGTGCTGTGAACGGTCCTACAAAGCAAGTTAGGTAAATAAGAGAGTGATTAAAAAGCAAGGAACTTTACTATCAAGTTTGCTACCTGCGCCAATACGAAGAGAATATGGCTGTAGTGTCTCCCGATTGCCGGAGACAAGCCATAGGCGGTTCCAGTTCTCCTAGTACTGGTTGTAAGTCACCGGGAAGATGCTGTTGTTCAACTTGTTTGCTTTCCAATGTAGGGTCAGGGTATCGGTATGCTCAAGGTTCGGCCGATTCATTATCTCGTCGAAAGATGAGAAAGGAGTGGCGAACGTGTTGTTAAAAATCGCTTGGGTCACGATCAGGGTGACAAGATAGAGGGTTTGGCAGGGGACTAGATAGAGGGTAAAAGTGATACTAAGAAGTTTAAAGTTGATAAGAATTAGTGGGCGAGTGACTCAGAATTAGGTACTGTATATATACTGCGTTCGGGTCTCGTTTTTCACGTTTTTCGTGAAATATCGTAATGGTTGCGGCAATCGTCGTACGATCCGGGTTATCTGGATCCCGGGCAACTTGTAGCTCGACTTGGTTATAGCAGAATTGCATGATAGAACCCGGTCTAAATCCAAAGCCCGCTAGGATTAGCGTTGAATGGAGTGCCACACGGTCTCTCGGAGAATAAGGGATATCCTCGGCCCGCGTCTATAGGGTATCGAGGAGTAGTAGGAGATTATCACATGTTGCCTCGACTTTCGGGGTTGTCTGTTCCTGCGTAAGCCTATAAGTCGAGGCTACCCAGGTCCCAATCCACTATTACCTATTAGTGCTGAGAGATAACTTAGGGAGGGGGTGCTATCGTTATACTTCACTGATTTCCGTTACGAGTGGATTCCTCGGTCCTCCTTTATCCCATCGCAACGACTATAACGAACGATTTTCGGGATCCTCTTGCCTTTTCTCTCTTAGCAGCGTGTTGTTAGCGTGTGTAACGAGGCTCCTCCAATGAGTTACTATAGTCTTGGTGGTAGTGACTGTCTGAACCGTTTCATATTCTTCCTTCTCATGAAGGGATGGTCGGGATATCTGGGAGGATTCGATATAATCTCGAATATATGACTGGATAGCGGGCAGAACTTTTTCGTCTTCTCGGCAAATGCTTAGCCAGATCTGCTCGAACTCGTAGTTCTTCTTGTACGTCGCAAAATATCTTGACTTCGTGTTAAACGCAAGGCGGCTCACGGGATAGGGGTATACTCGCCTCTGCATCGATGCCAAACGCAGATACGCGTGTTTTCCTCCCTAGGACATATAGTCCGCCTGCGATCTAAGCTTGCGCCGGAGAATCGGACGTCATCTTCGTCCGCTTTCCGCTGTCGTGCAGCCGGATCGTTCAGTAGGTGGGCGTCCGGGTTGTCGATAACTAGGACGCGGCGGGGCATTGTGTGAGGGGTTTGGCAGGCTGCGTACACATCGTCATTTTGGTACGCGAGAAAGAAAGTTCAGAGGAAAGAGATGCCCTTTGGACGTGCGGCACGAAATTTAAGGCACAAGCCATTGTTGGGGGGCTACGCCGCCCTAACATGGAGCGTTTTGGTATACGCCGTTTTGCAGCGTTTCACAGCCTTTTTTTTTCTCCCATAGACAAAACTGGCGCCCACGAACCTGAATAGGGGGTTCCCCCGCCCACGTAACCGCACAACTCTTCCAGGTATACCTCACGGCAACAACGTACATACAACCTGAAGCAACTCTACATATAGTGAATGTCAAAGGTACTAAGATTAGGTAATTACTAGCAAAACAGCTGTCGAAGAGAACAAACCACCAAGGATATTCCGAAAGATTTTTCATCTGCTCCGTCTCACTAAAGGATCTTTACCAATGGTAAAGAAGACACTCCTCCAGAGACCTTATATTCTCCTGAGCAATAGATAGCTCCTCATTAAGCTTTTGGATCTGGAGCTCCACCTGGGCCTTTTCGGAGAATGTAGGCCCGCTCTCCTGTGACTCGCGGAAATCCCTCCCCTCCCTCCATCGCTTGGTTGAGGTCGTGACTACCGAGGTCGCTCCTAATGATGCCTTGGGACCGGTTTGTTGTGCACGGCACGGCTCGGGCTGAAGTAGCTTTTCTATATATCCCAAACATTGCTCAACGGAAAGAGGGGAACGTGTAATAGACTCTCGTGTGATCTCCCAGTCGTCGCGTTCCTCCCAAGGAGAGTTGCGCAAATCGCTGGGAAGGTCGGAAATATTACGAATATGTAGCCACCCAAATGATCTAGACTCCATTAGCCGATTATCACTCCATTAAGCGATTTCTCTCCATACATATTCTGGTCGTACCACATAACAGGAACCTGACGTTCCCCAATCGATTCATCGCTGTCCTGGTAACCGGATGCCCAGCCACGGATGCTGAGGCCTTTACTATTGTAGTACTCGGGAATAGGGAGGAAAAACTGCTCGAGTTTACGCTTGGGAAAGCCTTGGGGAAAGACTCCGGACAAATTCTCCCATGGGAGAACCAAGACGATATAATGCCCCCTATCCCGCGGCTCGTCCCAGTATCCGAAACAAAACTCGCCAGGTGCACGGAGCTTGGCGGCGGCAACAGGGAGGTCGGCCGCGGTGATAGGGAGCTCGGCAGCGGCAACAGGGAGGTCGGCCATGGTGATGGGGAGCTCGGCAGCGGCAACAGGGAGGTCGGCCGCGGTGATAGGGAGCTCGGCAGCGGCAACAGGGAGGTCGGCCGTGGTGATAGGGAGCTCGGCGGTTTGCACCCTGAGTGAATCCAGCTCAGCATTCTGTGATTTGAATATTTGCAGCTCCTGCTGTATCTTGGATATCTCGTAGGTGAGTTTCGCCTGATCGGCCGCCTCGGCCTCTAGCCCCTCGATACGAGCGCGCAGCTGAGGGACAATCCTATCGCGTAGATTGTCTCTCTCATTCGACACCATCTGAAGTTCGCCCTGCAAAGTGTCAAGGAGACGCTCCAGCTCGGCAGCGGCAACAGGGAGCTCGGTAGCGGCAACAGGGAGCTCGGCAGCGGCAACAGGGAGCTCGGCAGCGGCAACAGGGAGCTCGGTAGCGGTAATAGTACCTTCTAGTGTTTGTGTGGCCGGTTGTTGCTGTCGAGTACGAGTAGGAGAAGGGTAATGTCTGGGTTGCGTAGATAAGGGTTTAAGTAAGTCTTGGCGGGTAGTGATTGCCGTTTTTGGAGGCCCGACGAGTTTCGGGAGTTGGGAGGGATAAGCTTTAAATGAATTAATTGGTTGGCGATACCCCCGGACTTGTGGATCCCATGCTGGGCGTGCCGCCAATTATCTCCCCAGGACCTCACCCACGTTCTTGTCCAGCATTGATTTGGGTAGCGGAAGGACTCAAAATCTTGTTGACAATGACGGGTAGTTACTACGAACTATAGGAGCCACATTCACCTCTGAAATTGGCCTATACAGACGATTTTTCGATACTAAAAATCTAGATACTGATTTCGGTCTCTAGGTACTATAATTCATAAAAAGCCCCTAGTACATTTGGGTACCCACCCCTCTCCTCGCTCCGAGATTATATTAAACAACTCAATCTTCACTGTGAGTGGGGATCCTATAAGTTGGTGGTACTAGGGAACTGATAGGCACTCTGCTAAAGAAGGTAGGGCGAGTTCGAATACTACCTAGTACTTATACTATCCGTGACTTGGCGAAGACCGGGCAAGCCCTTGGACGTTTGCTATACTTGTAACGAGCCCGTCTCTAGACCTATCTTTACTATTAGGGTTTAGTATTAGTCGAAGGTATTCTCTCAAGGGTACTTAGCTTCGGTATAGCCAAAGACTATACAACAAAGATTGTCTCAATAGTAAGCTCCTGAGCTTGTAGCGAACTATAGTTATAACTACTAACTGGAGAACTCCTAGAGCTCTCCAGAACGAGTGACTATAGACTATCTGTATGGTGTTGCTTATAGTGCTTACGAGTCTTGGTTCTAAGTACCTTGAGTAGGAGGTGCTCGTGGTGCTTCCGAGTACCTCGCCTCTCCATCCATTATTGGTCCCAAGCCCTACTATCAATGATTGGTCCAGGGCGCCCCGAGCTCCTGCCTTTGGTTTCTCAATTCGTGATATTGCTCCATCTCTACCACCTTTCACCGCATTTTCCCACCCCAAGGTTCAACAGCACTTCACAGCGAAGATGGCGGACACCCTGGCTAACAACAAGGCTAAAAAGATCATCGATGATACACTTGTACGTTGCCCGACGAATAGCGAAATCGATAATTATCGTATCGTATATACCTATAGGGTGATTGTCTTCGTATTTACCGCTAAGGTACCTGAAGAAGAAGGGAAGAAAGATCTCTTCCGACATCTCGACTCCAAAACATTAATTACTCTTACGGTACTCATCCGGGTAAGAGACATCAAGTTGAATACGATTTCTACTCTAGAGAAGGTTTACGATAAAGCTCGTTTTATCTCAACGACTAGTTGGTATAACCACCTAGGTCTATGGGGGGCCGCTCTCGACGTTACCAGCTATAGCGATATATATTTGAGGTTTCGTAAAGGTACGGCTTCCCCTTCTATATAACATCGCTGCTAATAAAGATATAGACGCTATTGATGCTATTAACCAGGCGGAATCTCGACCTACGGCCGTACAACCCTCTGTGGTACAACCCACGCCGGTACCGCCATTTAGGGATCCGGATATTACGCTAGGGTTAACTAAGGTAGTGTATTGCCCTTCTTGCAGCGCGAAGTGGCTATAGAGAGGGTTGGTTGCCTGTGGCCTAGAGACTGGTAAGCCTACCTCATATACCTCCTACATCCTTGCTAACCTACCAGCTCCCACTATATCTCGTCATTAGTTGGCACGACGTCCCTCCGCGATTGTACCGCCAACGACGAGAAGTCTCCCCGCTCCTATTCCCTCCATCGATGGCTCCGTCCCTATCGACTTAACGGATACCGCCCCGATCTATACTACGAAGACGCCAGCGGGGCTTTCTCACGCCCTTGGGAAACGATGGAGGCTGGAAGATACGCCGTCTGCTGCTTTTCCGTTATCCTCTATACTACTGGATCCTAGCGTTGCTCTTCCGTTAACGGCTGGTATATAGTCCAAGAGGACCGTTAGGATAAGCTTTTCTGGGGTATGGACTGATAGGCTTGTAGCGGCTTTTCCCGGTGTTCCTCTGATTTATGACCTAGCGAGGTCGAAGGAAAAGTTCGAAAAGAAGGAGCGCTACGCTTTTTCTCGTATAGCAAACGTTCATACCTTTAGTGACGACGTTACTAAGGTGGACATATACCTCGGTATAGCTAATGAGTAATCCTGTCTCGATGCTGCTAACCGGGTATGTACGATCCTTGGTCCTAGCGCCGTTGTCGAGCTTCGGCAAGTTCACCAAATAATGATCGAGATTGACGGATATTATCCCTTCTATACCGAAATACTTAGGATTTTTAGTGGTAGATAGTAATCCTCAAACGAACTTTATATCTATCTTCTCTACGAAAATAGGTTGCCCTGCTGGGATACGCTTCGAATTAGTCTTCGCTAGTGCTTCCTTGGATAGCTCCTCCTACCCGATCTCGATCGTCCCTCCACTAAAAGAACTATACCCCTATCCTAGCCAATGTATTGTTCTATCCATCGCGCTCGGTGGAAACGTCTTATATAAAATAGCTTCGTATATTCCATATTCCGTATCATCCCCCTTTCAGAATTAGTAAACGCTATAGAGGAATCGATAAGAACCACTTACAACTTGCTTGAATGTAGAACTTCTAGATATACCTGGAACAAGATGGATCGATGGAATCGAAATGCTAGTAGATGTACGTAAACTTTTGCTGATTTGCGCCCGACGCGATTTTCGCTTTCTCTAATAAGGATTCCCCTACGTTCGAGGAGATTTCCCCTCCGACTTTTTCAATAGAGGGGCGGTATCGGCGGGGTATAGTATCGCTTCGGGAAAAGTCGCCGGGTTGTCATGTGACACTGATGGTTAAAGGTGTTGTAGGAGTGCAAGACTATTCAGGGAGTTTGAGAATTGAAGTATAGTGGTCCAAAGTTTATAATGTTCTTTAACTACGTTCTTCAAGTTCTGTAAATTAGCAATGCCAACAAGGCTATACACTATATGGTTAGCTTATGACGTGTCTCGGTACAAAGTACCTTGATGCTGCTCCCTACAGTACCCTTACGTTCTGGGAAGCGTGAGAGAATCTCCACCTACTACATTGCAGGATAAGGCACCCAACTTCTTTAAATAACCGCTTGCTAGCTGGCGTAGTTTCGGCTATTCCCTCTATCCACTAACGCTCGATCGGTCATTTCCGTTGCAACCGCCCTCTTAATTTGGGCTAGGTTAGCATTTAGCCCCCCGTTGATATCTCCCTTCCTTCCCCGCTATTTGTACTCTCGTCTTCGACGGCGGCTTCTATTTAGATGTAGCTGAAATGCTGGATATCAAGAGTACCGCTTACTTGTACCAAGTTTAGCCGATTAACCCCCCCTCAACTTTTCTACTATGTTACCCCCCGCCAAGTTTTTTGACCCCCCGTTATGTGATACCTCTTCGCTAAGGCGTTGGGCGCCGAGGTCTGGTTAGCCGGACGTACGCCAAGGAGGACAATATGCGCAAGCTAGGCGCCTACCTGAGACGAGTGTTACTTGACATGTACGCTAAGTGGATTAGCGTCGGCCGGCCCGAGGGCGGCGGCAACAAGATCCGTAACTAAACCTTCCTTAGTAACGGCTGTTTCTTCGGTAGCTCGTACCTCGGTAGCCGCGAGGCGCTCGAGATATTAGCTGGCCGCCGCTAAGAGTATCCGTACCTGGATCGAGGAGGTTCCCATTAGCGACAAGAACCTGGCGGGCGTCATGACGCGTATATACAAGAACGATATGGCAAGCGCCTCGAGCGATGATGGGGGTTAGATTGACTGTCCGTGAACCCTGAGAATAGTGTGTACTCGTTGCCAGGTCTGCTAGCTCGCGTAGCTCTATTGTAGTTGAGGATTTCCTTCCACGACGAGTATTAGGGTCGGCTGGGTCAGTCCGTATAGGTCACGGTCGCATCCAATTCGATGTTGGCCAGCTCGCTTAGGTTAACGAGCGCTGGGGCCGGGGCCGGTACTCTGAACGCGAATACGCCAGGTTGCTGAGTCGATATAGCAACATTCTGGCTGAAAGATGGTCCGTGGGGTCGGCATCCTTCGGCACATAGAAACACGAAAGCGGCCATTAGCCAAGATGTAGAAGGAAGGGTCACAAACGCGTTTGGTTGGCCAAGAGCGGGTTGCGACGCAACGCGTTGGCGAAAGTGTTGGTTGCGACATTAGATTTACACTACAGTAGAAAGTCGGAAAAACGGGATTGTAAAACGGAGAGGTGAAAACTGAGCGCGAACGCGTTCCCTACCGTTTTGATCCTCAGAAGACGTTCTTACACGTGACCAGAGCTTTGCTGACTCAGCAGCTCGACCCAAAATGATAATTCTTGATTCACGTTCACAGCCTCCCTACACTAGCGACATCTTCTTGTCTTCGTTGTTGTTTAAAGGGGACGGTTTCTTGTCCTCAAAGCGACCAGTTTTTAGAAAGGCGCCGCTTTGAAGTCAGAGGCAGAGCTGGGGGCTCGTGGGTGCAAGGCCATGGTTGCGGAATGATGCGAGCCCAGCGCATTGCTGGGTGGGACGTCCGCCCCTTTGTCGATAAGAAGCCGCGCCACGGCCTCGTGGCCACCCTGCGAGGCCAGGATGAGTGCCGTCGATCCAGAACTGCTCTGAGCGTTGATGTCCGCCCCTTTGTCGGTAAGAAGCCGCGCCATGCCCTCGTGGCCATCCCGTGAGGCCTGGATGAGTGTCATCGATCCAAAACTGTCCCGAGCCTTGACGGCCATAGCGCTCGGCTTAGTATCATGTTCCTTGTCGCGGACCAGATCCAGAACAGAGGCATTGTTCATATCGACCGTGGGCTTGGAAAGATGCTCTGGGAGCTTGCTAAACGATTGGCTGCGGCTCGGCGGAGATGGAATATTGGCAGAGGAACTGAGGGCGTCGGAGCGCGGGTTCTCCTCCGCTAAACCCCTGTTAAACCATCTGCCTCCCAAGTCCGTGTCGTCGTCCAAGGAATGAAGAGAAGGCGAGCGCTTTGCCGCCATTGTTTCTGGCTGAGCGGCGAGGGGTCAGGGGCTAAAGAGGCAAAGTGAGTAACCGCAACAAGACACATGGATTACAAACTGGAATCAACGAGGCTCGAACAAACTTCAGAGGGCCATGCAAATAGACACACTCACCGACAGTCAAGCTAGAGGGGAAAATGTTGTGAAAAGCTCGCGGTTCGAGCGGAGCGATCCGGTCCGTAGATTGTTGGGGGCAAGGTGGTTGAGACTTTGTGAATGTGAAATCCTAATAAGAGCAGGCTGCGCTGCCAAGCCCTCATCAGCACAGCAACAGCTGAACAAAAACCAACAGCACATTTGTGCTCATCCAGGGGCCAATCACGGACACGAACACACGACTTGATTGAGCACCTTGGTGCTCAACTCTCTGTAGTAGTTGAGTTGCCAACTGGCCATGCGGGCGAAATTCACAACCAGGGCAACCCCACTTTTTCCATGGCGCAACCGGCGGCATTAGCCGTAAGGCCCACAGTCCACAGCCTTACAAGTATGCCCTCCACTTCACCGAGGGCAGTGTTGGGCAGTGTTGGGCAGCGTCAAGGTGGCTGGCATTGCCACACTGTTTCCTACGACCCCATTGGTTTAAATATTGAAGAGAATGTCATGTTGTGGTGCCCTAAGGCTGCGGTCAGTACGGAAGTGTAACGTACACCGCGACATATTCGGATTGATAAGATCAGGCGACCACCGTCCCACCTTCTCCTAAAATTCACGGACATGGAAGATGTAGGATTGTCATGATGCACGGGGATTACTAGTTCTACAAAACCTCAATGTCGCTCTCCTCAACATGCTGTTATGTTGGTGTATAGCGAGGAGCGACGCAGAGCGCTATTGTTTTGTAGAGCGAGGATCTGGGAAACAAATCCGTCTCGCATCCCACCAAAATCGTCAACACAAAGACCACGTTACGCAGGCTGTGTTTGGTGTCCGGTTCGCGACTTCGAGTGGGCGTGCTGGCCGGCATCATGGGCCTGCCCAGCCAGGGGTTTGTCCGCCTACCCCTGTCCAGCGCCTCATCCACGCAGACCCTTGTCCGGCGCGCCTGCGGACAGCCAAAAGCTCGGTCAATGCCATTGTGACGTTCTTCAGGTGGTTTAGAACAAATCCAATCTGCATGAAGTGGCAGGTATTGCCTGGATAACGCCTTGCGGGCGGCCCAGACGCGTTTGACCCCTAGTGAATGGTCGGGTAATCGTGCCAAGTATTCCTATCGATGGTGAACCCGCCTCAGCCCCCGCCCGAGGCGGTGTGTTATGCAGGTTTGAGAGGAAAGGAAAGGCTGTCGCCTAACAGTCACCCTCGACACTGAGCTTGGCCAGGTCGGGCTGTCGAGAGTGGGCGTTGTCCAGCTTCTCTCTGTGTGAGTGCTTTATCGATGCGTCGATAAAGCGAGTTGAGCCCAACCACTCCACCAGGTACCCAGAGGCCGCTGGCTACGCACGGACAAAAGAGGCTACTTGGGTCACCGCCTGTTCGCGCGGTGGGTGTGGCAGATTGGCTCCTCCCTTCGCACAACGGAAGAGTGCGGAGGCATGCAGAGTGTGATAATGTTGTTCTGCTTGCAGTAGAGCTCGAACTCGGTCGAGTGGTGGCTTTCATGGCCATCGAGGATCAACAACCGGTATTTGCCCTTTGTCCGGGGCGCTGTATGGTAATCGAAGTGCTTGATCCAATCGAGGCCTACTGTATTGGTAGTCCAGCTATTGTCGGTGGTTGCGATGCGCCAGTCGGCCGGGAGGTTGCACTCGGTGTTGTGAGTGGGTGGGGTGGTGTGGACTTGGCCATGCTTGCGCTGAGAGGTCTCTATTGGTGCTCAGATAGTTACAACACTGTTTTCCTCTCTTGCGTTTTTTTTTTTTTTTGTTGGTGGAGCATTCCCTCAATTCTTGCTCCCACGACCCAATTCCCAGCTCCAATTAAGCACTGTGACATTATAATGTTAACTCGGTATTTGCTCCCTCAATCCAAACAACCTGGCTCAAATCCCCTTCCCTCCACGCCTATAAATCTCGGTTCGTTCCTTTCGCGTCCGCCTCACCTTGCGCTCAACTCGCCGTCGTTGCGCCGAAAGCGGTCAAGCACGGCCTTTTGCCGCGCCGCAACGATGTGCTCCCGGACCCCCTCGTCACTGGTCGGGGTCGGCGGCGCATCCCAGAGCACGTAGCCGCACCGCCTCAGCCACTCGTACTGCATGTTGTACGTGACGTCCACGTGCCAGCAGTCCTTGTGGGCTTCCCGCCAGATGCGAAACGGCCCTGATCCGTAGACATCCGGCCCGTGCGAGGGCCACTCACCGTCGACCCAGTGATAGATACTCTCTACCACGAAGGCCCACGTTGTGTGTCTCATCAATGTGGTCCCAAAAGTTACTCCACTCCTCCTCCCACTCCGCATTAGTTGAGCCGTGCTTCCAGAGCGTTGTGCCGAGCATCCATCGAGTGCGCGGTAGCGTGTCGCCGAGGACCTCGCGCCGGGTGCTATAGGTCTTGGCTTGGCCAAGTTTGAAGAGGAAGTCGAGTTCACGGAGGAGCTTGAGAACAGTCTTTAGTTAGCAGCCGACAGGTTAATACCCTCGCAAGGCAGGACGGGCCATACATACCCCTGCTTGTGATCGTTTCTTTCTGCTCTCGCGAGCCAGTTGATAGATTTGCAACCCCATTCGATATCATGGGCAGCAACCTCGTCAAAACCTGGCCTGCCCCAGGTCCACCGGCTGTGGTGCCAAACTGGTGGCGTACACTTTCATGCCGCTGTGTGTGCCGAGAATTGGCTCCTGCTGGACTTCCTTAATCGGCACCAACACACGAACATCTGACAGCCACTGAGCCACTTCAGCGGACTCGCAACAGCCGGCTTGATGAAGCACGCTCCCTCTTGCACTTTACCATATCGAGTCGGCTGTATCGAGTCCAAACCTTTGCCACACTAGCTTCAACCTAGCACCGTGCCACGTTGCTGGAACAGGGAATGTCCCCGGGCCGAATCTGAAGTGCGGAACGGGTAAATACCACTGTCGCAGTGCGAGACGTGGAGAAGTCATGGTGAAGCACGTAAATAGGTACCTTTCACACAGTTGAAGGGCCCACCTGTTTTTGGTAAAGCGGTAATGCGTTGCATCCAAACAAACAGCTCCCTCTGTATGGGAGCGTGTGGTTTTTTCGATGCTTGGTTTGCCTGCAGAACAAACCTCTCTGTCATGGGGCCGGTGTATATTGGGGTGAACCAAATGCTGTCTGGTCTTTGGGGTTTCGCACGGTTTGCGAATTAACCAGTCTGCGCCGACCCCAAATCTGGAGAAATGGAGCCCAATCAGTGTTTGGAACTTTTGATTACCTGCTGACCAAGGCTCTCCACAAATCAAGTATATCCAACGCAACAAGCCAAGTCAACGCAAATACAACGCAAATATAGCTCCCAGTCAATCAAGTAAGAGGGCAGACTTGATCGAGTCGACTTGGCATATTTGCCAAGCCCTATATAGTGGCTAGGACTGCAAGATACCCTCAACCGCCACGTACAACCGCCACAGCCAGCCCTGCGTTGTGTCACCCCTAACCCCTAAAATTGCGCCCACACTACAGGGTTCGTTTGCAGGCCTTCCTGCAAGACAGTCGCATCACCGCTTTTTCTGGGCCTACCAAAGCCAACTAACTGCCAGAGTCAGAGTCAACTATACCGCCTGCGGAGCCCGGTGGTAAAGCTCGTTCAATCTGACTACGTTTTTGATGGACATGATAGCTTTGATAGCTCTGAGCCAGCAAAATAAGGGGTTGGTACCAGGGTTAGGGCTATGTATGGACTTGACTTGCTCCAACTTGATCAAGTTTAAACAAGTCAAATATCGGTAAGTGTGGGCCAAGTCAAGTCAAATATGCCCTTATATTTAACTTGTTTGACTTATGGAGAGCCTTGCTACTGACGGTGGGAGGATTGGCTGTTGGTTCTCACTGCGCCTGAAACAACCACCTGACTAACTGTTAGGAGTAATATCAATATTACCAATACATTTGCCTGTTGCTGGGGAACCTTAAATAGGTAGGTAGGTAGGCCTTCTCCGACATTTTTTGTGGCGGGATACGTTTTGCGTTTTTCGGCTTGGTTAGCCACCCTCTGATTCTGGCCCAAGCGACGAAGCAAATAAGGTCGCTGACCTTCTCACGTCACTCCAAAGGGATTCCGGGCACCCCGTTGCCAAGGAGGATAATATCCCTTCAGGAGACGACGATGACTCAGATGGGGAGCAAATGACTCGTGCAGTCGAGACTCTGCTGTCCCAAATAGGGGATGAGATACACAACTTACCGCCACCTCCGTCAGTGGCCCCCGAGAAGGACGACCGTGCGCTGGGAAATCACTTCGCTCGAGTGAGGGTGGAAATGAGACTGGCGTGGGCCCAGAGGCTAAACCCGTCAAAGGGAACGGCGACAATGATGACCTCGCCTTTACTCTCCCAGCCGTACCCTCGGAGCTCGCAAATCCAGTTCCAGCCACAAACCCGGAGAATGATTTGAGAAAGACATCTCGGCCCGCCTGGCTTCCCTCAGGGGCCTTGGCTCCCTCGACGCCCTCGGTATGCCATCAGCGCCGACTTTCCGCCCCCAAGAGCATAATCCCACCTCTGCGCCTGGCAAGGGGCTCTTAAGGTCGAGCAAGTACACAGACGAAGACCAAAAAACATGGTGTGTCGTCTGTCTTGAGTACGCGACCATCAGGTGCGTGGAATGCGATGCAGCTGAGAGTGGAGAGATGATGCTAGCTTTCACCTTCAGAATGGCAGGACTACGTCCTCTCCGGTTAAGGTCGCCGGGTAGAGACATTGAAACACAGTGCCCGTTGCATAAAACGCTGGTTCTACAAGCAAAGAAAAGCACAACTAGCTCAAATATTTGGAAAACTGGGCAGTACATTGAAAACAGATACAATCGTCACACTGCGGTCAAGGGAGTGGTAACGTGTGGGAGGCAACAGAGAGTGCATTGCTAAGCTCCCCTGACAGAGGAGAGCCAACGAGTGTGGGTGTCTACATATATAAGAAAGCCCTCCCAGATGCTTGCGTAAGCTGGTCACGCGGTGCCAAGCTCCCAGGAGCTCAGCAGCCACTATCAGCCACCCCCTGTGACTACGACAACAATCCCCTCTTGAACGGATTGACCGCTGAACAATTATTCAGCAGGCCCAACAAACGCGACAAACCCACTCTCGGTCCATGGCTCCTGGATCATGACCTCCACCTTTTCAAGATCCAGTGAAATTGCCGGTCCGTCGTCTCCGTTGTCACTGTCATCGTAGTAGTATTCGTATGTTGGTGGCCCGGTCAAAAAAACCCCTTCCGTCAGGGCGCAGAAGGAAATGGACGGGATACCCGATGGCAGGCTGAAGGACAACCTCAGTGACGGAGTGAACATCAACAAGCCCACTGAGCACACTGCCATCGTCATTATCCTTCCAACCATCGATTGTCAACGTCTAGGATCGTGTCTTGTCGCGTGTGTTGTGGCCTGATTCCAACGTGAACGACACGGGGCGAACGGCAAGATCCTCCAATTTCAGGGATGCGGGAGGGCTGTCGTCTCTTGTCAGGTCGACGACGCGGTGGCTGTCTTGAGTTCTTCAAGAACGGCCCGTCTGCGCTGATCGAGATCGTCGAGATCGTCGTTGGTCAGGCCGATGATGACGGGAGCTGCTCCAGGTGCGCTGAGGGGGCTTCGCCTGCCCTGGGCATGGGGGGCTCTCCGTGTGGCTGGAGCCATTGTCTGGGGCCGCGTGTTTGGCAGGAGTGGTGGCTGTTGGGGGAAGGGGGGGCGTGGTTGGAAGCCGAGGGGTTGCCGGGCTGGAAAAGTAGAAAGAAGGAGAAGCCGGGAGACCAGACGAAAGGGGGCGAAGACGGAGCCGCCACGATCTCGCTCTTGCGCGGCAGCCTAGATTGGGAAGACCGATTCGACATGCTGGAGCGCGGTCCGGTCCCGCGCCCACGCTCCGAGTAGGGGGCAACGCTCACGTGTAGGAGAGGGCTCGTCTCTGGATCAAAGGCCGGTATGTTTTCCGCAGTCGCGGCCGCCAAATCGGACTGGTCGGAAGGCGGCCAGCACTTCGCCGCGGCGGGGCCAGTCAGGTCCGTGTCGGTCTGGCATCCGTGTTTGGGTCTACGCACCCGGCCACTGCGAAGCGGAAAGTCGCCAAGAGGCTGTCTATCAAACGAATCCAACCACGCAAAAGAGAGACACCAACAACAGCACCGGCACCGGCGACGATTCCAACAAATGTCACGGAATCCGCTAGCCCCAAACCAAGACGAAAAACACGACTCCAACTGCAAATCCAGACCCGCAGTCTCACCTCCCGGTCCAAGGAGATGAAGGGGACAGTGCCCGAGGCAGAAATGAAGATTAGTCCCACATTAGGGCGGTAGGGTATATAGGCTATCCCGCGATGGATACCGATGCAGCGAAGCATTTGTATTTATTATTGGTCAACAACTTGATCGTCCTTTCCTAGCAGAGTTCTATGCCTTGATTTGACACTACACTAGCTTCGATGGGTTGGGTCGAATGGGCTAGTTCAAGTCAGCTTACCCCAGCAGCGATCAGAGCTGTGATAATCGCGTACGATTTCTGCTTGTATTTCCGCCTCAGGCTGCGCCTTCAGAAGCTATCGACACAGAGTTAGAGAAGGAGAGAGCGGCGTTGAATTGCCTCCTTGAATACGTGTGGAAGCCTATCGACCAATTACCCGACAAGGCCTTGCTGTCAGAATTCGAAAGGAAAAGCTTGGGGTGTGGGAACAGAATACTCTGGGGAGTCATTTCTCGCTCTAGTTCCTTGTGATAGAGAACCCTTGTTACCCAGGCTGAAGGCCGTTTCTGGCTCTGGCTATGATCCTTGTAATACAAATACAGGCCCAATGGCTGGCGTGCCACAAACGGCTCTCGTGACCCAGTATCGGTCAAAAATGGCTTCTACCATCGGGCCTTTCCATAATCTTTTAATGCCTGCGGGAGCCAGATTTGGCGGTTCTCCTCCAACCCACTGCTGCTGCGTTTGCGTCTTACGTGCCCTTTCCTAAAACTCTTCTGGCACTACTATTGTATGTATCTGGCTCGCCCGCCGCGCAAGCTCATCGGGGTTCCAGGAGCTCTTCCAGTCACGAGGGGAACCTCGGACGTTCACCCGCGGATGGGCCCTTCAAGAGCCCATCGCTCCATCCTCTGTCGAATTCTTCTCTAACGGGGACGTACGTCTAGGGAACAGGAGGTCTCTAGAGTAAGATATTCACCATATAACGGGAATTCCTGTCACAGTCCTTCGAGGTAACCCTCTGTCTCATTTCAGTATCTCCGAGCGAATGGCATGGATAGAGAAGCGTAACACCACGCGCAGGGAAGACAAGGCATACTCGCTACTGGGCATTTTCGACATCCACATGCCGCTCATCTATGACGAAGGGGAAAACAACGCATTCAGACGGCTGCGAGAGGAGATCAACAAGGCTTCAAAGAGTGAACAGGCCTACGATCAGGCGGAAGATCGCTGTCTGGCCGACCTGCGCTCCCCCGACCCGCGCGACGACAAGAAGCACATTGAATGCTGCGAGACTCGTACCGCTGGGTGTTTGGTAACACCGAATACTAGCGATGGCGCGACGACGAAGACAGGGGGCTGCTCTGGATCAAGGGCGACCCGGGCAAGGACAAGACCATGCTCCTTTGCGGCATCATCGACGAATTGAAGACGTCGGCTCCGTCGAACCTTTTGTCCTTCTTTTTCTGCGCATCAATAATGCCACCGCTGTGCTGCGCGGCCTGATCTACCTTCTCGTCAGCCAGCAACCGACTCTCATCTCACACGTACGGAAGGGGACGGTCACGCAGGCAAAACCTTGTTCGAGGACACGGATGTATTGGTTGCTTTGTTGGAGATTTTCACTAGCATTCTGCAAGATCCTACTTTGGAGATGACCTAACGTTACTTCATTATCGCGTCGCCGCGGAGTTCAGCCGCAGTATTGCCCGTTCGGGACGCCCATAATAACCATCGGGCGGCCTTAGAACCTCTTCCTCTTCATCCTTCTCCTTCACGGGTGGTCCCTCACGAAGGCTCGTACTTCCGCGGACAACGGGTCATCGTTCGCAAGAGGCGCCAGTCGGCAATGTGAATGGCTTCTCTGGTTGGCGAGGGACGCGACGCGTTCCAAATACGGTGCCTGCGCGGCAAGAGAATTCCAGAACCTCTCGTTACGAGGCGACCTCAATCGAATAGACTGAGTGTACTTGCAGCTGTAGATCTAACGGTTGGGATCGCTCGACGCGTGGAGCAGGATCACCTTGACGCAAACTTTGGGGCACGGCGGCGAGGTATGGCACAGTACGGTGGGCACTGACAGGCGGACTGCAAAGTATAACACGCAACGTCAACCGTAGGGTACCAAATCGCCCCAGGATACAAGACTTGGGTCAGATCATTGGTGCTGCAAGGCGCTGGCCCTCGTGTTGAGAGACGCGGCTCTCTCTTGTGATCTGTATTCGCATGGCATGGCCGAATGTGCCGGACAGGACGCGCCCTCCGCCTAGTGGCAAGTCCGACGCATACTCCGACACATACTAAGCCCAATCCCCGCCGCCACGTGCCTCCGAATTTTCAAGCGGCCACAAGCGAACTGCCGCCCTGATCTGAGCTATGATAATTCGTCCGTCGTTCCTCATTTTTTCCCCTTGCAGTAGAAATGTCCGTTAGCTGACAACCTTGATTGAGATCATGGTTCTCCATGAGGCGCAAGCGGATGACTTGCCGTTTGCCTGTCAGATGCTTTTGACCCCTTCGCACAACTGCTTTGTGGCGGGGAGGACCTTATCTGTGATGTCGCAATTAGCATGGAAGCATACAAGCGCAGTGAGGCCGACCGTACTCAAGGCTGTGTCCTGGCCACATTTCGCTAGGACACAACTGACGGCAGCACCTTGAATAGAGCCGAAATTTTTGCAAACACACGCGAAGTCGTCTATTGCGCAACTGGTAGTCGACTTGATGGCGTCATCAAGACAAGGGCGGGCGCAGGAAGGGATGTCTTCACGGCTCTGAGAGTTGGCTAGAGCCGCCAGCGTAAGAATGGCGATAACGGACACTTGCGTCTTCATTGTTGAACGTCCCGGACTTTGGTAGATTGTGGGCCTAAACACAGTGAGTGCCAAGCGAAGAGTTAAAGCAGGGAAAGGAGACGAGAGAACGGAACTGGGACTTCCTGGAAGAGAGCGAGAAGACCAGCTTATATCAATTGGAGTAGTGGGCTCCAACCTTGTGGCGCATGGCAACCCCTGCTGACACATATCTCGGTCTTCTGTCTCAGACAACTTGCCTATTGGGCAAAGATTGGTTGCGGTGTGGCTGCCTGTTGACTCTGGGAAGGGACGAGCGCAATTGGTGGTAATAGCGGGCGATCGTCAAGCATCTGGGAGGGAGTGGGTTGGTTACGCACAATGTCAGCTGATCCAATGTAGATCTGAACAACGCAAGAGACAAGCCCCACACCGAAGTCCGAAGATCGACAGACTGCAGCCCGAGCCATGAGCTGACGTGAGAGTTGGTTGGCTGTTTGTAGTGGTACAGACCCCGGAAGTCTTGGCTCGGGCTTGGCCCCGGTCGGCGTGCAGTGATTATCCATGTTCCGAGTCCGGAGGCCAGTCGTGCCTCTTGTTCAATGCACCCTCGCTATACTGCTAATTAGTAAAGTGCATTCCACGAGATCGTTAAGCTTTGCTCACCTTGTTTCCGTCTGTGTAGTATGTGCTGACAACATTCTTGATCTCCCGCCGCTGTAGTATGTCTTCCAGCGTCATCGCCCGGAGACCCCCGCGCTTCACAGTCAACCCTTCGGTTCCAATCTTTTAGCTGCTTCTTGCGTAAAATGCAACTTCCTTGCAGAAAATAAATCGGTTGAATTGTCATAGAAGACAGTCCCGGAGGGCTGACGGTGACCGAGCTTCTCCATGGTCTTGTAGACGATGGTGTTTTCCCGCTTTATGCGGTGGAATTCGTCTAGGATCAGCATCCTACACCAGAGCGGCCAAACCACCTTCAAACGGCGCTGCTTCTTGCGACCCCGCTCGTCAAACTAGAACGAGGAGGTGAGGCGTGCTACCAGGGAGTTTGCAGGGTGCAGGGCGCCGGCCTCGGAGGGAAGGACGACGAGGAGGTGCCGCTTCTCAAACCACATCTCCTTCTCGTCGGATGTATACTCAATCGTTGTGTCCTGCAGCCTCAAGCCGGCTTGGCAGGGTTCGTAACCAACATTGACGCTCTCAAAAGGGTCGCTGGTCGTCTTTCTGTTCGCAATGCCCGCTCCCAGTCCTCGAGAGCTCGGCGGTTTAATGGGCTTTACCGCAATCTTAGGCGGCTTCCCGAACGGCACGTCACGGATGGAGTCGTGCCCGACCACGTGGACAAAGCCGCAATCCGTTCCGTCCGGCAGCCGGACGACCCGCTCCAGGAACTCCTCGGCGGCCCTGCGGGCACCCGTCAGAGTGCTTTTTGGCGCAAGAAAGAGCGTTATCCCCTGGGCCAGCCCGCGGTGAATTGCTGACATGAGCGAGCGCGCCCGGCAGACGCAGTGCTGGTAGCCGAATTGAGCGGCCAGGGGACACTTGGCCGGTTCACCTCGGCAGAGCAGGCCCATGACCTCCACCGTACGCAGGACCGCGACAATGGCTAGTGATACCATCGTCTTCCCAAACCCGGTGTCCAGCGCATTGATGTAACCGATCCGGCCCTGCCCGTACGTCGCATTGAGAAAGTGCCAGACCCCGTGCATCTGGCCGCGGCGCAAGGTCCGTTTCGTACCGTACAACATCTTTCCCATGCCCTTCTCACCAAGCGCCGGGCTGTATGCGAAGAAATTGCATGTCTCGTCCCATTCCTCCGGGGTCCCGCCGAGTGTTATGGCGGTCAGGGTGGGGACCTTCCTTGAGCACGCGACTGCGCTCGGCGACTCTGAGAACACGATACAGAGCGTAGAATAGTTCGTAGGCGGTGGTCGGTTCGGGGCGCTCTGGAGCATGCTCCCCCTACAGCTCCCGGTGCCCCTGAGCAATGGGAACAATGACGCAGCTGGAGTGTGGCTCCTGCGCTATTTCCAAGACGCCCTCAAGCTCTTCAGTTGTCAGTTGCCGAAAGAAGGCGCGAAAGACATCAACGTAGGTGGTTCCGCTAGGCTCGGGGTCTCGATGAACAACTTCGGCATCTTCGATGGCAACCTCGCCGGTTCTGCCAGTCCAGTTTGGTGGGTTCCCCTGCGCAGCACGAGAATAGGAAAATCAGCACTGCGTACTCCATCGGTTGGGAAGATATACTCTACTGTTCGGGGCAAGTAGCGCAGTTTCTGGGCTTTTTACCTCGGGCAGGCTCGCTTCTTCATCGCACGACCTGGAGGTATGGTGCCGGACCTGAGGGTCGTTGTGGGGCGGTCTCAGGATCTCGCCCATACCAGAGCTGTTAGGTAAAACTGTCAAGCTACCGATGGTGGGCCGAAAGCCCGAGTTTGGGTTATTGGCGAAACCAGACATGCTGGGGTTGAGTGTGCCGTGACCACACTTCTTCTACCGGAGGTCAGTCGGAGAACCGGGCTATACTGTACGGAGCAGGAACCGTGTTATTGTAGGCGCGTAACCGGGCCGAACCAGAGGACACACTTGGCCAGGAAGGAGGAGAGAAGTCGTGGGTTGGCCGCGTTGCACGTTACTAGTGACCTGTGACAGGAAGCGGAGGGTTTTATATAGATACCGTACAAAGCGACGACCTAAACGCTCGGCTTTTATTTGCAAGGACTTACTATACTTCCAGCAAGCAGGAGGCCGTTTAAAGTGCCGGTCGACTATAGGGTGGGTATCAAGGGCTATATATTCAATGTACTCTATAGGTTGTTTGTTCGGCGTCCCCCCGCATAAGCACCTTTATCTTAGTATCTAAATCAGATTACATTTACGGGGAGTACGATCGACAATGCCCTAGAGCCCACCAACTAAGCCGAAGCTCCCAAGTATAGTAAAGAGAAGTAAGGAGGTTGGATAATATAAGTGGTTCTCTACTAGGGGATAAAGATTATTGTAATTAGCTTTAAAAAGGCCCTTACGGAATATCTCAAAGAGTTCGGGTATATAGTTATATATAAGATAATTTAAATATATATACCTTGTAGGTAGAATAGGCGTACCGTGGCCGAGGGCGATCGTTATTGTAAGCTCTATTCTTCTAATACATTATCCTCTCGGTCCCCTAGGCCGGATACGGACGTACCAAGGCTATCGTTGTCTATAGATATAGAGAAAATGCCACCGAGCTCCTCGGAATCGTCGTATAACCCTTTCGGTTATAGCTCGTATATAGCGGCGTCTCAGTATAACTCGGGACTTATAGGCTAGGTAAAGTATATAAGATCTCAGGCTCCAAAGACCCAGTTGAGAGCCTCGACCCTCCATTCTACTAAGCCCCTAGATATAATCTTCTCAAACTGCCGGTCTATCCATACTCCTCGGAGGGAGTGGATAGCTATATCGGCGGTTGTGAAGAATACCTGTGGATGTTGGGAGCCGAGAAAACGGGCTTATCGCGATAAGGGTGGTCGGGTTGGTCGTACCGGCGAGTGGTGACCGAGCATCCACTTGAAGCCGTGGCAGGCAGTCCCCTTGTTGCGCCTTATCTACCACCGCCCCGGAGGCGTACCAGCTCCCAAGCCAACACCTTTGTCCCAGGTTCCCTCGGCGAGACCAACACGAGGTCCACCCACACTCATTCCCAGAAGCCCTGACCATACGTCTCAGGCAAATCTCACCAATGATTGGCGGGAATGCATCGCCAACTACAGACGAAGCTCGGGGCCGGTCACCCCGACACGCTGACCAGCATGGGTAACCTGGCATCGATATACCGGAACCAGGGCCGATGGGAGGAGGCCGAGAAGCTGGAGGTATAGGTTATGGAGACGAGCAAGACGAAGCTCGGGGTCGATCACTCCGACACGCTGAATAGTATAGGCAACCTGGCGTCGACATATAGGAAGTAGGGCCGATGGGATGAGGCCGAGAAGCTGTAGGTGCAGGTGATGGAGACCTGTAAGACCAAGCTTGGGGCCTATCATCCCTCGACGCTGATGAGTATGGGCAACCTGGCGTCGATATATAGGAACCAGGACTGGTGGGAGGAGGCCGAGAAGCTGGAGATGTATACGATGGAGAGTTTCAAGACCAGGCTTGGGGGAGACCACCCATACACGCTAACGAGTATGGGTAACCTGGCGTCGATGTTCTGGAAGCAGGGCCGGTGGGAGGAGGTAGAGAAGCTGGACGTGTAGGTGGTGGAAACTCGCAAGACGAAGCTTGGAGTCAATCATCCCTCGACGCTGACCAGCATGGCCAACCTCGCTTTTACTTGGAAAGACCAAGGTCGACACACAGATGTATTATCATTGATGGAAGACTGTGCCCAGGCTCGATAGCGAGTCCTTGGCGCCGGGCATCCAGACACGCTCTGGTCCTTAGCCGTTATAGCCAAATGGAGTAATTAGAATGTATTTCGTCGTTTCCGCTGTCCAATCCGGAGAGGGGGGTTTGGTGGGATTGTCAGTGACGATGTCAGTGCATAGCTATGTAACTATCGGATTGTCGTCCTTGACTTAGGCATTAAAATTATCAATATGAACAAATATGTAATTGGCTGCATTGTCTTTTAGAATCCTAGTCGCTCTTTCCAGCACTGATTGGTTATAGCTGCGTAATGACGCCAGCGCCGTAAACGGCTAGTGTATGATGTATAGCGACGTTTCAGCCAGCCAATTCTGCAGCTGATCTGTAGTCGTACAAAGCAGGTGACGGCGCACTGTGTAAGCCACAACCAGCCATGAAACTGGCTCGTGCGGAGAATTTTTCAATATGGACAGGAGTGACCGGTCCGGCAAGCGGCCCGCCAAAGGAAGCCTGGAGGAACTGTTCTAGTGTAGTGCAAAGGAGCAGGTGGAGTGTTGTAAGTCGGTTATCAGAATGACCGGGGTTAAAGTGGTGTCCTACGTATCACGTTACTCTACCTGAGTGGTGATTGGCGGCGTTGGAGTCCCATTCGAGCTTTCAGGTGGGCTGGGAGGGATTGGCATTTGTGTGCTAAGGCTGACCAAGGATGCGAGAGACGACAGGGCCAGGGCATGTAGATATATCGAATCGAGTCCCAGATGGGCCCAAAAACCCTTTACTGAAGTCCGAGCCCCTGATTAGGTAATTATGTACCCACCTTCATCGCCAACAACTCTATAGTTCGTTATGTAATCACTACAGTGGGGAATGCTGCTTGAGGATGAATATTCACCCGAGGTACATCAAGTCCGGATTATCAAGCCTTAAGTTGATTCCCGATTGTTCATCATTTCATCTGAAGCTGATAAATACAATAATCTAGATCGCAAGCGCGAATGAATGGAGCGGCCAAAAGTCACGGCCAGGGACCCAAAATAGTCCGATAAAGTATGATCTGCTTACCTACAGTTCGCTCTCGCGGGTTTACTAACGTTAATGCAATAAGTGGAATGAAGAAGGGTCGTTATCGCTCATGACGTTACCTTTTCGCAACATGAAGGCAAAGCCGCAAATACTTAAGACCACTGGTTGCCGGACGAATTCAACTTGACTTTCATAGTACATTAACATTTTACACCATATCTTCACACACAGACCATGGCCCAGCAACAAACCTTCCGGCTACGTGCCCGCTCGTCCATCAATGACCTCGTCGTTGAGAAGGAGCCGGTGCCGAGTGCAGGGCCTCACGAGGTTCTGGTCAAAGTGCGTAGCGTCGCTCTCAACTACCGCGACTACGCGGTTGCCACCGGAAAGTACCCATTCAAGGTCAAGGAGTCGGTCGTGCCCTGCTCCGACATTTCGGGAGATGTGGTCGAGGTAGGCCGTAATGTCGAGGATGTCGCCGCCGGCGATCAGGTCATCTCCTCCTTCGACTTGAAGACGCTCTATGGCCCCATCAAGGACTGGGACCATGGCCTGGGCGGCAGTCTTGACGGAGGTCTGCGAGAATACGTCGTGCTGCCGGCCAATGCCATCGTCAAGATCCCTGCCGGCTCGGGCTTCACCTACGCTCAGTTGGCTGCTCTTGTCTGCACCGGAACCACGGCCTGGAACTCTCTCTACGGCAACGTGCCCCTGAAGCCCGGCCAGACGGTTCTTTTCCTCGGTAAGCAAGCAGCTGGGTGTGTGCAGTTCAAGCTGACAGCTAATGACTGCTAGGTACTGGTGGTGTTTCTCTCACGGGCCTCATTCTCGCCAAGGCGGCCGGTGCAACAACCATCATCACGTCGTCCTCTGATGACAAGCTCAAGTTTGTCCAGGACAAGTACGGCGCTGACCATGTCATCAATTACAAGACGACATCAAACTGGGGCGCCGAGGTCCAGAAGCTCACCAACGGCCGGGGTGTCGACCACATCTTTGAGAATGGCGGCGCCGGCACGATCCAGCAGAGCCTCGAGGCAATTGCCTTTGGCGGCATCATCTCCGTCATTGGCTTCCTGGCCGCTCCGGGCCAGGAGCTGCCTGATGTGGCGGGACTTGCGCTGTCCAAGGGCGCCGTGGTGCGCGGCATCATGGTCGGTTCGAGGCAGCAGCTTGCGGACCTCACCCAGTTTGTCGTATCTCGCAGGCTGCAGGTTCCGGTGGAGAAGGAGTTTGGCTTCAGCCGGGAGCAGGTGGTGGCTGCGTTTGAGTATCTTGCGAGCGGACAGCACATGGGAAAGATCTGCATCAACGTTCAGTAGTTGACCGCGGTCTGCTATCCGCGCAACGGAGATATTTCGGGGGCAGAGGCTCGGGAACGTGGACTGCGGTTGAAGGAGAAGGGCTAGACTACAACACTCTAGCAGAATTCGGGCCCCTTTCATGGGCGGCTTGGAGCTGGCCATGACAAACTCATGTTAGACCAGCGGAACAAGACTAAACGCATCTCCTTGGGCTCGCAAAATACCAGGTGTCAATGTCGCGTGACACACACATGAATATCTGCTCTGTTCCAGCAAATTGAAGTACTACAATGCACATCACCCCAACCGCACCTAGAGTTCGGCCCAAAATTCACATGGAAGGGGCCGTGGACAATCCCGCCCTGTTGTGGAACTGCTGTAGCATCTCAGGACATTTCTTGAAATGGTTAACAGGTTCCCAACTATCGTGCTCGTGCCCATATCCTTCCCACTTAACCAGGTACTCCACCCACCCGCCTTCCTCGTCGTCGCGAGTCTAGAATCTCCTCGACCTGGAAATACTCGCCTTCCTGAACCTCCTCGGCCGTGAAAGCCACTCTTGAAGGGTGGGCGCGCCCCGTCGAGGAAGTTCTCTCTGCTGGTGACTTACGCCGGGGGCTTTCTGGTGCGCGGTGTTTTTGTCCGTGATTCGCAAATGCGTTCCACCTGAATTCCAGCTGGAAGGTCGCCTCCTCGCCCACTACTAAGCGCTTCAGGACCGCTTTGAGTAGCCATTCCTCGAAACGACACCGAAGCAGGGAAGCTGCTCCGTATAGACCAGCTAAGCAACGTACTCCGCCACGGAGACGACTCTCAGCTCCCTACGCCTAGCTTGTTCTTCTATACCCAAGGTATACCGGTAGTGGTGACCTGGAATTAGCTGACTAGGTTGAAGCTGGTCAACGGGGTACCCTTTAGAGCCGTCGACATTTTACCTAATTTTTCCGTAGGCGCTATTACCCTTACCAACGATACAACACTCCACCTAGCTCCCCCGGTAGCTATACTTCTCTAGTCGGATAATATCGCCGACCTAGCAATACCTAAACTCCTATAAGGAACAATTCTGGTTAAGAGCAAGACGGTAACGATCCCGGAGGCTATATAGGGGAAGGGAACTAGGTCGAGAGGCAAGCTAGGCTTCGAATTTATCACCTATAGAATAGGACTACTATATACGCCCACGTTCGCGATAACGGATTAGAAGAGCTAGGGAAAGCAGTTTTCGGAGGTTCTTCTAAACCTAAAAGGCATCTATAGTAGTAGTATAGCGGTAAAGCCAAGCTTTATAAGCTTATATATATAGTTATCAAGGGCGGAGAGGTGGGAAGGTCTATATCTCTTTTGGAAGCTAGTACGAGGTGACTTTATCGAGCTAAAGAATATACTAGACGGTAGCGTAAGGGATACGATCCGTAAACTAGAGAGACTCGGGGATGTAATAAGGGAGCGCTTCGAACGCGACTATAGAGATAAGAGCTGGTTTTAGGATTGGAGCGCTATACCGGAATCCACCGTAGAAGCTGAGGTTACCAACGAAGATGATACCTCCCTTTGGTATAACCCCGTAGTTTCTAAGTAGAAAGTGAACGAGGGGTTCTATTTGTTAGCCAGCTAATAAGAGTCTCAAATATCCCAGCCCTAGCAATGGATCGTCTATACGCCTCCACTACTAAGACCAACTCGAAACGCTTATTACCAGAGCCTGAGTAGTATATATACAAAACGTAAAGCAAGACCGTATATAATAAAGTTTTACACGATAGATTACCTCATTCGATACGTAGAACAATGCGAGACTAATGCGGGAACCACGTATAATATCCTGTACAAATTCTGATGCGGCAAGCCAAGTTGGCTCGTGCTTTTGTCAGTTAGGCGCGGAACAGGAGTGACCGGTCCGGCAAGCGGCCCGCCAAAGGAAGCCTGGAGGAACTATTCTAGTATAGTGTAAAGGAGCAGGTGGAGTATTGTAAGTCGGTTATCAGAATAACCGGAGTTAAAGTGGTATCCTACGTATCACGTTACTCTACCTGAGTGGTGGAGCAAGTTGAGACCAGGTAGTCTAGCAAGGAATATAACCGGTTATGGTTAGAAACAGCACAACTCCTATGAAGGCGATAAATCGAATTGCCTAGCGCACGCACTTCGTGGTTTGCTGGTTGTCGCCACCTTATAGCTTTTTGATACGGTTCTTCCATAAACCCAAGCCTCAAGTGGTCATTCTAGTAAAGCCGCCATAAATAGTAACTTTAACGTCCAGCATCGTACAACCAAGTTTTCCCCCAAACCAGGTCGAGTTGACGACTGCGAATACGTAACACGCGCTAGGAATGATTCAATGCGTCATTGTCTCGGATTTCTATACATCATTGTCGGAGAATTTAGCTCTTCATTGCTGATACATCGCTTTGTGTTGCTACGCCCAGATCTATGTATGAACGTAAATGATAGAAAGAAAAAGAAGCACCTCGAAAGAGCCAGAACACTGCAAATAAGTTGGATGTAAAATTATAAATTAGGCCATGCCCCTATGCCCCTCTTGTGGCACGTAGTGAAAGAAGAACTAAACGAGAAGTTGAGAGGCAGATTTTACGTAGAAACCTAGGGTAAGAATGTGCTCCATCTTACAATCCAGGGTGTTCAGAGATGGTCAAGACCAATGTACGATCCTAACTACAGCCGACTACCTAGGTCCGCGAATAGCCTCTACTACCAGCCGATACTATAAGAAGTGGTACCATAGGCATTGCTATAACTACCAGTTAACACCGTTCTCGAGCAGCATCTAAACGACCTTGTCGTAGCCTTTAGTAGAGGCGGCCTAAAGCGCCTCGCCGTACCCACCACCCTATACATTTACATTAGCACTCTTCTCGAGTAGTATCTAAATAACCTTTTCGTAGCCTCTAGTAGAGGCGGCCTAAAGCGCGTTGCCGAACAAGCCACCCTATATATTCACATTGGTACCCTTCTCGAATAATATCTAAACGACCTTATTGTAGGCTCTAGTAGAGGCGGTATAAAGTACGTTGCCGAACAAGCCACCCTATACATTCACATTGGTACCTTTCTCGAATAGTATCTAAATAACCTTGTTATAGCCTTTTATAGAGGCGGCCTAAAGTATATTACCATAATAGCTACCCTATATATTTACATTGGTACTATTCTTAAATAGTATCTAAACAACCTTATCGTAGCCTTTATTAGAGGTGGCCTAAAGCGTATTACCATAGTGGCTACCCTATACGTTTATATCGGTACCATTCTCGAGTAGCATCTAAACAACCTTGCCGTAGCCTCCTTTAGAGGTAGCCTAAAGCGTATTACCATATTCGCCACCCTGGGCATTTATATTAGTGCCCTTCTCGAGTAGTATCTAAATAACCTTATCGTAACCTTTATTAGAGGTGGCCTAAAGCATATTACGGTACCTACTACCCTATACATTTATATTGGTACCCTTCTCGAAAAGTATCTAAACAACCTTATTATAGCCTCTAATAGAGGCAGCCTAAAGCATATTACCATACCCACCACCCTATACATTCACATCGGCGCCCTTCTCGAGTAGTATCTAAATAACCTTACTATAACCTCTAGTAGAGGCGGCCTAAAGCGCGTTACTATAGTAGCTACCCTATACATTTATATCGGTACCTTTCTCAAGTAGCATCTAAACAACCTTTTCGTAGCCTCTAGCAGAGGTGGTGTAAAGCGTGTTACCGTACTCGCCACCCTAGGTATTCACATTAACGCCCTTCTCGAATAGTATCTAAATAACCTTATCGTAGGCTCCTATAGAGGCGGCCTAAAGTACGTTACTATACTTGCCACCCCGTATATTCACATCGGTACCCTTCTCAAGTAGTATCTAAACAACCTTATCGTAGGCTCTAGTAGAGGCGGTGTAAAGTACGTTACTATACTCGCCACCCTGGGCATTCACATCGGCGCCCTTCTCGAGTAGCATCTAAACGACCTTGTCGTGGGCTCCTACAGAGGCGGCCTGAAGCGCGTTGCCGTAGAGGCCACCCTGGGTATTAACGTTGGTACTCTTCTCGAGAAGCGTCTGGACAATGACATTGAGCCCTTTTAAAGATGCGAAATAAAGCGGGCATGTCGTATTTGGTTTCGGGTGCTTGCCCGAGGGATGGTCAGGATTAAACAAGCGACCCCAACTTCTATATGCCGTATTATTTTGGAAGAAATCCATGATGCTCTCTCTAACGTCATTCGAAGTCTCCGCAGGTTTGGCGTGGTCCATCCAATACTCCGCCGAGTACCTCGCTAGCGGAAATTGGGCAGTAATATCGTCAATCGACTCTCCGGCTTTCAGACAGGTAAGGTAGGCTAGGCAGCTTCGTGTTATGTAGCCCCTGGAGTTTGCTTCGGAAAACCTGTGTCGGAAAGGCTCCGGGACCTTTTCAGACGTCAGATACTCTTTGACAGAAAAATGGGCCAACTCGAGCTGCGTCGCCGTCTCCCCAGCAAATTCAGTCGTTACGAGAGAAACCAGGCTTGAACAGAACCTTGTAATCTCGCTAGGACACGGTAATCTGTATTTCGGATCAAATTCGCCACGAGGGTCGAGGCGGATTGCTATTGCATCCACAGCTTCCCCAACAGCCAAGGGCCGTTCCGAGTGGGTCAGGAATTGGAGAATTCGGACCGTCTTTTCTCTCCGGCCTTCCGGAATACTGGTAAGAATTTGAGAGTATGTTTCGTTCAAGTCTTGTGGCAGAGAATGAAGAGCGCTCTGCAGCTCATCGTAGTCTAGGCAGCGCTCGAGGTTATCAAGTTGGCAGGCCGCCCACCGGAACCTAGTCAATGGGTCAGCGTCCGCACTCGACAAGCCGCGCTTGTGACATGTAATGAACTAGATGGAAGTGAGACTTACATTCCATTAGATTTCTTCCCAATTACGGATTCGATCTTTTCTAGCACGTCGGGTCTCGAGTCCCATCGCTTCTGAAACTCTTTGCTATTTTGGAGCCTTGCTTTGATGTAGGAGCGAATATCATCATTAACAAGGTCCCTGTCAATGGGCATCATATTTTCCCGTTCAATCCATTCGCTGAGACCAGACTCAAGCTCATCCTCTCGCCTGCTCGTGGCGATGAGGTGAACGTTCGCAAATTCCGAGCCAGACAGGGTCTCCATCCACTTGAGCAATTCGCGTCTGGTGGTGCACTCATCCAAAGCATCTAAAATGATCTGAAGCCTTGGGGTCCGTTGCATCATGAGATGGACGATTTTGGATAGTGACTCGGTTGTTGGCTGCTTTCGGCCGTCCTCGTGCAATGTAAGTAGACTGTCGAGCTCCTTTTGTGAATCCGGACATCGTGAGTATAGCTGGAAGGCAAGGGAACGTAACAGGTTGTCTAGGTGCTGTTTCTCTTTGTCGCGAAAATCGAAGAAGAAATCCAGGCACACACAAAAGTCTGTTTGGGTGCCATGCAGATGGTCAAGAATGGTCGAGGTAAGGACTGTCTTGCCACAGCCAGCCAACCCGTGCAGCCACAAATGTCGGCGGGATCCCGACTTCCACTCGAGGAAAGCAGGGCCGTTGATAAACCAATCGCCCGTACTGTCATGGCGCTTTTCCTTCGCCGCATTGAGATTGGTTGAGGGATCGGGAGGAGAGAGCCACTTCTTAAGCTTGTCGAGATGGCTGTCCAATTTCAGACTATCAACTCCCGCGTTTGTGTGGCTCGTAATGCAGTGGATATCTTGCACTTTAGTATCGACTACGTCGCTGTTAGCTAAGGTCTATTCCTCTCCTAGATGCGTAGCTAAATACAAATGTAATCGCACTAACGTTACTTACTTTCTGCCAGTTTCCCCGCCCATGACGACAGCGCGGACACCCTCTGAGGTTTCAGCACATGAAGAACCTCCCTCGCATATGCAGCAGCCGTAAGCGCGGCGTATTCATGCCACTCATCATTCTTATGTGAATCGGAATAATCGCAGATCCCTCGAATCACCAGACACGGAAAGTTATTCATCAAGCCCGCGGCTTCCATCTCGAAACACAGCACGTTAAGCTCCGGATCCTGGGCGTACCGGTCTCTCTCCATCGCATCTTTCATGACCGAATTGGCGGATGCAATCATGCCATAGTGGACAATGACTTCACGGCTGACAGGACGTAGCGGACGCTCCTCCAACCCGCTAGCCTCGCATTGGCCACAATCCTTTCCACCCCTATGCTCATAGTTGGCGCGAAACAATTGGTCCCGGGCCGGACGTCGGTAGTCAGGCATATCATCCATGCGTTTTAGGTGCTCGGCGATTCTGTCCGGCTTCCTCGGGTCATTATGGCGACGTTTGATCTCGGGGAGAGCTCCTAGAAGCACATCTGGAGGAGCATTTAGCTGGCCGGTCCGCTGGAATCGACCGTCCGATAACCGTTTTCCGAAGTCGTATTGTACCACTCCTCCGAGCGCGCCCTGTGGTACACTGACCACAACGTCACCGAGTCGAATGTCTCTTTCCCGCGTCGGAGCGCCTCCCCCAATGCCCACCATCAAGGCGAACTTCAAGTTGGGGAACGATCGGACCATATCTCTGGCGACGCTCGCTGCAGAGTTGGTCCCATATCGACCATCTGGTAGGCACCCAATGACCACATTATGTCCACCGGTCCGGCCGAAAACGTAGGTGTTGTTGTCGTTGACCTCATTCGTCTCAGGGCCGTCGAATTCGTCATCAAGCATCCGACATGCAGCTTCATACTCTTCTTGCAGGGCACATATCCAACCAATCGTGTAATCTTCGATGGACGGCTCCAGCATGGGAGGGGCCATGGCAGTATCGAGTGCTCTCTTTTTGGACGGTTCCAACATGGAGGAGACCGTGGCAGTATCAAAAGGTCGCTTTTTGGACGGCCCCGGCGACGGAGAGGCCATGGTGATATCGGATGATGTCTTTTCGGTTTTCGCGGAGCTTTCGTCGATGAGAAAATCTGCAGCGGCCGAAGCGACGACAGTGGCGGGCCGGATGAGCGGAAAATGCTTGAAATTCTGCGTGAGCAATCCAAGATTGTCGCCAGGCTCAAGTTATCCGAGATTTCGGTAACGCTCAATAGCTAAAGCTTTGCTGAATAAGAATCTGGAGGTATTAAGGCGAGCTATTTTGATGTCTTCGGCAAATGGACGCGCAACACACGATGAGAGAAAAATCTACGGCCTTTTGTTTTGCGCGGTTATCGCGCGGTTGTTGCGGGGGTCGAAGAAGACCCGATCGCTGCAAGTGGTTCGCTTGACTGCCAATAAAACCTCACATGACTTCGCAACGCTTTCGCAACGCTTTGAAGTTCTAGGCACCACCCACGCACCGCAAAGTAATCCAATTAAATGCTGAGTCTAACCTATTTTAACGGCTGGTATGACGTGGCGGGCTGGGCAGCATCGGCTAGGCTTTCGTCAAAGCTTTCGCGCTTTCAATCTCAAGCCCGACATCTCATCACCGACTCCAACCACCTGGGAGTATCTTTTTCAAACAAAACTCCACTTTGGATAACCCGCTGATTTCAAAATGATATCGAGCTCTCAACAAAGTCATGAATTCTCAGATCTCGAGATCTACGCAGACAATTTATGTACGGTTGACAACCCAGGGAACGCGTTTGTCCTCGTTGGAGAAGGCTCCCGCCTGAGGTTTCAACCAACTACAAAATGCGAAGAGCCCCGGATTCCTACTTTCCGCGGTTTTATTTTGACTCTTATGTACAAGGTCACCTCTTTTCTTTTCCATATCCGAGGCTCTAGCCTATGATCCACTAACCAGTCACACCAGATTCGCAAATGCCGATAGGATCCGGGAATGTGAGACCTGTCGAAGTATCTTCACAGAGGTTCTTCGAGTTCCCCAGCTATAGTGGACGTCGTAGGCCCAAACTTCTAATGGGTATTTTGGCTGCGATGAGACTGTAAACGGTAATGGAGTCGTTGATGGATACAGTTAGTGACCCCTTCTCTCGCCATGTTTTGACCCCTTGTCGCTTCCATTCAGTCTCGTTAACAACCCGGCGCACCCAAACTTCAGACACTTGGTTGCTGCTTGGAGGATTTATGGACTAGGATGTAATTTTGTTCTTTATGGATTCACGGAGGGTGGCTTTAGTAACCTGGGGGCCCAAAGATTGGTGACGGAATATTTCTGAGGAAGTGGGAGTTTCTAGGACTAATGTGCTTGATCTTACAGCCGAGTCTTCTTTTTCCCTGCTGTGCTCCTCTTGCTCCTAACCGGCCCAGGAGAGCTTGGTTCCTTCCTCTTACGTGTTAGAGCAGTAGAGGCAAGTTGATCATCTAACAACTGCTCTATATCCGAGCCATGCTCTGTACTATCGCTGGCTTGGTTGGCAGTTAGCTGAAGTAGCCGCCGTAGAAGGGACGGGACATACCCGAACTTGGAATTGTAAGCACTGGGTCGATTTCAGCTGTGGCAGCAGTGTGTGGTGTATCCCCTTCACCAGGTCCGGTCGGCAGTTCGGTCGCCTCACGATCTTGCTGCCTTGGGGGCAATGATGCGGGTAATGATGAGGACAATGTCGGAGAAGTAGCGTTCTTCGGTGGAGACAACTTCCGACCGCGGGTCGGAGACGAGAATGGATTTCTGCTGGCGACGCCTCCAGGGCCAACTGGTCGTGGCGGCGTAGACAACACATTGGCAAGATTCGACGGCGTGGGTGTGGATGTATTGTGTGTAGACAAAGCGCCCTGTCGAACAAACTCCCAATCGTCGGGGAGAATCACCAAGATCCGGACGGTGGAATCGACGACGTGAGGGCCTTGAATAAGTTCTCGGTTCAGTACTCCCAAGATCCGGCCGCTGCATACAATCCACGACCCTTTAGGAAAGGGGTTCGCGGCTTGTCGCATCCACCCGAGCAGTGAACTCCACGGCTGCTGCTCTAGGGGGAAGAGCAGGAGGACGTGGCATATATGTACGCCTTTGTGAGGAGCACGATCGTTCTCTGGCAGCAAGTAAGAACCCAGCTTCACGAACACCGCAGTCTTGCTCAGCGTCTCGGGCCAGACATCGTCCTTGATACCGAAGGTGTCTAGATCGACAGGACCGGCGAAGGAGACATGTGCTGAAGAGCTAGGCCAGGCAACGCTCTCATCGCTACCGCTGAGGAGTCGAGGGACAATACTGTTGGATTGTAAGCATCAATGGCGTAAGAGGGCGAGATATGTAGTGGGCTTACGGCGTCAAGCCACCATCGCGGGGCAGCGCCAGCGCAACCTGCACAGATTAAGGTTCCGTCTCCCACCCGTCCAATCTGACGCCATGGAAAGTGAGCTTGTTTGGACAAAGTCGAGCGACTATGGTGAACCATTTGCCCTCCCAGTCCTCCTCCAATGTTGCTGTTCTTGCTCCAGCATTGAACATGGAGAGGAGTAACGGGATACCCGAGCTCTCTCCCTCTTCGGTACTGAGGAGGTGAGGGTAAAGGTCGAGAATGAAGGGAGGCTGGTTGAAAGGTAGGAAGGTCCCAGCTTTGAAGTTCCCCGCGTTCATATAACGGGAGCCGGCCGGGAGGATCTCGCACTGGGCCAAGTCGGAGTGGTAGGTGACGACGAGGTCCGCACCGATTGCTCCGTGGCCTCGCTTGTTTGGTAGCGGAGGCGTTGGGTAAACGACGGAGGCCGAGGAAGAAGTCATGCTGGTCGGAATAAATTATCCGTAGTATTGCAAATGAATTGAACTATGAAGAAAAAGGCGAAGGAGTGGGAGAATTTCGAGCCGCTTTTGAGAAGATGGAGGCTTGCAGTGCCGGAAAACATTGCTTTTGGCATGCTCTGGCCTTGCCACTGATGTAGCACATTTCTACGCCAAACTAGGCTCTGAAACATGAATTGATACGGTATGTTGCTACAGAGAGTATGAAGTCAGCGAACTCGGCAGTGATTGTCGCCTGTGGCGTGCTGTCAAACGCTATTGGTTTGAAATCTGACGCAGTATTGTAAGAGGATAGAGTGTTCCTTTTCTTTTTCTTTAATGTGACGACGGCAACGGGAGTTCCGTGACTTGTACTTTCGAAAATGACTTGAAGGTTGTAATCTTGGTTGAGATCGATTGGGGAAGGGGGAGGGGGGAGTTCGCTGTTGGCTTTTACTGTGCTCTTGGAGCTGCTCACAAGTTTTTGGACTAAGACAAAGAGTCGATTTGGATTCATATTCTTCATATATTACTAGCATAGACTCTACCATTGTGACTTATTATTCTAGCAATATATCTGAAGAAGAATGGTAGCCGTGCTTCAGCATGGCCGAATCTCATGCCTCCGTTCTACCCACTCCGCCGCAAACACAACTCCAGCAACAACGGGCGGACACGGGAAGCGCGGGAAATGAACAACTTCCATCGGCCTCAGGGGTGACCACAGATGCCGGCTCGGTACTCATGCAAATGCGGATGAAAATGTCACAATTACATGGCCGGATCCGGGGCCACCAGCAACAACAGAGGCAGCGCCAAGCTGAGGCGTCCGAACGCCAGCTGCAAGCAGAGAGCGAGCGTTAAGGAACAGAGGAGCTGGAGGCTCGGCAGCGCGAAGAAGGAGAGCGGCTTCGCCGGGAAGGCGACCAAGTGCTCCGGGATTGGGCAGACATGCGTCTTCAAGCGCAGGAAGAGCGACAGGAAAGAAGATGCCAGGAGCAAGAGCGGCTTCGCCACGAGGGCGACCAAGTACTCCACAATTGGGCGGACCTACGTCGTCATACGCGAGAAGAACGTCGCGGCCAGCAGCAGCAGACGGTGACAGGACCACAGAGTGATGAGAGCAGGGCCATCCGGGAAGCGGCGCGGCATCGGCTGGCAGAACAAAGGAAACGCGAACGAGAGGCGATCCAACAGCAGCGACTGAGAATAAGATTGGAGCAAGAAGAGCACGGCCTTGAACAAGTAGAGACGATTCGACAGCAAGAAGAAGAGCGCCAGCGCCAACGCGAGGAGAGGTACCTACAACGGGAAGAACAACGCCGCCTCCGGCAGGAGGAGAGGATGCAACGGAAGCGACAGGAACAAGAACAGCATCCTCAAGCCGAAGAAATAAGACAGTGGCTGGAGAGACAACGCCAGAATCGAGAGGATGAGGCTCGGCGCCGAGAAGAGCTGGCGGAGCACACAAACAGGCGCCGGCAGCAAGCCAGAAGAGTGAGGCAGGAGGAGCTAGATTCTTCGACCCCAGAGTATGACTTCTCTTCATCTCCGAGGCCTCCGCAAGGCGCTAGAAGGCTGACAGAAAATGACCAGGAGACGTCGTCGGGCAAGGCAAGATGAGTCTCTAACACAGCATCTGGCGGGCAGTCAGCATGTACCAACCCGATGTCCGTGGAGATGGTCTCACAGCAAAAGGAAGCGCTAGACCAGTTGGTCCGAGCAGCAGAGCAGTCTTTTCGAGAGAAAGAAGCGGCTTCCGCTCGTCGTGATTGGTGCAATCCTGTGCCCGCGCAGCGTAAAGTCGACACTGTGCAGTCCTTCCTGAAAGCTTTCCACGAGGAAGGCAGCATGGAGATAGCAGCATGTTCGGTTTGCTACATGCAGAGGAAGCCGCAAGATCTAGCCGACGTCGACTGGAAGAAGGTGGTCTCAGAAGAGATCCAGTCTACTATGGCGAGCTTATTGGCATGTAAGAGATGCTTTCCGGAAGACGATGGCGACATCGTGGTACCGATCTGTCTCAAATGTCGGGCGGCTTTCGATCGAGGCCGAGTCCCAGAGGCTTGCATGGGAAGCGCCATGCTCATAGGATGCGAGCATAGGTATCCAAAGGAGCTGAGAGACCTTACTCCGCTCGAGGAGAAGCTGATCTCTCTTAATACGGCATACGGGTTCATTACCAAGTTCAACATTGAACGCGGCCAGCAGACCGGTCCGACATATCGGAAGCATGTCGCGGGCCATATCACGGTTTTCCCTAACGACGTGGAATCTTTGGCCACTACGATCCTGCCGCACCCTCTCATATCAACACTCGACCAAGTACATGTGATTTGGTCAGGCTTAGAGCGGCCCACGCCGCGGGACGTGAGCAAGCTACTCAGCGTCCGGCCGAGGGCCCTCCGAGCGGCACTCCGGTGGCTGTGTCTAAACAATCATCATTATGCCGGTATCATCATCAACGAGGAAGAGATGGATGGTTGGTCTTTCGAGGATGGCAGCAACGTACCAGCCCTGGCGTACCAACGGATGGTACAGGAAGAAGAGACCGCAGAAGAGCTTATTCGGACAGCGCAGATCGTCCCCCCAACAGATCGAGGGCAGGACCTTCCCCGCCAAGTGTCGACAGTTGAGGACATTGTGACGCAGCTAGCAGAAATGTCCAAGTGTAATCCTGGTCAGTCCAAGCCTGAGGACGGTGTACGATCCTCTAGCTTGGAGGAGACGGCGGACGAGGAAACTTCGGAGCGGGTCTTTGAGTTACGATCCTCGGCAATGTTTCCGATCGACGACCAGGCTGCCTTTGCTGAGCAGGACAAACTGGAATTTATCAGCATGGCCTTGCGGACAGAGCGCCAGTTTGACGATAGCTACGAGACAGCTGTGGGCGAGGATTCTTCGATGCAGATTCGTGGCTCTTCTGAGCGCCCGTTCATCCGGGTATCACGCGGTCGCGAGTTCGCAGATGCTTTCTCTCCTGATTACTTCCCGAAGACCTTCCCCACTTGCTTCCCTTACGGCCGCGGTGGTCCACAGGCGGTGGACCGGAACGACGGGGGAGAGCCAGCGAATCCGTTACTACGAGACATGACTTTAGAGTCTTGGGCAAAAGTTGTTCTGCAGCGGCACGGCGGGCATTGTGCCCAGCACCCTGCCTTTTCCTTCCTTATCTTCAATATGCTCGTGAGGTCCCAGAACCGGCGGATCGCCCAGGGCCGCTTGAAGCGGTCGGCCTTTCGACGCGTAGAGGGAATACACCGGAAGCTGACGCGCGAGCGCTTGCGAGAAGCGCAAAAGGAGATGTTCGAGACGGGAAAGACCACAGACGAGGACGTTATCGCGCTCATGAAGGAGCTCTCGCTCTACGGTAGCCGGCATCCTCTATCGAACGAGAGTCGTCTGTCCATGCGGAAGAAGATCTGGTCAATGATGGTGGCATTCGGTCTCACAGCCATCTGGTTTACGCTTAACCCAAACGATATCAACAACCCTGTAAAGCTAAAACTTGCGGCGTATAGGGGACGGGATGGCGAGGCTGCCAGAGCGTTGCTTAATGCCTTAAGCACATCACTGCAGGTCACCACCCTCTCGGTACACGACCCTCTTAGTTCGACGCTATTCTTCTTCCGCGAGATCTCTCTTTTTTTCGAGCACTACGTTCGCGTCGGGCGGCCGTCTGTCTACGGGAACGTGAGTCATTATTACGCTACGGTGGAGACTAACGACCGTGGGGCTCTCCACCTGCACGGCCTATTGTGGCTGGACGGCAACCTGGCTTTGGCCGATCTAGTCCGGGACATGGCAAACCCCGAAGAGGAAGAGTACCGGTCGAAGGTTAAGAGTTTCGTGGAAGATGTATTCACCGCGACCTTAGAAGAGTCCCTGGCGAAGGATGCATTGGATTGTGGCAAGAAGACCACCGTGGTAGAGCCCGAGTTGATGCACAACGGACTGTGGTTGTCGGCGGGGTTTGAGGGCGAGGCCAATTTCATTGCATCTCGTTGTCAGATCCATCACCACACTGCTACGTGTGTGAAGTACTCTATCAAGGAGGCCTTAAAGACGGGCCTGGGGAAGTGCAGGACGCAGCTATGCCGGTTTCGCGCGCCCTGGAAACTCGTGCCGCAGACCGGCTTTACAGAAGACGGCCTTCTCGAAGTGAAAAGAGACCATCAGATGGTCAACCAATACAACCAGAGCATGGCTATAGGACTACGGCACAACCACGACATATCACTTATTCTCACACGTAAGAAGGGGTTGGCGCTGATACACTACATCTGCAATTACGCCACGAAGCTCAATGCTCCCATGTGGAAGCGGCTCGCCCTTGCCGCCGAACTGTTGGACCTGGCCTGCCAGCAGAGGCACAACCAGCAGCAGGGAGAACCCGACAACTCAGGTACTACATCAACGATGGGAGATGAAACCAAATCGTTCCTGCTACGGGTCGCAAACCGAATCTTCACAAGCAGGGAACTCTCGCAACCCGAGGTGCTTGGCTATCTGCTGGGTTTCAGAACCGACTTCACAAACGTTCCTGTCTGGACCTGGGTGCATCTCAATGCCTTGTACTGGGCCGTTGCCCGACGCTGGAAAGGTCTGAGGGAAGCCCTGTCGGCACTCGGTCAAGAGCCGCAACCAGACAATGTTTACTTTCAAGAAAATGGCTTCAAATTGTCGTATATAGAGGCATACAAACACCGTGGTCCTATCCTCGAAGATGTCTGCCTCTACGACTATATGTCCTTTGTGGTTCTAAAAAAGGAGCGGTCTCGCTGGAGAGGTATGACACCGATTCCTTTCCCGCCTACATCGGTAGCGTGCAAAGGTTGGGTTCAGTGCCTTCGCACTCCCGGGAAAACTGCAGTCCCTGTCTTCGACGGCCGTCTCACAGATAATTTTAACGAACAAGATGAGAAACTTGTGAAGAGGTTGGTGTTGCTATCCTAGAAAGTCAAGAAAAAAGCTTACAGAATAACAGAAATGCAGTTTTGCACCTTGCGCTGTTCATTCCATGGGAAAGGTTTCAGGACGAGCCAGCGGATGATATACCGAGGCTTTGGCGATCGTTCGAAGAGATGCTAAGCGACAGAGTTCGCTCTTACGTTCGGAATATTGCGTTATTGCGCGTTTCAGCAGATGATGCCCAGGTCGACAGTAAGCTGCAAGGTATAGACCAAGATTTTGAAGAGGTGGTAGACACACATGCGTTTGGCGATCAAGGGGAGGAGGAAGATGACGCCCGGGCGAATGATGGGAACATCGACTCACAAGACTATTACGACGCTTTCTTGGGAGTTTTATCCGCAGTACGAGAAAGCGAGATTAAGGGCATGCCTTTAAGTTCGGGGGTGAGGTGCTTGGACGATGAGGCGCGCGCAATCGATATGGGACGGGATGATAGCATCGTCGCCCAGCGAGGCCGCCAATTTTACGCGACGCTGCAAGACATCCAAGATTCTCCTTTCCGGAGCATAGGTCTCCTCGGCCAAGAAGAGATTGATGCGATATCCAAATTTCAAAAGAAGGAAGATGCCAGCGTAAGGGCAAATATCCAGGGCAGGGAAAACAGCGAGTCATCTGCACATGCTGAGGTGCCTAATGGGAGTCTTGATGCTTCACGGCAGGCAATTCAGACGGTGGAAGCTGCAGTGATGCGTCTCGAAGTGGGTCCCTATACGTCATATATCGACGTCGCTCTAGATCTGACGAGGCGGTGGACCTTGAACAAACTGCAGTCGATGGCAGTCTTGCTACCGGCAGCGTTCCTCGACGACCGCGGCGTGCGACTGCACGAAGAGGAGGGGAGGCAGCACTTCCAATACGTCGGTGGCGAAGGTGGCACGGGCAAGTCTCGCGTCATACATGCCATCAAGGACATGTTCCGGCTTAAAGACGTCCTCCACACGCTACTCCTCACAGGCGCCAGTGGAAACGCGGCTGCGCTCATCGGCGGAGTTACGCTCCATTCAGCCGCAAATATAGGATTTGAGGGCGAGAATGGGACCACAAAGAACATCTCGGAAGACGAAAAACTACGTTGGAAGAACAAGACTATGTTGATCATCGACGAGATCAGCCAAGTGGGCGGTCTTACGCTGGCGTCGGTAGACAGCCGCTTGCGACTGTACAGAGACGACGCGAATCGCCCGTTTGGCGGGATACCCATTGTTATATTCTTTGGCGACTTCTTTCAATTCGACCCGGTAAGGCAGACCAGCATCCTTTTACCCAATCCTAAAGATCACGGCGGTCAGAAGCCGGAGATTTTAGCAAAGCATGTAGCTGCGCACAAACTATTCCTTCGATTTACGACCGTCGTCATACTCCGAGAGCAGGTCCGCACGGCCGGCTGTCCAAGACTGCGGGGTTTTCTCTGTCGCCTACGAAACGGGCAGCAGACCGAGCTTGACTTTCAACGGCTCTGTCGCCGCCTCTATAACCAAACGTCCCAACCCTCTTTCGCCGATGGGCTGAGAGCGATCACGCCTCTGAACCAAGACAGATGGGACCTGAACATGGCGGCAATCGTGCAATGGGCTCGCGCCCACGGCAAGCATATCTCCATTTTCATCGCAAAACACGACACAGAATCAGGGAAGCAGCTTCGCGTAGAGGAGCTAAGCAATGTGCTCCGCCACGGAGACGACTCTCAGCTCCCAACTCCTAGCTTGTTCTTCTACGTGCAAGGGATGCCGGTAGTGGTTACCCGGAACCAGCTTATCGGGCTGAAGTTGGTTAACGGAGCGCCGTTCAGGGCTGTCGATATCTTTCCTGATTTTTCCGTAGGCGCCATTGCCATCGCTAGCGACGCGATACTCTACCTGGGCCCCCTAGTAGCCGTGCTCCTCCAGTCGGACGATATCGCCGATTTCGCGATACCTGGGCTTCCGTAGGGGACGATCCTGATCAAGAGCAAGACGGTAGCGATCCCGGAGGCTATACGAGGGAAGAAAACCAGGTCAAGAGGTAAGCCGGGATTCGAATGGGTCACGTATAGAACAGGGCCTTTATATATACCCACATTCACGATAACCGATTAGAAGAGTTAAGGAAAGTAGTTTCCAGAGATCCTTCTAAACCTCAAGGGCGTTTACGGTAGTAGTATAGTAACAAAGCCTAGCTTTATAAGCTTGTACGTGCAGCTATCGAGAGTGGAGAGGTGGGAAGGGCTATATCTTTTTCGGAAACCAGTACGGGGCGATTTTATCGAGCCGAAGAACGTACTAGATAGGGATATGAGGGATGCGGTCCTCAAGCTGGAGAGACTAGGGGACGAGACAAGGCGGCGCTTCGAACGAGATTACAGATAGGAAGGTTGGTTTCAGGATTGGAACGCTATGCCTGACTCCATCTTGGCAAGCGAGTTCGTAGATGAAGAGGACGCCTCGCTGTGGTGCTGACTCCGAATGGAGTCGTAGTATACTACCCAACCGCTGCTCTGCTTGGTAAACACTACTCTATAAGCTATATGGGAGGTACGTCCTCAATATTCCCTTCACTCTAGCAGATTAAATAGACCTGAAGTCCGTGCGGGCCGCTCCAACGTCACCAAGTCGAGATATTCGGGAACTGCCCGGACGATGCCGATGAGCAGAGAATCCGGCTGACCCGGGGCAATGTTCGAACAGGGTCTCGAAACGCGCCAACCCCGGTACGCAAGCGATGGACCGTCCGTGCACCCCCGACCTCCGCTGCTGAGACCAACACTGAGACTCTTGGTGCAGGAGCCGGATCAGGGTATACAAGGCAAAGCCAGGGCGCTCAATACCCGCGGTCTACGTGTAGTCTGCTTCATAGAGAGAACGCGAGAATGACACGGAGACCACGTGTAGGACCACGTGCAAAAATTAATCAAAGTTGGCCCGTGCGTTTTGTGTCGGGGAGAGCCAGCGATGAGGAACCTTACGGAACTCTAAACAGGAGTGACCGGTCCGACAAGCGGCCCGCCAAAGGAAGCCTGGAGGAACAGTTCTAGTGTAGACTAAGCGGGCTGCTAGTGTTGTAAGTCAGTTATCGAAATGCTTTTTGCTCTGACAAAATCCCTGCGCGCGGACCTTTCATGCATCTATTCACCCACACCGTGCGCCTTCGCACATACTGGAGTTCTCTGTGGGCCCATTACTCGAGCGATGCAAACACGGTATAACGATGACAGTCAGCTCAATTTTATACCAATGTCAGCCAGAGGTGACTGCTATAAACGGCAGAACGTCCAGTTCTGTATTTGATATGTCCTGTAGCAACTTGACCGTATTTAAGACCCCTCTATTTACAATGTTTACTCTAGCGGGTCGTTAGTGACATCGGGATGTGGGTTATGCAACACAGCTTCTAGGACGCAAGCGGTTAGTTGTGAGGATGAGATAGTCTATGCTACTTCCTACTGTACTCCTACGGTTCTCAGAGTTTGCCCAGCGGCAGCTCTGATACATCGAAGGCGTCACAGCCGTCCACCTTGCATACGGCAAAATCGTAGCGGTTTTCGGCGGCCGACGGCTGCCGGGAGCCGGTTTTGGCGACTGCACTACTTGGGAGCGGCGTGTGACACGGCCCGGCTTTGGCTTTTGGGTGGGGTGGGGGAAGTGGCCAGAAGGCTGAAAATTAGCTCGTTTCAAAATCATGCACGGACCCGACGGGATCTCGACCGACCCTCCGTAGCCGACTCCGTCGCCACTGCAATCACCCGTGCGATGAATCAAGCCCGGCCGCGGCGCCCAGCCACGCGGGCCGACTTCGAGATTGCCGTCATCTGTGCTCTCCCTATTGAGGCTGACGCCGTCGACGCCCTCTTCGACCACCACTGGGACGATGGCGGCCCCCCGTACGATAAAGCCGCGGGCGATCCCAATGCTTACTCCACCGGCGCCTTTGGCCGCCACAACGTCATCCTCGCACATATGCCAGGCATGGGAAAGGCCAACGCCGCGGTGGTCGCCGCCAACTGCCGGGCGAGCTTCCCCAACATTAAGCTCGCCGTTGTGGTGGGCGTCTGCGGTGCCGTTCCTTTCGGTCCTGATGGTGACGAGATCATACTTGGCGACGTCATCGTCAGCGATGGTGTCGTCCAGTACGATCTCGGGCGGCGGCTGCCCGAACGCTTCGTGCGCAAAGGCACACTTTTAGATGCTCTGGGAAGGCCCAATGCCGAGGTACGCGCTCTGCTCGCGAAGCTGAAGGGGCGTCGCGGCCGGGCGATGCTACGAGATACTATGGCCGGCTACATGGACGCCCTTAAGGCCGAGCCAGAGCTTGCTAGCAGGTACCCAGGCACGACGCAGGACAGGCTATTTGAGGCAGCGTATCGTCACGTTGGCGACGGGATGTTGTGCGAGGAATACGGTTGCAACGGCAGTTTGGTACCGCGCATGCGCCTCGGGCAGGACAGTCTGCAGCCTGCCGTCCACTTCGGCCTGATCGCGTCGGGCGACGCCGTGATGAAGTCGGGCGAGGACCGCGACGCCATCGCACGGCAAGAGGGCATTATAGCTTTCGAGATGGAGGGCGCCGGGGTATGGGACAGCTTCCCCTGCGTGGTGATCAAGGGCGCCTGCGATTACGCGGACAGCCACAAGACCAAGGCGTGGCAGCGGTACGCGGCGGCGACGGCGGCGGTATGCATGAAGGCTTTCTTGGGCCACTGGGTGCCTTCTCTGCTAGGTGCGTGATGTCCGCTGGCAGGGTTCGAGGGGGACCTGCTGGAAGGTTTACTGATTCGATTAGAACCATCCCATGTCCGAGAGCAGCCCACTGGACCCTGGTGTAGGTAAATTCTCTATTGATTATGCTCCTGGCGTACATCTTACGAGGCTATAGTTCTTGTTCCTTATCCGAGAAACGACAGCTTCGTCGGTCGGACAGCCGTCCTACGTGAATTGCAACAACTACCGCTCAAGCCTGGCTCACAGGCAAGAGTCGCGCTCTTTGGCCTCGGTGGCATCGGGTGAGTTGATTGGGCTAGGTACCGTCTCGTTATTGACAGCTCGCAGGAAAACGCAGATCGCCCTAGAATATACATATTGGCTCCAGGAGACGTGTCCGGACATGTCGGTCTTTTGGGTCCACGCAACCAACGCCGAGCGGTTCCGTCAAGCTTATGCTTCCATCGCACAGGCGTGCCAGCTCCCGGGCTATGACGACCCTAAAACAGACGTGCTGGCACTGGTGAAAAGGTGGCTGGAGGGGAAGGATGGCGGTCGGTGGCTCATGGTGATCGACAATGCCGACAACACGCAGCTTTTCTTCGGCCAGCAGAGCGGATCCGAGAATGGCAGTGCATCCAGCCACGTGGGGAATCTTGGACGGTACCTTCCCGAGTGCCTGCACGGTGCTATTCTTGTCACAACCAGGAACAAGCAGACGGGCTCGAAGCTGACCAAGGGGAAACGTCCTATCGAGATCGGGAAGATGGACGAAGATGAGACGGCCCAGCTGCTGGGTGCACGGCTTGACGGAGTCAACATTGCTTTGGACGAATCATTAGCGCTTTCTGCTCGGCTGGAGTACCTCCCGCTTGCGCTTGTCCAGGCAGCTGCGTTTATCCAAGAGAACACCATAACGATCAGTGAGTATCTTGAGCTTTTGGACAAGAGCGATCAAGACCTCGTCGATCTGCTCAGCGAGGAATTCGAGACAGCCGGGAGAGACTCGGAGACTCCTCGTGCAGTAGCGGAGACGTGGATTCTCTCGTTCGAGCAGATCCAACGCCAGAATGCCTTCGCAGGCGAGCTTCTCTCGCTCATGAGCCTCTTCGACCGACAAGCCATCCCGTTGGAATTTCTATCCCGTTACAGCAAGCAGCAGGGCGATGAGCAAAGGGGGGAGATACAGCTCACGAAGGCGCTAGGCGTCGTAAAAGCTTTTTGTTTTATTGTTGGGGACAATGGCCATGAGTTCGATATGCACCGCCTTGTACAGTTGGTCACACAAAAGTGGCTTGGCAGGAAGGGTACAATACGCCAATTCGTGGAACAGGCGCTCTTGGTGGTGTCGGAGGCTTACCCTTTCGGCAACTATGAGAAGCGGGCGATATGCAGCGCATATCTTCCACACGTATATGCCGTGCTGAAGCTCGACGGTACTGGATCGAGGGGTGAGAGGGTGGCAAGGGCGTCACTACTGCACTGCGCTGGCGGGTTATTTCTTTACCAAGGTGAATGGAAGGATGCAGAGAAATTCTGTGAGCGAGCAGTGGAGTTACGAAGAGCTGTGCTGGGGGAGGAACATTTCGACACGCTGAGTAGTATGGACAGCCTGGCGTCGACGTACCAGAATCAAGGCCGATGGAAGGAGGCCGAGGCGCTGGAGGTGCGAGTGATAGAGACACTCAAGAGGGTACTAGGGGAGAAGCATCCCGGTACGTTGAGCAGTATAGGTAACCTAGCGTCGACATATAGGAAATAAGGCCGATGGAAGGAGGCCGAAGCGCTGTTTATATAAGTAACGGAGACGAGAAAGAGGGTACTAGGGGTGGAGCATCCCGATACGCTAAGTAGTATAGGCAACCTAGCGTCGACGTACTAGAATCAAAGCCGATAGAAGGAGGCCGAGGCGCTGTTTATACAAGTGATAGAGATATTCAAGAGAGTGTTAGGGGAGGAGTATCCCGATATACTAACTAGTATAGGAAACCTGGTGTTGATGTATAGGAAATAAGGCCGATAGAAGGAGGCCGAAGTACTATTTATACAAGTGACGGAGACGAGGAAGAGGGTACTAGGGATGGAGCATCCCGATACGTTGAATAGTATAGGCAACCTAGTATCGATATACTAGAATCAAGGCCGATCGAAGGAGGCCGAGACGTTGTTTATATAAGGGATAGAGATAAGAAAGAGGGTACTAGGGGTGGAGTATCCCGATACGCTAAGTAGTATAGGTAACCTAGCGTCGATGTATAGGAATCAAGGCTGATAGAAGGAGGCCGAAGCGTTATTTGTATAAGTAACGGAGACGAGAAAGAGGGTACTAGGGGTAGAGTATCCCGATACGCTAACTAGTATAGGAAACCTAGCGTCGATATATAGGAAATAAGGCCGATCGAAGGAGGCTAAAGTACTATTTGTACAAGTGATGGAGATAAGAAAGAGGGTACTAGGGGTGGAGCATCCCGATACGTTGAGTAGTATGGGCAACCTGGCGTCGATATACCGGAATCAAGGCCGATGGAAGGAGGCCGAGGCGTTGTTTATGCAAGTGATGGAGACGAGAAAGAGGATACTGGGGGTGGAGTATCCCGATACGCTGACCAGCATGGCCAATCTCGCCTTACTTGGGAGAATCAGGGCCGCCTTGAGCAAGCTCTAGACTTGATGGAGAAGTGCGTCCAATTTCGGCAGCAAACACTCGGCGCAGACTATCCCGATACGGTATTTAGTTTTTCTACGCTGTGTGAGTGGGAAGCAGCGAGCGGTCCCCTGTATGATGAAACGGTTGGCAGATCAGATGAATAGCATTGCAAGGTATTACAAGTCTTTTCCCATGGGTTCTGCGGTTTATGTATAGTAGTGGCAGCTGAATTATCTCTCATATTACGATGACTGCGATCTGAAAAGCCTGTGCACTCAAGCTTTGTCAAAACAAAAAGGAGGGAGCTGCTTGGGTGGCGACCGTATCTTAATAGTCATTATGGTTGTCGAGTCAGAAAGGGCTTAATGCTGTAACCCAGGAAGCCAGAGTAATGATCACTAGGGGGCTGTTTGTCATTACGACAATAGGCGCGGGCTATTTTGGGCTATTAGGGCAGTGCATATATACATTATAAGTGTGCGCCCCCACAGCAACAAGACCTAGCTTTATGAGCCTATACGTGCAGCTGTCGAGGGCGGAGAGGTGGGAGGGGTTGTATCTCTTTCGGAAACCAGCCCGAGGCGATTTTATCGAGCCTAAGAATGAGCTAGATAGAGACATGAGGGACGCGGTCCTCAAGCTGGAAACGCTGGGGGACGAGACGCGGAGGCGCTTCGAACGCGACCACAGGCATGACGGCTGGTTTCAGGACTGGGACGCCATGCCAGAATCTACCCAAATAACCGAAGCCACGGACGAAGAGGATACCTCTCTCTGGTACGACTCTGACAGCTCTGAGACGGAATTGTAGGTAGACGGATTCCGCTACCGGAGGCCGGCCTCCATAGCTGGCTTCCATAAGTAATTATTAGATAAGAACCCCTCGCACAACTGGTGAGAGAAGCAATCGCTGGAGGACGTACAGTGCCATCTTCCAGGACACGTGCAGCAGCACGTGCAAGAAACCGGGATGGACGAGAATTGGCCGAAAGCGGAAAGTTAGTGGCCCGTGCGTTTTGTGTGTCGGGTCAAGCCAGCGATGAGGAACCTTACGGAACTCTAAAGAGTTCCTCCAGGCATTATAAGCGAGCGACGCATATAAGCGAGCGACGCACCTTAACAAATTTAGCAGGGCTGCACGCTAAAATTTGATAAAGAAATGCTAAGGGCGATAACAATTCCTTATCGCGCATTTCAGTACAGTCACGCTAGAAGTTGTTAAGGTGCGTCGCTCGCTTATATGCGTCGCTCGCTTATATGCGTCGCTCGCTTATAATGTACGTTATTGCATCTTACATGAGGGCCGAAGCTAGACTTTTTCTTGATTTTTACCTAGCAACCTCACCATGTATCAATTTGTACGATGACAACTATTCAAGTTCGGTCTCGGTTTATTTGTTAACTTGGAGCTGTGAAGTTCGATCCAACGACACAGGGTCCTCCTTAGGGAAGGGCAAGACCAAGATGTGACCCGAACTAATCCGTACAGCCTGTATGGAGTGTGACTTCAGCTGACGAGTACTGATGCTAAGGTGCAGCGCCGGGCTAATCCGCGAACGGAAAAGCAATCAAAAGTTCCAGTCCGGAAGTGTTTTGCAGCGCTGATGCTAAAGCCGGCTGGCGGATCTCGGGTTCGCTCCGAGTGGGCCACAGCCCTATGACGTCGCCAGACCTTGCTCTGGAGCCACCCGTCTTCAGGACGAAAGGGAGCGCTCGAAATGGTTAGAGAGGTGAGGTCTGGAATATTCTAGAATACTATGACGGCTATAAATTAAAGGACTAAGGGAATGGGGAAGGATTGGTTTGACATCGTTCCTCCCCATAGCCGGAAGACGAGGAAATGTGACAGATTCGTATTGGTGTGCAAGAACAGCTCAACCCCCTGTTTCTCCAAACGGAAACCAAGAACTGAGTTCAACAATGGATCTCGGTAATCTCCTTTCATGCCATTGTCGCCCTTCGCATGACAAAGAATGTCGCTAGAGTCCTAGCTTCACTCGTATGCTCAGTGAGATATACTTATTCGGCTCTCAGAATATTTTGGCAACTGAGTTCAAGTACTTGTTGTAAGCTGAAACACGCGTCTTTGCCTTTCCTCTCCTCTATCTACAGCGTGGCGGAAATGATGACTTCCCTGTGATAAGGCATCACAGTGTTTGCCGTTGCGTTGAGCGTAAGAATCTTGTTGCCGTACGGGACTCTGCAGGTCGTGGGAAAGTTAGTACGCTTGGTCCTCAAGGCATCCGATACACTGGACAATGTATATGGGTTTCGAAGCCTCGTGCCTTGAAAGCCGTGAGCCAACTCTGGAAGAGTCCCGTCCTTGGATTCCGATAGAGCAGCCGCCCAGAACTTCCACGCTACCCCATCGTCGTCAGGCTTGTTGCTATTGTCGCCGGGTTCGGTCGCCGACACCAGCGTCCTAGTCATGCCGCACAAGACCCAGCACTTGGCCCCTGTTGTAGATATTTCCGTTCCAGGCGCAAAAGCAGGCACTCCAACTTCCACAGCACCCAAGAAGGAATCGGACCATTCGGCGTAAAAAGAGCTACTGCCCGGATACCACAGGTGCTGCGGGTAATATGATCTGGTGAGGGTCGGCATGTCTTGGCTAAGCTCGAATTGTATTGCGCAGGTGGTTGACCCAGGTTTTTCGGCCATTGATGTCATAGAGAACAAATGAATTCCAGAAACAAGACAGATGTCGGTGGGGTCTTGGAAGGTTTCGCGGAGAGGGTGAGGATTGATGGGATAAAATGTGTCTGTCCGCCGCATGTACCCGTAGGGCACCTGTGCCAGGGGGATTGCGAGGGTCGAGTATTCGTCATGTTTCGTTGGGTCAGGCACGGCCTTGCACTGAAGGTGCAAGAGCTGGCCTTCGCTGCCTTCTTCATTGGCAATGCAGGCGGAGAGCTGGACGCCGGCGCTTGTGATGGTGATGGACGGACTCGGGAGAACCTGGCCGGCAAAGCGCTCCACCACCTCGCAGTTCCGGAAACACGTAGGCATGGGGGCAAAAGGGATCGCCTTAATGTACCCCAGCTGAGCATCCACAGTAAGAACATCCAGCTGGTCGACGTCCCAGGCAAAGATTGACAAGTCATCGGTCTGCTGCAAGATGGCTTGCTGGAGCCGGGTAAATGCCTTTTCCCGCTCGCCGTAGAGCAAAGGCATGTTGATGTCGAAAATGCCTAGCAGACAATACGCCATGTCTTCGGCCCGGGTAGTTTCCCTTCTTGCAGCCCAGGACATTCTCTGAGCGACCGCGACCTCATGTAGAGGGCGGATACGTTGTAGAACCCTGGTGTCGATCCTCGTAATGCGTGAGAGTATGGGGCCAAGACTCTCTTTGGTCCCTCGCTTATTCCACTGTTCGTCGACGAAGACGACGAATTTAGGGGCAATGAGTTCCTGAAGGGTCCAGCCACGGGTAAACCACCGACATCGGCGAAGTTGGTGCTCCGCAGCACCCTCGTTCCCTGCCTCCAAATCGTCTAGGTAAGCAATGCAACGGTCGGCGCACTGGTACCAGTGGTACATGGAGTTTATAGACTCCGACAGTTCGGCGCTACTGCTTTTGTCGATGCAACATGTATCGACCCAAGCATAAGGGACGCCGACTTGCAGAGCCTCGGTGCAAATTCCCTTGATCTTCCTAAACCCAGTTTTCGTCTTGGCGTCTTCCAGGTTGGCCATGTCTTTGAAAGTAACTTCGCCATCGCCCCAGGTATGCGAGAGAATTAGGTACTTGACACCGCTCGGACCGTGGTGGAACTCGAGCGTGTAGTCTTTGCAATTTATCAGGTACATAGTAGGCTGGATGCGCAAGCGTGGCTGGGGGAAGTCTGGCTGAGGTGAAGACGGGAGGAGTTGACCACTCCACTGCTCCTTATGATGGCTGTCCGGGAGGAACCACAGTTGTGGGTGCGCGGGACACTCCCCGCAATACATTCGCCCAGCCCGATGAAAACTCTTTGGGCATCTTCACAGGAGCACACCATTTTGTAAGTGACCAATCGTCGCGGGCGAGCGCGGCTGCCTTGGCTGCAAGATGCCAGTGGCTAGCCAATCAAAGCCAGTACTGTAAGTAACCCTCTCATTTGGCGAGTAGTACAGCCCCTTTGTTTAGTGGCCAAGACGGTAACATTGGGTTCCCCTTGGTTTCACTGCATGTCACTTGGACCAATATCACGTCTCATACCGTAGATAACGCCGAACCAAACATGCCGTCGATACAGTAGACATCCCGCTCTTCATAGAGCAACCGCCACCACAGTCTTGAAAGAAGTTTCTAAGCTACTAGTATCGGTCCCTCATAGCCCGGGCAGTGTCGAGCTACAGAGGAATCCGCATCCGCGCCTATCTTCTAGTCCCTCCTGCCGCTTGCAGCGCCGCCATGAACTGTGCAAGGGCGGCAGGGTCTCCATACATAGGGGCATTGACTTGGGCAGCATCGGTGCTCTTGTTTCCCGTAGCCTCGGTAATCACGCGCCCATCCGGGCGGGCTCCTCCAATGGCAGCATTGCCTTGAAAGCTTCCCGTAACCTCGTTGTTGATGGGGATCAAGATGTCGCCCGGCAGCCGTTGTCGGAGATTCTCTGCTGCCTGGACCACCTCATCCATAGCGTTGGCGAGTTGCTGAGATGCTTGAAGGGAGCCCGCACCCAAGACTTGAGTAAGTCTATCGGCGACCACCTTGAGTTTCGTAAGCGCGGTGGCGACGGGGGGCGTTTGCAGATCTTCTAGAAATCTGATCTTCTGGATAAGGACTCTGATGGTGGTGAGCTCGTTATCGTGCTTGCTGAGGGCTGCTGAGGCGCCGGGAACCTGGCAGCCTCTAATCTGAGAAGCGGCCCTGTCTAGCAACGCTACCGTAGTAGCAGCTTCGGTAGCTATGTCAGTGGCCGTGTTGATGACTGGAGCGCCCCGAGAAAATATCCTTGAAAACATCTAAATGTGCTATTAACGACCTTTAGATTTAGACGTAATAGGGTAACGATAACGAGACGGCTATACGTACGGTACTCCTTAGGTTGATATGGAAGGCGATGGAATGATCAGATAGTATAGGAGAAGGGTTCGGTAATTTACCAACAAGGTACAAAACAGTTTGTCTTCGGTGGTGATAGTATCACAAGGGGTTTGGCTAATGGGTCATATAAAATACAAGGGATGGGGCGATGGATGAGTTAATTTGCAACTTGAGTGTCTCCAAGCCAAGGTCGGACAGCTGTTTACAACCACATGGATTGGGTTGCAGCGCAGAGTAGAGACACGTGGCAAGCTCTTAGGGCGGGGGATGATGCCCCTCGGGCGGGTCGCGCGAGCATAAAGCGGCGAGGCTCACCTGGCTCACCCGGCTCACCCCCATTGGCAGGCGAGCGCGAAGCAGGCGCGCGCCAGTAAGATATTCCTGAGCGATAGGATACGGCCATAGTCGCGCGTCTTAATACAGTCCAGTCAGGAGCAGATTGTGCATCAGGGATGTGATGAGGACGTGGTGATGGGGTGTTGGTCTTGGGTGGGGATGGGCATCTTGCGCGGTGGGCCGAGTCTGAGCTCGGAACTTTGAAGTGGTTGGGTTGGGAGAGGAGGATGCGCGAGGCGTGCCTAAACATACCTCTTATTGGAGTCGACAGGTCCTGGGCTCGTGGCCCCTCTCAAGCATTCAACCCCAACCCTGAACTTGCAGGTCTTGGCCCAAAGTTGTCTCAAACCCAACCAGTTGGCGACTTTGCATTGGGTCAGGAGCCACACGGGAAATGTCGAAATGCGGGGTCTTTAGGTTTCCGGCGAGGCGATCACGAATATTCTGTTTTCGCATCCGGCCCCAGGTGTATGAGTTCGTATCGCTTGGGTACTGCGAGAAGGCGCGCGGCTCGCCGTGACCCTCATCGAGCAAAGCAGTCGCTGCGGCGCGTTCGATGGGGAAGGCCGCGATCCAATCGATGGTGTAGAGATCAGGGCTCTCCAGAGCTGCGCGCGTCGTCATCGTGGAAAGTCGGTAGTTTTGACGAAGGGTTTTCGCGCTGAGGACTTACGCCAGCACGAGGTGACTTTATCGAGCCAAAGAACGTGCTAGACAGTGCATGAGGGACGCGATCCGCAAACTAGAGAGACTCGAGGACGTGACGAGGGAGCGCTTCGAACGCGACCACAGAGATGAGAGCTGGTTTCAGGATTGGAGCGCCATGCCGGAATCCACCGCGGAAGCCGAGGTCACCGACGAAGATGATGCCTCCCTTTGGTGCAACCCCGTGGTTTCCGAGTAGAAAGTGGAAGAGGGGTTCTGTTTATGTCAGCCAGCTGATAAGAGTGGGAGCCAATAGGTTCACGGGTACCCGTGGATATAAGATTTTCTATACTTTACTTCTTCCAATACTAAAATAATCATTTTAAAAATTAGAAAAAAAATCTCATTTATACAAGATAGTATATTAGATAAGAGAAACATATTGTAAATTAACTAGCATTTCTAGTTGATTTGATTCTAATTATCTAAATTTCAAAATCTTAGAGCTACGGGTACCCGTCTGAATAAGCCGTGTTATTACATAAGCAAAAGATTTGACTCTTTGTTTTTCTCTCAATTCTTGATAAAAAGTTTTGATACGAGACTATAAGTTATATTATAGCTTAATGTGTAAATGAGATCTTTTTTCTAATTTTTAAAATGATTATTTTAGTGTTGGAAGAAGTGAAGTGTAGAAAATCTTATATCCACGGGTGCCCGTAAACCTATTGGCTCCCGATAAGAGTCTCAAATATCCCAGCCCTGGCAATGGATCGTCTATACGCCTCCACTGCTGAGACCAACTCGAGACGCTTATTGCCAGAGCCTGAGCAGTGTATATACAAAACGCAAAGCAAGACCGCTCATGACAAAGTTTTACGCGATAGATTGCCTCATTCGACACGTAGAACAACGCGAGACTGACGCGGGAACCACGTGTAGTATCCTGTGCAAAATTCTGATGCGGCAAGCCAAGTTGGCTCGTGCTTTTTGTCAGTCAGGCGCGGAAAAAGAACCTTTCGGAACTTCGCTTCGCTTTAAAGTTCCTCCAGGCAGAGTTCCTCCAGGCACGGAACTCTAAAGAGTTCCTCCAGGCAAAAGAACCTTTCGGAACTTCGCTTCGCTTTAAAGTTCCTCCAGGCACAGGAGGGACCGGTCCGACAAGCGGCCCGCCAAAGGAAGCCTGGAGGAACAGTTCTAGTGTAGAGTAAGCGGGCCGCTAGAGTGTTGTAAGTCAGTTATCGAAATGATGCCGGGGTCAACCTTTCCCACGCAACCTGGCGTAGCCTCCAAGTCCAGTTAACGTCATATCCGTAGCCACTTCCCTCCTCTTCCGTCATAGACGTTGGTTTAAGTTAGCGGCGTACCGTTTCATCGACCGGCGTATACGTGGGACCGGGCCAAGGTGACCTATTCGGCAACGTACCGTTCAATGAGCGGCGCAGCTCATTAGACTGCCGCCTGGTTGCCAATGCAACAAGCTGTCAGCTACATGTCACGTGATATTTGTTTACTTACCCCTGAGATTTGCCATCCAGGCCTCCTGCAGATTGCCCGGAATTAAGCAGCACAGCTGGAACATTTGGCCGACGTTTGCACTTCTACCAACAAACATACACCAGAACAGGGATCCTGATTGGTTTTGAGCCTATGGCCACGCCCGTCCCCATCTCAATGGGCTAAGCTTCCAGTACTTTCAATATCTCTCTGTGGTTTCTTTGGACCCATTTTCCTAAGGATCAGCCAAGCAACCATGGTGGCGAGCAGAGAAGCTCCCCCAATGGCTAGGTACCAACGCCAATCAGGGTTGTCTTTCAATATGTCCACATTCATCCCAAAGACTCTGCAGGAAAGATCGCTTCATTAGTCTTTCTGTCGAAGAATGCCCTTATTTAGATATGCTTGGCGAGCCTTACCGAAGCAAACATTATGGGCAGGAATATGAACTGGAGTTATCAGCATCAGCTATGACTACGTAACTCCAGGTAACATCTTACAGTAATCCAACTGAGACGCTTCATGCTAGTTGCTATGCTCGATGACCTGTGAGCCTCATTAGTTGAAACCCAAGCAAACTCCTGCCAAAATCAGTTTCGATGCACGCGAGTGAATATAAGGTATACAGACAAGTTGCAAAAGATCCTTGAGCGTTTGATCCAGTTGGATAATTCGAGTGCTGACACCGGATTCGAACCGATCTATTGCAGACTGCACACGATGGTGGCCTTTGCTGTCACTGTGGTGACGACAATGCTCCGCAGCATGAGCATTGGCATAATCCACCTGGCTTCGCCATGTCTTCCGAAGCTCGGCCAACTTGAGCGCATCTCTCGCAAGGTATTGGACGAAGTTCGAATTTTGTCCGTACTCATTTAGTTGGTCATCACGCTGTACGAAGCAATCGATCAATCAAAATGTCAAACAGGCTGAGATCACCCGTTCTGGTTGGTCTACTTACGCGCATAGTCAGATGCTCCTCCACCCCGTTCAATAGCTCCAGCCATTTCGAAAGCAGATGATCTATGAACTGCTTTATGAAGTCGGCACCATCGTCTGGAATCCAACCATATGACAGTAGACTGAAGTGGTCTATCGACTGCCAAGACGATCCCCTTTGGGTCAGAGTCATAGTCCATGTTATCAGGCAGATTTTCCAGTCGACAGTGAGATCTTTATGGACTCCCGGGTCGCCCACTGAAGGGAACCAGCTAGCAAAGGCAAAGCTAAAGCCAGCACCGTGAGGATATCTTTCGTACAAGGTCTCCGGTTGCTTCGGTGGTCTGATTTTGTCGGAGCTGGGGATCAGGTGCCGCCGCCAGGGAATATCGTTTAAGCCGTTTGTAAATATGCTTGCATATTCCATGAGCTTCCGTATAGAACAAATGGGGAAGAGATGACCCACAATAGACGTCTTCCTGCTGTCCCGATCGCCTTATCTAATTCTCCCAGCGAAATGAACTCCACGTGCTTTCCTTCCTCCTGCCCTTTTGAAAGCATTATGATCTGCGAATCCTTTTGGTCTTTGTACGCAGTGAGCCACTGATCTGCCATTATTTCTTCTGTGGATGTTGAGTTCCTGAGGAGCAGCTCAATGCAGTCGAGTTTCTGATTTTCAATTGCGAGACGTAGTGGGGTCATGCTGTAGGTATCCTGTGAGTGAATGTCCGTGGAAGTGGATATGAGCTTCGTCGCTATATCTGAATGGCCAGACAAAACTGCGGTGTGCAGCGGCGTGCGACCTTCATTGTCTGGCGTGTCTGGCTTAACGCCGCTGTTACCGAGTAGTAGGCCCACAACCGCGTCGTGTTCATTGCCTGCCGCCCATAAGAGCGGCGTCCGACTATCGTTGTTGGGCGTGTTTGGCTTGACACCGTTGTTACCAAGTAGTAGGCCCATAACTACGTCGTGTCCATTGCCTGCCGCCCATGAGAGCGGTGTCCGACCGAGCTTGTTTGGTGTGCCTGGTTTAACGACGCTGTTCGACTCTCTTGGGTCAACCCAGCTTGTAGTCCGCGTACCATGATCCACATAGTAGGTCCAACCAAGGTTGTCTTCCCGCCGTTCCCACCCCTATGGTAGCGGAAGGTATGTAGCGCTTATCTGCAGCAGCAGCGCCACAACTGCATCGCGCCCATTCTCAGCGGCTAACGATAACGGCGTCCAACCGTCGTTGTCTAGCGTGTCTGGTTCAACGCTATCCTTGCCGACAAGCAGATTCACAATCGTATCGTGCCCATTCTCAGCGGCCTATGAGAGCGGCGTCCGACCGAGCTTGTCCGGCGTGTCTGGCTTGACGCTGTTGTTACCGAGTAGTACCCCCACAACTGCGTCGTGTCCATTGCCTGCCGCCCATGAGAGCGGCGTCCGACCGTCGTTGTCTGGCGTGTCTGGCTTGACGCTATCCTTGCCGACAAGCAGCTTCACAATCGCATCGTGCCCATTCTCAGCGGCTAACGATAACGGCGTCCGACCTTCGCCATTGCGGTCGTTCACATCAACAAACTGGTTGAGCAACATCTCGACCCTATCCACGCTCCCTTCTGAGACAGCTTCGCATAAATCCATTTTGCACAGCCGTATCGGTTGAAGAATTGAAAAGAAAGTGAAATACTAGTACGTCACCGCAAATAAAGTACTGTCACTTCTTCCCTCCGTGGGATAGTGTCAAAATTGCCGTATCTCGCCTTTAGGGCCCCTGCTAAGTTGTCGGTGCCAGGAGTCGCAGAGAGCGCTGAGGATGCCTAACCCCTCGGCGCTCGCAGCTCTGGGACGTGGGACAGCTGGCCCACGACTTGTGGTATGCAATCGGATGCAAGCGGTAACCGTGACGTGGCTATCGCAGGACAGCTGGTCCACGTCTTGTGGCGGTCAACCGGATGTAAACGGAGACTGTGACGTGGCTATTGCCTGAGCAGCTGGAGGTACACACAAGCAGGTGCGATCGCGTCCAATACGCGTTCGAGGAAGACGCATCGAGCTGCGGAACAACAGGGAGGGTCCACATAACGAGAATTCGGGGGTCGAGCGCTCTCGGATCGGGCCGCGGCTCATGGTCTCGCGCCAATGCCTTTGATGGAATTACGGGTCTGCGGGGTTCAGGATAACTGAGGCGCTTAACTATTGGCTGGTCCCTCGGGGACCGGTGGGTCACATGCAGCGTCCAAGTCATCACCACTTTGCTCTGCGTCTTTGCCTTTTACCTTCCCCGTCCGCACCTGCAGGCAACTTTCTCCGCCCCGGCGAGCGCAGGCCCTTCACGGCCATATCCAACCCTTGACGCGCCAGATCCGACCCCGCCTTGAGCTTCTACTGTTTTATGACACATTCCGAATCTGCACCTGGAATACGATGAGAATATGCGTACCCGTGGATATCGGAGGCATTTCGTTGATGATGATCATCAGGCAATTCCCCCGGGGAACCTTGAACTCGGGACACAACCAGTCTTCTGCGGGCATAAGTCTCCCACTCAGCCTTGTGAGGAACAAACGAGATAAGGCATGCTGCGGGGTTGGGCGTGAGGCTCCGAAGACCTGTTCTGGGATTCACCTACTTGGTTCAGATTATGCAGTGAGGCCACAGGCCCTGCGTCGTTCCAATATCACCGGCAATTTAAGTACACGGTGAAGCTGGCTGCGCCGTAGAACCGTTCAGTTGAAGCGGCTGGGTGGCTGGTGCAAGCAGCCAGCATGCCACAGGACGCGCCTCGTCGGCTTTCTTTCCCACTTCACATCGAGAGCATGCCAGCCGCAATGGCAGACCAACCGCTGTTGGAGATCATCAAGGATAATCCCATCGGGAACGGCCTTGATGCCTTCCGCGCTTCGTTCAATATGGTCTGCGCAGACAGGACGATCTCGCGCATTCCAGATGCGCTTGGTCAATGGCTGCCAAGCATGCCATCGCACCATCACCCCATTGATTCCGTTTGGGAGGAAGTGCCCCCGTGACCAAGAATGCGGGGTGTGACCCGTCATGAATTCGAGTGGCACATGGCATGGTCGGCGGTCCTCTCTCTGCCAAATACCGTCCAAAGCCAAGATGAAGGTCCATCTTCATATCCATCAGTTGCAGGTTGAAGAAGCGTACACATCACTCGACCCGATCCGTGGCTCTGTCAATCTGAGACTATGGCATTCAACACCGATATCCGAGGTCGTTCTCCTCCTCAAAGGCAGGTACCTACCTTATCTCAACCATCTGCCTTAATTACTTGGCGACATGTAGGCACCTAAAAATTGACGCGCCTTTGCAGGAAAAATCAGGACTATCACAGTTGAAGGAGGACCGCGGCTGGGTACCTTCATCGACACGTCCACAATCGGCGACGATTCCCACAATGTCGGTGGAACAGATGCCCCCCCCCTCCCAGGGGTAACCGCTCATTGACACGCAGCTTCGTAGGTTTTGACTGTGTCGAAAACCCTTTTCCCGCACGATGGCGAACAACACCTGGTGCTGAGTGGGCAGCGCCTCGAGGGAGGCACGTACCAATTCCCCTTCGAGATTGCCTTTCCCCTGCTCTCGACCTGTCAAGAGTCGCAGCCCGGCGCACGGCATGTGACGGCAACACTTCCACCGTCGTTCAAAGCCCAGCACAGCCACCGCGGCGCAACCGATGTCGTCTATTTCCTCGAGGTGCAGGTAAAGAGGCCCGGCCTGCTACACCAAGCGCGCGCCTTGGCTCGAAGGCAGCTCGAGTTTGTGCCGCCCGACCCGCCACTCTCTCGAATCTGGGCTCGGTCTGGAGGTTGCACAGCATCTCAGACACTTTACGTCGACAGGAGCCCTCCACTCGGCAAGCTTCCTCTCCTGGCGCTGAAGGTGAAGCTGCCGTCACCGGTCGTCTTGTACTCGGACGAGACACTGCTCCTCCAGCTCTCCGTCTGGCGCTTTCCGGTCCCAGCGAGCCACCTCAGCCCAGTCACGCTGCAGAGCTTGGCGGTCGTCCTTCACTGCAGGACCATGCTCACGCCAGGTTCCGGGTGCTCGGGTACCTCGTGGACCTCGCCGAGCGACCTCCTGCGCCTGACGGGAATAGGCATGGAGCTGGCCAGCGCCCAGGACGAGGAGCAGGTGCTACATCTCGATTCCCTCAGCACCATCGTGGCGCCAAGGGTTGCGCCGAGCTTTACGACATGCACCGTCAAGAGGGATTACTGGGTTGATGTGACCGCCGGATTGTCGCTCGGAGATGGTGGTCGGGTCAAGGTAGGTACCTGCTACATACCTATTATATTGCAGCGCCCGACGCTGACTTTCCACGATGCTTTCTGCAGCTGCTCAAGGTCGCTGTGAACGTCGAGATGCACTCTGGCAGAACACTGGAGCCAGCGCCTGCCGCCCATGCGCTCCATGTTCCGCTGAGGGTCGACTTCCTGCAGCATCTTCGTGCTGGAACTGGAGCGGCAGCAGCTGAAGAACCCCTGCCTCCGTATACTCCCCAAGGCTAGATAGGAAATATGTAGGTACAATGACACACAACAAAGCCCCTACTTAGTAATAGTTATTGAGAAGGTGTATTTCCACGATAGGGGTCGGCTTTTTCCACTATAGTACATCGCATCTGTCCCACTTTTCCTTACCGCCTCGAGGAGATGCATCGTCTCCTCAAGCCTTGAGGGGCGCGTCGCCGTATCGGACATCCTCGTCAAGAAAATGCTGTATATGTCGATGGCGCCAGTGCAGCAGCGGGAGGAGGCCTTCTCTCTTGCATCGCCTTTCCGGAAGCCGTCCTTCTGCGGACTGGTCGTTCAGTTGCATAGTCGGACCAATTGCACTGCGCCTGTGCTGGGACAGCTGAGTACAATAAACTTAAATATAAACGCTCTAATTCTGATTTCGACCTGTCCTAAAACAAAGAAGACGGAGGCTACACTGTGGTCCTCTTATCCCACGTCTTCGCTGACCGCTACGGCGTCGATGCACTAAAGATGTTGCTGCTATATTGGCGGTGTTCGAATTAAAGGCGGTTGAGGATGTCATAGAGTTGATAAGATACTGCGACAGGGTGGCTAATCCTCCAACCCTCACAACACCCAACACAATACGAGGCTGCCGCCAGCAGCTTCAGCCAGTCGTGTATTCACACACCAAAGTAAGTCTTTCTCTGTGCCTGTACCTACCTTTAACCATAGCAATTTCAAGCGTGAACAACGGCATACCGCAAAAGTCCTAACACTGCCCCCAGAATGATAGCTGCTGGCGTAGGAACCCCAAACCACCTGCCACCAACATAACTCGTCGCAACGACCACAACCCACCAGGGATCGTCCCCCAAGCTCCGCCCAGACTGGAATCCCTCGTCCATATATCCGACCTGCCAGATCCGGTACACAGCCGTATAGATCAAGCCCACCGCGCCAGCGTTGATTCCCCTGAGTAGCGCCTTGACCCACCGCCTGTTGCGCGCCGTGCTCCAGAGACCCATGGTGCCGTGCACGAGAATCAGCCCGGGACTGAAAATGGCGACCCAAGCGATCAGAGCACCTGCTATAGAGCTGTAGCCATTGTTGATCGCGGTCAGGCTGCCGAGAAAGACAGCAAAGTTGAAGTTCGGACCCGGGAAGGCTTGGATAAGAGCCAAGCCGATCAAGAAATCACGAGGGCTAACCCATCCTTCAGCAACAATGTATTCGCGCAAGAGGGGAATGACGACAGGGCCACCGCCGAAGATGATGGTGCCAGCGAGGTACATGTTGGAGAACAATCTAAAGCGTATTAGTATCAAACTACCGACAGAGCATGGGCTTGACTAACCGGTACAGTAGCGGAATCGGGTGCGGCAAGACACTGCGCAGAACCATGGCTGCGACGAAGCTGAGGAAGAAGCACACAATGATGACCGTGCCCGTTTTCCACGAGAAGTCGAGCTGCATGCCGCGCGGGATGATCCGGGGCTCGTTTTCGGCGGTCGAGGTTGGGCTGCTTGTTGTTTTGGCCTCCTGTTCACTCATAGGCAACTCGGATTGCGGTTGGAACTGGGGCTGCCGCTCCTCCAGCGCCTCTCCGCGCTTCCCGTTTGCGGCCGCTGCATCCTCTTCGCTTGGGCCTCTCTCCTGAGAAGTAGGTTTTAAAGGCTTTAGCTTCTTTAAGCGACCGAAGACGTGGACGACAGTCACTGCCGGTCTGTGCAGCCACCTGTAGTCGAAGACGAGCGTTGCAACACCCGAAACGAACATCAGTACGGGGAAATACCACAGCGCATTGTACAACATGCCAGCGGCCGCACTGATAAAGACGACAATCCTTGTAATTTTATCCGTGATCGCCTTCTCCGACAGCTCAACGGCGGCAAGGGCAATAACGCCAACGGTAGCAGCGTTGAGGCCCGATAAAAGGGCGTACACCGGTCGCGGCAGCGTTTCCTCAATGCTGGAGACGCCGATGGAGAGGCCGTACATGCCAATGGCGCCAGGGAGACTAGTTCCCTCTATTAGAAGAGAACACTACACTTTGGGGACGGCATCGGGAGCACACATCACCTACCTCCATATCAAGAAACTGAACAAGGCAGCCGGAAAGCCGTCACGGATCAAGTTGATGCAGTAGAGCATCTTGGTGCTGGCTGGGCCGGATAGCGACTGGACGATGCTGAAGAGCTCCTGGTAGATCTGCTCGTCGATCCATTGTGTCTTCTTCACGAACTTTTCGTTGAACTTGTAGACAGTTTAGCACCTTGGTCGGAACTCATCGTTTTGCATCTCACTCACAATTCTGAAATGAACAGGCGGCCCTCCGAAAGCCGTGACGCCGAGGTGCCAATTGACGCGCAACACCTTCCATGCGCGCAGTGCCAGGGCGCGAGCGCGACGAGGAAAACTGCCCGTCCCGGTATCCATTGGCAATTTTGAGGGTCGCGATGCTCGGATGAGACAGGAGAGGTGAGACGATGGTGCGAAGAAACCGGGGAGATGGGTTGGGGGTGACTGGAGGAAAGCTGTGGGGTTTCGGGGCGATGGCGCAATACCGCCCTTGCGGTGTCGCCCTCTTCGCTGAAAATCATTCTAAGCACTGACCATATCAGCCATTTTCAGTGCTGACACAGTGCTGACACGGTGCGCGTTTGTTGTGTGGCGGTTTATGGTTATATACTTAGCCTAGGGCATGCCTCTGGCCAAGTGACGTTCTTTCGGTTTTCTTTTACAGACTGATGGGTTTCTGCAATCGTTATATTGGCTCCAGCTCGCATCTGCTGTGCCGCCGCCCGTGATCCCGTCTTGATTGTGCAGCCGCCCCCACGGCCGCACCCACCCTAGCGGTTGGCTCGGGACGCCCTGCGCCCTGCGCCCCATGCCTATTTCGGGGCTTGTTGGCTTATTTCGTGACACCAGGCCGAGGTGGGCACTGGATCGCAATGCGCAGACTGCAGGCAGCAGCCGCACAGCTGTACATTCGAAGCCGCAACCCAGTTCTCTTCTCTCAACAATGTCTTGCTGCATGCGTCAGTGGCAAGTGGTATCGATCGGAAGCACGGTAGTGGCGAAATGTAAATCGTATGAAGCAGATATGGCTCCCAGGCCCTTCACTTGAGTAGAGATACTAAAATATATCTGACATCACAACGACGATAGAAATCCATCACTCTGTGAAAGCAAACCGAAAGAACGTCACTCGGCCAGAGGCATGTCCTAGGATGAGTGTATAACCATGAACCGCCACACATGTTGCCCGATACTAGATGGGAAGCTAAAGAACGCTCTTCCCATTTCTTGTGACCCAGTCGTCGCCGACGAAGAGAAAACCGCTAGCAGGTTTCTGGCCTCCAGAGCTGCTTGAAGCGTCGGAGTTTGCGGTCATGCTCAGCAGCCCTCGGTCTGTCTCGAGACATTGTCCATTCCTAGAGAACGCCACTGCCCTGACGGTCAGGAACTTTGCCAATGAAATAAATCCCCCAAGCTGCTTTACTTCGGCTCCGCATCAGACAACCACCGGCAGGACGCCGTCTTGCGATCGCGATCCAAGAAAGTCCCTGCTCCTTTAGCTGACGGATCTTCGCGTCATCCTCTGGAGTGTATCTCGCCCTCCTCGAAGTTGAAGTCGGCTTGTCCTCGTCCTTTGTGGACCCTTTGCTCTTCTGTCTCGCCGGGCGGCGCCTCTTAGCCGAGGAAACCGTGCCCCGATTCTCCGTTCCACGGTGCCCCGCTCCATGTTCTGCGCATGGGAGGGTGGAGAGGAGACATGGGAGCCTCACGAGAACATGGCAGAGACCAAGGCGCTTGACGAGAGAGTAAGGGAAATACTGGGAGGAGGAAAGGGGAGGGGTTGGGGTGGTGGGAGTAGGCGCAGGACAAGGAACAAGAAGGAATCCAACAAAGCACACCACGACACAGCTTCCCAGCCTAAGGGAAGTGCTTGGTGAAGTAAACATTCTTCCTCCCCATGAGCTGATATCCACCAGGAACCTTTTCCCACTCCTCCCTTGTGGTGACTCGCTCATTTCCTTTGGCGTCTACAAAGGTGAGCTTCGACGAAAACCTGTGCTTCTTTATCGTGACCTTAGTGCGTTGGACTACAGGTCCAACCACAGTCCGATTGTCATCGTCGTTGTAGTCGTCGACGCCTCCGCCGCGGGGAGCTCCTTGTGCCACCGCCCGTTGTTTTCCTTTTCCTTTGTGTTCGTCTTCGTCCTCCTCCGGCCCCTCCTCCTCCTCCTCCGCGTTCTCCTCGGCATACTCATAGTGCTCCTCGTCTTCCTCGTGCCCTGCTTCTCCCTCCCAACCGGGGAAAGGGCTGGCAGCTTGGCTGAAGTACGGCACATCCTGGCCGGTGCTCGGCCCCGGCAGGTCCGAGTAACCCAGACTGCTGTCGCCAATCTCACCTTCTCGGTCCAGCCGCCTCTTCTTCGCACCCGTTGTGTTGTGGACGTAGCATCCTTCCTTTGCAAGCCGCCAGGAGTCCAAATCGGGATACCAGTAGTCGATGTAGTTGTCGCCGTTCGCAGCCATCATCGCCAAACACCACAGAGCAAGCTTGATAGTGAGCCTTCCTCGTCCATGCGCATCCCAGGGCACCAGGGCGTATTCCGGATCGTGGTACTCCCACTCCAGTGGTTCGTCGTCGAGGTAGGACGAGGCGGCCGACGCCATAGACTCGTCAGAAGGCTGTCTTTGGTGTGAAACCGTCGCCGCCGTGGCTCGTCGGGGACGGCCAGCAGCCAGCCCCGGACCGACTTCGCAGCGGGTGATCCTCAGAGCGACGAAGACTGTGTCAGTAATCTGTACGGAGCAGGAACCGTGTTATTGTAGGCGTGTGACCGGGCCGAACCAGAGGACGTACTTGGCCAGGAAGGAGGAGAGAAGTCGTTGGGTTGGCCGCGTTGCACGTCACTACTAACCTGTAACAGAGAGCGAAGGGTTTTTATATAGATACCGTACAAAGCGACGACCTGAACGCTCGGCTTTCACTTACAAGGCTTGACCTACTACACTTCCAGTAAGCAGGAGGCCGTTCAAAGTACCGGTCGACTATAGGGTGGGCATCAAGGGCCATATATTGAATATACTCTATAGGTTATTTGTTCAGCGTCCCCCCCCCCCCCCCTATAAGCGCCTTTATCTTAGTGTCTAAATTAGATCACATTTATAGGGAGTACGCGACCAATAATACCCCGGAGTCTATTAACTAAGCCGAAGCTCCCAAATATAGTGAAGAAAAGTAAGGAGGTTGGATAATACGAGTAGTCCTCTACTAGGGGATAAAGATTATTGTAATAAACTTTAAAAAGGCCCTCTCGGACCATCTTAGAGAGTTCGGGTATATAGTTATATATAAGCTAATCTAAATATACGTACCTTATGATAGGAAATAGGACTACTACGGCTGAGGGTAACCGTTATTGTAAGCTCTATTCTTCTAATATATTATCCTCTTGGTTCCCTAGGTTGGATACGGACGTACCAAGGCTATTATCGTCTACGGATATAGAGAAAATACCGCTAAGCTACTAGGAATCGTTGCGAGACCCTTTCGGTTATAGCTCGTATATAGCGGTATCTTAGTATAACTTAGGACTTATAGGTTAGGTAAAGTATATAAGATCTCAAGCTCCAAAGACCTAGTTGAAAGCCTCGACCCTCCATTCCACTAAGCCCCTAGGTATAATCTTCTCAAACTACCGGTCTATCTATACTCCTAGGGGGAGTGGATGGCTGTATGGATATCTGTGAAGAATACCTGTAGATGTTGGGAGCTGAGAAAACGGGCTTGTTGCGATAAGGGTGGTCGGGTTGATCGTACCGACGAGCAATGGGCGAGCGTATACTTAGAGTCGTGGCAGGCACTCCCGTTGTCGCGCTGTCTTACCTGCCGCCGCCCTGGAGGCGTAGTATCTCCTAGCCCAATACCTCCTGGATTCCATGGGGAGACCGACAAGGGAGCTACACACACTCCTTCCCAGAAGCCCTGCCCATTCGTTGGAACAGTTAGTCGCAGGTCGAAAAACTCGGTCGGTCTCGGGGCGAATCTGACCAGTGGTTGGCGGGAATGCGCCGCCAACTGCGTGATGTATATCGGCGAGGCGATCGTCAGGTAGAATAGTTGCTAAGTCCGCCTGAGCAACCCCTTGAGCGGATATTCCGGGAAGTCCGTGATTGGTGCGTTCTGGAGTAGCGTATTAGTTGGACGCGATTCGAACCCCCTACCAACCCGCTTGACTCGGGAACCGGGCATCCCAGCAAGCTGCGGTCTACCTTGCTACTACTCCATGGCCGTGCTGATGCAGGACTGCGCTGGTTCTAGGTCAGTTTCCACACTCATCGCCAGCATGCGACGTGGACCGGCAATCCGCCTTCGGGTGATGTCTGCTCCTGGCTCGCGTGGCTTTATTGTGTGGTCGAGGCTTTCCTTCCATGACAAGCATCAGGGTCGGCTGGGTTAGTCCGTATGGGCCACGGCCGCGTCCAGTTCGATGTTGGCGAGCACCGGGGCCGGGCCGGTACTCGCAGCACGAGCACGTCAGGTCGCTGAGTCCACGTCGCTACGTTCTCGCTCCTTGTAGAAGAGACCGGCCCGCGGTGCATGGGGTCGGCATCCTTCGACACACATGAACACGAAAGCAGCCATTAGCCAAGACGTGGAGAGGAGGGTCACAAACACGTTTGGTTGGCTAAGAGCGGGTTTGCAACGCGTTGTTGAAACTGTAGTCACAACAAGGCGACATTAGATTCACACCACAGCAAAAGTCGGAAAACGGATTGAAAAACGGAGTGGTGAAAACTGAGCGCAAACGCGTTCCCTACCGTTTCAATCATCAGAAAACGTCCCTGCATGTGACCTGAGCTCTGCTGAGTCAGCAACTCGGCCCAAAATGAAAGTGAAATACTAGTTCCAGATTCGCGTTCACGGCCTCCCCACAATAACGACATCTTCTTGTCTTCGTTGTTGTTCAAAGGGGGCGGTTTCTTGTCTTCAGAGCGACCAGTTCTGGACCCTTTTGAGCAGACAGGGAAGATTTACAGGCAAACAGACCCGGTGGGCTTGTGGGTGGGCTTATGGGTGGGTTTGTAGGTGGCGTAAGTCAGGTGTCAGGGGTTACACAGGGCACAGGGCACAGGCTGTGGTGGCTGTTTGGGGGGGGGGGGCTGGCCATATTGCAGTGCCAGCCACTCTCTGTGGCTAGTAGTGGCTAATTCAAGTAACTCAAGTTAGCCAAGTCAAGTACTGGGCATTACTTACTTGACTGGATGGCTAATTTGACTTGATTTGACTTGATTTGGCTCGATTTGTTCAAGTATACTTGACTTGCGGCGTGCCTTGCCCAACAGATAAAGGAGGAACTGACAGTCGAACTGATTGATGGAGGGCCAAATAGGCCGAAGGGCCAAATAGGCCGAAGGCCCAACAGGGGACCCAAACTGATGGTACCACTAACCGACTGATTCAATTGAACTGGAAGACTATGGAAGAGAAAAGGTTTAGGTCCCCTCCCACCAGTGGCTCCCAATTTATCATGGGGCCACCCCACAGGGTGGCCCTTTCCCAGTCAGTCAAGCACCAACGGCGCCTTCCCGATGCAGAGCCGCCTGGCAATTCCATTTCTGCTCAAAGTTGGTTGGCATCAATGATGGAATCGTTAAACCTCGACAGCAGAGACAATTATTGCTTCTCAACGAACCCGGTGTTGGTGCTCGCCCGCGTTAAATAGCTCGTCGCCAGCTCTCGGCTTTCCCCCACGTTTGGCTGCATTGCACTGCACGCCCACATCGGGCAGCTATACCTACGTGCTCTGTCACTGGATCTCCGAGTCCCATGTCCCACAACTTCCAACAGATGGATTGCAGAGAATTGACATGTGTATTCAGATCGCCTCGAAAGGTGCTGGCTGGCATGGATCAATCCCTCGGCAAGCGACCTTGATTTCATGTTTTGCCCCATTGTGCTGACCTGCCTGCCGAATTTTAGAGACAACGGTGTCTTGGAAAGAAAGTCCCGAAAACAGCAATAACTTCTATACAACCGTGACATGTGCCCTCCTAGGCCGCAGAGTCGTATCCCCGACGCGAAATGCTGGTGTGGGGTTCTGATGGCGGCGTGGGTGCCCGATTCCAAGGGATCCGTCCTGGCGTGGTTGGTTGGGCCTCGGTTCTCTTCTTCGCGAGGCACCGCATGGAGGTTGATTTCCATATTACTGAGGTACCTACGTATCTAGGTTAATGTGGTGTCATTGGAAGCTGCGGTGCGGGGAGAGCGCGGGAAACCCGAACCTGGGAGCATAAATGTTCCATTCTTCCCAGTCCATCGCTGGGTTAAGGGTTGCCACACAATGAACAACTGCGACAACCTGGGGCAAGACTTCAATTATTACTCCATTTCCAGGCCGTTGTTATCTACCTACCTACCAACCCCTGCGCCCGCGGGTCTCTGACAATCCTCATTCCCAATCAACTAAGTGCTTGCTACTTTCCTCCTTTCATCTTCTTGACTCTTTCTCTCGCAAGGATGACCCGTGAAGAGCAAGAGCAGGAGGCTCCAGAGCAGGAGGTTCCAGAGAAGGAGGATCAAGAGCAGGACACTCCAGAGCAGGAGCCAGAAGCGCTGACCCCAGGGGAGTCGACAGACTCAGGGGACAACCCGCCACGACCGCAAGGCCATGTTGCCAATACCACAACAACCCTGAACGACGCAGACCAGCCACTGCTCTTGACATTCAAAATCAAGGACACTTCAAAGCATGGGTCTGCCGACCGGGCCAAACTGTGGGAACTGGCACAGGAGGGAAAGGTGGCCCGCGTCTCGGACTTGACTCTCAAGTCGCTGAGACGATTTGTCCATAACCTGTAAGTCCATCCATGCAATCTGTGCACGCGCCATGCCATTTATAGCATTATTCTTTTTTCTGACTCTTTTGCGCTACAGCGGACAAGGGGATCACTTCTGCTTAGAGAATGAGACAACGATTGTGGACGACCAGACCAGCTTAGACAGTTACGTCAAATACACCAAAACGGTCTGTCTAAATTTCCTTTTATATCTCTTTTACTGTATAAAAATTGCCGAACCTTGCTTACTCTGGAACGTAAAACCGACCTAGAACCTGGAAGCTGTCAAGTCTGCCGACAAGGAGGAACCTCTCTTCTTAACGGTCCATCTGCTGCGAAATAAGCGTCGGCCGCCTTCTGAAGACGAGCTGCAAAAGGCCGCACCGCCCAAGATCGACCTCAGCATCGCGGTAAGCACCTGAGTCCTGGGCCACCTTATGAGGCGGTTATCAGTAGCGCACAGCAACTAACGCCAGCTGATTGCGGATTCAGGATCGCAGTGGGAACGACGTGACGCTGGACCAGATGCATGGCTTAAGCGACAGGCATAAATTCGATTCTTTGTCAGCCGATGACTACGCGGTTACTGCTGCAGCAGATGACAACATCCATCCAGCGGATATGACTGCAGCACAGTGGGACGTCGTGATAAAGAACAACTGTTTGTTGCATGGCTTCTACGCCGATCAGGCGCGGGGAACGATTCACCGGGCGCCGCTGGCTGGTAAGTTACTTTACCCGCTTAGGTACCTTATTGTTGGGCTTAAGATCTGGTTTCACAGCATTCCGATTGCGAAAGAAGGGGGCTGACGCGATCCCCCTATTCCACGTGCACGACGACTCCTCCGTGACCGTGCAGGAAATCGCCAGTGCTAAACAGAGATCGGCCGTGGAGAACTCATTCAGGGCCACCGACTTCCAAGCCTCAGCGCAAGTTACACCCAAACCCCTTGTCGGCGTCGGCTGCATCCATGTGATTGCCCAGCTAACCGAGTGTATGATGTATCGTAGTTCTGGCGGCTTTGGTGGAGTGACAGCCGGGGCGTCTGTTGGAGTCTCTTCCGGCACGGGCAGCGGCGAGGGAAGTCAGAAAACGGAAAATGCTTCGACTCTCAGAGTGTCGTACAACGTAAGTGACCCAGGTTGGCATGGCGGCCACCATTGCTAAGAGCAATGGGAAAACGCCTAGTTTCCCCGTGTTGCCTTGTATCTGGACGCCGAATCTCTCACCCTCACCGACGAATGCCGCGACATGCTGCAAAAAGCCCACGCGGCGACTGGGTCGAAGCAAGACAGCCTGATTGAGAGGTTTGAGTGTCTTTTTGGTGCGTTCTATGCCCTGTGTCCTCAAACATGTTGGCTGCTGGGCTTTCTAACACTTGGCAGGTCAGATCTTCCGCACTGTTGTCAAGCTTGGAGGGTGTCTTTACAGCGAGAAGCTTTCCTCTTCTGTCGCTGGCGAGAGTACCGAGCATAAGATGGAGAGCATGAAGATTGCCGCCGGAGCAAGCCTTAACACCCCTTATGGATCTGGATCCACGTCAATTAGTCACAGCACCGGGTCCAACAGCACTACCGAGTCGACATTCGCAAACCAGTCTCAGAGCTTGGCCTGGCAGGCTCGCGGTGGCGACACATTGTTGTGCTCCAAGTACGTCTATCTCGTCATCTCGCCCGATATGGTGAAGGTTACCTAACCAGACGCTAACTGGGTTGTTTTGTATAGTCCCAAGGCTTGGGTTCCAACGGTCCAAAACCTCTATAATTGGCGCGTGATTGACGTTCGTCTCAGTTCTTCTTCGGCTCGGCGTGCAGTCGTTCAGTTGGGCTAGAAGGTTGTCCACAGAGAGCTAACATGATCGCGTGGCAGTCAGAGCACCCACAGACCATGGAAATTCTTTTCAATCGCATAAAGGAGATTGATGACCTCCCGCATGGCTTCCCAACAACCAGAAAGCCTCGCCCGGCCCCCCAGGTGCACTCCTTCCTCAACCACCCCACCACCATGGAATCCTACTTCTTCACAGGCGCCTACTACGCGCGCGTCATGGCCGCCCCCCCGACCCAACCTGGCTGCGTCACCTTTGGTCCAGCCAGGCCCGTCCACGACTGGCCCTCGCTGGTGACGGTCGGCTTTGACAGCGTCGACGCCACCCTCCCGGTGCCGGGCTCCGACGATGAGATCTACGTCTTCAGCGGCCTGCGGTATGCCATTATAAAGGTTGTGTCTCCCGAGGACAACAGGGTCGTTTACGGCCCGGCCAAGATCACGGATTACTGGCGTAGCCTGGCCAAAGCCGGCTTTGACCGGGTCGATAGCTGCATGCGCGTCCCCGGGAAGGAGAGAGAGTACCAAGCGTATTTCTTCCGCGGCGAGAAGTATGTCAGGGTCTGGCAAAAACAAGAACTCGGAAGCATTGTCGATGGGCCGAAAAGGATTGGTGGGCCTTTTTACTGTTTATCTTGGTTAGATTTGAAGATGTGGCTAATGCGCGAGAATAGCCGATCATTGGCCCGGTCTTGTCGAGGCCGGGTTTGACGTGGTGGATGCCATCCTACCCGTTTTTGGTGGTGACGGACTGGCGTATTTCTTCCGTGGAAACCGCCATGTCAGGATCAAGATTGACAAAGACGATCCAAACTGAACGATGAGATTGAACTTGGCCCCGCGAGCATTGCGGACGACGGGAGTGGCGGTGGCTTCTTCGGCCCGTTTAGAATCAAAATTATCAAATAGACGAAGAACAAGACCAGACCCTGGACCTTAATGGGTTTTTGTAACGAATCTCTCCTGGACCCAGCCTGCTAGGGTTGAGTAGTGTTCAGCGTGGTAACAAGGGTGCTAGACGGATTCGGTCCAGCCAAAGGGCGCAATGCGATCAGAGTCAGAATATCTAGGAATGGAGGTCGTTTCAGCACGACCGCAAGGATGTCCCGGGATTTCCTCGCTCTGGTCATAATCTCTGCTCTAGGTGCCGCTCCCTTCGGGTTGATTATCATCTTGATGCTGGTAGTCGACTTGCGTCGTGACTGTTGCCCCAAGCCCGAATATCCCCTCCATGTCCCTACCTACCTACCGAAACCTGTGGTCGGCGCAATCGACGTCAATCCTTACTTCCAAGTTAACATCTCCAATTGGCCTGGAACGAAACGGATTCCACGGGCAGGTCAGTGTCCGCGCCCATCCTCCAGTCTGCGAGAATTAGAGCAGCCGGCACTAATCTGCAAGAGATACAGCCCCGCAAGTGGCACACGGGGATAAAGGGAGAAAGGAAGCAAACCATTTCAAGTTCTGATGCCCGCAGAGCTTATCTCACGGATACCTACCTGTACCTATCACACCCCTTTTACCTAGGGAACCTACGGGTGGAGAACCGAAGCACCGCTCGCCCCAACGAACACCAAGTCGCCTTTCGAGGCCCGTAACCATCTAAGTTTGTCCTCCTTTCTCCCTCTTGTACTCGTCAGCAGGCACACCATTGTCATGCGCCCAGCACAGCCGGTCCACCTCGCCACCTTCCGACGTCCTAAACTCGACCTTCCAAAAGCCTGGGCCTTGGTCTGAACCCACCCACCTCCCGCGCCGCGACAGCTCATTGCGCGGACAGAGGCAGGTGAAGGTGTCGTCATGGTAGTGGGTGAGACGGAATTTCTCCGACTCGAGGCCTTGGAGAGCCCAGTAGAGGTGCCCGTTCTCTGCGGTGACGACAACCTTGACGATGTGGAGGGAGTCCCAGTACGTGCCGGCGTAGGCGCTGAGCTGCCGAGGGGAAGTCCCGTTCTTTTGGGCTCGTTGAAGTTCTTAACAAGGTCAGGGTACCACTGGAGATTTGTTGCTGCCGAGGTCCTGGCGGCGGCGAGATAGTCGTTGCGTTGTGGGGACGGGACCTCGAGGAACTCTTCCACAACCATCTGCCCAACCCAGTCGGCGACATCGTTGAGGGCGAGGGCGTTGGAAGAGATGACGACGGCGCTCTCCGTATCTGGGAGAAGTGCGACAAACGAGAGGGCGCCCGGCATGCTGCCCTGGTGGAAAATGACTAGGCGCGGCGGTATCCCCTTACCGACGATGGGCATGCCATCTGGCATCAGACCGGGGTTGATGCCAATCTGACCCATCCTCCCAGGGAGTTGCACGCGAGCCCATCCGAGGCCGTAGGATGCCTCGTTCTTGGATGGTTGGGCCATGGCCACCTTGGCCGACATCAACTGTGCCACCTGCTTTAGCGGTACCCCCTCGGTGGATGTCTTACCCGTGGAGAGCTGATGGTTGAAGCCGTGCATGAATGCTTTGTACAACTTCATCAGGTCCCTGACGCGGGATCGCATGCCCGCGTGGGGACCGCCGAGCCAGTCGTCGCCGGGCTTGATGCAAGTGATGGGTGCAGACGTCCCGTCGTCGAGTGCGTTGTAGCATTTCCCAACGTTGTCCAGGTCCGCTGGCGGGGTCCGGAGGTAGGTACGCGTCATGCCCAACGGGTCCAAGATGCGCGTCTGAACAAAGTCGAAGTAGGACATGCCGCTGAGCGACTCGATTACCTTGCCGGCAAGTTCGTAGGCCAGATTGTTATAAGCGAACTGGCCCCGGAAGGGGAGGAGGCGCGTCTGGCTGTTGAGGTATCTCATGGAGTCATTGCCGCTTACGAGGACGTTGCCGTCGGTCCCGATGATGAGATTGTCGCCCCATGACATGCCTGACCAGTGGCAGAGGAGATCGGCGATGGTCATCTGGTTCTCGAGAGTGTCGTCCTTGATATCGAGCGAGGGCAATGCATCTTTGACCAGTGTGTCCCAGCCGGCCTTGCTCTCATCGATGAGGATTCCCAACGCAGCCGAAGTAACTGCTTTTGTCAAAGAGCAGACGGGGAGGATGGTTTCGTCGTCGGGGGCAAGGCCTTGATCGGCGTCGCGATGGCCATAACTGGCAAGGTATACTTGGTGGCCGTGATGCATCACACCGAGAGGCCAGGAGTGCCCCCAATGCGCATCAGCTCTTCAATCTTGGGGCGCAGAGCGTCCAGTCGAGGGACGAGGGTTGTCATGGTGGTGGTGGTTGGTCTCGCTGCAGTCGGCATCAGTCGACCATACCTAGAGCGAGATTGGGAACGGGAGCAGGGAAATACCGATAATCCGTGGTGCAGCAGACAGAGCTCGATACACTTCCTTCGGACCGGATGTGATGGCAACTGTGGTAAGGAGACAGGCCGTTGCAGTCACGAAATGCTTTCTCCCGGGGCCCGTTTGTGGTCATGTAAATGTAAGGTAGGTCGAAGACCGTCGGTCATGGTGGAGAGCAAGCTGGAATATGTAGCTGTGTTCGGCCCCCCGTAGGAGGGAAAGAACCTGTCACGGGCGCGTGGGGTTTTTGGGAAACCTTGGGAGGAAAAGGGATGAACAAAGGCAGTATTTGATACCGCTAGCAACACCCGTGACCCTACAGTGTGATGTATTGATTGCTGGGCTGTGTCCCCATGCATTCAGATCACTACCATGTCAACCAACCACTCCGTCCCCAAATAAACGCCCTGATGAGAAGAAAAGTATGTCTTGATCGTCTGCGGGGGTATATTGGATGATCCCCCTGAATACTTCCGCTCTTGAATCCGTCCCTCTTCAGTCAAGTCTAAGAATCCTCCTCCGGCTCGACATACTTATAGCATAGAAAGTCCCCCTGGATATCCAACACATCTCCCACCGTTTTGTTGGGGCTGTTGCCGTACATGTTGAGGACGTGGCCAAGCGTCGTGGTCGTGCCGGGATCACCATCCGCGCCCGTGGGCAACCTGAAAGACATGAACCTCATCAGTACCTTACTAAACACCACCAACCAAAGATGACCTTACGGGATGTGAGACGGCCGCGTTGGGAAGCCGGGAATGTTACCCGGGCCGATGTTGGTTCCGTTGATGGTCGTCGTGCGCGTCGGTCGGTCCAGGGCCTGCCAGTCCCAGAAGATCTTGTCGAGCCAGGTGTGATGCAGGTAGAAGAGCGGGTCACCGGGGCTCGAGACGCCGTTGAGCATCTAGCAGTGGTGTCAGTCCACCTCAACGTTCACCACGTACCCTCCCTGCCTAGTGAATCTTCCTGAAAAGGGGAGAGAGTAAAAAGGCCACTCACCTGCCCCCCAACCCCGCCGTGGCCGCCCGAGTGCGGCCCGGGCCGGCCCTCGATGCACGGCCACGCCTCGTCGAAGGTTGTCATAGCCAGGCAGGCGTCGACATTAGCCTGCGACGAGCCTGTGCTAATCTGGTCGTTGACTTCGCGGTTGATGCAGTGCTCCGTGTTCTCGTACCCCGGGCCGAGCGAGTTGGTGTAGTTGGCGAAGGGCCCCGTGGCGATGCACCCGTCGCTCCCCACGCCGTCGCCGCCGAACCCGTAGGTCTCGTCGAAGAGGACAGAGCTGCTGAACTTGCCTGCGTCTTGTTGCTCGTACCAGTAGCTGGGAGGGGGGTTGAGTGAGAGTCAGTTTGATGATGTTCGAGCGAGGGAGGGTAGGAGGGTGCACGTACGGTTGGTAGCCTGTGTAGTTGCACTCGTTCCGCAGGGCGCTCTCATGGGCGTGCATCATCATGCGGTGGAAGGGGAGGAATGCCCCCTAGGGAGGGTCAGTCAAAGGAAGATGTGGCCAGGGGCTTAGCTTCGTTACTGACCACAAAATGGGTGGCATATGCCTGGAGCTGGTGGATGGCCTGCAGCTCATCGAATCTCGTCTTGGCCCCCGGCAGGTCAAGCCTCGCAGGCAACTCCATTAGACACAGCTCAGCATTGATGTACTCCAGTTTCTCATCGTTGCTTAGGGTGTGCCTGTACCCATGAATCAATCATCAATGAGTCAGTAAAGCCGCTCAATGGTGAAGTATGCAAGCTGTGGTCGCTCACCATGCTCTGCGTTTGCCCGGGTCGGTGCAGGCTGCAGAGGCCGAACACACCAATACTAGACAGGCAACAAGCTTCGAGATTTGAGTCATGACGAAGGTGTGAACTGTTGCTAGACTGAACGTGCTAGTGGTTGGAACCTGGACGCGACGCAAACTTGAAGGACACGGATTCACGCGATTCCTACATTCCACAGCCCTAATATCTATTTCCAGCTCCCCATTTTCTTTTTGTCTCTCCCCTGCTCCGTTACTCAAGGAATGCAATGGAACAGGAGTTGCGCTCAGGCCCTGGCCTGCAGTGATGACTTTTCCGTCTCGTTGGTTGGCTCCAGAGTGCATGCTGACGACGCAAAGTCTCAATTTAGGTAACTTCGTCTCCTCGATATTAGCTGCGCGTCTGCACAGGGGTTAATCTGACCGACAGGACAGGCTTGGGCTAGTCTTGGCTTCAGCGAGCCTTCATGTCGGCCAATGCTCAATCCCAAGCGTACCAATGGCCAGACAGCCTTCGCGAGGATCCCTGAATGTTTTCTCTGCAAGCCACAAACGATCACTTTATCTGCAGGCGGTTATGTGGCCCATGGTTGATCCCCAGCAGCTACGCGTTACGACCCGGGCGGTACACCGGGGCCTGAAGAAATCCTGCCCGTCCTAAACGCCGAGACGGCGGTGACCGTCGTGAACTTTAGCCGGGTTGGCGGCCATGCACCACCATCTGCCCGCATGCAGTTAATATACAGTTGCCGACTCCAATCCCGTCCCGCTCCCCGCCCATATTCCGGCTCGGCTACCCGTTTCACCGGTTACTCGGGACGACGGAATAGACTCAGGGGAATCCCCAGCCAAACCCACGGCCAGACCACGGCTGTAGATGGCGGCCGCGTTGCACTGGCTGCCACAGGTCGATGAAGAAGGCGGGGGTGGGGGGTCTGGGTGTCGAAGTCCAGTGTGCCGGTGCGGTTGTGGGAGGAGGCCGCCCATTTGGTGAACTGGGCCGCGTCCCAGCGGTGGAGGTAAGGGTTTGCTGAGCGCGTTGATTAGTCCTGGGTATTCTTCAACAATGAGGTTTAAGTAAGGGAAGAAGAGGAAGAAGAATGGTGAAGTTACTTTTTGGTCTAAGAGAAAGCTACCCGCTTCTCTTACTATCTCTCTAAAATTACAGCAAGCTACCACGCATACCTCACTCCATCAACCAGGCCCTCTTCTCCGCCCTTGTCCTACCCGATGATGCAACAGACGTGCCGGCGAGGCACCACTTGCAGAACACCCCGAAGGAAGCGTGCCGTGTCGAGTGCCGTGTCGAGAAGTGGCCGACTGACTGGGGGCCGTCGATGCAACAGACATGCCCGAGAGACATCACTTGCGGAAGGCCCGAAGGAAGCGTGTCGAGAAGCGGCCGACTGAGGCTGCCGAAGCACGGCGCGCCGCGACGGCCGGGTCAAGCGCCACAACAGCCGCCTTGCGGTAAGCGGGAGCACCATGGGCGGCGACTGAGAAGAATCGCTTGCCGCCCGGGGCGCCGTTGGTCGGCAGCCTGTTGCTGACGTTCTTGGAGGGCAGCGGTTCATCGCCGGTGATGCTCCAGTTCAATGCGGTGGACGAAGAGTTCTTGAGGGATTCAAGAATGACCGAGTACGGGATCGTAATGTTTGCAGCGCGTTCGGCTCTAGGTTTGGGTTAGCGGCGGTTGAGTCTCGCAGCCAGGGGTTACGGGTCAGGGCCAGGGGCGGCGGCGGCGGCAGCGGAGGGGAGGGGCCGACGATAACTTACACGTCGCGGAGAGGTCGGACGAACTCGCTCGGGAGGTCCTTATCTTCGCCCATGGGGCTGAAGTCCGACAACCAGAGCTTGATCTGCCCGCCGGGAGTCGACAGTGGTTCCCGCTGGACGACAGCCTTAACCTCTCCATTGACTGTTGTCCAAACCCAGACGGCCGTGTTGTCGGCCATGCGCTTGTACTTTGCCTTGTCGCCGAGCGGAGTCATGGTGTTGAAGCTAAGCTGCAGCGAGACGACGGTTCGGGCACCATGCATGGTGATATATTGGGCGTGCTTGCTTGGCGCGTTGTTCTCGTGGCCAGCGAAGTCTAGGACGAGCGTCGGATGCTTGCTCAGCGGGCTGGTAAACGCCAAGGCGGGAGGGCCAGCGTTGCCGGTCGGCTTGCCGTCTTGATCGTGCCCCGTGGCGCGCACAAGAGGGTAGCCAGACTGCAGTTGCACCCTCCGGGCAAGTGCGCCGACGGAGCCGGGGTAGCTGTAGAAGGATCGCAGACTAATACCCGTCTCGATCGCTAAGGCCATGGCGACGCCCACGTGGTGCCGAGCGTCATACATAGTGGTGAGGCTGCCTGTGGATGCGTTGAAGTGCTTCGCGGGGCAGTTAGAAAATGAATACGGGCCACTCCAGCGACGGAGAGAGGGCTGCAGCATGCAAGGTAGGTAGGTAGCAAGTTACTTACGAAAGGTATGGGTTTGCCGATAAGTTCCTCCAGCGAACGCAACTCGGGAAAGGTACCGCAAATGCGATGATGGTCGGCGGGATGAACAGTAAATTCGTAGTGGAAGAGATCGGTCGGCGGTGCGATGTGGAAGCAGTGTAGGGCAGCAAGAACTTTGGAAAGTCGCTCAGGCTTTTTGGGATCTAAGCCCTCCCAAAACTCGTTGTTGTCGAGTGTCTGCATTGATTGCCCCACGTTGCTTGGTTAGTCTTGTTTGCCTTCGCAGCAGATGAAAGAAAGCAGGTTTGCTTTGAAGGGCCAGAGCAAAGGTGATCCACGACCGGGGCGGCGCGTGTTCGGGCACGATAGCGAGTGTCGGGGGAAGGTGCAAGTGAATGGGAAGTAGAATGGCTTACCATTGTATTATATTGCTGCAGATCAGCGTGCTTGACCTGTGTAGTTCAAGTGCGAGTGTAGCAAAAGTTCGTGGTGGTGGTGGTAGTGGTGGTGGTGAGTGTTGGTTGAGGGTGATTGAGTCGCAGTAGATGACGGAGGAGTCTAGGGAAAGGAAAAGAAATTGGGAAGACCACGCAGTATTTAACTGTGGCAAGGCTGCCTAGAACGTACCGAGTCACGAGTGGTAATTCTCACACCTACCTAGCTAGGGTTCAGCTTTATCGATTAGGTATAAGCAAGTTCTGAGCCCTTCTGCCTTCGTCTTATCTCTTTCCCAGTATTTCCATTCACTGGAAGCCCGAGAGACCAATACAGATGCAAGTGGCCAATGAACAACATGCCTGTGACTCTGTACGAGGCGTGACTGACTAAGATTCACACAAAACTTTGCCGTTTATTGTGTACTCCCTAATTCACCTGCCCAGACCAGCCTGGTAGCGGAACAGCCTTAGACTTTTCCTATTCCCCCTCATCTTTAATTCTCTCAAGGGCTAGAATAAAAGGAAAGAAAAAGGATAATTACCACAGCAGCAATACCAATAACACCACCATCTAGGTAGTCACCAATTGGCAAAGCCACACCTAAACACAACATTCCACCGCCACTCACACACTTCCCCCTTGATCCTGTCGGCCCCGGGGAAGACGCAACAAGAGGCAGCGAGCGGGTGGACATCTATCTGGACTTTGTAGCAGGTTCCTTCCTGCGGGTCTGGCCCAAGCCGGTTGAACTATCCACTTGGTGTGTGAGAGGTGTTGGTTAAGAACCTGGCCGCAAGCCACAGGTTGGATATATTGAGGGAACCGGGGATGATTGAGGATATAATTTTATAATGGAAAATCTGGAATTAACGCTGTGGTAGTTCTTCTCATCCTCCGCCGTGGACGGCCTGTGTCCCCTTCTACGTAAGGAATTGGGGATCGATTCTTGTCAAAGAAACGCTTGGGGTTTGCTTTCGAAGATGGGATGAACGGCAGTGGAGAGGGAGGGAGAGGAGGGTACGTATGCAGCTGAAATGAGGCTAACGGGATAATGTAAGTTTTTCTGGTTTTAGATCATCGCTTTGGGCAGACAAGAAGTCGGCATCGCGTTTTCCCGAGAATCAACTGGAGGATGAGCGACCAGTTGAGGATGTGGAAGGCGGCGAATTTGCCCCCGTTACAATTAATTCAACTCCACAACCAAACAGCGGGCAATTTTCGCAACGGGATAAACAATGATATCGCGGGGGCGGCTGGTGGACACCGATCAATCACTGAAGCAGGCAAGATGGACGGGCAAAAGATTGGAGCAAATTGTATTCTTCTAGTTAGACCGTAGGTGACCTGACTTGTGTCAGGCAATTGCGCGGGTGCGCGCCCGCTTGAGCAGAGTAGGGCAGATCATAATAAACAGATAGAGTAAGAAAAGGCTATACAAAAGAATCAGAGAGTATATCGCTATGCACAACCCAAGTCCCAAACCCGAAAGCACGACGCCACCACACCACTGACCAACTCCCGCAACAGGCACAACAGGCACAACAGGCAACCGCCCCAAACAGACGCGTCTACACTCCGACACTAGTCATCGGCCAGCTCACGCATGGCCCGACATCATGTGGAGGCGGAAGTGCTCCTGGTACCGGAGGTGCTGCTGCTCGGCCAGGTGGGGGTTGGCGTCCTTCTCGGCCTGCAGGCGGGCCTGCATCTCGGCCTCCTGCTGGGCCTGCTGGCGGGCGTGGGCCTGGACGTGGGGCTCGCCGGCCGAGTGCAGGTCGTCGAGCTTCTGCGGGTTGGAGCTGAGGTCGCTGAGCAGGTCGCGGAAGTGGTCCGACGAGAGCAGCATCTTGGTCAGGCTGGTCAGCCGCGCGTTCTCCTCGATCAGCGCCTTGTTCTGCGCGCGCAGCAGGCCGGAGTCGTTGTGGCGATCTGTGAGCTCGCCCTCGAGCCAGCCAATGTACTCTGTCATGTTGGGTTAGCACGGGATCGGGATGTATCGAGATGCTGGGGGCGATATTCTTACCCTTTCTCCTGCCCCGGAATGCGCGGGCCGAGACCTTATTCCTGAGCTGGCGGCGCTCTTGGCTGCTGAGCTTCTTGCCCTCCTCGCTCGCCAGGAACTTCTCGTCTTCATCCATCTCCGCCTCGGACTTCTGCTTCTTGGGGAAGTTGGCCGTCGGCACGCTCTTGATGGGCGTGTACTGTACAGGCTCGGAGCGCATTGAGCTGAGGATGTTCTGGACGTTCTGCTCGGCGATGGAGCTGCTGGTTTGCGGTGACCTGGCCTTCTGCGCCTGCTTGGCCTGAACGCGTTGCCTTTGCAGCTGTTGTTGTTGCTGCTGCTGCCTCTGCATCTCTTGTTGCTTCTGTTGCTGCTGTGCCCTGGCAAGCGCCGCTTGTTGCTGATGCATGCCTGGCCACACCCTCCCGGGAGTGCTAGTCAACGCGGGTGTCGTAGGCAGCGGCGAAGTCAGCGCATCGGGTTCGTGGCCACCGATGGCACTTGGGTTGATGGTAGAGTTGAGGTAGAGCCCTGCGTCAGCGGACTCAAAGCCAAGATCCATCCCGGAGGTGTCCAAGCCGCTACCCAGGGGCGCGCTGAAGTCGAAATCCGACTCCCCGATTGTGGAAAGCATGTCGTGTTGTTGAAGCTCGAGATACTCTTGGAAATACCCCTGCGGCTCGTTCATCGACAACGTAGTTGTCAGTGCGCCCGGGACAAGACCTGTTTGCTGCTTGTAGAGGTTGTACTGGTGGCTGGGTGCTGCGAAGCCCTGGTTGTTGGCGGGGAACAGCGACGACCCTTCCGGGGTTTCGGACTTGAGCGAAATCGATGTCGATGGCGAGAGGGATGGTTGCTGGTAGTTCAACCCGGTGTTGGCAGTGCTGGCGTTGTTGTTGTTGTTGTCGTACTGTGAAAAGTCCATGAATTCCAGAGGGTCGAACCCGCTGCCTTGTTGGGACCCAGCCATTGTGTTGCCCGCGGCCAGAACTTGAATGACTAATCGGACGCTAACAGATCACTCGCCAACTCGATCGCTGTCGCTCAGTTTTTGTGTCGCTGAATTCCTCGAAAATAGATCGTTTGCGTCGCTAAGTTGGAGACGGTTGTTTGATAGGCGTGGTGAGTTGCAAAACATGTAAAAGGAAGAGGAGGCAGGAGGGAAGGCAAGGAGGGCCAGTTTTGAATGAGCAACGCAAGAAACCGGGCGGTGGTTACAGCAGGCAATCCCCGTGGCAGGGATATCTGTCGCTTTGGGAAGGGGGACGCGTAAGCCAATGCGAGAGGAACCGATCAGCCAATCTGGTCGAGGGTCCCCACAAAACCTCCGGCTGTCAGACAAATCAGACGACGGCTCGGCAAAATAGCCTGTTCAACGGCCACACGGCGCAATGAGTTGGAGCAAACTCCGAGCCAGCGGGTACTTTGTCCCTGCTGCAAAATGGCAGTGCACCCCAAGTACCCAAATTCCGTGTCTGGGCGATGGCTTCGGCCGAGCCACCGTCCGTCCGTTCACCTTGTTCACTGCGGCCCAAGGGCGGAGGGAAAGCAGCCCGGCAACTCTGGCAAAAGCTGTTGCCTGGCTGCGGAGATAACTAACGTGAGGCGTCTTGACTTGACGGCGATGCAGCCTCGAGGCAGTTATGTTGAATCAGTTGACACAGTCGAGACGGGATTGCACAACTGGGCAGAACAGAACCGCAAAACCGCAGTGCAGGTGCTCGTTAGGCGAGTGTGAGGCGATTGCAGAGGGCAGCCGGAAGCCGCGGACAGTGTTGCGCGGCCATGGAAACGGGAAGACCCTGTTGGCTCCTTCGGCTTGCACTGCCTCCCTCGGCGTTTACTATGGTCTGGATGTCTGGGATGATACAAAAAAGGGATGAAACCTGGAGCGGGCGCTTCGATCACTCCGCATCCCAACTCGGTCAAACAGTTGCGGTATTTGCTCTCGGGTTGTCGGCCAGGTAGACAATGCTCAACCAGTGGTGCGGAGAGCAATGACATTCCATTCATTGTTCTACATTTGCTGTTTGACCGGTGTATCGGCCGGAGTGGGGCCCCACATGCCGTGAGGGACCTCAGACCACTCAAGGAAACGGGTGGAACCTCCACCTCGAACGATGCGCTGGTCGAATTGCCGCGTTTCCACCACGGCCTCACTGTCGCTGGTAGCCATTAGCAGCCATTGGCAGCCAGCAGCTCAGGTCATCCACAAAGCATAACCAAGCCATGGGGAGTCCCAAGCCATGGGGCTCGGCGATTGTGGTGCAAGGGATGTGTCGAGAGTGGGGCCGTGTCAGCGAGTCGGTGAATCGGCATTTTCCGCGTCCGATGGGTCCTTTCTTTGGTCCGTGGAAGCAGACCCTTGAATGCGCCGACAGCGATCTCCGCTGCGGTGGTTCCAGCCCCTTCACGGAGCCCGGTGCAGATCGACTCTGCGCTGGATCCATTCTGTATCACCAAAACATACAAGCAGAGGTGGCCCGGGGAGCCTGTGAGGTTGTTTCATCAAGAGCGCCGCTCGTCCACCAATCAACCCATCGGTCGCAGAGAGAACCCTCGAATCAAAAGCTTGGCTTCTGGGCCAGAGCTGACAGGAGTGGATTGATATGTGGTGCGAATTCCTTGCCAAGTACGGTAATCTGCGTTCCGGGTTTCTGGGGCTGTGCAGAGAGAGCTTGTGAGATTCGTAATCAGATGGGTCGGGATTTCGATAAACGAAAGCAACTGTTCGCCGATAGCCCATTCGCCAAAAAGGTATCCTTGCGGCCAAGGAAGCCGTTTGTGTGTTGTGCCCTCGCCAGTCCTATTGTTTCACGAGTTCCCCGCCAGCGAGTTGCGGTTTTTGCCACTTCAACTTGTAGTATGCTCAGAAAAGCTCCACTCTTCTCCCCGGAGCAAAACGGTTCCCGGGTACCTACCTATCTATCCTGTTACTAGTATTTAGTTTAGATAGCCCGACATCTCGACATACTACCTATGTACTTATTAAGGGGTTCTACCCACCTTGCTCAATAACCCCCATCATATTGCCCGCATACTGAGGGAGTACTTCGTAGTACTGGCTGTTTGGTAAATGTTGATTTGAAAGGCCTCCTCCTCGTGATAGAGGCCTCAATTTTACTACCGACAGATATCACATATACAGCGTCATATTGTTTTATTTAAGACCAAAGAACAATCTCAAAAAGTTTAACCCGGCCTATTACACTATAATAGAGACCAACGACCGTAGGGTTCTCCACCAGTACGGGCCTGTTGTAGCTGGATGGCAATCTCGAACCAGTATTAGTAAATCTTATCCACGATATACATGATACATGTAGCTAAACCCGACGAGAGAGAATACTACCCAGTTTACCTAATCATCCGCCGAACAGACGCATCTTGTCACGAGGCAGCCAACTCCGCATGGGATCATTGATAACTCGTCGAAGAGGTAATTACGAGTGAGTCATTGGATACCACCTAAGTCTAAGAACCTCCCGTCTGTGCTGTGTTTCAACTTTCATTCCGGTCATAAGTTTCCTTCTCCAAACACGTTATACAAACTCAAGCCCAGAACATTTTACAAATTACAGGAGTCGAGGCGTGCCCATCAATACCTCACTCATCCTCGTCCAGCCGTAGCCCAAGCCCGGTATGGGTGGGGTGGAGTGGGAGAGCCTGATAGCGACCATCAGCCCCCGTTCATTCCTCTTCTTCATCGTCGCCGATGTAGGTGCGCCGGGGCCCGAGGGCTCGCATCGCCCTCTCGCCGTCACCTACCGCCAGGGCCGAGGTCATGGTCCCGGGCGCAATATCGAGAATGAATGGGGACGCGTCCGCCAGGTCGTGCGGGACTGCGCGCGCGCCGTCGACGTGCTGACCTGCCCAGCCAACCGCGTTGCCATCGAGGCAGAGCTGTCCCTGGCTGCCGCCGAGCACCGCGGGAGACGCTGTCCGGAGGAACCACAGCGCGTGCAAGTCCCCGACCTGCCGCAACCTAGCTTGACCGACCGCATGTTTTGGCACGGCCGCCCTCCCGGGGACCCCGAGCAGACTCCGCCGCGCCAGTCGCCGCCATGGGTGGACGCAGGCGCCATCCGAGAATTCCCCTTCATCTCTTCATGCCTGCGCGTGGCCTTGAACCGTTTGGATGATGACGGGTCCGGGGCTCGACTCGACGACGTCCAGGAACGCCCGCTCGCTACCGTTTTTCGGGACGACGCGCTCGAGTATGGCGCCGTTGTTATTGACATATCCGACTTGGATGCCGTGCGGTATGGTATCGTCGGGTCCAAAATCAGCTACGTCGCGGCTGTGGGGGCTGTTTTCAGCGGCTTCGGCTGGGATCGCGTAGAGAGCATGTACGACGGCCCGCAGCCGGAGCTTTATCTCGACAATTCTGGCGCGCGGACACCGCTCTCTGCGGGCGCGTATATGGCTAAGTTCGGTTTTGACGAAGCCCTGGATGGCGTTGAGCGGCTGGAAAAATACTGCATCGTTGAACCCCGAGCTCTCAGGTGTAAGTCGTCCCGCACACACCCGGGAATCCAGCCATGATTGTGGGCGGTATGTTAATATGGAACTCGGAAGATATCTCGCCACCCTCCTCGACAAGGAGCAGCGACGACAGCATCCCGCCCCTTCCCGTTCGCGATCATGATGCCGCTGTCGAGGAGGCAATCTCTGCGCTTCTCCGCGCAGAGACGGTCGATCTCGAAGCCCACCGTGACTCCCTCGCCCTACCCGGCTTCCAGGGCCGTCTCAGAGAGCGCCTTCTAGAGGACCCAGACAAGATGTGGCGTTCGGGCGCATCGGCGCAGCTTCTCCGGCTTGCTTATGCCGGACGCCGGCACCTAGACTGGGCGGCCTACCGAAAGTTATCGTACGAGCATGTTGCCACCACCCTCGACTCGGCGGAATTAGGGAACGCGCAGGCGTTAAGCATCTGCATCGATGCTATGGACGACCCTCCTACGCCGCTGCTCGAGACCCTCGCCCGGCACGAGACGATCCGCGACCTCTGCTTTCTCCAGGGCCCCTCTCGTGCCAACGACGACAAGTCGTCGGATCTGTTCTCTCAGATATGCACGTCCCCATTCGCCTCGGCCCTCCTTGGATCCAGGAACATTTTCGTCACCTGTGCCTTCTCCGCACCACTTCGACGTGCTTTCTGGCTTCGAGACCCGCGCACAGGCGCCCGGTTGGACTCTCCTGCCCTGCGCAGCGCATTCCCTGTGCAGCATATGTTCGTCCGCAAGCAGTTCGTACCTACCGAAGAAGTAGAAGAACAAGACATTAGGGACTATGACGAAGAAGAGGAGGAGGAAGAGGAAGGGGAAGAGGAGGAAGATACCAACGTGACATTCTGGCCCTGCCACTTCTTCTTAGGCGATACGCTCCTTAACTCGGAACGCTTCGTGTCGGGGTTCCTGCAGTACTGTCGCTGGATCATCGACGATAGCCCCTTGATAAGCTTCGCGGCGACGACATCAACCCTGTCGGCTCCTCGTACGGAAAGTTCCATCAGCCCGATGCCCGCCGAGAACCTGGCTATTCCCGGGCGATGCAGCAGCCTAGTCCCCGCCCCAGCCACAGCAGACCAAAGTCCGGCGCCGAATGCCGAGTGTTGGCCGCTGTTTGGCCCTCTCGAGCCCGGAAGCTGGGTCGTCGTTGTCTCGCACGACTGGCATACGACGCGGAAAATAAGAAAAGAACGTCGGTTATACCTAAGTTGGGGGTATCCGGGGGACTCCCTGATAGGCGTTCCCATCGTGCGGTACGCCTTCCTCCGGGCGCGGCGGCGCATCACCTTGCCCGACGATGCAACAGCAGATGGCCTGGGCCTGCGCCTGGAGGAGCTGGCCGGGCCCGACTCTGTGGACGTCGTAGGCGGGGTCGAGGCGTTCTTACGGGAGACGGCGCCAGGGGTGGACGACCTGCTGGTCCGTGAGCGCGTGGAAGAAACTGTGGGTATGCTACGCGCCAGGTGGCAACCGGGGGAGTGGCCGAACGAGGACCTGCCGGCGGACATGGACCTTCTCACGGTCCTGGATGACTCGGCGGCGCGGGCCGTCTTTCGGGACTTCCTGGCGGACGCGGCGCATGTGAGGGGGAACCTGGTGATGGCTCTGGGGGCCCGGCCCGATGGACCGAATTGGTATCCAGCGCTGGCAGCAATCGCGCCGTCTCTCGCGCCGGTACCGAGAGATGACGCGGTTTTCCGGTCCTTGGATGAGAAAGACGCTGCCGATGGTGCGAACCCCCTCGGAACCCAGCGTCGGTTGACCCCTCCGGAGGTCTCGTACACTGGCGTGCCCTACAAGCCGACAGAGGAAAAGAGTTCGAGCTGGATTTATGGGCCGCCGGTAATCAAGCAGCTGAGGTGGAGGTACCATGGCTGAGGTGTCTTGATACAAAAGAAAGACGGGCAGTCGCTTCCTTTTGGAAGGCTGCCCAGGGGTTTTCTGGGACAACGCGGGCAGCAAGTTCCAAGTTTGACGCCTGGAAAAAGCTGGGAGGTTGGAGTGGATGGGGCGAGACGACATGGGGGAACTGCCTTGATGTGTTTCTGTCTGTTGTAGATGTGAAATGGGGGACGGGACAAGGTTTTCAACCTGAACTGCCTCATGACCTACCTACCTACCTGGTATACTGTACCATACATAATATGGGTGACGGATTCGCAGCGGCAACAACCTAAACGACTTATAAAGGTGGACATCATAACCAACGATATTAACGCTCTACCAGTAGTTGGTAAATCTCTTGCTCTAGGTCCTCAAACCTGGCTTTAACGGGTTCTGCAACCTGAGGTGCATACCACCAAGTGCGAAACCGAAAGCCCTTGGGATCCTTTGTAGTCTGGTACCTGGTATCCAGGTGAGCGTATTGTAACCGAGAGGTGACCCAAGGGTGGATGACAGATTCTTTTTTTAGAAGGTTGGCTTCACACCGTAGAACTGTCGACAAGAGCTGAATCAATAATACGACTCTACTTTGACCGATATCATTGGGGTACCAATCGCTTAGGACGAGAAATATCAGCTGCTTGTGATTGCTTATGCCCCTTGATTTGATCCGGCCCATCCATTTGCCCGACTGATACCTACATAAAAGCGACCTATTCGTGATCCCTAAAGTTGCACCCGGAGCTTACCACTTCTTCACTTACATCACCGCCCAAGTCTAAACACTTTCGAAAATGAAGCTCATCGAGACCATCGTCTTTGCGAATATCTACAGCCTTGCTGCCGCTTTGTCGGTTGATACGACACTCACAAAACGGAGTCCATGCGCTGCGACGGAGAGTCGGGTGGCATGCCGAAGCGGTCCACGTAATACCAGCAGTATCGTGGGGATTATCAGCAAGGGTATTGTGTATATGCCAGAGTGTAGAGTACCTGTCGGCGACGCAGTGGAAGAAGATAGGTCAGTACTAATTTAGCCTTAAGCGTCGTTGTTAAGGACACCAAGTTGGATGCTAACGAGGTACCTATTCTCTACCTAGGACGTGGTTCAAGATCAACTTGAAAGGAAAGGACTGTTATGTTCCTGCCGCATACATGGGCCCAATCTGCTCCGGTTAGTTTCCACCCCTACGGTGAGATGGCGAAGTACTCAAGTCTGTTAGATTATGTGCCGAGGAGATGTCCGCTGCCTTGAGCCTAGGGGTCACGAGAGATCGGGGGATTGGCTTGTATTTCACATGCGTTGAGGATTTGATTCCGGGGCTGGTCGTTGTAGCGAGGCTTATTACAGGTTCTTGATATCTTCAAGACTGAAGGCTGAATCTAATTAGCCTCTTATTTCCAGAGACAGACCTTTCAGACTAATTATGAGGCCTTGCCCCTATTGACATACACATCTGGCCAACCCACTTAAACCTTACCATAAACACCCGGTCTACCAAACTCCTGTTTCTCGCCCCGACTAACCAACATCCCAAACTCCTTCAGCCCCAGACAGTTCCATTCTACCCAACCGACAAATGAATATGCCCCATGAAGCACCCCCGATGACACCAAGGCTCAGTGACCCCTAACCGTTTGAGACGGATAAGGGTAAGCGTCGGGCGATGGGTCGTACCGAGTGTCCTCGACTAAGCCGGTTCGCTGACTTGCGTCACTCTCATAGCCTTTCGCCACCATGGGGAAACCCTCGGGGTCCTCCTTCTTGCCCAACGACTTGTACCCGACGAGGATCTGGCTTGGGTGCCAATACAAGAAGATGACGGGGACAATAAACATCAAGGCGCTGTCGAAGACGAACAGGTAGACCTCTTTCTGCATCAGCTCACCCTCGCTACCCATGGCGTACTCGATGGTTCGGAAGATGGACCGGATCATGATCAAGACGCTCGTGGCGTACAGCACTAGGATGAACTGGCGCCAGGGTGCCGTGATGGAAAGCGAGCGGCTCGTGGGTTCTTTGTTGATTCGGACGTGGAAGAAGACGGTAACCAGCATGAAAAGTCCAAAAAAGACCAGCTGAACCGCAAGGCCGCCGATAATAATGGATTTGCCCATGTTTTCTTCGTCTTCTGTGTCGGCTTTGGCGCGAAGTGCACCGCCTATGAAAAGAATAAAAAAGACGTCAGGACTGAGGACTTGAGCTCCGAGGTAACCATCCTTTTTCTTTTCCATCAGGACGAAGAAGTCAACGTACCGGCACCTTGCATCACAAAGGACAAGACATCGCCCAAGACAAATATCTTAGTCAACCAATTCACTCGGACTGGGGACAGCTTCTCAGCTTCCAGGAGCCGGATAAGTCGTCCGAGCACCATGTAGATGGAAGCGGCATAGAGGCCCGGGGCCAGGAGGATGAGGAGTGTCTGGGCAACGTAGACAGACAGGGTAAAGGCGGGTGTTTCCGTATAGGCGACGACTCGGGCACCGTATCCCCCGGCTTGGACTGCGACGTCACCCGCAAGGTCAGTAAAAGGAGGAGCCCGTGACACACCAAGGGAACGTGTTGACATACATAAACAGCCAATGGTGAATGCCATGAAATACCACGTCTTCTTCCGGAACATGAGCCAAGTATGCCCGGCCGTGACAAGGGCAAACAGACCGATGAAGATGGCGTTAGTTACCAGCGACAGGTCGTAATCGTAATATTTGCGCTCCTCGGACTCGGCTGAGGTCGAGTCTTCATTCCTGAGCTGTAGAGTCCATGTTGATGCCATGTTGAAAGTGAAGTGTTCCAATCGAGAGTATTTCGTGGGTGTCTGCGTGGAAGAGCCGGCAGCCTTTGTCAAAGAGACGTATTCCTGGGGTTGGGATGTTGTGCTTATAAGTTGAAGAGGTACCGAGCTTGTGAGCATTGTCGTTGGCTTGCTTCGTCAGCCTCGACTATGGCCCAACTATCGGGTCTGAGTTGCAAGCAGTGGCGGTGCATCAGATTCACGGGTTGCACATGCAGTGGAACATCCGTTTCCGCAAGGGAATGGCTCTGCGCAGCCAAGAATGCGAGGGATGAGTGCGATGACAGTCGCATTGGGTAGCTGGGTATGGGGCTGGGCAATGGACAGCCTCCCTCAGTTGTCAACTGGGGCTCCGTCTCCGGCGGAGGGTCTTCAAAATTAGACCCTTGATACAAACCTCGGTCGCCTTTGGTCGCGCTAATGGTCGCAACCCCGGAGCCGGAGGAAGGGCGAAAGTCCGTCTCCGCTCCAAATCCTCTCAGCCACAAACAAAGCGTCGTCCAGCGGCACAAACCCCAACGGACTGAGAATCTTACGTAGAACGCGTCGTGTGCCTAATTATAGGGCTTTAAATGACGAGATTCGCAACGGTGCAGCCTAGATGACAGCCTTGAGCTCGGTTCCATACATCAGCAAGGAACCTCAAAACGAAAGGAACATGGAGTCTTTTGGGACTTGAACGACTCAACCATGACTGTGAACAGTCTAAAATGCACTGCTCCATCATGCGGATAACTCCTATTCGTCGGGGTGACGTTGATAGCGTCCAAGTTTACCGACTTAATCTCCTGATCGACTTGCTTGGCTTTGCATTGCATAAGAACGACGAAGCAGTGGTGTTTCAGCTGAGGAGGGAGTGAGAGAACCGCATGGCAGCGGCCCCAAACTTGCTGTCATCCCTGTGGCCGCGTGGCGTATAAGTCGCATATGTCCAATATCTAGAGCCCCCTTTCATAGGACGGGGCATTCAGGACAATGGTGACTCCACATACAATCTGGTACCATAGTTCTGCGTTTGGGTTGTAGGGAGACTATGGATCGTCATGTGAGTGCAATTTGTGGCTTACGTCTACCTACCTACGTAGCTAGGTACCTCTTATGAAGGTGAGGTGCGCCCCGGTAGGTTGGGAAAGGGGTTCTGGTTCCCCGCGATGCAGCTGCAAGTTGATTTAGATTGGACGGACAAATGGGAGCGATCCAAGAATGCTACCATGGATCGGACTCCTCAACTGGCCGCACGGATACTACTTACGCACCTCGGCTTCGTAGGCCGGCATGTAAGTCGGTACCCAAATAAATATCCGACTGGATCGGATCGGGCTCGCGGCTAGAGTGACAACGACCGTGACTCGAAGCTCATTCTACCCAATTACATGTAGCTGTATGATTTCATATGAGGGTTTGGCGTTATTTTATTTCTTGACATGGTTGGCACCTCGCAATACACGACTAAGTACACACATGTAGGTAATAGATGGGAGTGCGGATTGGTTTCTGCAAACCAGTTGCCAATGTTTACACCCATGAGAATAACCACGTCCTTGAGCAGCGCATAATGCTTGATTAGATCCTCAGCATACGCCCCGTCATCGTCCTCTCACTTTCTGGGTAAAACGCCGAGTCCCAGGGCTGCGCGTTCGTCATGAGCTGGTAGTCCAACCCCTGACCTCCACCAGTAACATACATAAACTTGGTAAACTCGGCCTCCGCAACATATGAAAACGAAGTATTACCCGGCACAAACACCACGTCCCCATCAATTAGACTGACCGGATCGTACCCCTCCACCTCCACCCCCAGCTGCCCCTCCTCCACCATGAACGCCGTAGCAACCGCACTCTTCACAACAGGCGCCTTCCTTGCCGCCTCGCCACCCCCAAACGAACTCACCGTAACAGTCCCCTGCGAAAAGGTCCCGTTCGTCTGCGGCCCCATCACAAAAGGCGTCACAATCTGATACCTCCCGCCCTCCGAGTTCAGCCACTTCGGCCCGTGGTTCTTGGCCACCCATATCGGCGCCGCCATGTCCCCGGGTAGCTCATTCGGCCCGTCGTACCAGTTCCCCGGTCCGGCCTTGCCATCCGCCACATCCCGGCGCGGCACAAAGTCCAGCTGCGGGTACACGTCCCACTCTGCCAGCTCCGAGATGTTGAGCCCGCCTGCGCCGGGTAACGTGCCAGTCCCCTGGTCTGGGTCGGCGGCGTCCATGTGGAAGAAGAACTCCTCGAACCCGCCCGGCACGAGCACGCCCGTGAGCTGGGTGTCGGGCTCGAGGAGGGTGAAGGTGTGGATTGTGTTGAAGGGGATGGCGCCGATGTCTCCGGGGCTAAGGATGCGGGTTTGCTGGATCGAGGTGTTGGACTGGTAGGTGTCGAGGTTCTGGCCCCAGAGCTGGACGCGGCCTTTGACGGCGTAGAAGTTCTCGTAGGTTCTTTTGTGGACGTGCGGGAAGACCCCGACCCCGCCGGAGCTGCCAGCGTTGGTGTGGAGGATGCAAAAGGCATTGCCCGAGGAGTTGCCTGTAACTGGGAAGGTGTTGCCGTCGGGCAGCTTGATCCCGTGGCCTTTCTTGAGCGCGTAAGGCTTGGGCGACTGCGGCGTGGTAGGGACCCAGAGGCTGGCACCGCTGGCCACGGATGCACCTAGGAGAAGGATGAAGAACGAAGGTAACATGGTGGTAGGTTTGGGCGTTTGGCGTGTGTGTGTGAAGGTGCGGTTTCAGAACTAACTGAGTGCGGGGGACAGCGATCGGCGATTTGTACTAACAAAGCTCATTAGAGATAAAATCCGCCATTGACTTATGCCATGAGTACTCGGGGTGTCGACTAGCGAGAAAGGTTGCCGGGATGCATGCCGGCGGGCCCCTTTTGACCGAGTTCCGAGAATTGTACCGCGATATGGTATCAACCGGGCCGATCCTTAAGATCAGTCCCGTGGTCACATTAAGCCTGTAATAACCTACAAGGGGACTAGAACGCTGGGCTAACAACAGCGAGGCTGTCTCATAGGTTGTTGATTCCATTGGTCCCCTCTTCAAACCAAGGTCCTAGGGATTGGGGATGACGCGGCGAAGATCTGGCAACACGACGCGGCGAAGGTCCGGCAACATGGCGCGGGCAGTCTAGGAAACGGGCTTACGGATGTGTCTAGTGTTTCTAGCCCAAGAATAGGTATTTATGCCCCAATGCCGAGGGCGACGAGCGACCGTCTACTCAGCCATCAACAATCCCGTACTGCCTTCAAACTCCTCTCAGAGAGAATCGCTAGGCATGTTGCTTTTACTTCCTCTTCTAACACTAGCTACTGCGCTGGTCAGTGCAGTTGAGCCGCAGCGGCAGCAGAATGCTACCGGTTACTGGTACGAGAACATCCAGCACAACGGCATCAGCCCGACAATTCCCAACGGCGCGAACTGGACCGTCTTTCGGAATGTCAAGAACTACGGCGCCAAAGGAGATGGCACAACCGATGACACAGCCGCTATCCAGCGGGCCATTAACACCGGAGACAGCACCGGGACTCGGGACTCGGGACGCTTTGGTTCTACGGGCCAGCCTGCCGTTGTTTACTTTCCAGAAGGCACGTACCTCGTCAAGGAAAGCATCAAAAGCGCCGTCGGGACAGTGATCATGGGCGACCCAACCAATCTGCCGACAATCAAGGCGGCAGCTAACTTCACTGGAACCTACTTGCTCATCGGGCGAGATGAACGCCTCTCGGGTCTCATTGGCTTCTTCCACGGGGTCAAGAATCTGGTTCTCGATAGCACTTCAGTGCCGCCCACAAAGACCATCAGCCTTCTTGAGTGGAGCGTCAGCCAAAATAACCTGTTATCCAATGTTGTGTTCAACATGCCCGTCGGAGCAACGTCCCATACTGGCGTCGCAACCCAGGGGATGTGCTCTGCGTTGATCATGAATGATCTCCAATTCAACGGTGGCGGAGTTGGCATCCAGCTGTCGGCGACACAATACCATCTGAAGAGTCTTCACTTCAAGGGTAAGGTCCAGTCCCACACTCCTTTAATCATGGGACACAATGTCGAACAACCATAATGCTAATCGGTCAACAGATGTCAAGACCGGGATCCGTCTGGTCAATGTTCTCCAAGCAACTGCCCAGGGGTTAAGGTTCGAGGGCTGCTCAGTCGGCATCGACGCCAGCACAGGAAACACCGGTATGCTGAACCTGATCGACTCAAACGCCACAAATACCTCGGTCGTCGTTCATGCGGCAGCATCAAGTGGTGTTCCAGGCTCCCTAGTGTTGGAGAATGTTATCGTCGATGATTCTGTTGCCGCGGTAAGTCTCACTAGAAAGATATACCTCCTCAACGTCCCTTCACAGCCACTAACCAACCCCGATCAACACCAACAGACCATCCAAACCAACACCACCCCCACCCTCACCGGCTCCGTCCCCCCAAACACCGCCTGGATCCGCGGTAACACCTACCACCCCAACTCCACCACCCCCCTCCCCTCCCCCGGCCGCCTCATCCGCGTCACCCGCCCCCACGCACTCATCAACACCACCACCTCGTCCTACCACACCCTCCCCCCACCCACCTACGCCACCTACCCGCTCACCTCCGTCATCAACGTCAAGACCCACCCCACGCACCCAGCCGCCGGCGACGGCGCGCGCGACGACACGGCCTCCCTACAAGCCATCCTGGACTCGGCCGCCGCCGCGGGCCACGTCGTCTTCTTCCCGCACGGCATCTACCTGCTCAGCGACACGCTGGTGGTGCCGCCGGGTAGCCGGCTGGTCGGGGAGGCGTGGACGCAGCTGAGCGCGACGGGGAAGCGGTTTGCGGATGCGGCGAACCCGCGGCCGATGGTTCGCGTTGGCGGCGCTGGAGACAAAGGGTTGGGTAGGGCGGTGGGCGTGGCGCAGATGTCGGATTTTGTGCTTACCGTTGCGGAGGTGCTTCCTGGGGCGGTGTTGATGGAGGTGGATATGGTTGGGAGGGAGGCAGGGGATGTGGGGTTTTGGAATTGTCATTTTCGGGTTGGGGGGGCGAGGGGGTCGGTGGTGAGGGGCCCCGAGTGTGAGAGGCCCGAGGGGTGTTTGGCTGCGAGGCTGGCGCTGCATCTGCGCGAGGGATCCGGGTCGTATTGGGAAAATGTGTGGGGTTGGACGGCGGATCATGATTTGGATGGTGCTGAGGGGAATGTGTACCCTGCGGCGGCGGGAGGGTTGCTGGTGGAGGCGACGCGGGGGACGTGGATGTTGGGGATGGGCTTTGGTGAGTTAACTTGTTAAGGGGGGGCCCCTGGAGGGGGGCTGGAAGAGGATAAGTTGGGTATCACGGCTAACAGATCCAGAACACAATGTCCTGTACCAGGTCAACATCAACAAGGCCGAAAACGTGTTTATTGGTCTGCAGCAGGGGGAATCAGCGTACTGGCAGGGGAAGGGGAACACCCTGCTGGCTCCGGCGCCTTGGGCAGAGTCGTTGCTGGAGAGTGATCCTGACTTTGCCTGGTGCGGAGCCAGCGATGCCGAGGTAATTCAGCCCTGACGCCCCTTTACTGACGACGGACTATGGCGTATGGCGGAGGCTAACATAACATAGTGCCGCATGGGTGTCTACCAGCGCATATCCCGCTCCAAGAACATCAATATCTACAGCAGCGGCTTCTGGAACTTTGTGGCCGGCCCGCAACGGGCAATGTGTGCGGACGACTGCCAAGCCAATGCTGCGCTGTATGAGTCGAACGAGAAACTGTACGTGTACGGATTTAGTACCATCAACAACCGGAATTTGGTCCTTGAAAGCGGCAGTGGAGGGAATGTTACGGTCGTGGCTACTCGGGCTGCTAACGCTGGGGCGGCAATGGATGGGTTCAAGACGGGAACCGTTGCTGGGTATTTTAGGCAAAGTGGATGAGCTTGGAAATAAGGGGGCGGGAGGACACTGGCAGGATTCGTACCTACACAAGGTACCTGGTACTCGAGCAAGAACAACTGAAGTTAATCATCAATGAGTACCAGGAGTAGCATATCCATCAAAAGTCCCAGTCTATCCTGCCATGTTCCCAAGAAAGAACCCGTTGACCTCCCTTGTTACGTCTTGTAAGTTTCACGATCCCGAAAACGAGGTACAGACACCGTTTAACCGTTAGTGACTTCGATGCACTGCATGTCGATGGAGTAAGCGTCGATCCTGCACGCCTCCCAAATAGGATGCCCAGATGCTCGTTCAACTGCTTTGCGCATGGCGCTGGGCTTTTAAGGTTAATCATGGTTCACCCTCCTGCGGCCAAGACAGGGAGGGAGGCGTTATCGGGCCAACCATATGGAGCCACGCCCCAGTTCGCGAATGTAACTGGTTACTGGGGTGTTCATCACACCGGGCCGGGGTGGTTGGGCGCAGCCGCTGGCTACTTGTGAGCTCCATCCCGTCCAGCACGCGTGCTGTTGGGGTGTGCGCGAGTCCCTGGTTCACCCAACGTACCTAAATATTCTCCGGTCGCTGAATGTCTTCGCCCCGACGGTTGACGACTTTGGCTCACGAGAACGGAATGCATCATTTCCTGCTACCCAAATACAACCGCCAAAGCTTGCGAGTCTGAAAACCTTCCAAGTTGTCGAGCTACTACCCTTGGTACTTTCATGGATTCCAAGCAAGGTCCACCACTCGCAATGCAGAGCGGGCTTTTGACAAGCTTCCTTCAATGGAAAGACCTCACTTCCCCGTGGCATTGGCGAGCTGTTACTCTTTATGCATTTCTCGTTCCACTTTTCACCGTCTTGAGCTGGTGGACTCTCTCATATGTCCGATCACCGTTGAAACGATATCCTGGTCCCCCTCTCGCTGGTACGTGCTTGTCACAGAGGCAGTAGCCCACACCAACCTACAAGAATAATACTGAACACGAATCATTATAGGATGGACAAACCTTTGGCGTTTCTTTGTGGTGCGGTCAGGTGGCTACCCTCGCCGTATCAAGAAGCTCCACGATAAATATGGCCCAGTTGTACGCATAGGTCCAAATCTCATCGATCTCGACTACCCGGAGTTGATTAAAACGCTCTATAGCACGGGTGAGCCGTGGCATAAGGTATTTTCTCCCACGACTCTGCCTTCTCGTCTCCTAGATGCGTATCTGATTATCCGATTTCTGCAGACCGAGTTCTATAACAACAACAGTGCCCTGGTAAACGGTCGACTTGTACACAATCTCTTCAGTGTAACTGATCCGGCCGAACACGCCAGGATGAAGCGCCCCATTGCGAAGTACTTTTCACACGGCAGTGTTTTGGCCCTCGAGCCGCTTATGGACAAATCCATTAACGATCTCTGCGATCACTTGGACCGCCGCTTCACCAACGGATCAGAGAAAGGGACGACCTGTGATTTGGGCGAATGGATTGCGTATTGTTTGAAACCCATTTCCCAGACTCAACGAGCTCTCCTTTCGAAACCCTCACTGATTGTTGACATGGGGAAACAGGGGCTTGGGATTTGATCACTTCAATTACTTTTAGCCATCCCTATGGCTACATGGAAAAGGGGTGCGATTTCGACGGCAGTATCGGCAACCTCGATAAAACAGTCGACTAGTAAGTCTCCTCTCCTTTGTACCGGACCGAATCCCATGGCAGTAGGAGGGTGGATTGTTGACAATCGGTTTGTTTTCCAGCTTTTCCACAATTGGCCAGATGCCTTTCCTCGACTCTGTCCTCGATAAGAACCCCATAGTTCGCATTGGCCCGCCAAGTCTACACAATGTGACAAGGGTCGCGTTAGAATCTTTGGGTGCTCGACAACAAGGGAAGGACAAGGCCTTCAATCCCATGGTTCCGGACCTTTTGCACCACTTCATCGAGGCCAAGTTGGCGTATCCCGACGTTGTCGATGACGGCATGTTCATGGGATATATGATGATTCCGCTGCTGGCCGGGGCGGACACCACAGCAATCACCATTCGCGCCATCTTCTATTTCGTGCTTCGAAATCCCGCGGTTTATCGGAAACTCCGAGAGGAGGTCCTTGCGGCCGGTTTTGGTGCCGACAAACCAGCACCATATCACGCGGCTCGTGCTCTGCCATGTAAGTCGTATATTGGCATGATGTTCACCTTCATTTATCATTCTCGCTTCTCAAGTTATTATCTTCTGAGTTCTGACTGTTCACGACAGATCTAGAAGCCGTCATTCGCGAAGCCATGCGTCTGCACCCAGCTGTCGCCATGCCCCTGGAGGTCTATGTGCCCGCCCGGGGGCTCGATCTCCCCGACGGATCCCACATCCCATCAGGCGTCGCCGTGGGAATGAATCCGTACATCGTCAGCCGCAACAAGAAGCTGTGGGGCGAGGATGCTGATGAATTCCGCCCGGAACGATGGCTGAAGATGGCCGACGAGAGCGAGAGCGCTTACAAGGACCGTCTACGGACCATGAACGCAGCTGATCTGGCCTTCGGTGCCGGCCCTCGCATGTGCATTGGCAGGCATTTGGCATTAATCGAGGTGTACAAGGCAACCGCCACACTAATAAACCGGTTTGAGATGGAGTTGGAGGATCCGGCACGGGAGTGGACTGTTGTGGGCCACTGGTTTTGTCGGCAGGAGGGTATCCTGTGTAATCTCAAGCGGAGGAGCGGAAACTAGTTCCTAAGCTGATACTTAAGTTGATTCTACTACAGCTCTTTCTGAGACGCCTGTATGTTTTACGCCAGTTCAATAGCCATAACCAACATCGAGTGTTACACAACTGGGAGCTTGGTGGTCTGGATTTGGAAGTAAAATAGTGCATTGGTTCCTCAACCCAAGGTAAAATATGGTAACCGGAGAAGTTTTAAATACACAAAAGAAAGAAAGCTCCTCGGCTCACATGAGAGCCCGCCAAGTCCCATCCTATCCTGGCTTGCGACCAGCAACCAGTTCCAAAAGATAGGTCGCAGATGGCACACTTATCTAGTGGCACGCCCCCAGTTGCATGCCGCCCTCCTCATACATGTAGCAGCCCTTGCTGCAGAAACCACCGTCGTACCATTCACCTCTCAGGCTCATGTGGAAAACAGTGTTCCACTCCTCGCCGTTGCAGGTATCGGTTCTGCCACACCGCAACTTGGCAATGTCGGACTGAGTTTTGCCTACAAGTCTTTGCGTAAGCTATGGCATTATACAATGGTGTCTGGTAGGGACACGTACTTCCTGTGTTCACAAGCCAATGACCGCAAACGCTTGGGTATCTGGGTGATACGGGTGATCCGGGTCCGGCCAAGACGCCGCTGGCGCAGGTTGTAGCGAGAGCGATGAGGGTAGTGAACTTCATTGTGAGGCTTGAAAGTGGGCGAGAGTTGGTTGGTTTTTTGGGTTGTCTTGGTTGTCTTGGTTGTCTTGGGCTTGTTTGAGATTGTTGGATGGTGGGTGGAAGAAAGCTGTGATTTGTTGTCTGATGTTCCTAAAAGTTCTGTGTAACTTGTTTCCTAGGTACACTTATATACCTGGCCGATGAGGGAGGCCTGCCCTATTCAATTCAGATCTTGGCATTTTGCACTGCCCATTCAACTCGGATCCTGGCGCTGCCCTATGCTGGTACCTACTGTACACATGCATTATGCAACTCGGATTAACTGCCCAAGGTAACGTCAGCAAACATTCAGTTACTCGGATCCAGCCCCACATATCTCACATCTCACTGCACCTTCACCGCACTGGCTTCATCTCACTGCAGCTTCATTGGCTTCACACACGACACCGAGTTGATGTAAGTAATGTGAAATGAAGCAGCTTCACTGCCTTCACACGCGACACCGAGTTGATGTTAAGTGATGTGAAATGAAGCATATAACGCTGGCTGTCCTGGTGAATCTCGATAGAAAAGAAGGAAATAGAACAGCATCTACTTTTATGTTAACGGTTATCCTCCCTTGATACACTTCTAAAGTCACAACGTTTCGTTTCGTACCCTACAACCCTACCCTTTCTTCAACATGTCTTACTACCGTCTTCTCGCCGCGATATTTTCCCTCTCGGCCGTAACTATGGCTTGGGAGGCTCCGTCATATGACGGATTCACCCGAGACTGGCAGGCCACTTTTGAGGGATCCGCCGGCACTCTCCCAGACACCAGAGATTGGAACATCAGGGCCGGAGACCTTGGCGTCAACAACGAGCTGCAGGTCTATACAGCCAACCCACGGAACGTCCAGCTCAGCGGGGGAACCACCCTGCAGCTCGTCCCCTGGAAAGACTCGTCGCTCCCCAAGGGCTGGACCTCCGGCCGCATCGAGAGCACTCACACCTTCACCCCCCAGCCCGGCAAGCTCACTAGAGCCGAGGCTGCTATTCGGTTCGGCGACAACCCCATTAGCAACAAGCAGGGTATGTGGCCTGCTTTCTGGATGCTTGGCGATGTCCTCCGCCACGGCGGTCACTGGCCCGGATGTGGCGAGCTTGATATTATGGAGGCTGTCAACGGTCAGTTGAAAGGATACGGCACCGCACACTGCGACGTGTACCCCGGAGGAATCTGCAACGAGAGCAATGGCATTGGCGGCAATATTGGCATCCCTGACCAGAGCTGGCATACGTGGCGGATCGAGATTGACCGCAGGGATGGAAACTGGGCGGCTCAGACTATCACCTGGTTCAGAGACGGACAGCAGTACCACCAGATCTCGGGATCTCGGATCGGCAATGCCAGCGTCTGGGCCACGCTGGCACAGTCGCCATTGTATTTCATCCTCAATGTTGCGGTCGGAGGCGGCTGGGTAAGTCGAACCCTCATGAAATGCCCAACTTACCTAGTTGTTGTTGCTAACAAAGAGTCACCAGCCCGGCAACCCCAATGGCGGCACCCTGGATGGATATGGAAGCATGATGGAGGTCGGTTATGTCGCGCACTATTCCACTGGATTTGTGCATGACGCTGCATCTGAGGTACATGACGAGCTCTGATCAAGAGCGTGGTATCTCGTTGGTCACTTTTCCTATCAATCTCGTTGGTCACTTTTCCTATGTAGTTAGAAATATTGAGGTCAGCCCACTTTTTCTGTGTAATTCCAGCTTTAAAAAGCACTAGTACCTAGTCGCCCGATTTATGCAGGAGGATTATTTGTGAACCTTCCCGACCACCTTATGTGGCTCTGCCTACCTGCCTCCTACGGTAACTTAGCGCTAACGTAGGTACTTACCTATAATTACTACCCTGACCTTGGCATGAATGGCCTCTTTGGTGGCATGCCCGGTCAAGTGTGAACCTCCTCTCCGTCGTTTTGGGAGGACGGGCCAGACTGCTAATCCTCGTCTTTAAGCTCGTGGCGAGTGATGTGGGCCACTGACCACAGGCTGTCCCGGTGCTGGTAGAAGAGGAAACCCTCGTTTACTAATGTCTTGGGGCGGAAAAGCTGCCATGTCTCTTGCTGGCTGGTGCGTCGAGGATCGCGAGATACACCCGCCATGGTCTCTATCACGGGCGCAACATTGAACAGGCAGGCAGCACGTCCAAATGATGCTAGTGATATTCAACTGACAAATATCCGATTCGCTCAATAACAAAGTACAAAGCAGGTAATACATCTAGCAATAATCGCTCTTTCCAGCTCCACCATCGTAGCATTTGCTGCAGGATGCAGCAAACTTGATCCATCCATCGCCGCCGGCCCCGCAAAGATATAGCGTGTACCATAGTGAGATGTTATTGGTCGGTGCGCCAACCCGCTTGTTCTCGGCGTACATTTCCCCCACGTAATCCCCTACCACAGACCGTTAGTCCGCCTGGGCCGAAATAACTACCAGCGCAGCGCCGGAGGCAGAAAAAGGGACTGGCTAGATACCTTTTTTCGCAAGATTGTAGCCACAGTAGTATAGGCCGTTGGTGCACTTGGCCGCGGTGGCGAGGGAGGGAAGGGCGCAGACAACCGCAAGGCTGATGGTGCTAAGCTTGACCATTTTGGAAGAGATGTGTTGGAGGTTTTATTGTTGTAACTTGTAGTCGAGTCGGAGTCAAACGAGTTGGCGATGCCCAAGGAGATGGTGTTGGAGGCTTGTTTTTGAAGACGGACTAATAATGTGGGTGTTGATGTGGGTGTTTATGTGAGAATAGTGGTAATCAGTTGCGTCGAGGATTGAGCGTTCTTATAGTCATTTTCTTCGCGTTCACAATGTCGTTGTTTACTTCCATGTCGAGGCTCAATGGCAGTATTAGCGATGATCGGCAAGGTGGACCCCGAGACTTGGCGGATCCGAGTACTGAGTGCAAAGCTTGAGAAACGTTACGCTTGTGTGGTCGCAACTGTACCAATCAAAGCCTGCATTTTGTTGGCGCCCTCTGAACTCCTGCCCGCCTTCGTCTCGGTTTAGTTACCTAGGTCTTGGTAAATGCAACCGAGGCGCAGCAGCTGAGTTGGCAACTACGGAGTAGCTAGGTGGGCTTGCGAAGGAGTTCCTGCCGGCCTTGGCGGCCCAGATGGCACAGGCGCCGGGCTAGATGTAATAATCGGCGACACCGTCCAGCACAATGCCTGACGGACCCGATTCATTGCCGACCGCAGAGCTAATTGGGACTCCGCGGCACAGCACCGCTTTTTACGCCAATGATCCGGAAACAACGCCGCGTCCCTTGTTATCTTGTACGTTATCGACTTATCACCTCCTGCACGCCGGTTCCCTCCATGTCCGTGTCTCGCCGCCCCGCTCCTAGCCTCCTCCGGATCCAAAGCATTTCCCTCACCAACCCCTCCTGTCGCGACCTCCGGGTGGGGCCAGATACATATCGGGTATCGTCCGTCGTCTATCCTCGCCGGCTGGTGTCTTAAGTTCATTATCAACTGGAACACGGCCCCTCATTCGAATACCACAAACCACGCAATGGAGTATCATCAGGTTCCCCAAGTTCAACATCGAAGGCGTTTTGAATTCTGGCAGGAAACAATGCAATTCTGACTACAGTACTTTATCCACGATTGTCTACCTCATGCAGAGGTGCGTATCCCCCTAGAAATCAGGCCTCGGCATCCCTCTTCATGCTTTCTGCGATCCATTTCACAGTGGGCCCAGAAATCTTGTTCATCTCCTCCTCTGTCATCTTGTTGGCAGCGAGGTACTTGTTTGGCCCCGGGATATTGGCCCCTTTCTGGAAACCTGGACGCTCAAGCAACCTCCAGAACCACTTGGAAACGTTTGGGAACTCTTCTATGGCGCGTAATCCAGCGAACCCTGAAAGCCGGTTATTAGGAGACTCCACTGTGTATGCGCATTGGTCAACACTTACTGGTCGCAGAAACCCACGGCCAGATGGCGATATCGGCGATCGTGAGACGATCACCAACCAGAAAGCCGGATCCGTTCTTCTCAAGATGGCCATCCAGAACTCGAAGCAAGCGGCGGCTCTCGTTGACGAAACGGTCGATCGAGTACTGGTGGACTCCTACCGCGGAACCTATAGGAAACGTTAGACCGGATTCGACCTTTCGCCGTGTTCCCTAACTTCTCTTACGTACGAGTGAAGAAGTTCGACTGGCCTAGCATAGGTCCTAGCCCGCCCATCTGCCACATCAACTACGGAAGAGTTAGCCCGAGATACTTCACCTAGATAAGCCAGGCTTATCGGGATAGTTCGACCCCATACCCAGCTGATTGTCTCCCAGTGCTCCTTCGTCGCGTAGGGATAAGAGATCAGGTGGTTCTTGTCGTATGTCGCCACCAGGTACTCAAGGATAGCTCCCGACTCGAAGATCTTGAGCTCCACCCCGTCGGCTGACGCGTCGGTGATGGCCGGGATACGTCCATTGGGGTTGGTCTCAGTGAACCACGGCTCCTTTTGCTCGTTCTTGAACATGTCAATCTGCACCATCTGTGTAGTGTGTCACTTTGTCAGGCTCGTCACTCGACCGTGGGGAGAAGAAAGCGTCACGACAGTACCTTGTACTCGAGCCCAAGCTCCTCCAGAGCGATGTGGATTTTCAATCCGTTGGGTGTACCCTCGCTGTACGCAGTGATGTTGGTCTTAGTCGCCATCTTGAATTATGCCAGCTGGCTCGCTTCAAGGCGTCAATGATCAAGATCTGGGTGGTGTTTGTGCGGTGTGAGTTTTCAACGAGGATTCCTGAACACGAGGACTATAAACATAAATACTTCAAACATCACATGTCGCGCTTAATAATGTGTCAATATCATCCAAGTCTCCACGGAATTTCTGCTTGCAGTCTGACAAATTGGACGGCACGGTCGGATTGGCGTCTTCATTAATAATGAAAAGGCTGGACGCCAGGAGTTGGGCCGCCGCCCTCAGTATCTGATGATAAATTGATATCTTGTGTACGAGACAAAGCAATAGCCTGAGTCTAAGTTGCTGCAAGATCCCAGGGACCTGATTCCCGATCGAGGCAAGTGCATGACTCAAGTCTAAGAATGCGCCGGCCTTTCGGCTTGCTGTAAGATGACCAGGAAGGTATTGGCTGGCCGGCGGGGACCCGTGGATCGGGTTTGCTTGGTTTGAGGTCAGCCTGCGTCTAAACATGTGCTGTGGTACTTCCTGCAAGATACCAGGGACCATATGCCTAATCGGGGAAAGCCCCAACACCCGTGGAACCCTCGGAGCCGGGGCGGCACGTGGGCCGATTCGGCGCGGAGGTGGTGTGGAGACGACGTGATGGGGGGGATATTCGAATCTCCGGTGATGACTAAGGAGTAAGGACTCGTAATGATGGTCATTCCCAGCACCATGAAACAATCTGACGGTCTCCGGAGGTCTCCTTTTCCTCTCTCTCTCTTCTTTCCTTCGGCCTCTGCCTCCCATGCGGCCATGCCCCTTGCCCCCCCTTCAGCGCCATGCCACCACCATGAGCCCCTCCAAGCAGCAACGACTCCTTTGGGTGCACTCCACCGAACCGACGGGCGTTCGCCGTCGTGATAAGACCACCATGACGAAAATCCGTCGCCATATCATGGAAGATATCGGAATGTCCCGACGCAAACCCCAACAAAACCCGCAGTTCGTCATAGAGATTGGGTCTCCTGTCTCTCCTCCCGTGAACTCTCTCTTGCCGCCCTTCTGGAGCCAGGATCCGCTCAGCGTCTGGAACAGCAGTGGCAAATGGACAACTTCTCGGCGTACGGCATGACTCTGTTGGCTGCCGAGGGCAAAAGACTACTCTGCAGTGCAGATGCGTTGACTTCTGAGGGTTTCTCATTCCCCTTTGCTTTCACGTCGTCCGCATTCCTCCGCCACTTCAGGCCCATCTTCTCCGACCCGTCCGTGCTCAAAGGAATCTACCACCAGTCATCTGCGAGGATCAGAGTCATGGCATTGGAACGCTCCCTGGGGACAATCTCGTGCATAGAGGCGACTGTGGCCAAGCCTAGCTTTGATCTTGTGACGGCGGACCGTGTCATTTGCGCCGTTCTGTCCATCATATGTTACAATGTAAGTGCAACACATGGTCTGTACATACCGTCCTTTTATCTACCACTAATGATCGTTCCGCAAGCTGTTGAGCCTCGAGTTTGATCAAGCACGCGTCCATCTGGAAGGCCTTGGAGGGCTGATAACTGCCAGAGGCGGGATACAGTCTCTGAAGGGGAACAATGAGCTGAGATTGATGATCTTCTGGTACGGCTCATCGGATCGGTCCTTCGATTGTAGCTAATATCCGGGTCCTAGGGTCGATGTCGCGGCATGCTTGCTATTTAACACGAGGCCACGATATTCACTGCCCCTGGACCTCATCCCGGCCATGTTCCACACGGACTCCTCAAAGGGTTTACCGATACCGCTCTCCAGGATTCTTGCGACTGCCGAAGCTGGAGTCGGGGTGCAGCTGGCTCACATCCCGGTTTACGTGGCCGACTTGAGCGAAGTAGCCATCACCATTGAGTCAGAACTGGCTGCGAGAGGGAATGCCTTGTGGAATGATGAGGTCTTTCTTGGGCTACGAATCAACCCCCTCGCGTATCATTTGTTGGACCGCGCAGGACGAACTACCAGCTTTTCTTCTCACTTGGATCAAACCTTGGAGTCCATACGGCTAGGGATCATCGTTTGGATTATCTGGGTGAAACGCATGTGTCGATCATGGCCCGGGTCTCCCATGGCATACGTACCAGAGTTGCTGTACATGCTCAGTGCGGAGACCAGCTGGGCGGCAAACACCGCCTTGGGTGCTTCGGATGACATCTTGTCTGTGAGGCTCTGGCTCAGTGTTCTCTGCGGTATTGCGTCTTGTCACGGATCGTACGAACGAGAAACTGCTGTAAGCCTGATTGCAGAAGACATACATCGACTAGACCGAAAAGAATGGAGCGAGGTCATGGCGCATGTACGGCAGATGCCCTGGATCAGCTCCTTCGAGACACCCTTGGCCGAAGTAAGAAGCCATGTTCAATTGCTTCACGTTTCCTAATAGCCGCGTTTCGGTTGGTAGCTTCTCGGAAAATAGATCAGAACTTCCCCACTGTACCAGAAACCCGGTGGCGATGGCGGACCGGAGTCAAAGATCATCCGGAAACGGGTTCGACATGATATTCACCCCATGTAGCTCGGACTTGTGGAGATGCAATGCAGGTAAGGTCTCGAACTCGACAGCGCACTTCTGGCAACGGAGGTCCGACTAGGAAGTAGAAATCGACCGTTAGCTGGAGAAAGAAGAACTAGAAAAGGAACGGAAATACTCTAACTCACCTCCCTCACAAACGGCCGCTCAAGCTGAAGCTCGCGCCCATCGGTAACCACCACAAAAAACTTGCTCTCCGCCCGCGGGTCTTGCATACCAGCAACCCGGAGCAAGGCCTGTTCGTCCTCGGTTGCAAACCCCAGTATCTCCCGCCGCAGCGCGGCAAAGCCAGGAGGGGCCTGCTCCGGCAGTTCCACGGCGAGGTCGACGCACCGCTGGCCAAAGACCATGACAAACGTGTGGGCGACGTAGCCGTAGGCCGAGGGGTCCTGGCCGCGGCGGTGCGGGACGAAGAGGCGTAGTGCGTCTAGGGACGCCGGGTCCAGGTCCGGGTTGGAGGCGGCGAGCCGGGCGCGCAAAAGGGCGGATTGCGGGTCGACGTTCTGGGTGGCGGCGGACATGCCGCCCCGGCCCCGGAAGAGGAGGGGAGGGCTGTGCTCCGTTTCCTGGACGCCGTGGGAGGCGAGGAAGCGGTCGAGCACGACGATGGGCACTTTGAAGCCGCGTAGGAGGGTGGTGAGGCCCATTTCGGGGAGGCGGCCTGGGCTGAACTTTCGGGTTTTGGTCAGCGTTCTATCTTGATAATGTTGGTGATGGCTGAAAAGATGGGTTGAGCTCTCAGAGTGCCTGCCTGCGGTGCCAAGAGTTTGGGAGCCGGGACTGGAAGCGGAAAATCAACGAGGAAATTCCAGTGTGTTGACGGGTACGGACTGGGAACGCGACAGGTATGTTAATCCCTACTACCTACCTACTAAACCTAGAGCCGCACCACAGTTTGGAACAAAAGCCCGATGGAAGCGCCTGTTGGATCAATGACGATGAGGCGCTATGTACCATTCTCACGTTGAGTCTCGGTGTTGATCGATTCCAGCGGATTCCTGCGACACCTCCCGCCGCACCCCAAGGGCTATATCGTTGATTATAGTTGCAGACCCTGACATCTCGATAACAGCTGATTGCGTAGGAGAAATGCGGTTAGTCGTGGTCACTTTCCGGACAGTCGCTTCTCGACAAGCGGATAGCCAAAACCTCGGAGTTGCAGAGGCCGGCTGAGGCAAAAGCTAGCGATATTAATGTATCGATGAAAGAACGGCAGGTCAGAAATTCGACCAATTTCGGCGCGATTTGAGTGATCACGCTCAGAGGTCGGGCTCATTGTGAAAGAGATCCCTTCGGGAAGGAGCGTCCCTCCTGGAGGCTGATGGGCCCGGGCTGGGCCCATAGTGTGATAAGAATGGAGAGTGGAGACTCGGATGATTTCGAGAGCGGAGATAACCTACCTTCAGTTTCCTATCTAACTTGAAGGATCCCCGTATCTGCTTAACTCCGTCTGCGACCGGCGACGTGTTTTCACAGGCGATCAAGATACGACCAGTCTAGTTTCCTTTCTTGCCAGCCCAGCGCTGCGCTGTCTTCGGCTCCCGACTAGCCCCGCCGGTCGTGGAGGTTTCACCTCTTTGATCTAGAGAACCCCCCTCAGTTGCTGCTGATCATTGTCTTCTTCATCAGAGCTTCCAGACCTTGCGATTGTCCCCAGCTAACATTTTACCAATAGAACGGAAATTCGTTGGGATTAAATCCTGCCAAGCAATGCCGAGTTATCATCTGCTGGGAAGGCGTATGTGTAAGGTAAGGAACCCCATTTGCGAAGGATCGTTAGTGTCAGGGAAGATCACACGCAACGCCCCGGAAGTCTGGCGCCCAGAAAGAAAACCCGCAGATGGAGCACGTAACGCTACTTTGATTTATAATCGAGGCTACCTAGCTATAGTTTTCCCGAATTAATAAGCCGTTGATTCAGGTAACTACCTTACCTAAGGTACCTACTTGTATAAGAAACGATCCATTTACCTACCCTCGTCATTTTCGACCTTGTCCATCAAATATTCGGATTATGCCCTTAGAGACTCCTTGTCTGACATCCTAAATCCCCCACTTCCCATCTCGATTCGAATACGGCTGCGTGGTTACCTTAGTCCTGTATTAGACATGTCGACATCCCCCAGCCATCCAAGAGTCATCGTCGTCCTTGGAGCAACGGGACACCAAGGCCGTGGCGTCGTTCGGGCCTTGCTCGAGTCCAAATCGTGGATTGTCCGAGCTGGCAATCGCGACCCAGGCTCATCCAAGGCCCAAAAGCTCCTGGCCGAGGAGCAAACCGATGATGGCCGGTTAGAGGTTGTCGCCGCGCACCCGTACGATATCGAGACTCTGCGGAAGGCATTTGCTGGCGCCTATGGAGTCTTCGCCGTTACCTGGGAGTCGCATCCTGACAAGAAGATAGTGGAGGAAGAGGAGTTTCAGCACGAAATCGAGGCAGGACGCAACATTGTTCTCGCCGCCAAGGAGTGCAATGTTCAACATTTCGTATTCAGCAGCCTGCCTGACATGATGCAGGCCACATCTGGCCAGTTTCCTAAGCTCTACCACATGAACAACAAGTATGCCATTGAGAAGATCGCGAAAGAAGAGCTCCCAGGAAAAGTCACTTGTCTCATACCGGGTTTCTTCTACACGAATCTACGATGGCAACATTATAGTCGACGCCAGGGTATGTTGAGCTGCCCCCCATCCGAACCCCCACATCACCCGAGGAGATTGTTCCTGTCGAAAAATAAGAAAGAAACCAAACTTACTTTCTCCCTCACTTCTATATGGCGTAGATGACGGCGTAGTTAGGTTCTGCTGTCCAATTCCGTCGAACCACGTGGCCCAGTGGACAGATCCGGAATATGACATGGGTTCTTTCGCAGCAAGTGAGTTCAACAAACCCATCCCGATAGCACCAAGAGGAGACTAGAACGGGTCCCTTAATGTGTAGTGTTTGTCTAACCACACCTGCCACAACACAGAAGTATTCGACCTGGGCGTCGATCGGACGCGCGGCAAAACGTACCTCGCCATGAGCCCCCAGGTCACGCCGCAGGAGATGGCAGAGACCTTCACGAGAGTCACTGGGCAACCAGCCATCCACTCCCCAATATCAGCTGAAGAGTTTGGCAGTTCGACGGTTCAATTTGTCGGACCAGCTTTCAAAGAGGACGCCAAGCAGATGATGGAATGGGCCTCCATCGCTCCAAAGAGCAAGGTCGCCTACGGGGCTCTGGATCCAGAGGTAGACCGCTCCGCCGAGGAACTTGGACTGACTGCTAGCTCGTTCGAAGCGTGGCTGAAGAGGAGCGACTGGACAGGACCCGATCGCGTGTAAATGGGTGTCAAGCGAGGCCCAGTTTTGCTTGCACAAGGTAGCGACGGCTGAGAATGTGAAGACGATTGTTGCAAAGTATCTTGAAGTCTGTGGCCAGATTGAAGGGGTATAGTTCTTGCACACATGAATTGAGAGAACCAGGGGATGAAGCCTGAGCCCAGAAGCAGCAGCATCAATCAGCGTTATCAATTTGATTCTACGTGTTAGTTACGCACTTGATAGCATTTGGTAGGTGCTTGCGAGACGTTTCCGTGAAATTATACCCTCCTCTACGTCGAAGGCTATAGTAGGTGTCCCCTCCCCTCCGCTATCCCGCTCGGTGAAACTGACCTTGCAATTCCGGTCACACCTTACTTTCCTTATAGGATGGCTGCCGACACACCCCATCCTTAGGCACCTGGGTGGTGTCCCGGATCGACTGCGGGGACTTAAGAACCAGATGCACCTTGGTCGAGCGGGTGGTCTGAACTACCAGGCAACTGAAATCTCACCATCTTGCCAGAGTGTCCCGTCCCCTGTGCACCTATCCATATCATCTCAGCTAAATCTGCAAGCTAGGGCTTCCAACGCTGAACATACCTCGACTCTCGACAGGCTCTACGGGCTCCTCATTCTTAACGCTATTTGAAACGGGGCTAGGTTCTGGGGCCGCAGTCTGTCCGGCTTTGGCGTTGGCTAATTCGGCTTCGTCTTCGATTTTCTTGCGTCGGTCCCTGAGATCCTTGTATTCCATCCACATGGGCCTAACTTGTGGACCTGAATTATATATTTGAAGCATTGCACTAAGATGAGCCATCCGCTGGCTGATTTCTTTGATCTCTGGGTTTTCTGATGGAGGCATCGTGGTGAGTTGGGAGTCAGGTTTTTGCCGGCCCCCCCTGTTGCCTGTTGGTTCCATGCTGCTCAAAGGACAGAAAGCGTGAGACGAATTGTGGCGGTGTCGACTTGTTGTGGCGCTCATCGGGAGATTTTGCAAATTTTGTTCCTACCTTAGCCAACCAAACGCGTTTGCGACCCTAACTACCTACCTAGGTACCTATTCTTAACCGGCAAGGTATCCCGTTGGACTCTCTATCACGCTATAGCAAACGGTAGTAGGAACAAGAGGCTAGACGTAAAATATAGCTCAATGAAGAGGGATGAGGGGTTCTAAACCCGTTTTATTTCGTAGTGGAGGAGAAGGATCATAGCTTCGATATACACCGGCTCTTCAAGAAGGGGGGAGGATGAGAGGCTCCCAGTACCGGCCAGGCACCGTTGGCGGTGTTATACTATTGTCTATTTAGCCGATATGAGGATTGGGCAGTATACAGGGCATCCCTACGCACGCATATACAGTACTGAGCGGCGAAGGTACTATTTCAAGGGACGCTGAGGTTGGGAAAGCGACTATTTTACACTTTACTAGGGATTCTTAACTATCGAGGCTAGTGAAAAGATGCCGAGAGGTTCCAGTGTAAACCCATTGCGCTACGAGAGGGAGTCTTGGGTCGGATCATCCCGATCTACTGAGAACCAGGGCGGGTTCCAGGAGATTAAGGAGGTGGACGTGCAGGTGATGGAGACTCGCAAGACTTGAAGCATCCCTCGACCCTGACCAGCATGGCCAACCTCGCTTTTACTTGGAAAGATTGAGATCGATACACAAACGCATAGCATTGATTAGTAGAGCACTATACTCAGACTCGGCAGCGAGCCCTTGGCGCAGACTATCCCTACACTCTGTTGTCCTTGGCCACCGTAGCCAACCGAGTAGGTACCTCGCTATTTTATCGGCCGAGACTTGCAGTTAAAGTCATATCCAAAGATCCAGCACTTGGCAAATGCTCCAAGAATAGGGTCGCGTGGATGCAGGCGAGGTGGTCGTAGGACTTGACCACTGTCGACTTCGGCGTGTGATTTAAGATAAAGCGTCATCCCGTTCCGGATCAGGCGTCACCCAGCTCTCCTCATTCCTTCCGCTTGTCTCACTTGTCTCGCTTGCCTCACTCCTCTCACTCGTCTCGCTTGCCTCACTCGTCTCACTTGTCTCGCTTGCCTCACTCCTCTCACTCATCTCGCTTGCCTCACTCATCTCGCTTGCCTCACTCGTCTCGCTTGTCCCGCTTGTCTCGCTCGTCTCGCTTGCCTCGCTCGTTCCATCACTCATTCCGTCACTCGTTCCGCCTAATTGGCCCGAGTCTTCCTCAAGGCGCACCCTTTTGGAGGGATGGTGATCCTCCACTTCATCAACCCCCGGGTTATCATCTCCAGTAAGGGGCTCCACAGATAAGGGGGCCATTAGAAGTGCCTTGTTGATGAAAGACGGTCCCGGCTGATGAACGGCAACCCATAAGGCTTTAAGGCGATCAAGGCAGTGCCACTCTCTCAAAACCAGGCACAGCGCGAGGCCGTATACCATGCACTCCTCCACCACGTCGACCTTGACTTGACCCCATGCGTCCAACAGGCTGGTGATCTTGGGGATTTGCGGAAAGACGTGGGTCGAGTACTTAAACTCGTACACGTACGACACATTGATCGTGTCGGATTCGTTGAGCCGCGAATAGGCCTGAACAAGCTTGGTAGTCCACTCGTCGAGGCTGAAATCGTTGGCAGTGTGCGGGAATCGACCCGGTCCAATGGAGCCAGAAACCTGGAACAATTTCCGTGCGAGTGAGCTCTCTCTGCGGCCAAACTTTGTTCGATGTAGTCCGTAGCGTTGGTAAAGGCTGAAGCAGGCCATCTTGCAGTTCGAAAATATGACATCGGCGATATCTGTGTGCGCCTCGCTGGGTAACCGGTCCATGAAGCGAAGAAATTCCTCGGAGGGGAGCATACCGACCTCAATGTCTAAAGGGCCGGTGATCTGAGAGTCAAGTACAACTGTCTTTGCAGCTGGCGGTAGTTGCGGGCGCAGCACAGAAAAGATATCAGGAGGAACGTCAGGCGGCTGCTGGGATGTGTTGCCCGCCGCATGGCCATCTCCAGCCGGTATGTCCGTCGGATTTATTGTGTCCGCGCCATTCTGGATCGTTCCGAGGATGAAAGTCATTGCAGCCGCCACCTTCAAGTATTCCGGGTCTTGAAGTTCAGAGAAGCGACACATGTCCATGTGATTCCTTGAGATATGTTGTTTCGTCTCGATCACAACGTCGTCCAGACAAGAAGACTGGTCGTCGACGACCTTGCTTCCGAAGAGCATCAGGTCGCCGTATTCTTCCTGGAAAGAAAATATTTGCCATTTCCTCCTATGGCACATGGCAGGGAACTCGTCCCTCAACTCCGTCAAGCGTTCTGCATCCGGCATAAGCGTACGGACAATCTGGCTGTTGACTTGAACACCAAAGACCCGAGCCGAAGCTGAAAGGATATGATGGAAGAAATTCCGGGGATCGGCCCCTCTATGTGGGGTCCCGAAGAACAAGATACCCGCGGTTACTTCGAAGATGTTGTGGAGATGAGCTTTCGTTGATGTTGATTCACACCCTTGGGATCTTCGTAGGGCCTCCTTGACGACGATTCCGCCGAGGCTGTGGGCGATGAAGAGGACAGGCCGACGTCTCTCATTTGGATTGCGTCGCAAGGCTTCAAGGGAGCATAGCAGGTCCCAGGCGTGGTCATACACCGTCTTCTTGCTGACTGGTCCCTTGAGCCAGTGCCGGAGTTTAGTGTCGTAGCCGTATGTGAGGATCCGGGAGTTCGGGACCGTTCTGCAAGCAAGGTCTGCCGGCCAGTAGACACCTTCTCGCTGTTGCCCTTCAGACCATGTTCCTGCCATTCGTCTCGTCAATCGTCGGGGTTCGTCCGGGATGTGGGGTCGAGGGTGTGGCGGCTCGTTTTTTCGACTGCTTTTCGACTCCTTTCAATGTCCAAGTGTCCTTGGAATGGCCAGTGAATCCATGGACGCACACTACGCTGTCAAGACCAAGTTAGCCGTTGAGTTCTACTCGATACATACGAATGGATGGATGCGCTATAAAAAACCGCTCGAAGATACATACTCGACCACTGGATGCTGAGCTTCATAGAGCACGGTAAAGCCCTTGTCGTGAACTCTTACCTGTTCCGCCATGCCGGCTCACGGTAGGGCGACTAGCGAGCCGCGCGATCAAGACTACCTAGGTACTCAAAGGCGAATTTCACCGGAGCGTGTCGCGATGGCGCGTGCCTGCTTAGAATTTCACGGATGCTGCGGTACTTCAGGAGCGATGTCGATGACTTCAGCCGAGTGGGAAAGTGGTTTGGAGAAGCGACGGCGGTGAAGAGCTGCCAGTGATTGAAGCGAATGCAGGATGTGCCCAGAAGCATCACAGCCTCGCTTGAATTCAATCTCGTCGGAGTGGCAGTGCCGGCGTGGCGTGTGAATCACGTGGAGTATGTCGCCATGCGCCTATCCTATCTAGGTGCAGTTCGCCCGAGCATCTCGAGAATAGCTGAGCCAAAGTGCTGGCCCACCGAAACACTGCTTCGAGCGGGCATTCCTCAAAGTTCCGTTTGGGGTTCCTACGGAGGCCGCCATGGGTTAGGAATACGAACGAGATCTCGTCCGGTAAAACACATCGGGCTTTTACCGGATGAACGCTGGGGTCCGCTGAGTCTGTATTTGCAGAGGGGGCTGAGGGACAAACGCCAGCAAAGTGAAAAGAAGCTTGGAAGCATTCCAGGACCAGCCCAGCCACCAGGAATGCCCCTCCTCTCGCACCGGATCTACAGATCATATCGAGGCGAAGCCGTTTGCACAGCGGGCAAAACGCGCCAACATCGCATAAGTACCTACCTAGGTACCTACCTACCTACTAGGTAGGTAAAGGTGTGCACTGTCGGGCCCAAATTACCAGCAAGCCAATCACAAAAATACATTAGGTAGTCCTGGCGGGTATTGAAGATACAAGTGAAAGGGCAAGGAAACTTGAGTGAGGGAGGTACGAAGTCTGAGTTCAAAAGTGAATACCTACCTAGGTGCCTAGGTACCCTTCACTTTTCGCTACGAACACAGCCAGCATTCCGACTACCAGAGGATACCCCCGCGCCGGCCACTATAGCCATTGTAGCCAACTGTCCAACGTTCCAACGTGTTGATATCGATTGAATTGAAAAGAAAAGAAAAGAAAAGAAAAAGAAGAATAAAACCTAAAGAAACTAAGTTTACTCTATTTACTTTTACTTTTACCCTATTTCTTTTATTTAATTTCAGTTTCTCGATTTCTTTATATTTATTATTTTTACTTATTGATTACTTAGGTATGTACTTTATTTACTTTTGAACTCGGCCTTTATAATTAGAACAATCCAAAAGAAAAGAAGTACCCCACTTTCTCTTTTTGGGCTTCCTCTCCTACGATCGCTCGACTCCATTCTTTCTCCACACCATATTCTTCACAACCACCTGCCCCGACAAGACCATCGTTTTTGCGCGCGCTTCTTTTTGCGCGTCGTCAGTAAGTGATTGAAATAACTACAATTTGCTGGTACCAGTAGCTGACGGTTGAATGTGCAGCATTGTCGTTCTCGAATTTTCTCTTGTCGCCGGTCGGTCAGACCGCCTCGGGCGGCTGGCTCTCTTTTGGCTTCGGCCTGTCTCGTTCCCCCCTCCAGTCTCCCGCGGTCAGTCCGCCTCTGGCGGCTGCCGCTCTTTTGGCTTCGGCCACAATGTAAGTGGTCAGCCTCCCAAGGACCAAATCTCTCACCTACTAACAGGTCTAGAATATCAAAATGTCATCTGCCGGCGCTACCACCAGGGCTCCTGCCTCGACTCGCCGTCTTCAAAACTGCGCCTTTGTCTTCAATAAGAAGAGTGGGTTGGCCTTTGCTGAGGACAACGGCTCCAGCGACGAAGTCGCTGTCATCGGCGGCATGAAGGTCGGCTACCCGGACAACCACCAGACTCGTTATTACGTCAACGATTCAGGGTCGGATGGTCCTCACGTTGGCCTGAGGATCAATTTCCCGGTCCGCCAGAACCTCGATTACGTCAGCTTCAGCGACTCTCACGGTAACCCCCTGAAAGAACGCTCCATCACCATCCAACTGAAAGCCGGAACGTTCGTGAGCTCTGGAAGGGTCTTGTCGCCGGAGGATCTTGCCAGGCTGCCCCCCCGTACCACCGATAAGAACGACGCCCTGTCGGTCTTGCGGTTCACATTAAAGGCCAACGAGAAGGCACACGTCGAGAACTACGGCATGCCCACGGTCTGCGCGAGTCCTGTGGACCAGGATATCTTTGACAAGGACGCGAAGATTGACGACGTCATGAGCCTTCGTGAGTTTTGTCTCCAGAGGACATTCGAGGTCATTATCCCGAAGTTCTCTACCAAGCTCCCCGATATCAACAACCAGTTGAGGACGGTTTTCCCGGCGCGATTCGAAACGCCGTATCCGTATACCAACGGGTGAGTAATACGCCCGGCTCCTCGCCAATCGTCCTTGCTAACAAGCTCACAGAGAGTGGAACCCTGCTCGGTACGAGGTCGAGCTCAAGCAATTCGCTAGGGACACACCGTACCTAGCGAATTACAAGTTCCATCGTCACCAAGATTGTGCGGTGGTTATTGCCCACGGTGTCGTGCAGGACACCTACCAGTTCATGAAAGACGTCATGGCCATTCGCAAGGAAAGGGTCGAGTGCGCGTTTCTGAGCATCGCGCCGGACAATACCAAGGAGTTCCGTGTTCTCGTCTGGCACCATCTCGACGTAAGTGACCGTCCAGCCGCTCGAAATCTGTCAACTAACATCGAGACAGAAGGAAAAGTTCAGTAACACGCTGGCCCGCCTCCTGAAGGGAGACGCCCGATTTGGCCTAGCCTTTGCGCCGCCGCCTGTAGACAAAGCCAAGGACACTGATTACTGGAGAGCCCGGCAGATTTCCGCGGGCCCTTGGAAGGAGACTGGGTGCGACTTCGCTATGGAGATCCGCCGCCCGCTTGGTCACAACGACCCCGGACACAGGGTTGCCAGGCGCGACATTGTCGCCTTTGACACGTACAGCGAGGCCAATAAGTTGTAGGGCGACTTTTACCTCAAGTTCGAAGATGGCGAGGACGTTGCGGAAGCCCGGGTCAACGCCGTCAAGCCTCTCTGGGAAGAATACGCCCCGGTGACCGACGTCAAGGTGGCTGCCAAGGCTTACGAGCAGCAAATCGCGAACCTCATCAAGAACGATTTGCTTGCCGGGTCGGGGTTCAACACATTGCTGCATCCTCCTGCCCCGCCTACGAACCTTACTGGCGATGACGCCGACGTCGACGCCATCAGGAACGCGATCCAGGGTATGAAACTTGTCCACGACCAGCACTCGCTAAAAAGGGTCAACATCTTCGACACCGGCAACACCGAGAACCCGCTTTGGGCCATCGTCAAGGATGGCATCGGCGAGACCACGTCCGAGCGCTTCTGCGAGTACATGAAGGTCAATCGCCTCGGGGTCATCCCCATCATTGGGTTTGCCGGCTCCGGAAAGACCCAGATGAGCAGCCACCTCGCCGTCTTGCTGATGCGGGCTGTGTCCATTTACTGCGCGGCGCCCACCCATGTCGCGACGAGCAACCTCGCCGAGCGCCTCTTCGACCTCGGCGTGAAGGTCTCCAAGAAGCTCGGCTCGAAATGGCATGCCCCCCTCGTCGTCCGAGGCTACAGGATAAATAAAGAGCTCGAGGCCTTCGAGAAGATCGCTCTCCGATTTGACCCGAGCAAGGTGGCGGACCCGTTCGTCATCACGCGATGGAATCTCCGCTTGTCGGTCTGCGAGTGGCTGCTCAAGGTGGTCGGGGCACCGGGCTACCAGCTGGCCGAAATAGACCCGCAGCAACTGCACAATCTCCGCAAGGAGTTCCTGGGGAATGCCCATTACGATACCCTGCGTCTCTGGTTGGAGGGCAAACTTGACTCGGGTTTCCGGGGGCAGCGAGACGGCACCTCGGACACGAGGTCGCCGTGCGAGATAGCCGAAGAGCTTATGGTACAAATTATCATGAGGGCCAATGCAGTCTGCTCCACTCCCCACCTCGCCAGCCAGTCCCCCTACAAGCTGTATAACAGGGAACAGGCTAAAGGAGTGGTCCTCGACGAGGCCGGAGCCATGCACGAGGCCGACGCGCTTCTAGTGTGGGGCCCCGGATGCCGCCCCTGTGTGCTGGCCGGTGACGAGCGGCAGCTGCCGCCGGCGGTCATGACGCACGGCGAGAGGCGCGAGGGCCGGATCGTCAATGTGTACTCGCACCAAAGCAAGACCTCGGTGCTCGAGAAGCTTCGCCGCTCCGGCTGGCCGTGCTTCATCCTGACGACGCAGTACCGTATCGTTAGGGGTTCGTTCGACCTCGCGCAGTCCATCATTTATCCGGACATCAAGGATTGCTTCGAGTACGGCGAGACCACGGCCCTCCAGCATCATCCCATGGCTACAAAGATCGAGACATGGGTGACGATGGAGTATAGGGCGAGGGCCTCGTCCGCCGGTACGATTTTACCCCTGTTCTTCCACTGTCACGGCTCGCGCTGTGAAGTGGACGAGGCCATGGGATCACGGTACAACGAGCGCCAGAATGCGCTCGTTATCAAGCTCGTTCGGGGCCTCGTCGGTCTCGGTGTGACGACCAGCGATATCGTCGTCGTTACACCGTATCGGGCCAACCTGAACCGGCTCGAAATGGCCCTGGACGCCGCTGGCTGTGACGTGGCGGTCAACACCATCGACTCGTACCAGGGTCGGGAGGGGCTGGTCGTCGTTCTCGCCCTGGTCGTGGACCGCGCCACGGGTCCGCTCTTCATGCAGGACCCGCACCGCATCTGCGTCGCCACCACTAGGCACATCGGCGCCCTGTTCGTCGTTGGCGACATCAACAGCGCCAGGGGCACCAAGGACAGGGCCGAGGAGGCGGTGAGGTCCGACGAGGGTCAGCATTTGCTGCTGAACAGGACTGCTTATCGCAAGTTCATGCAGTATTTCAAGGACCATCGTAAGTCACTTTTTGCCTTCCCAGTTATCCCAGCATCATCTTGCTCTGTAGTGCTTTTGTTCTCAAGCTACCTATGTGACTGACATTGGCACATTGCTGATTGACAGGCCGAGTTGTCGAGTACCTCGCCCCCGGGGCCGAGCCGGATCCGCCTCCTAAGGAGGCTAGTGCTGGGGCTGGCGGTCGGGGCGGCGGCGGTTGGGGCGGCGGCGGTCGGGGCAGAGGGGCCGGAGGACGCGGTGCCGGTGGCCGGGGCGGTGGCCGCTAGTAGGCGCGGTGGGTGACATGGGGTTTTGTTGGGGCTCGACCGAGCCGTAAATTTTGTTTTTTGCCATGTATTTATTTTATGAAACCTATCGCATCTTGACTTCGCTATGCTGTGCCGATTCGAGAGTTAAGTCTCCAGAGGATATTCGTAACCATTGTCTCGAACTACTCTGCCAAGTTCCCAGAGTTCACATTGAACCGGTCCAGACCTCCCTCCTTCGCGGACGCCGTACTCTCGCACCTATGCACAACACTCTTCGCGGTTTACCTACCACAACCGATTGCAACACTTCTTTTCACAAAAAAAAGTGAGAATCAATAATTCAACATCAAGTACATTAGCCTCAAACACTTTTCTAGGGGAAAGATAGTCGCATTGATGCTTGCATCGGGATTGTTAAGGGTTTGTGGGAGGGCGCTTGATTTGCACGTGGCCTCAAAACGCCAAGGTTGCGAAGACTTCGGTTTTGGTGGGATTTGTACCCAAATCAAAAGTCCTTACGCCCTGACCCGAATCAATGGTCCTGACTCGAATTAACGCCCCCGGCCTTGGTGGATAGTCGGAGCGCCGATTTCGTCGACCCGACGAGTAGTCCCAAACAACGCTCTCTATCTGAAATAATGATCCTTACTACATCCCAGATAATAAGGCATAGAAATCTCAATCTAAAAAACAAAAAAGACGTACTCCCGGCGAGGATTGAACTCGCGATCTTCGCATACCCAATGCCCTTGAGAAAGGGGTATAAGAGCGACGTCTTAACCGCTGGACCACGGGAGTTTTGGAAGCAGACACATATTTTTCATCCATGTACCCTGCCCTGCCCAGACTGTGCAAGACAACCGCCCACGAACATAGTTAACCCCAACCCTGGCTCGTGCGACCTCTTTTTTCCCCAGCAGGTCCGTGTCTGTTGTTTTTCTGTTTCCGCGTTGCCTTTCATGCCAAGTGCAATCGGACATGCTTAGCCTGTTCAGCGGGAGTGCCTTTGTTTTTCCGTTTCCACGTCACCTTTTCGTCGTATCTAAGAGCCCATGAGATAGCCTCAGTTCCAGTTAGACAGACAAGCAGAATCACCAGCCCCCCAGACACCTTTGCGCATTGCGGTGTTGGCCTTAAGAGTGCGTGAGATGGACGACATCCCTCTATTCAGAGGGCGCCCGTTGTTATTATTCCCAGCAGATGTCTTGAACTTGTGTCGCCTCCCCATATCTGACAGGTCTTCGGATCCGAGGGTTGTTGTGGTGACAGCTGTGCTGGCAGTTTGCAGGCAAGGTCATTGCAGCTCCTGTTCATTATACGGGAAAACCCGGGGTCAGATTGCATCCAATGCAGGATACTTGCTGTCGCAGGAAAATGATATAAAACGATATAGTTGCTATTACTTTCCAACTCAGTCCCGGCTGTATTATTGTTTTGTTTATTAAATGTTGTGGTCAGTTTGTATGTAAATTTGGGAACGTGATAAGACTCTTTAACACCCACATTATTAGGAACCACCTCGTTGGTATCAGCTGTTCAAGGTTGATCCGCAAAACGTACAGACGCATGCAACCACCAAGTATATCCAGATGCTGGAAAGCACAATCGCGACCGTCGCATTCCTATGGCCTTTTAGAAAGGGGTATAAGACCCAAATCTTAACCGCTAGACCACGGGACTTTAAACTTATCTGAGAATAGGTATGAAACCTATCGCCTAAAAGAGTGTGCGCCTGCCACGAAAGTCCCACACTCCTACTTCTGCATCTTAACACCAACATCTCCAGCATCTTACCTCTTATTCCTACTGATATCAGTAGTAAAGGTACTTGGTGATATCCCATGTTTTAGACGACGATTAACCTTACATGCAATGCTGGAAAGCATCAATTCGCTGTCATGGCTGCATTCAGGCGCTCTCCTTCGCTCTTCCCTGCTCGCACCTGCCATCCGTGGGATTTGAACGGGCACCCAGCCCTCCGTGCCCTAACGGAAACCGGATACTGGATTGCTCTTGCCTTACGGGGGACAAGAGCAAAAAAAAAATAAAAAGTTTCCGCGGTGCACGATGAGCGTCGGCGTTACGGGAGCTCTCCTTGTCTTGATTTCTTCGTAGTGCCGTATGACAACGCTTGTTGGCGAATTTATAGCGCCCATCCTCCCTTGAATGTTCACAAGCCCTACAAGTAACCCCCCGCCGCGCAGACTGTCCCTGGCAACGGTGTATCTTTGACTCCGGCCAGGAGACATCGCCCCTGGCGAGTCTTCCTCCCCTTTGGCTCTGGCCAGGAGACATCGCCCGTGGCGAGTCTTCCTCCTTGGAGACCCCCTCTAGTTTTCTCGACACCATATCCCCCAACGGTAGGCCAGTTATCCCCTAGCTATATAACAGTTTCTAACCCACATTTAGTTACGCGCCCTCGCCGGGCCGCTGCTGCTGCCGCAAAGCAATCAATCACAAAGCAGTATAGTCAGGACTTCTTCAACCCATCGGATGAGAACTCAGACCAGGGTGAGTGCGCCAGCACTCCCGCTTCATATACACTCTGTCCTAGCGGTTCCATCTAGAGCAACACACTTTCGCAGACTCCCGTCGATCACCCCTGACTGCACTCTCCACCAACATCAACCCAGCCAAGAGGCGTCGGATAGAGGTTGTCCTCTTCGACCGCCCCCGTGTGCCTCCCCCCACCCCCCTGGCGCCTCTCCCCTTGGCACCCCTGGTGGCCCTCCCCGCAGCGCCTCTCACAACCGTCCACACTCCAGAACGGCTAGACGATGCCACTGAGGTGGGCGAGGAGGTAGAAGACTGGGCCGAGCTTTTCGAAGACAGCCACGATGATTCATTCCTCTCAGACGATGATGACGAGCTTTCCGATGATAACCACGACGAGCCATCCCTCTCCGACGACGATGCCGAGCTACCATCGCCAGTACAGGATACTGTCGCACTAGCTGTCGTTGATGAGGATGGGCTGATTAGGGTTGGCCCCCCTCCTGTAAAGGAGGCCCCTTTCGTTTGAACTGCACCAGTCGAGACCGCCCGAACGACCATCCGAACGGCAGTCCGCAGGAACTTTAGATACACGGACTCAAACTTACACGAGCACGAGTTCAGTAGCCAGGTAGTTAGATGGAAGAGGTGCAGCTCGATCACCTCGGTCGTCTCGTTAGCCACCTCACCGAGGACCGCGTCTACAAAGGCCGAGCTCAAAAGTGAATGCCCTGTTGCGCCAAGTCCCACAACTCACTGGCGCTTTTACTACAGCCATTGTAGCTAACCGTCCAACGTGCTGATATCGATTATGGAAACCTCTGATGCTCGAGTTTAAGAACAAAAAAAAAAGAAAAAGGAAAAAAAGGGGGAAAAAAGGAAAAGAAAAGGAAAGGAAAGTCGATTTGTTTACTCTATTTACCATTCCTTTTACCCCATTTCTTTTATTTGATTTCGATTTCTCGATTTCTTTATAGTATTTATTCTTTTTACTTAATTTCGATTTCTCGATCTTTTTGTACTTGTTCTTTTTGATTTCGATTTCTCGATTTCTATGTATTTATTCTTTTTGCTTGATTCCTTGCTACCATTAGTGTTCGCTGTTTTTTGGCCAAAGGTGGCTTGCAACATGGCACGTATTCATTTTTGAACTCAGCCTCCGTATGGCCTCACGCATCAGGAGTTCATCTACCACTGCACACATACTCCCTGCACCAGCATCGGAGACGGGAAGGGTCTTCATCCCTACCATATCCGGCAGGGGGTCCTCCCATATCCAGGACAGCTATATCACCAGGTTCGTTGATTGCATTACTATTTCCGCGCCGCAACAACAGACACGTATCGAAGTGTACATGTACTCAACTGACCACGACCCCGAGCTATTCTATGGATACGAGACTCTCTATGCGGACGGCGTCGATGAGGGGGCGGTTTCGTCGAGGGGAGTGTGTGGCCGGGGTCGGTGGAAATTCGAGGATGGTGAGTTACAACTCGGTAGGGGCGATAAGTTAGGTGTAATGGCGCTTGCTGACTTGAGATGTTCGTCTATATGGAAGGGGCCCGGTTGATAGGCCATAGGTAATGCCAGGTGGTGATTCTTCAAGTTAGGTACATCCCTGTCATGATACCCCAGCGCCAATCACTGGAAGTAGTCCTGTAGTCTAGATAAGTTTAAAGTCCCGTGGTCCAGCGGTTAAGACGTCGCTCTTATACCCCTTTCTCAAGGGCATTGGGTATGCGAAGATCGCGTCCAGCAGCATGTCCGGTGCCGGCGTGAAGAGTGTTGTGCATAGGTGCGAGAGTACGGTGTCGGCGAAGGAGGCGGAGAGGAGGAAGGGGGGCTCAGGGGTCAAGATGCGAAACTCGCCATGAAGGAGTGCTGGACATGTAAACATCCACGGTCACTTCGAGATCGACTGGCATTTAACTTGACCGCAGGATTACCACACAACCTTGAACCGGGCTACAGAACCGTGTTTCGCTTCAACCTACCTAATCAACCTTGGCCATCCGTCCGGGGCGGTTATCCCGCCCATTGACGGCGAGGGTTTCACTCCGCTTCCTCCTACCATTGAGAGCCCCTGGCAGGGCCAGGATGCTCGCTTCTAATCACGATTAAAACGTTGCAAACCCCTTCTTGCAGGCTGTACTAGTAATCGACCGCGATAGAACCCGCTCCCGGTTTCCAGCGACAGTCCCTCCCTCCAGTGCTAAATAAAGAACTGGGGCCGCGGAAAAAGCCCTGAGAAAAGGCCGCAGGAGAGCACGTATAAAGCTCGCAATCCAAATAAAGAGCTGCAATGTAGCAAAGGCTGCTAAGAAAAGGCCGCGCGTCAGTAAACGCAGCTCAGCCGCCGTACGCCCCACCCCTACTCGGGGTCAGAATTAGGTCCAGAGAAGACATCTGAGAGGGGAAATCCGCCAGCAGTCGCAAGCGACCGCGGTGCTGGCAAATTCACCAAGCCGCCGACAACCTGCAACTCATCCCCAATCTGTTACCGAGAGGACATTGAGCCACATCAAAGGTCTGGAGCATCAACGCTAGGAATCAGCAACGTGCAAAAACAAAACAAAGTCCGTAAACCGACCGACCCATGTCGGGGACGTCAGGTAGGTATTAGGAGTACTACCGAGCCAGCAAACAAAATTCCGGCAACACTCCAACCGATTACACTCCGTTCCTCCTCCGGCCGCCGCTCTTACTCCTCGCGATATGCGCGCGCATGGTCTTGCTCGTCTCGACCAGACTCCTCTTGTTCTTGGCCCTGGCCTTGCCGATGGTCATCAAAAAGTTCTTCTTGCGGGCCTTCTCCCTGTTGGTGGTGCTCTTGCCCTCGGCGTCCTTCTTGGCCCGGCGGATGGCCTGCGTCGACTTGTGCTCCTCGCGGGCGGGCTTGCCGTCGCGCGCCAGCGCCACCCGCTCCTCCTTGGTCGTCTTCTTGCCCAGCTGCGCCGGCAGCTCGATGTCGTCGGCCGTGAGCCCGTCCTCGATGTGCTTGTCGATGAGCTCCTTCTTGCGCTTCGAGGTGCGGCCGAGCGCCTTGTCGATCTTGGCCTCGCGCCGGAGCTCCTCGAGCTTGGCGAGATCGGCGGGGGTGAGGATGGAGGTTGTGGCGAGCTTGGAGATGCGGTTGAGTTCAGCCTCTGCAGCCCCAGCTTCGGTGGAGGTGTCGACAAGATCGGGGGCTTCGTCGGTGTCGCCTTCTTTCCGGCGCTTCTTTTTGGCTGGCTCGTCGTCTTCCGAGTCGCTGCTGACGTCAATCCACCCGCCGGACGACTCGCTGTCGGTGGAGGCGACCTCCCACTCGTCCGAATTGAAGCCGTCGTCTTCCTCGTCGTCGTCCTTCTTCGCGGCATCCCCATCTTCCAGGTCCTGTTCCTCCTGCTTCTTTTTCTTCTGCTCCTCTTTGTACCGCTCGAGCAGCTCGATACCCTCGATGCCACCCTCCTCTTCCTCACCGAACTGCCGCTGCTTGACGGCTCCTGACCGTAGGCCCATGGTAGCTTGCTTGCCACGATACTTTTTCTGCAACAGTTCGGGATAGACCTCGCGGTACAGGGACTGCAAGCCCTTCGCCGCCATTACCACGCCCTTGTCTTTGCTCCTCTGGTACAAAACGAGATCCTGCAGGAGTGTCTCGGTCATGCACAGGGGCTGCCGAAGGGCCACCTCCCGAATGGCGTTGATGCCAGCCGAACACACCTCGGCGGCGGACGCTTCCGAGACGAACTCGTTGGCGATCTTGACCACCAACGGTTCAATGACATCTGGGGGCACCAGGTTGTGTGTTGCCTGGGCCAGCGAAGCCAGGAACGATGTGACGCTTAGTTGCTTGGGCGTCAGATACCGGACGAACCACGAGTAGAGGGAAATAATGGTGAGCTTGTGCAAGCCGACAAGACGAGTCACCAGCTGCAGAATTAGCAGCTTGTTCTCGAGCGAGAACTTGTTTTTGGTATTCTGCAGGTGCTTCTGGAACAGCTTCTCGGCGAATCCCTGGGGGTCGTGAATGAGATGGAGGGCTGAGAAATTCAGGGGATGCGGGGCATTCTTTTTGCGCTCGTGCCTGTTCTGGTCAACTAACGACAGGCAGGGATGAAATAGGGGAAGATGAAACGTACTTCTTGATCTTGTCGACTGCCTTCTCGTACGCCTTTTGGCGTTTCTTGGTCTTCTTGTTGATGGTCCCCTGGTGTTTGACCTTCTTTATGTCGATATCCTCGTCGCTCGACTCATCTTCGAGCTCCTCCCGCTCCTTGTCTCCACCCAAGAAGAACCTCACGCCGCCGATGACAACCTTCTCGTTATCGCTGAGACACGCCTCCTTCATGACGTCGCACGGCTTCGCGTCGGTCCAGATCTGGCGGCGCCACAGCTCACGGGTGATGCGCGTCGCCCACATGCCCTTGGTCGAGGTGCGGTCTGAGGTGACGAGGTTGTGCAGCACGGTTTGGATGGTCCTGTTGAGTCGATGGTTTGTCGTCTTGGAGTTTGACTCCCTCAAGTCGCTGATGATCTTGGTGTACAGCAGCGACCGCAGGGTCTTGCTCGGGGTCGAGATGAGGATCGGGAAGAGGGTCGTCAGCAGGCTGGCCGAGTCAATTACATCCTTCCTCCGCAGTAGCACCAGACTGCCCACCACCTTCTCGCGCAATTCCTTGTCAAGGGTCGCATGGTGTTGGTTTAGGAGCTCCTTGAGGTGGTCGGGGTATGGGGCGGTGAGCTCGGGGTAGAGGTCTGCGACGTGGGCTACCAGGTCAACGAGGTCGTGGAATTTCTTGGTGTCTTCGCTAGAGACAGTCGATGGAGAAGAGATGAAGATCTGGCGTTGCGCATCGTAGGTGAGCCACTGGTCGTGGAATTCTTGGGCGTAGGATCTGCAGCTTCTGTCAGCGGTTGCTGCCAATGCGCAAGGCAGTGGTTGGGGACAAACCTAGGATCTCTCCGAATCTTGTACTGCAGATTGACCAAGTCGGCCTCAACCTTTTCGAGCGCGGCGACCTTTCTTTTGACCATCTTGTCGACTGTTGGGTGGTTATCGAATTCTTCCGCAGCTTGTCCTCAACCGAGATTTTTCCTGTTCTTCGCGCCGCATGGTCGTTATCGTTATCGCTACTTTTCAGTGGGGCCTGCGCTGCGGGGCTGCAGGCGCCCTGAACGCCAAGCTCAGGTTCATCTCCACCAGAGAAGGGGGTCATCTGGACATTCTTGTCTCCCTTCCAAACACTATTCTAAATAAACAGAGCACTGTTGGATAGTATTTTATGTAGGGAGCATTTTGTATTTCACCCCATTGTGGATTACCTTAACGCAGTTCGCTCCCGGGCCCTGAATCGTGCGGCATGACCAACACCCGACGCTAACTCGGATCCCTACCACGCACCAGCATGGCAGCATCCCGGTCTTGAGCGCAAGGCGGGTCGAGGTTGACCAGCTTTGACCGGCTTGGATCGAGTCGGGTGCGGGATCGAGTGCGGGACAGACACCTGCGGAATCATTTGTGGAGCGGGGTCAGGTCGCTCGTGCCCAAAGTGCGACTGCCAGTAGCCTTTGTCGACAACGAACATCAACGTTATGCACCGTTAGGCACGCAGCGCGGTCCGTCAGACGTGTGTTATAATTACTCCCTGAAGATAGGGTTCTTTATCTTTTTGTACGTTAGAAGAACAAGCCGCAAGATATCCAGGGCTGTTCCTTGAGGTTGGTCCCCTTTCACTAAGAGGAAGCAAAGAATCCCGATCGAATTATCGCACGAGGCACTTCGATCATGTCCGGGACCGGTACAGACGCCTTAAATGGAAAGAAGGAGTACATATCTGTATTCCATACGTTTAGGGTGGAAGATCAAACAAAAATAATTGCAACAGGTGTGATGATTAGGATCTTCGGAAAAGGCCAGAAGCAGTGTAGATGGCACGGGATCGATACCGGAGAAGAAGGACAGGCCGTGTGTGAAGGAGAGAAAGTCGAAGTGTTTAACGCGGAGGTTGAGTTCAAGAAATGAAAGGTTGAGGTATGTAGGTACAGCTGAGCCAGCCTTGCATGCTTTCGGCATGCATGGTAGGTAAGGTGCACTAACAGAGCTTATGGTAGTAATCACATCTCGGCCCCTCTACATACATAGTATTGTGGAGGTACTCCGTATATAGGTACCTATGTACCTACCTACCCAGCCAGTCTCCACGTTATGTCTCCAGCAGCAACAAAACAAAACACAACCAACACACAGTCTCAAGCACACGCCTTTCCTGAGCAGGCACACGCAAACCATCATCGAATCAAATCGATATCCAGCACAAACTGGAGATCCTAGCAAAGCTTACAGTCAGTTCGAACCCTTGGATTACTCTCTTCGGTCAAGGTGTTTCTTACATCCAGCGTTCCAGACGCTCCATCGTGCGAGGCACCATCCAGCGTGAATTTGGCCAAACTTCGCTTCCTCTTTTGAATTTGGACAATGTTCTATCTCACGAGTTAGCGAACCTGAAGAGCCTCGTTACCCTTGTTCCCGCCCCGGGCCGTCCAACTGACCTCTTCAACCGAGTTCTTGACCACATATCTGATGATGGTGACGGCCCGTGTCTGGCCCATGCGGACTGCCCTGGCGATGGCTTGCTCCTCGACCGAGGGGTTCCACTGTGGTTCGACGATGTGCACGTAGTTCGCGGCTGTCAGGTTTAACCTGTGCGTGTGTTAAGTCGGGCTGGCATTCGCGTGCGGGGGTGGGCGCTACCTACCCAACAGCTCCTGTCTGGACCGTCATTAGAAGGACGGGCACGTCTGTGGCCTGGAACTCCTCGAGGATGGCGAGCCTTGCGGCGTAGTCGACATTGCCGTCGATTCTCAGGTACCTGCCCTTCTTGAGGTTCTGTTCCAACAGGTCCAGTGTTGTGACCCAGGATGAGAAAACAAGGCTGATAAGTCAAGGCCTGGTTAGCACGTCGCTGGAATTTGAGGGTGGGCTTCCCATACCTCTTGGACCCATGCTCAACCTGATTTAAGCGGTTCACCACGGCTTGGATCTTGCTCGAAAGGGCCGCGTCCGATCCCTGGTCGGCGCCTAAATTCTCCTTCGGTGATATCATGTTGGGTGTAAGTGCTGGCACCCCTAACTGGGTCCCCTTGCTAGTCGAAAACGGCGAATTCAGCCTTGAGAGCAGCTGTCTGCCGCACGTCGAGCAGATTTCGTCCTGCATGACGAGTTCGAGCCTGTCTTCATCTGTTCCACTACAGAACTCGCAGCCTTCAGAGGCAAGGTCGCCTTCAAGAGTGGCATTGGTCGTTGGCAATGTTGGCAATGTTCCATTGTTGCATAACCTTCGGAGCTTTGTCATGGCCGTGAATAGAACGCTGTACTTTTTTATCTTGACCTGTGCGCTGACTGAGTCGTCGATTTCACGCGCACATTGCACCATAATCCGGTTGTAGAGCATCCTCTCTCGCTCTTGCAGCGTCACATCGACCTGTTCGAAACTCGGCTCGGGGAGTTTGAGCAGCCTCTCGTCCCGCCGGAGACATATGGTGCGTAACAGTTCTCGCAGGTTGGAGGCACCAGTTTGTGGGCCTTTCGCCAGAGGTTCCAGAATGTGTCGTTGGAAGATAGCCGGAGAGGAGAAAGGCTCGAAGGAAAGGAAGCTGAGCAATGAGACCAGGTCGTTGAGACTGTTTTGAATAGGGGTCCCTGTCAGACACCAGCGGCGCTCTGACTTGAGGCCAACCGCTGCTTTGAACTGGGTAGAGCCCTTGTTGCGAATCCAATGTGCTGCATCAAGGTTAGTTAGAATGTCTGTCGGGTGCTTAACTGTGATTCTTGCCTTCATCAAGCACAATTCTGAACCACGCAATGTTATGAAGGACGCCCCGGCTCTTGTACTCGGCCGATAGAGTGGCATAGGTCGTGAGAACTAGGTCATGGTCTGTCAGGCGGGCCGAGAATATTGGGCGTGGCTTGCCGTGGAATCTGCATGTTTTGAGAGTGTTTGGTTTGACATGTCTAGCAACTTCGATGTCAGTCGACCGTTCGAGAAACCGCAATGGGACCTGGGCCTGATGATGGGCCAAGGAAAGGCAAGCACCGCTTACTTCTTAACCTCTGACTCCCAAACGTCCAGAACCTCTGCCGGGCACCGATTAGCACCTTGACCGGCCCATTTGAAGCCTGTGAAGTAAAATAAGGTAGGTGCTTACGCGCCGAGCTCACAACAACCAATGTTGCTCTGGATCTCAAGAATTCTTCTTGGGGCCCTGAATGGATACGCCACTCTTCGGCGTGGCTCGAGTCTGCGATAACTGTTGAAATCATGGTAAGGGTTTTACCGAGGCCCATCGCGTCGGCCAAGATTCCCCCGTTCGAATATGACGGAATGTTGTGGCTTGGTCTGTATCTAAGGTTAGTTGGACTTGGACATGCTTTGCACTTGTTAGACACTCTGAGGCAAGCACGCACGGTATGTTGGTCAGGTTTCGCAGCCTCTCTTGCATCCACTGCGAGTGGCGGTGGTTCTCCCTCTGGCGGATGAAACGGAGTGCAGTAGATTGGTGACTTTTCCATGTTAGCCTAGGTACCTATGCAGTTGTCTCCTATACGCTGGGTGGCCAGAGCTTACTCTGTCAGGTTGGTGAGAAGAGCACCCAATTCGTCGCCTGCTTGGAGAGTTGGGCCCTGAAAGGAAGCAGTGTCATCTAAGGATCCGAGTATATCCTCGACTTGGTCCGATATTGTTTTGGCCCTAAGGTCCTTCTCCTTCAAGCCAACGAGGTATGTTAGATCTTGCATCTCGCTCTCCACCCGGAAGAGCTGGGGGTTGAAATAACCTTTGCAGCTGGGTTCGAGAAAGAAAGGGTGCTGAAGAAAAGCGGAAACAGCAGAGAGTGCGTCTCCAACGTGATCGGCGTTTGATGGCGGTCCATACACGTTGATGGTCAGGGGCACAATGCCCTTAGTCTGGAGTCTCTTTGGCGCGGTGGACAGAGATGCTAATTCGATGACGCCGGCTGTCTTCACGCCTACCATCTCATTGAGGCTTCGTAGAGCCCGAGCGGTGTTCAAGTCGAGCTCCGCAACAATATCGTTGGACCTGGTTGACAGAGCATAATGCGGGCCGGAGCGGACGATGTTTAGCAGATAGAATCTTCTGTCGCTTGATAGTAGCAGTTGGTTTACTTGGTCGGTAGATTTGAAGCGGGCTCTGGCCTCGCATAGCTAAGTAGACCAAAGTCAGAATTATTCATATTTCTCTTGTTCTTAATAGGACGTTTCCTCACAGCTCCGTAGCAAATATGGTGTTCGGTCTCGCTTTTGGCATTATGCCCGCCGCCAGGGGGGATTGGGGCCCAGTCCATCGGGAGCGCATCATCTTGGGTTGGACTTCCGGGAGTAGAGACAGAGCGAGTAGTGTCGGAATGGAGGTGTGGTCCACGAGACGGAGGACAGGAGGGTGGCAGCGGCGAGGCTGCGTGTGTTCCAACCATAGAAGCTTCTGATTCAGGTCGAGAAAGGGGCCCGATGGGATCCGGATCAGCTGATGACCGAGGTCGTTTGGGCGAGTTTCTGTGCGTGACACCATCCTCCTCGCCATGCCGTTTCGGAGGCCGTAAAGTGTGGAATTCCATGTCAGATTGGGAAACAAATTTCAAGACCCGGAACAAGACCCGCAACCCGACGTCGACTCCCACCAAGTCTCAAGTTTGCTTGTTCTCCATCCCCGCTCGTAACACGGGACTGCTGCAATGGCGGGCTGCCGCAGACTTTCTAGAGCGAATGAAATACGCCGCTGCCAGCCCCGCGCCTGGCACGAAATTGTGCGCCCAGCAGTGTGCCTTATGGGTCAGCCACGCCAGCGCAGCGTTGGAAACCAAGCTGAAGAGCCAGACCACCAATCACCGCCAGGGCTTCGTGGCGCCGGCAGGTTACACAGGGGTAGTTCCACAGAGCCCAACCACGTTGTCGCCTGCCTCGCCTTCTCCCGAGTGTCCTTCAACACTGACCGTAAAGGCAGGGTACCTTGCTGCCGACGCTACATGTAGGTTTCTGTCCAGTTTGCTTCTTTCCAGATCTTCCCACGAACAACCCACAATGCCGTCCACTCCCACGTTGCTCGACGACATATTCCAGCAGGCCGTTAGCAGTTTCGAGGCGAGTTTGACCGACAAGCAGCGACGTGAGTTCCAGAGCTGCACGCGCAAACATGTCCTGGACACGATCGTGGGCATCCAAAACCGCCTTGCTTCTCAGCGGCAACAGCGGAGTATGCACAAAATCTCAAAGTTTGTCGAGGGCATGACCCAGCTGGGCAAGGTCATCGAAGTCTTTGTTAATTCCGACTCCACCGTCGCCTTTGTCTGGGCTCCGATTAAGTTCGTACTACTCGTAAGTCGTGGATCAAAGTCGACCTTTCCCACTTCACCTCTTATTAACTTGGATAAAGGCTGCTGGCACCTGGGTCGAGACATTGGACTGCCTTCTCGATGTCTATGCCGAGATCGGCGAGTTCCTCCCGGGCTTATCGCAGTACGAAAAGTTCCTCAGAAGCCATCCCGCCATTGGCGTTCATCTGCAGAACTACTACTGCGATGTGTTGGATTTCCACAGGAAAGCACTAATGGTGTTTTCGAGACCCCGTAGGACTCTTCCATACCTACCTACCTACCTACCTACCATATATCTAGACCAAACCGATTAGTACTAGTACTGACCCGTGCCACCGCGCCGCCTGGCAGATTGGAAAACTGCGTTCCACTCATCCTGGAAGACGTTCAAGACGCAGTTCGGGCCCGTCCTGACGAAACTCAAGCGGCATCGAGATTTGCTGTCAGATGAAAAGATCACGGCCCTCCTCGCTGAGGTCAACGGCTTTCGCCAGTCTTTTGAGGACAAGTTCAGTGAGTTATCGCGTCAAATGCTAAAGCTCCATCTTGACAACAGCGACGAAGAGTCTCTGTGGCATCATGAAGCTCTCGACCGGAAGCGCCAGTTTGTCCTTTCCAAACTTGACCCGCCGGACTATAGCTCTGTCCTTGAAAGGGCGTTCAACGAACGAGGGGTTTCCACCTCAGGCGACTGGCTCCGAGCTGACGCTGCTTTTCGTCAATGGACGGATTTGACTACGATGGATCCGCGAGCTCTCTACCTGAATGGCATTCCTGGTACAGGTGGGTGGGCTTGACCCAGTTTAGTCTTTGAGAGTACCGTTTTGCGCCTCTGACTCAAGTCCCAATACCTACCTAGGTAAAACGATTCTAGCATCGGGAGTAGTGAAACACCTCCAGCAATTGCGAGAGAGCGACCGCGGGTTCTCAGTTTTCTACTTCTTCTTCCGGCACCATCACCCCGACAAGCGAGACTTTTCCGCCATGCTTCTTTCTCTGCTTTCCCAAGCCGTTCTCCACGATGAAGTACTTCTCGACCTCATCTACCAACGCCTCATCTTGGCCGGCCAGCAGAAGATTCGCTCAGTCTCTCTGTTGCGCGAGCTTGCAGAGCTAGCCTTTAAGTCGCAAAGTGTCTGTTTTATGGTCATCGACGGACTTGACGAATGGTGCTGGCCCGGAAACAAAGCCAGAGGACTCTCAAGGTGAAGTCATTAATTGGCTCGAAGCTCTCACCTTAACGCCAACGTCCGGCAGCGCAGTTGGAGATGGCAGCCAGCAAGATGACCGATGCACGCGCCTGCTCATCAGTGGCCAAAGAAACGGGTTCCTCGAGGAACGGTTGAAACATTGGCCTGCCATACAGGTTAATTCTTCACCCGCCCACATGGACGACATCGGGGCGTATTCTGAGGTCAAGACCCAGGACATACGGCGGAAATTCGGCATTGATGAGGCCATCCGGTTGGACATCATTCGCAGGGTCAATGAAAGAGCTCTGGGTATGTTCATAACTACCTTAACTAAAACTCCCTTTCTTCGTACCTAGACTAACGACGAGAAGGTATGTTTCTGTATCCCAAAGTCGTTCTGGATAACCTCTTGCGCCAGCCCACACGCGGCCATTTCAAGAGAGAACTCAAGGAAGAGAATTTCCCAAAAGGCATGGACCAGGCGTATGTGCTCATCTTGGCACAACAAATGGAACAATGGCATGGCTAATACGGAGTCAGGTACGAGCGGGTGGTGATCCAGATCCTGGAGGGTCAAGATGAGGAACAAAACCGACTGGCCCGGGAGATACTGGGTCTAGTGATGTGCGCTGAGCGGCCGCTAATGTGGAAAGAGATTCAGAGTCGCTTCTGCATCGACATCCGGTCTGAGACGGCCGATCCCGATTTCAGGTTGCTGGAGCCGTGCAAGAAATACTGCGGGTCCTTGGTTGAGGTCGGGCAAAACGATGGGCTTAATTCGGGGCCGGACGATATGGTGAACCTCGTCCATGCAACCGCGCGGACGTGAGTTAATCAGATCCCTTTGCACCGTGGCGTGAGGAGCTTTGGTAACTGAGACGAGTGACAGGTATTTGTTGCAGACTGGCAGATTCAACCTGACCGATCTTCACAAGGAGATGGCGCTCTTCTGCGCACAATACCTATCATCCGCGCCTTTCAGTCCAAAACAGGACACCCCCAGTATCAGGACACACTGTCTGACTGGCTACTACGGGTTTCTCGACTATGCAGTTGCGAACTGGTGGAAACATGGTAGGCGTCTGGACACTACCTCAGATCAAGACATCACCTCAGAAATGCGCAAGCTGCTGAGTTCCCTCAGGCTCTCATCGGAGGGTGAGAGCGAAGTCGCTACAATGAACGATGTTGCCACCTCGTGGGCTCAAATCCAGCATCTCGAATACGACGGGAAAGACTGGGAAGCCGCTTTCCCGCTTGGGGAACGTGTAAAACCAATACGGAACTGCCTCGAATCGCTATTCAACGACCCAGGCCACCAGGATTCAGAGAGCCTGGAAGAAATTCGAGAGCTCTATGGTCGTGTGAACTACAAGTGCAAGAAACCGTGGTGCCATTTCTTCCTCGTGGGCTTCGACACACCGCAAGCGCGCCAAGATCACATGGCACAGCACGAACGCCCCTTCAGATGCGGCAGTGATGGCTGTTACGGCTGCCAGATCGGATTTGCGAAGGAGACAGAGCTCGTCAAACACAACAACCGTGTCCACTGCCAAACTAACTCTATGGACTTCTCCCCGGCCGTGGGCAACACCACCATCTTCGTGGCCGCCAAAAAGGGTAAACTCAACGTCCTTCAAGCCTTGGTTCGTTCCGGGATAGATGTCAATGCCAAGAGCCCCAACCGCTCAACTCCATTATTTTTGGGTGCAAGGGCTGGACAGTACCAAGTCTGCCGATGGCTTCTGGAGCAAGGGGCCGATGTGAACGCTCGATACCCGGGGAAGTTCGGATCAACAGCCCTCCACGCCGCGACGGTCAACAATGATTTTGGACATGGCTCGGTTGCTTATCAACCATGGTGCAGACATCTTTGCCCGCGAGAACTACAGCGACGATTCCCGTGATCTGCTTAGTGTGGCGGTCGATAACCGGAACTCGGCGTTAGTCACTTTATTCCTAGACCAGCTGAGAAGACGCGATGCTAGCGTCTTGGTTAACGACGGGATATTGCGTAGGGCCATCGAGCTTGAAGACCGAGCCGTGCTCAAAGTTCTTCTGCAGTCGGGATGCATCGCAGCAGGTCGACACCACCTTGTCCACGCGATCAACACGACGAACCGCACGATTCTAGAAGAGTTGATTGCTCACAACGACTTTGAAGTACTTTTGGACGAGAGTTTGATCTTGGTGGCTATTAACTCTGGACTTGCCAACCTAGTCGAGCTCCTGCTGTCAACTGGGCGACCTGAAATTACCACCCCCCTACCGATCATGGTAGCGCTTAAGGATAAGAGACCGCTAATAGCCGAAATCATCGTGCGATATCGAAACTTGCGGCTGGTAGATGGCCAGCTCGGACAATGTGGAGCATTCGCCCACCTGATGGGGTTTGAAGACGTTGGGGCGGTCATTGAGAAAATGAAAAAACTCCAACGTAAGTTGCTTTGTTGGGACAATTTCCCTGCCAGGCACGGCTCTGCAGCTAACGTTCATTTTCTCTGGGCCAAGCGGGAGACGCCGGATACGAAGAGCAGGAACAACTATGGAAGCGGCAAAGTGAGCTAAATATCTTCTATCACTCCCGTGTTGGGTTTTGGTTTTTACTAACGGGGAAAAAAGAAGCGATGGAGGGGCAGGAAGCCAACCTGGCAATGTTGAGAGATCAACAACTTTTTCAGCTCATGCTTCTAGAGCAGCAAAATAGGTAAGCTGCGACTAGCGCGAAAGGAGGCAACTTGAGCTGCAGCTGCAGCTCAGGCGCCACAAGAGCAATAGAAGGGCCTACGGAGTAGGAGGAGGCGGATCGCTTTGCTCGACATGCCCGGAGGGGTTGTGAATCCAAGCAACTACTTCAACTACGGCTGAATTCCCACGCAAGGATCGGTGGGAATTACACCCCATTCCTTCTCGGGTGCCCGACGCAGGAGGTACCTAGTCCTTTCGGCCCGAGGGATTTCCATCGGTACTCCCCAAAAGAGAGTTTAGGTACCTATAACCCAAAATAACAGCGAGGGGAGTAAAGAAACAGGCGGACATGGTTCGCCGAATTCAACCCTAGGTCGTGTTGCCTCGCTCTACTCGGATATACACAGGTATGCAACTTGAAGTGAACCCCACTCGTGAATACCTACCTAGGTACCTACCTACCTACCTACCTACCTACCTACCTACCTAGTTGATTAGTATATGCGAGTTGAGACTTTAGGGTTCGGTAACCTGTAACTGTTGGATCTAACGCATCGTGATGTGCTACCACGTCCTACTAGCCTCTGCACTTTGCGGTAGCGATTTCGTTGTCAAGCCGCCTAGTGGGGTGCTTAGTCCCGACTGAAGATGCCGATGGCTTCTGCTAGTCTAGTTTGGTGAGCCTAGTGACGACTCTAGGTGATTCCCCTCACCCACGGAGGCCACGAGGGCTAACCAGGCGGTACGATGTTCCCCTGATGATATGACGTGCCCCCGATGAGACGCTATATCCGGAACAGCCCCATATTGCAAGCTTCCCAACGCCCGGTTTGGCTGCCCTACGGTTACACTGACCAGTCTCGGCTTCATCAAGACCTAATAGCGTTTTCCCAGCAACCCGTTACCCCAGATCCGGTTGCCGACGTTGTCTGCCGACGTGCATTGCTTCCGGGGATTTGCACTAGGAACCAATTTATGCTACGCAGACAAGCTCCGATCTTGGGCCTGTCACACGGCTCGACCGCAGACGAGGTTACGTCCTGTAATTTACCCGCCTTAGCGGAGCATCGGCTTCGGGACGGACGCCAAAAGGGGAAGTAATCCAGAACAACTCCGTGGTTTCTTGGCCTGCTGGCGTGACCCTGACATGCCGATCTGTTTGCCATACATGGTTCAAGGATTGTCGGTACTGAGAAACCGAAAGCAAAGGAGAGCGGAGGAGCAAACCGCAAAGGGGGCGTGCATGTGAAATTGCAGTATATATCACCGAGCGGACAAAGCCGTCCCTGTTCTCATCCTCGACCAAACAAACCGTCTTCAGAAGCCGTTTCAACCAAACCTGCATCGGCCACCATGTTTCTACGGACGTTCCTTGGGCTCGCCGCTGCGGCGGCCACAGGCCTCGGCGCCTCGTTGCAGCAGGTCAACAGCTTCGGCAACAACCCGACTAACATCCAGATGTTCATCTACGTCCCGGACAATGTGGCCCCAAACCCGGCCATCATCGTCGCGGTAAGCAAGCGTCTCACCCGTCCCACATCCACACCCACACCCGCGCCGCGCCGTGCTGACAAGCGCAATGCGCCGGACAGCTCCACCCCTGCGGCGGCAGCGGCCAGCAGTGGTTCAGCGGAACCAAGCTCCCCTCGCACGCCGACAAGAACGGCTTCATCCTGGTGTACCCCAGCACGCCGCACATGAGCAACTGCTGGGACGTGCAGAACCCTGACAGCCTGACGCACGGCAAGGGCGGCGACGCCCTCGGCATCATCAGCATGGTCAACTACACGCTCGAAAAGTACAAAGGCGACCCCGAGCGTGTCTTCGTCATGGGCTTCTCGTCCGGTGGCATGATGACCAACGTCATGGCGGGCTCCTACCCAGATGTCTTTGCGGCCGGCGCCGCCTACTCGGGCGTCGCTTTCGGTTGCTTCCAGGGTGAGTGAGATTCCAATGATCCCACGGCGGAGCGTAACGGCGCAGTTGGGATGATGGCGTAATCTGTGCCATCCCGATGCGCCGCGGCACAGCAGACCGCCCCCTTCCCTCCCTCCCCTTTCCCACAAAAAAGTCGGCGGGTTTCCTCCATGTCGCAGAAATAGCAGCATGCTAATTTCGAGCTCTCCTCCCCCCCAACCACCAGGCGCCCCATCCGCCACACCCGCCAGCCAGAACCAGACCTGCGCGCGGGGCATGCAAAAGACCCCCCAGGAGTGGGGCAACCTGGTGCGGAACGCGTACCCCGGCTACACGGGCAAGCGACCGCGCATGCAGATCACGCACGGCCTGGCCGACGGCCTGGTGACGCCGACGTGCGGCCAGGAGGCCCTCAAGCAGTGGTCCGACGTCCTGGGCGTCGCCTTCACCCGCGACGTCGCCGGCGTGCCGTCCAGCGGCTGGACCCAGAAGATTTATGGTGGGGATGGCGTCCAGCTGCAGGGTTTTCTGGGCCAGGGCGTCGGGCATTCGCCGTCGGTTAATGAGGAGCAGCTGCTGGCGTGGTTTGGTATTACGGGCGGTGGTGGGAATGGTGGTGGTAGCAACCCCGGCGGTGGCAATGGCGGCGGCACCGTCGCGCTGTGGGGGCAGTGCGGTGGTAAGGGGTACACCGGCCCGACCGGCTGTGCTCAGGGCACCTGCAAGGCGCTGAATGAGTGGTATAGCCAGTGCACTCCTTGAGTGGTTAGGGATGTCGAATGCTTGCCGGACCGCGCGGAGACGGTTAGCTTCTTGTATATGCTTCCCCTTTTGGCCCCGTCCTGACCGCTCACATGCAAAGCAAGTGGATGACGGGGCCGTAGGTGCTAATTATGAAGTCATCATATCAAACTTCTTGACCTCGGTGCTTTTTCATAGACTAGAAACGTACTACGGGGCTGTAGGATAGCTCCCTTGACCGAATGAGGGAGAAAAGTTGGCTGCTAACGTCCCATCGTAGCCTTCATGACGGGAGGCTACTCGTCCGTCTAGCCTTCAATGAAATTATGCATTTCCATCCTGCTCAGCTGCTGTGCAAGTGTATATTAACCCTTTAAACTACCTACTAAGTAGGCAGGACTAGTAGCTTTGTGCTGTGTCTAGGTGGTAGCTATTCGCCAGGCACCAGGTGGAGGCAAATACCTACCTATTCAAAGCTATAAGCATGAACTCCGACTCCATTGATGTTCTCAAGGAGTCGTCAAAGGTATGGTGTAAGCATATCAATTCTACGGCCAACAAGCCCTTACCCGACCGAAGTCTCTACGTCAAACGCCAAGGAGGCAACACTTTTAACTCGGGTTTTCCGCCTACGAGAGACTCACGGAGGCCCGAAGATTCGCCGGAAATACTTTCATAGTAGAAGGGCTCCTGGATGAGGTTAATAGTTAGATATGTAGCGTGGGTGTAGTCTAGGTGGCCAAGGTACCTAGGTGATACTAGCCCGAAGTTTAATGTAGTAACCAAGATTTCGTGGGCAACGCGCCACCATACCTAAGTTAGCTTTTTGGGATGTTGGCGGCAACAAATGAGTTTGCCAATTTGGTATAGGGGCGGCCTCGGAGAACGCTGCGCTACAGAGGGGGGGATATAACCTGCGATGCGAGAACCACTGTTCAACAGATCCCACTAGGAAACCACTTTGTGGTAGTACAGTGGTAAGAGTGTGAACCTAGTTAATTCCCCCTCGGAAGCAAGGCATAGCACCGGGCCTGGTGAATGACCACGACTCTTCTTTTTCGATTCCTCGCGGGGGCTCTTATTTTTATCGTTTTTCCCTCTTTTCCACTTAAATGTTTTGATCTCGTTTTCTTTGCCTTCCCCTGCCGCCTCCTTGATAAGGTACCTAGGTACCTAGGTATGCATGAAATAGTTATCAACCTTGATTCCAGGTGTGTATTAATCAGGAAGTTGAATTATTTTAATTTTTTTTCCCTCAAGTTCTTTGACTATTTTTTCTTGTTTCGTCTGCATCCTTCTCCTGGGTATATTCTACTCGATATCATTTTCTTTCGCTCAAGTGTTGCTCTTGGCACAACTGTTGGGGAAACTGGGATAAAGGGCATTCAAAGTTACTAGATCAAGATCATGACACAAGAGGGCAGTTGTTTGGCGTTCTATACTAGGTCAGGTCCTCTCCGAGAGGCAACCAGTGTCCTTGCGCTTGATGCACTACCTGTCGCCGGGGTGTCGTATATCACATCTTTGATCTAGGGCCAGGTCGGTTCCAAATGAGAATCCATATATTCCATCATTGACCGGAGACAAATCGGGTCCCAACCTGTAATGGAGATGAAGTAGAGTCCGGGTAGGAAGGATCGGTGTTGAAACAGCTTAGAAAGCCATTAGTTGAAACCCCGGGTCACCTTCCTTTCTTACGTTTCGTATCCACATAGGACACTATCATGCTCAGCCACCCAAAGAGAGGCAAGAAAACCAATATGAGGTGTGGTGGAGTGGTTTTGCAAAGAAGGTTAAGTCACCTGGAGGGTCAACCTTCCAGCCCCGGCGACGCTGTCGCAAAGACGAAGGTCCGGTGAGCCGAGTTTCGGGGTTTCAGGAGGTAGGATGCCGTATGTCAATGTCCAAGTCAGCAGGGGCCTCGTGTGTTCCAACGTAAACACCGATCAATGCGTTCTCGCCTCCCTTCAAGACGTATGTAATAGGGGGCTCAACACGACTCGCCCTAAGGATGCACGGCTACGGCACCGGAAGCCCCGAATACACGGCCGATATGACCGAGTTCAAACGCAACTGCGGTAACCGGAGGATTTGTGTTGTTCTGTCGGGCACTGGTGGGGTCGGGGCAACATACTACCTAAGTATGGACTCATGGAGTCGCTGGAGTCAGGGGCATCGACCTAGGTTTGTTACGCTCCTCCTGCCTTCGGGAACGGCCCGGAAATTGTGACGCTGACAAGAGTCAAATTGGACCAGAAAATAGGCAGCCATGGTGAGTGGGCCTTGCGGCCGGCAATGGCATCCGGTCGAGCAGAGCAACTACGGCGCAGCACATGTTTTTGAAACAGTCCACGCGAGTTAAATGGAACTCTGGCGAAGGTTACATACGAGAAAATGTTCTCCAAAGGATCGAAAGCGAAAATAAATTCGCCGATACAACTGGAGCTTTAAGCGGCATCCACCTAAGCAGCAGTGGTGATTAACCGCCGTGGCAAGATGATTACTGCGTCTTGAAGATGGTCAGGTACTAGGTAAGGTACCTGTCAAGCGGCCGTCGACATCATGGATGTCTCACTTGACCGGTTTCTATCTTCAGATGGTGTAAACGATAGCACCAATCGGAGTAAGCTGCCCCTGCCCGAATGCTTGACCAAACATGTCGGCATCGGTGCCGATGGGTAGTGGGCAGACAAAACCACCCCTCCCGAGAATGCCCCAGCACAAACGCCACATTGGCGCGTGGCTGCCGAAGCTTCCGCTACTACCCTGTGCCCTTTGTTGTTGATCATGAGGGGGTCGATGGCAATAGTGATGAAACAACAGGAAGGATTGTTTGAGCTTTCCTTGGGGGGCAAAAAGTTTCGCGCCTGCATGGTGTGTGATACACATTTTTATTGTCCTGTGAAGTTGCGATTAGTACTGTTTCGCTGAGTACTGGAGTCGACGTGCTTCTAGGTAGTAGCTCAGGTATGGCGACCTGGGTTGAAGTCGGGTGCTAGGAGAAGGGGAAATGTGAGTTCCAGGTTGGGGGGTTATGTCACGGAGGACTTGCCATGATGGGCGGGCCGGATTCTGTTTGCCGGCCAGGCGGCGCCTGCCTTGCTACCTACATGCAGATGCCTTCCAGGTTGCCCAGGCTGCCCAACAGAAGCCCACCCCCGGGAAGGGACGACCAGGAGCATGCACCGCATCGGAAGGGCATCTGACAGCGCCCGATTCTGCAGGCCAAAAAAAAAGAAAGCCAGCCACCCAAGTGACCAAGCTGTCGGATGCTGTCCGGTGTGTGCCCCCGTTCGTTCCGCTCAGTTGCAGATGCACACCGCCTCGATAACCATCACCTGAATTCAATTAGGAGGTGCCATGTGGTAATTATTGTGTTTGTTGGTTGTTGATCCCTTGATCGACAGAACACCCGAGCAATCACTCCTAGATGGTGCACGCACGGCCACGGACTCCGATCACGGCCACTATCGACCGCCGACCGAGATTATTCCACATTCGCCGGGCTCAAATGGCCAATAGGGTACTCAATCCTCGATGCTCCTCCCTCAGTCCCTCTCGACTTTGTCCATGCGTGTTACGGCTACTCGAAAAGATGCCGGCTAGCGACTAGCGGCACCGCATCCCTCACTTCGATCCATCGCTCGCTCCCTTTGAGGGAGCATTGGAGGAAGGACCTAAAGACGACAGCCTCGTGGTATTCATCCGGGCCTAACAAGGCGATGTGGAGGTCGACGGGCTCGCCGAGTCGGCCGGAACTTGGAAGTTGTGGAGAATTTGTGCTCGGTCATTCCGCTCCTGCCCTTGGTTCGCCGACCAAAACCCCCCATCCCACTCAGGACCCATGCGTGCAGCGTACCAGAGACGCAAAGTTGCAAACAAACCCACCCCCGCGCATCGGACACAAGATAATTCGCTCTCCCCAGAATGCACTACCACGGCGTATGCATGGAAGCCTTCTAGAAGGAAATTCTTCGTGCGCGCCAAGACGACACTTGTCAAATCCCGCCATCTTCCCGGCCACCTGCTTGCCGCTGTGGTTGGCCGGGCTGTCAGGCGTGCGAACCAGACCCCTGGTTCCGGGCCTCGGGGAGGGAGCGATCTGCATTCAACGGTGGGACAGGATGGTAGCTGATGAGCACGGACGGCAGGCGGGGCTTTTTGCTCTCTCCGCATGTGCCGCCGCCAGAAGTGTCAGAACATTGAAGCCCGGAAAACCTTACACAGTAGCTTGACCACGCTGGACCATGCATGCGACACACCTCCCTCAGTCCATCCCCGCGCTGGCCACATGGCTCATGGGGGCGGCGCGACACGCTTATTGGTTCTTGTGAGCTGTGTGGGCCAATGTTTTACTTGAAGGCACGCGTTTCTGCGGGCTTGATGCGGACAGTGGGGGAGAGCATTTGGGCGGCACGGTAGCTCTTTGAGGCGTCCGCGCCGCCTTCTGCATGCAGGGGCGTCGTGTTGCGGCACCACCCACCAAGGGACGTATGCATGGAAGCTGCACAGAAGCCTTCCATGCATGAGACTTTTTATACTTATGGTGGTACCTGTGCCCCCCATATCCCACCGACCGAAACAAAAGTACATCGGCATCAGCACTAGCTGTCCATCGTCCTCCGCCAACACCCCATGTCCACTCCAGTCGCCGCCAAGCCCGCCTTAACGCCAATGTGCTGGTTTCCTCGAGCCTTACTGGAGCCGCTCCCCAGATGCATCATGGAAAGCAGGGGTGCCGCCTGTGCTCGATACATAGTCTCGGGCTTTCTGCACATTCCATGGAGGAATAAACTTACGGAATTGCCCGTTGGCAAACACGGATGACGGGTCCTTCCCGAGCCTGGCTGGATAACATGACTGGCAACATTGTGACTCGGCTCCGGCCTGGACACCATGAGGTCGTCTATCTTGATGCCGTATATGGAGCCCGCGGCGGTATCGATGGCTATTACGATATACCGCCCTCACTACACTCCCGCCAGTCATCCTTTACTACCTCTTCGACCCCCAGCTCGGTCGAAATGGCTTCCCCGCCGGCCTCCACCAACCCCGGGCCGACCCCCTCAGGCTCCAGAATTGGGCGGCCACCCCAGTGGACGGTGTCTCGATCTCGAAAGCTGGCCCGGCTCTACCTCTACTCCACGCTGTCTATCGAAAAGATTATTAAAGTGCTCGAGGACGATGGCTTCAACCCGAGGTGTGGGCGTTCGCTCGATGGGGGCTAGGGAAACCCGGGGCTAACTCGTTACTAGGAAGAACTCGGCCCAGAAAACCATCCATAAGATGCTTGACAATGATCCCCGGTACCTTCGCCCTGAATCACGCGCTGAGATGGACAAGCGCGTCAACAGCCTTACCACGTCACCCACGCGCCGGAAAAAGAAGGGGGTCAAGGGCCAGCACACGGCCGGAAGACACGGCTTCAGAGAGGTGAACTTTGCTTCGATGACTTTTATCCAACCACGCTAACCGTTCTTCGCGGTAGGAAGAAATCATGCTTTCCAACTCGGAAGTAACCTCGCCATCTGGACTCAGCATCAAAGCCGAAGACCCGCCCGCGTTCGACTATTCTACCTCTCCCGATGCCTCCAGCCTTGGAAACTTCAAATTTCCACCCAGGGCCCTGGATACAACGGGGACAGACAACGAAACGCAGTTACTGGGAGTGCAAAACATAAAGCGAAGAGTTTCCGAGTGCTCATCCCATTTCGCCTTGCAACTATCGTCATTGATCAAAGAGTTCACCATTTCAATTTGCTCCGATGGTCAATCTTCTGGACGCCGCCCCTCGGCAGCGCCCAGCGAAGGGTCAGAACCTGGGGACTCTCCGGACTCGGAAATTGTTCCGGAACCCTACGAGTCTTTTCCCGATCCAGGATTCGCCCTTCCAGGGGACTTTCTCTCCGCCCACACCCGGAGCTGTGCCGACTTCCCAGGCCAACGGCACGGAGCGGGTGATTGTTGGTGTTCAATTGCTCAGGAAACCGCTGGGGATGGGAACTCATGGGTGCTCCCTGGGGGTGAACTCAGCGAGAGAACACGGCGTGTCCTCCACCAGCCTTCTCCAGGAGATGTTAGTCTGCGAGACAGCTGTGGAAACACACCGTTACATTTGTTTGCAGCCTTGGAAGGAAGCCAAGATATACTCGTCAGGATGGTCACCAACTGCGAGGGGGGCCGTTTGACAGCGGTCAACACCGCCCGCCAGACATTCCTCCATGTTCTGAACCTCGATTGGTTCATGGATCTTTCCAACCCTTCTTCTCCACTAGCGCGGCTTCTAGCGCATGTTCAGGACGTCTGTCCAGGCCTGGTTTATGAAACCGACGTCTACGGCCGAACCTTCTTCCACCGCGCTCACTCCCTCATTAGGGACCCGTCACTCCTCAGCACCCTCATTTCTGTCTTTGATCCCATGCTCGCCTCACGCCGCGATGCATTCGGCTTCAATCCCGTTCCCGACACCGACCCGGCCACCCAAAGCCCATACATCCCACCCCGACGAACCGGCAGCCTCTCTCCGCAGGTCGAAGACCTCGCCCGTGCCAGCCCAAGCAGTCGCCCCAACTCTTCCGCCTCGGAAGGGTCCTTCCTAGCCTATCACGCCCGCCTCGTCCAGGTCATCCAGTCCTCCTACAACAACCCCACTATCGAAGACGCCGAGGGCCGCAACGGCCTACACTGCCTCGCAGAAGCAATACTAAACCAACAAGCCATGGACCGCCACGTGCGCTCCTCCTCCTGCTCCTCCGCTGGCAGCCGCCCGCACCTCAAGCGCAAACTCGACGCCTCCAAAGACGCACCCACATCAACCGCCTCCCCCGCCCCTCTCGGAACCCCTACTGTCGGTAATACTGCAGCCGGCTCCGCGGCGGAGGGCACGCTGCCGACGCGCCTCCGGCACCTGCACTCGCTGCTGCACCCGTCGGTCGCCGTCGCGGTCAACCACTACGACCGCCGCGGCTACACGCCCCTCATGGCCTTTGTCGAGCACGTGCCCGACGACCAGGACGATAAGGCCCGCACCCTGCAGGCCATCCTGGAGACGCTGGTGCGCGCGGGCGCCGCCGTCGAGGCCCGCAACCGCCGCGGCGAGACCCCGCTGCTCATGGCCGCGCGTCTGGGCCGCAAGGTTGCGCTCGCCACGCTGTTGGAGTGTGGGGCGAATGTGCACGCGCGGGATGTTGATGGGCGCGGGGTGCTGGAGGTGTTGGATGCGGAGGTGGGTGGGGGCAGGGCGAGGAAGGAGGTTGGCTTGTATGCGCGGTTGGAGGCGTGTCGGGTTCTGTTGACGGGGCGGAGGGAATGGGGGGTGGAGTATGGTGGTGTTGCGGGCGCGGTGATGAGGGAGTGGAGGGTGAGGGATGGGATGAGGTAGTTGGGATGTAAACGTATACAGGGAATGGAATGGGAGGTGGGTTAGATCGGTTGTACAGATCTGTATATAGACTTGGTTTAGACTGGGCTGGGTGAGACATGTGGTAATATGACATCATTCGCCAAGGTGCTTGGGGGTTGAGTGCACCGCACCGTTGGTGTTGCAATGTGTGGGAGGGAAAGTTTTACTTTTTTCCTCGCATGGAGCTGGACATGGAGATTCTTGCAATAGGTATGTACGAAGTTTTTTCTTAACACTAACATTGAATGTATTGGCGACTTTTGAAAAGCCAAGGATTCGTGAGCTCGTCCTTAAATATCAGGGTTGTTTCTTACCCCTGAAAACCATCAGACGATCGAAGTTCACATCCACTCCAGAGTATCCCAGCCGTCTGATACAATATCAAAAATTTCCACGCGACAAGAAGGACCCTGATATATCGGGCCCTGAAATCTTCCCACCCATCATCCTCTTCCACCCCTTGGCAATCCGCCCAATCCAGCAATGAACGCCCAGCCCAGCCCACCAAGCCCGATCAAACATTAACCCCGACGATCTCACCCCCTGTCGCCCACTGCTCAGCCCCCTATTCGCCAATACGACCCCCCAACCATGCATCCCTCCGTCCCCGTTGGTCGCCTGAGCCGACGGGCCGGCCGCGCTCCACGCCAAAAACTCAAATTCAACCTTCACCCTCCCTAGCCATCTTCTCATCTCAACCCCTTTTCCATACAACGCCGCCGCCCGACCCAGAACTAACTACCTACTCACTACACCAACCCATCCCCATGTAAATGTAAACCCCCGATCCCGCACCCATCAGAGAGAGAACCTAGGCTATGTCCGCCCCACATCGACAGCACTGCATCCCCTGCATCCCCTGCGCCGCCAGCCCGAGCCTGTCCCGCCTCGCCGCCCGCGCAACCGCCGTCGTCGACCCTGTCGTTGCTGCCGCCGCCGCGGCCGCGCTCTGTGCGGCTGCGGCACACCGTCTCGGCGTCGGTGCCAGCCCTGAGGCCGAGGTCCGCTCCGAACTGGTGTGCTGGGCGCTGCTGAGGTTGTTGCTCGCGGGGTTGAGGCGGTGGGGTGGTCGTGGTCGTAGTGGTGAGGGGTGGGAGTTGGTGGAGGGTGGTGACTCGGAGCGCGAGGTTGGGAGTGCGGGTGGGAGTAGTGGGAGAAGGGGTGAGGGTGCTAGAGCGGCGTCGGGGTGGTCAGTTAATGTGGTGGCGCTGGCGTTGGCGGTGGTGAGTGGGTTTGCGGCGGAGGTGGGCGTGTTGGTGCTTTTTGTAAGTACTCTCTCTGTATACTGGCCTGGGATGGTGATGGTTTTCTGACTGTTTAGCCGGTATTGACGCCGCTGCTGTTGGTGGCCGACAGGAAGCTTCGGCCCGAGTCACAGAGACCCGAGTCCGGGCTCCTAGCTCTGGCCAACAGCGTGTGGGGGGCCGCATTGGTCGCATTGGTTGCGGTCTTTGCTGTGGTGAGAGGGAGCTCGTTGGAACTGTTGCTGCTGATCATCCCGGTTGTGGCGTTGCTGGTTGTTTACGTTGCTTTGATACCCAGGACTGTCGACGGTCCTCGTTTGCTTCCGTGTATCCCCGACCTCGAGGAGGCCATTCCTGCCATTGCCAACAGAGTTTGGGTTCTCTTGGTAGGGGTGTTGGGAGTCCAGGTGTATATGTTCGGGATACGCAGCCTCGAGCTTGGGTTCACAACATATTTACTGGGCTTAGTCAAAGCTGGTTTCTGGTACTTCGCGATACAAACAGTCGGTTCCCCACCTGTACTACCATGCAGCCCCGGATACTCACACCCCACAGGCCCGTCACACCTCGTGGTGTACTGTAACTGCTATCGGGACGTTCGGTCTGGTAGCAAGCCGCGACCCCTGGATTCAAACATCCGAACTGGATGCTTTGTCGCCAGTCATAGCCTCTCTGCTCGTCCTTGCCCAAATCATCCTCATGCTCCCAAAGCGACTAAACGGCAGACCGGCACTGTGGGCTCTGCTCCTCGTCTCTTTTGGGCCGTACCTGGCCAACATGGTCGCCATCCAAAGAGCGAACTACTCAGCAGTACATTCCGTGGAGCATCCGGTTGAGGTTCTGATGCGCGTCGCCAAAGCCGAATTTGAGCAACTCCTGGAGCGACAATCAAAGACATACGCTGAGGCAGTCGAAGAATACCAGCGTCGGTACGGGGTAGAACCACCGCCGGGATTCAAACAATGGTACGAGTATGCGGTTGCAAATCAATCGCCCATCATCGACGAATTCGATATGATTTACGAATCCGTCTCGCCGTTTTGGAGACTCAGCGGCATGGAGGTGGCAGCGACCATGAAGAAGGCTCACAATACACCAGACATTGACCTATGGCTTTGCTCTTTTTCGGGTGCCACCGCCGAGACCCGCTGCGAGCATCCAACACGATACTCGGACAGACACACGGGGGCCATGTTCAATAAGCTGTTAGGAGAGTTTAAGGGGTTGATTCCGGACGCCAAGTTTCTCGTAAATCACCTCGACGAACCGAGGGTCTTGATTCCACCTGGGTCAGACTCAATCATTTCGGTAACCGACCTATCTGAACGACCAACTTGGGATGCAATCACCAAATTATGCCCCCCTCAGCCGCAGCGAAGCCCCGAGAGCCCCCTTGAGGCACTCGGTCTCCCCTTCGTCGCCAACCTCACCACCACCCTCGACCTCTGCAAGCACCCCGAATACGCCCACATGCATGGGCTCTTCCAAGCGCCGCCCTCCTTCAAGCTCATCGAGGGGCTCGTCCCCGTCCTCTCGACCGGCGCGCCCTCCACCATGTCCGACATCCTCATCCCCTCCCCGGCCTACATCGTCGAGCCCGAATTCCGCTACAACCCCGCATCCGACCTCCCCTGGCACTCCAAATCCAACCACCTCTACTGGGCCGGCTCGACCACCGGCGCCGTCGCCACCTCCACCAACGACTGGCACACCTTCCACCGCCAACGCTTCCTCTCCCTCGCCCAAAACCTTCCCCCTTCCCCCTCCAACCCCCGCCCAGAAAAGCACACCTACCTCCACCAAACCCTTACCACCCCCCACCAACTCACCACCTCCCAATCCACCTTCCTCAACCCGCGCCACTACGCCGCCTCCCCAACCCGCATCTTCCAATGCGCCCACCCCTTCCCCTGCCGCCAACAGCGCGCCCACTTCCGCCGCCTGCCCTGGCAGGCCGCCGACGCGGCGCTGGGCGCCAAGCTGGCGTTCGACCTGGACGGCAACGGCATCTCGGGGCGGTTCCACAAGCTGCTGGCGTCGCGGACGGCGGTGCTCAAGCAGACGCTGCTGCGCGAGTGGCATGACGAGAGGCTGAGGCCGTGGGTGCATTACGTGCCGGTGAGTTTGGGGATGGGAGAGGTGCCGGAGGTGGTGGAGTGGTTTTTGGGGACTGCCAGGGGTGGGGAGAGGGCGAGGGAGGTGGGGGAGGCGGGGAGGGAGTGGTTTGGGAGGGCTGTCAGGGAGGTGGATGTGAGGGTTTATGTGTGGAGGCTGGTGTTGGAGTTGGCGAGGGTGGGGGATGAGGGGAGGGGGGTGTTGAAGGAGGGGTGATGGTGGGTGGAGAGAGGCGGGTTTTTGGGGCGGTTGTTGTTGTTGCTGTGTAATTTGGACTTGGGGAAGGAGAGGGTGTGGTTGTAGTTTAGATTGGGTTGGAAAGAACGAAAGGGGGAAGCAAAGGGCTGGGTGAGGGTGGATGATCGGCCTGGTTAAAATGTATATATAGAATATGTAATAAGCACCTGAGAGACTTGTGTTGAGAGACACCCCATCATTGAGAACCAGCCAAATGAGCGTGGACATTTTAGCGCCTCGGTCCTTTCCGATCCCTTTTCCAGCCCTGTCCTCATCCCACCCCCACAAAAGAACTCAGGTCTATACCGGTTAATGAATGAAAAGAAAACAAAAATAAAACTGATAATGATCTTGATACAAGCGACAAAAGCGCGAGTAAGAGATACACCCTGTCTTGACATGTGAACATTGGGTCTGAGAACTACCTATAACCGGTAGGGACCGTCTAAAAGCTACCTAAATTAAAAAGCGAGATAAATAGAGAGTGAAATACCCACAGAGAATGCACGTGACACGCTGCACGATGAATATAAGGTTCAATGTGTCTCGCTGTGCTGGCGTTAGTCATATCGACGCAGTGTATGTCGAGCTCCAATCAACGTCGAGGACCGCGCTGCTGATAGCATCGTGCTGCTAATGGCATCGTGTTGCTAATGGCATCGTGCTGCCGATAGCATCGTGCCGCTCATCCGGAGAGACGTCATCCGCAAATATGATCGTCACCTTGGTGGACAAGCCTCATCATTAGCTCCGGGGGTTGGTACCAAAGGCGGTGTTGAAAGCCTCAACAGCTCTAGCTGCTCTGGTTGTGTAGAAGTGAACTCGGGCGGTCGGGTGAGGCTGCGATGGAGTGTCCGGGATCCGGCCGTAGATGGTGCCAGCGGTATAGGTGTCTTGTCCGTCAAAGCGGTCGATGGTGTACGTGTAAGTGGCGGTGTCCCTGTGGGTGGAAGTCGAGCTGGACCCGGAATGGGCTGAGCCCACCAGCGTGGCAGGTACCGAAGCTGGCTCGGTCCTAAGACCAAAGTGATCAGCAACGAGAGCACTAACAAATGACGAGACAAAACACAAAAGACTTCCGAGACGTTGGGGGGTTGTTGTACTTGGGAGCAAGGGACCAACTCACCAATGTATAGGACTAGAGTCAAACGGGGGGTTGACTCTCGACATGCTGAGGTGGCTGGGACTCCTGGGAGTAAAGCCGAAGAGTAGACTGCAGGGCTGCCGCGCTGCTGGAGGGACAGGCAAGGACGGTGCTAGTGTGGGGTGAAGACGGTAAAGTCGGATGGGAGGGAAAGGGGGCGCCTGGGCAGGGCAATCCGGAGTCTGGCTTGTCATGTAGAATAAAGCTGGGAAGCAGGACAGAGGCCATGGCTCATTTATATAGTAGGGGGGTTAGGAACTGGCAGTAGGGCATAACTGGCAACACCTCGACACCGCAACGGCGGCAAACGCATCCTGTTTCCTTTTTGGGGGTTTGGGGAGTGGGTGGGGACACCGAGGATTGGCATGTGCACGTATGCACAATGAGATACTGCATGCTGGTGTGCCAATTGGAGTGGGGCGGAACATTGCCCCGAGCATGGTTCGGTTCTGCGGGTACGGTACCAGCAGTAGCTCTGATTGGTAAAGCGTCAGCCGTTGGTGGAGGCGGGCAGGGCCAGGTTGAACATGATTGGCCGATCCTGTTGGCGGACGGTGGAACAGGGATCCACACGACCATTTCTCGCACTGTGGACGTTTCGGGCTGGGCGGGCCCTGGACGGCGGGCGAGAGCGTGATTGGTTGGCCAGTTCTCGAAATCTCTCATTTGGGATGGGCTTCAGCGAAGTCACGGTTCAATACTGCATCACAAGCCGCAATGACGGCAACGGCTCTAGCCTCGTAAGACAAAACATGGGCGTCCGGGAGAGGCTGGTCTTTATTGTCCAACAGCCGGCCGTGCAGTGTGCCGTCATCATACTTGGTTTGGTCCACGAAACGGTCAAGGTTGTACGCGCTCACAACCGGAGAAGCGCGAGAGCCCATGTCGCCGGAGTCTCCGAGTGTGAGAGGGGAAGGTGGTGAGCTCGTGCTGTTTGCCATGGATGTAGGTCTATTCAAAAGCCATAGTTCGAAATTAGTGGGGAAGATCGCGCATTTTTGTAACCGTAGCTTTCCTCAGGTGTGATGAAATGTCACTGACAATAAGGTACCTACTGACGGATCTCGCTCGCTCGGGGTGGTGGGGATATTGAAGTTTGGGGTCCGAGGTGCCAATGAATCTCCAGGAATCTGAGTAGGTACCTTATGTATTTTGATATCGGAGAGCTAACCTCGTAGTTGGAAAGTGAGATAGCACGACGAAAAGACCAGTCAAAAGCCGAGTTGCCGAGTTTGGGGGTTGTTAGATCGAGGAGGGTCGGATGATATATATGGTACCAAAGTTGGCAGTTTTGCGTGTCCGCGCACGGGCAACCAGGGCGGGGCTACCGCATCTTGGTTGCCTCAATATTTACCTAGGTAGGTCGGGTAGGGATGCTTTCCATTCTTCCATTGGTTGCCTACAAAGACACCAATCAGTGCGAACCAAACAGGGCTCTCTCTATTCCTCTTTCGCCTGTGAGTGGTCAGGGCACCCTAGCCATCCGGCACCGCATCCCTGGATCCCTCAAAATCCTCTGCCCCTGCCGGGGCACTAACATTCTTGGATCCCACGGCCCTCGGTGCCTCTTTCCCTCCCACTTACGTCACCCCGGCTGAGGGTCAACACACCCATCCCCCGGTGGTTCGCGGATGCCACGCCCCGACAAATCGCCTCATTTCTCCTCTTTCGCATTTGCCTTCATTTGCCTACCCACAAAAAACCGAGTTTGTTAAAAACCCCGGCGTGCTCCCCATGGTTTGTTAAAAGACCCCCCACCCTAATCGTATTCTCGTTCTTCAGCTGTCGATTGTCTGGTTCACGGTCAGTGCGCTCTAATAGCAACATCAGGTTGTTGTCGAAAGCAATCGTCTATTCTCTGCACTCGGCAAGCAATCATCAGCGCAGCTCACGACATGCATCCTCGCCTCATTTACCTCACTCTCGCGCTCCCGAAACAAAGCAAACATCAGCTCCACGCATAGTTATATCAATCCCCACGCGACTACGCAGCCCACGGGACCCCCCAACACCAAACACCGCTCCCCCCCTTTTTTAATTTTCCTCCCCCCAGCTACCTCCCCTTACACCTCTCCAACACCTCGGCATCCTCCTCCAGCGACCACAGCGGATCCCAGTACTGCATCTCGGCCCGTTCCCCTTTCAGCCCGGGCGCCGAAAAGGTCGACAGCCCCAGGCGGCGGTCGTAGCTCTCGACCGACCGGATCAGCCGCTTGCCGCCCTCGGCGGGGAGGTCCAGGATGAAGTTGGGCACGTAGAAGCCCGCGATGCGCCCGCGTATGTGCCGCTCCAGGTGCAGGCCGTCGCGGAGCGGCGTGCGCACGTCTTCGGCCCCGGGCACGATGTCGCCTTGGTAGACGTAGTACTGTGAGACGGGGGTTTGGTTAGGCGTGGGTTTGGGGGGTGGTGAGGGGGTGGGTGAAGGGTTGAGAGGGGGGGAAGGCTTGAAGAGAGGGGGGGGGGAGTGAGGGTAACGAGGTGAGAAGGTGAGAGGGCGACAGGGTGACAGGGTGAGTAAAAGTCACATACCGGCTGGATGTTAATATTCCCCAACGCATGAACGAGCTCGGTCATAGTGTCGACCGTATTATTCACCCCATTCAACAAGACTGACTGATTCCGGACAGTCACCCCCGCCTCATACAGTCGCTGGGCGCCCCGCCGCGTTACCCAGGTGATCTCGTTTGGGTGGTTGATGTGGGTATGGATGCACAGGTGCTTGCCATCCTGGCGGGCGCGGCGGTCCAGCCCGATGACGGTCTCCGTCCAGCCATCCTCCGGATCGATCAGCCGGCTCGGCGACACGCCAAGGCCTTTGCTCGCGAAACGGAAGCGCCGGATGTGCGGCATGCTGAGCAACTTGCCGCCGATGTACTGCACCTGCTCCGGCTCGAGGAGGTACGTGTCGCCGCCCGAGATCACAATGTCCCGCAGCGAGGTCGTCTTCTCGAAGTAGTCGAACCGCGGCGCCCATTTCTTCGGGTGCGGGATGAACTTCTTTTTCTTGACGGATTCCGTTTCCGTGCCCACCGTGTAGGACCGGAAACAGAAGCGGCAGTAGACGGGGCAGATGGATGTCGCTGGTAGAACTGGTCATCAGCACGAGCCACGGCCGGCCGCCGGTTTGAAAAGACGAGAGGACGAACCGAGAAACAGAGCGCGGTCGGGGTAGCGGTGGATCAGCCCGTCCACCGGCGAGTACTTGTTTTCGTACATCGGGTCAAGCAGAGCCATGGGGTGATCGATGTTCAGCGGCGAAGAAATGGGGATGAACTGCCGCCTGATGGGGTCGTTCAACGGATCCGACCAGTCTACCACGCTGAGGATGTGAGGCGACAGGCGAATGGCCATCGGGGCTGCCTTGATTCCCGCTACCACCCGCTCAAGAAAATCCTCGCGTGTCGCTATGTCCGTGATGCGAAACCTGCTTTCCATGTCTCTCTGCGGCGGGATTATCGTCGGCAGAACTGATGAGAGGAATTCGAGGAGGGCTGACGCCCCTTGGACTGTATTGCTCATCTAATATTACTCGGGTAAGGCATTAAGATGCTGCAGTACGAGCGCAGTTCCATAGCGGCCTACTCACCTGCCATTTGTGGCTGAGGAATTTATCAACAGTGGCATCCCCCCACCTGGGTATCTTCTTCCAGTAGTGCTCTTCTCGGTCATCGGAATAGTACGATACTGGGGGTGGAGTGAAGGCCTGCGTCGGGGTTTCTGCGACTGCGGACTGGGCCCCTCGGGTTGATATTGTTGAGATGTTCCGCAGTAAGGTGCTCCGTGTAAGCAGAGGAAGACATCTTAGGCGTGTCCACCGAAAGGCGAGGGGGGAGACATAGGAAAATATCGTGGATGAACAGGACAGTTTGATAATCCTCAGTGCTTACGGCAGATAGGAAATCCACTGTAGTGCTCCCGCGCCAGCAAGCTTAAAGGTAGCCTACCCCGCGGACCTGCCCCGGCCCTTTTGAGCAGTTCAGGTTTCCAAGATGAGCCGGTGTGATACATGATGCGCCATGTATCACACCGGCTCCTCCTAGCTGGCATCCCGTTCCGGAGCTTCGACGTCATTAGCCACGGAATGTAATCTCGAGAGGGGCGAGATCGACGAGGTTTAGACTTGGTGTATGTAAGCAATCCCAGGCACAAATGCAGATGGGTCTAGGCGGAGAACAAATGTGGCTGGCTGGAGAAAGCCCAGGCCAATCGATCGAGAGACACGTAGCGATCCGAGATGCAGGACGCTGCAAGACTAAGGTCTAGATGCATGTACTATTTGACCTTCCATCATGCCCGAAACCCCAGCCTCACAATAGAATAGGGCAAGATCTGCCAGGTTGCCAGCTGCCCGGCGGTGTTAACATAGGTAAGTCCCGGCGGTGGTTGACCGTGGACCGCTAAGTCGGCAGCGACACGCTCACAGACTATAAACAACTGGTCTAGGATGATGTAAATCAAGCCAAGTACCTACCTAGTCCCTGTTGTTTATTCGTCCATCATGCTTCCTGCACGCTTGGAGCTCGTCACACTCGTCTGCAGATTCCTTGATCGCGATGCCGGATGGTCGAGGTAGCTTCGTACACGTGTACGCAGTGGCTACCCACCAAACGAAATCGTCGTCTTCTTTCTTCTTAGTTTATACTAAAACTGAGCTAAGTATGTGACTCTTCTCTGCGGAGGTTCTGTCATTAAAGACGGAACTTTGTCCGATCTTATCTCCCAACACGACTCTCAGCTGCTCTTCCCAAGTCTTTTCCCTCAATCTGCTTGAAGTACAACCCGATACACAATGTCTCGACTTGTCACTGCCTTCATATACGACAGCTTCAGCTACTATCGCTCCCAGGGCTTCAGCATTGAAGAATGCATCGAGTTTGACATAGACGAGACCATCGAGGTCATGATCAAATCGCTCGAAGCATGTGGCCTCACTGTTGTCCCTGTGAGAGGTATCAAGCAACTTGTTTCCATGCTTGCCGAGGGAAAACACGAGTCATGGGACCTAGCCTTCCCCACTGCCGAGGGCATGTATGGGGCTGGGCGGGAGGCGCAGGTCCCGGGGCTTCTGGAGGCGTACCAGATTCCGCATGTATTTTCCGACGCGGCAACCCTTTCGCTTTCGCATGACAAGGGACGTACAAAGGTGGGTAGCCTCCCCCCTTGGTTTGAGCAGTATCTTGGGCAAAGCAGTGCTAATCCCACCATGTAGATGGTGCTGGAGCACATGGGGATCTCGACGGCGCCATTTGCAATTGTTCACGCTTGCTCCGCTGGTAGCAAGCATATACAGCCGGTAATCGCGGAGGCGTTGGCCAAAAGCCGGCATGCAGATCTCATGAAATTCCCTCTCTTCATCAAGCCCGCCTGCGAGGGCTCTTCCAAGGGGATATACCCGTCCAGCAAGGTGCAGGACATGACGCAGCTGGAAGACGGAGTGCGCGAGCTGCACTCCCGCTACCCCGACCAAGACCTCCTCATCGAGCCCTTTCTCGGGGGCGCAGAGTATTCGGTCACTATCATCGGGACAGGGATGTCAGCCCGCGTCATTGGCACGATTCAAGTGGCCGGGAAAGCCAAGGAAGAGCCGAGTGCCTCTGTCGGCGGATACTCGTACGGGGTTCCATTCCGAGCCTTGAGTGACCCTACGGCCGAAAAAGGGTACACCACCCAATTCGTGAGTGCCGAGGGCAATCCTGAGGTTCAGCAGGCGGAGGATCTGGCGCTCAGGGCGTGGCGGGCGCTCGATGGTCGGGACACGGGTCGCGTGGATCTGCGATGGGGCCTTGATGGGGTACTTTATGTCTTGGAGGTACGTGTCGGACGTCGATCTTGAGTCTTGTTTGGTGTTGTTGTTGTTGTTGACATTGAGCCCGACTAGATCAACGCAATTCCTGGGATGCGGCCGGGGCGGTCAATAATGGCCTTAACAGCCGAGTCCATCGGAATGAGCCATGAGCAGATGATTGGAGCTGTCCTGGAGAGTGCCTTGGACCGGTATCCTCACTTGAAATCGAGGCATCAGTCGGCTCGCTGATGAGTTTCAAGTCGTCGACTCATGATTACCTACCTACCTACCTAGGTAGGTATCGATGAATGCACAGTACCGCCAACGTCCAAGTCGGCAAGTCATCGACCATCTTGCCACAAGCGAGAGCCACGCCGGGTTCGGCCAGGTCCTGACAGCTGTACATAAGGTAGTCAAAGACCCCCGCAGTGCCGAGATCTTTTCCGACGCCCGGGACGTGTGCAAGGGCACGGCTTTCAACGGGACCAATTTCACCCAGTGCATACCGTTTGCGGTGCTCGCGTATTACCATGAGCTAGGCCGGGTCGAGAGTCGGGGATTTCTGAGGCATATCCTTCGGTTGATTGTGGGGTTGGGAGATGTCACGGAGTTTTTGAGCATGGTTCCGCATGGCCAAGGTTGAGGAGTTTGAGATCTGAAGTAGGGGGGGGTCTTAGCTGTCTGGGACTTGGGTTAGCGGGAGACCCTCGAGTCAACCAAGAGAGGGGTCGTCATCCTATCTGCGAGGTAAGGTACCCGAACTAACCGGAGATTATTCATATCGAGAACCTAATACTTCATAGTGTCAGACTAGGAACCAATAAAGACCGCGTCAGCATTCCCCCGCCTTTGGGCAACCATGGTACTACCACTACCCCTTTCCCTTAGAGATTGCCTGCAGATGTCGTCCTACACCAGTACTGCCACCAAATTTAGCAATTTCCCCGCGTACCTGTCATGTCCCGTCCGCCACCTCTTGGCTTCACCTATCCCATGCTTTAGGCGGACCGGCAAATATCTGCTTACACTCGACCACAGTGGTTCGGGTTACCCAGAGCAGAATGACCATGGCTGGTAGTCGATATAAAGTCCCTTCAGGACTGGCCGCAAAGATTATTGTGCCAAGTCGTCCCGGCAGTCACTCAGATCACTCACCGTGATACCGTACTACTACACTTACCACACCACCAGATTCAAGACTACTTATGTTTGCAAACACCAATTCACGCCACCTCGTGGCGCTCTTTCTTGCAGCCCTGGCTAGCCAGGCCGGTGCCGAGGATGCTGGATCCTGGAAACCGGACAAGCCGATCATGCTCCGCCAGTCCGGGGGCTTTACCATCGGTGGCAAGATCATCCCGAATCCGCGGAACCCCAACATGACCCTTTCGTGCGACCACGGCTACGTCGAGTATTTCACCCCGTGGAAACCCCGCAAGGGGAGCATCGTCATGTGGCACAGCTCCAGCACCCAGAGCTTCCAGAATCGGTGGGACGGCGGCGAGGGCTTCAAAGACAAGTTCCTGCGCCGCGATTACCCCGTCTATCTCTGGGAGGGGCCACGCGTCGGTCGGGCCAACTGGGCTTGCAATGCGACCTTCTACACGCCGGATTACCGGGACCAAGGCAACTTCGTGGCGTGGAACTTTGGCCCGCGCTTCGACGAGTGGTGGCCCGACGTGCAGTTCCCGACGTCGAGCGAGTACGCCTGGCAGCAGGCCACGAGCTCCCGATACGTCGAGTACGACTCGGAGGCCAGCTATCATCTCGAGACGGACGCCGCCGCCATCGCTGCCGACTCGGGCAAGCTCGGCAAGGACATCGTCTACCTCGGCAACTCGGCGAGCGGGCTGCGCGCCCAGCTGACGGCCGTCAAGAGCAACACGACGAATATCAAGGGTATCGTCTGCTACGAGGGCTACGGCTACATCTTCCCCGACAATGCCGGCATCGAACCGGGGCCCGGGCTCAACGCCTTCGGCCCGGTCGTGGTCCCGCTCGAGGATTTCAAAAAGCTGGCCAGGATCCCGTCCATCCAGTTTTTGTGGGGAGATCATCGCGATGAGAGTTATACGTTTCTCAACCAGTCGAGGCAGGCGGCGGCGTTGATCAACAAGTACGGCGGGAACGCCCAGGTTATCAAGCTGGGTGAGGATCTGGGTTGGAAGGGGACCACCCACATCGCCTTTGCAGATCTGCACAACGACAAGGTTGCTGATCTCTTGGACGACTTTTTGCGTAAACTCAAGCTATCCCGCTATCAGTAGATGGAGAGCTTCTAGGGTCAGCGTTTGCGACCCAAGGGGGTGGAAATCCAGTTGTTGTTTTTCGATTCTTCGCCTGATTGAAACTACCTTACCTACAAGTATTTTTTAGGACATAAGCGGGCGTGAAAACTGTCTTCAGAACCGGAGGCGGGAAGATGGTAGATAGGATAACCACAGTAACCAAACCAGAGATTTTCATGGCCATAAAGAATGACACTTAGGGAAAAAAACAGAGAGAAATACACTAGAGAGACGATCGTCCATGCCCGTGTTCCCAGTTTGTATCGAGGTCTCAGGCCATCTGCCGCTGACAAAGAGGACGTTCCATTTCCGCACCACACCCATAGCCCCTTTCGGCATACCATTCAACTTTCGTTGTCATTTGTGCGGATCAGGGGCCAGAGAATGGTCTTTTCATAAAGAAACAAGTGGCTGGGCCATCCCTTCATTCAGGACCTCCGAGGAGATGCGCGTGTAAACAAGCGTCAGCCAACAGCTTTCCAGTCTTACAGCACGGGGGCACTACCGGTGCAGTAGGTCTATATCCGGCAGGGAGGAATGAGGGGATTGAGGATACCGCCAACCCGGTGCATACACGCTCCACTCCCGATAGGTCTCGGGCGTGGGAGAGGGGAACGTGCGGTAACATCCCAGCGCCCGCTTGAGATTGGATGTGTTGCACTGCATCCCGGGGAGTCCACGCTCGGCTTACCGTGTAAAAGGGCCCTGAGCTAGTCGAGATCATGTTTGCCCGCGGTTCATGGATATAACGGGCAGATGGTCAAGCCTGAAAATGGCCTGTCTGCCAGGCAGGGCACCGTAGTACACCTCCCGCTTCAACTCCCACAAACAACTCCCACCACAGCCAGCACAACACCACCACCACCAACAACCACCACAATGCACCTCCTCCGTGCCCTCACCATCCTCACCACCCTCACCCCCCTCCCAACCCACGCCCTCAAAATAGCCTGCATCCAACAATGGATCGAACACACCCCCCTCCCCTACGCAGCCACCCACTTTTACACCCCCGAAACCGCCGACCCCATCACCATCACCACAGGCGGCGTCGCCAACCTCAACGACGCCAGCATCGACCTAGCCGCCAACGCCGAGACGCAGGGCCTCAAGAATTACGTCCAGCACCGCAACTACCGACTCATCGGCATCCTCGTCGAGGTGACCTACCGCCTCGTCGCTCGCAGGGACGCCGGCATCGCCACACTGGCCGACCTGCGCGGCAAGCGCGTCGGCACCATCCGCGGGACGTCGGCCGAGGTGTTTGTGGTGCAGCTGCTGGGGACGGCGGGGCTGGAGGCCGGGCGGGACTATGAGCTTGCTGATTGGGGGATTACGACGTGCATGCGGGCGCCGTGCGCGCAGGGGACCTTCCCGGCGAAGTTGGTGGCCGGGGAGCTTGATGGGTTTGGGGTGTGGGAGACGGCGGTGGAGTTGGGGGTGCAGGCGCTCGGGGAGGGGAATGCGGTGACGTTTAAGAATGCTAGTGTGTATAGGGAGGTGTATAGTTTGTATTCGACCGAGGAGAAGTTGAGGGATCCGGTGACGAGGGGGAAGATTGTGAGGTTTGTGAGGGCGTTGGATCGGACGTATGAGGTTTTTCGGGAGAAGGGGCAGGGGGTGTTTGATATGGTTGGGCAGACGGTGGGTGTGGATGAGCCGGTGTTGAGGAATGTGTGGGACGATCATGTCTGGGGGCCGGGGAGTTTGGGGGCGGATCTGGTGGATTACCTGGAGCGTGAGGATCAGTATCTTGCCAAGGTGGACGGGCGGAAGGCGTTGACGAGGGCCGAGTTGGAGCGGTTTGTTGATGGGAGTGTGTATGAGGAGGCTATGCGGGGATGATCTCGGCTTCGTGATACTGTTCCATGCTGTATCAAATATTTCTACCTGCCCAATAGACAGACCTATGAAAATAGGTACATATTGGATCAGGCAAGCGACAATACATCCGCTGAGTCCCGTCCTCGAAGCTGAGACTGATAGGCTGACGATACATGCTGGTAGCTCTCTCCTCTACTGTGTAATTCAACGAAAGCAGCATGCTCCTCATGAAATGGCTATTTCGTTTGGGCACCGACCTAGTCACTCTGTCGTTCTTGGATAGATCAAGTATCAACCTCATTCGGATGCCACCGCGAGGCAAGAATCAATATGGAAATTGAGGCAAAGGAGAAGGAGTAAATGCCAAGTGCCACCAAACACCGAGGCACCCGGGATCGCCGGCTTCCAGGGGTGGGTGTCGACTGTCAACCAGGTCAACGCGCGGCCGGCAGCAGGTTTGGTTTGGTAACTATCCGTATCAGGCGGGATGCTTCTCGCCTCTGCCTGCATGAAAGAGGTTTGAAATGAACGTATGGCTGGGAGTGGCTAGCAACCAACCTGTCTTTGTCGTCAGAGGAACACAACTATCAAACAGCCAACCACTTCGTCTTTTTTGGGCACGCCCCCAATTGCCTCATCTGGAAACCAAGAACACCATTGCCACCAAATGATTTCCTCTGACGAAGTTGATTGAAGCAGGCCTCGGCATGGAGGCCCAGTCCCCACCCAAGAAAACCAATCGAAGCGATGCAAGGCAAATCAACTACCTGATCGGGTTATGGATCCTGGGATGATGCGCGGGCCGGCGTAACAATAAGGGAGGCTTACACCGTCCACAAGGCGCCGGTCCCGCATCTGGGATAAGCCGGTTCTAATTTTGGACAACGCCAATTTCCCACACTTATACATGAACCTCGAATCGCCATGAGACACCACCACCATTCTCTTTCCCCAGCCTGTCTTTTCCGGCCTCGACACAAACACAGACAAACACGATGCGCCTACTGAGCTTCGCCACCTTCGTGGCCGCAGCGGCCTCGCTGGTCTCGGCCGCGGTGCCCAACTCGCCCCGGTTCGACCTCACCAAGCCCTCGTACGACCTCTTCCGCAGCAAGCCGCTCCAAGACGACACGGTGCAGCAGGGGTTCGCCTTCGACAACAAGAACCGGCGGCTGTTCGTGTCGCAGCGGCGCAACGGCGCCAGCGCCGAATCGGGCGACCTCTGCATCACGCAGCTCGACTTCGAGGGCAAGAAGCTCGGGCACATGTACCTGAAGGGCTTCGGGCACGGCGTGTCGTTCGGCGCGCAGGGGGTGGGGTCGGCGACGTACCTGTGGACCGAGGTGGACGCCAACGCCAAGGGGTACGGCAAGCGGCTGGCGCGCTTCAAGTTCGTCAACGGCGCGACGCTGTCCAAGTCGTCGAGCAGCCTGCAAAAGTTCACGCCCGCGGCCGCGGGCACCGAGCACACGTGCGCCGTCGACACGGTCAACAACCGGCTGGTGGTGCGGTACCACACCAGCGCCGGCAAGCGCATCGCCGTGTTCGACCTCGCGGCGGCGACCAAGGGCGACTTCTCGGCGCCCCTGGCCGACTTCAAGCAGCCGCTGCCCAAGACCAAGGGCAAGAACTTCCAGGGATACACGGCCTACGGCCGCTATCTGTATCTGCTGTGGGGCGACTCGTACGACGTCAGCAAGGAGCTCAACTCGCAGGTCGCCAGCGTCGACATGAACACGGGCAAGGTCGTCCAGGGCCCCGTCATCACCCGCGCCGGATCGACGCTCTCCTTCCGCGAGCCCGAAGGCATGGCCATCTACCAGACTGCGGCGGGAGAGGTTCGGCTGTTCATGGGGTTCGCGTCGGGCAAGGCGGGGGATCGGAGGTCGAACCTGTTTTACAAGAACGCATTGGTGTAAGGGGGCGGTGGAGATGGCATTAGATGCGGATACTAAGTAATATGGTTAGACATGTAAAGAGAAATAATTAGGAAAAGGGACCCGAGGTTGCGTTCCTCTGCACTGGCGCCGGTGGTTGCTGCCCGGTTCTCGTTTCGTCGTGTTTCTGCAGTCCAGCCATCAGAGGATGGAGGAGCATGAAGGAATCGGGCCCGGTTGCCGTGTCTGGGGTGATGTGCTGCCACCTTCTTCGAGGATGCAACAAAAAGGTCCGTCCCGTTCCGTAACAACTACGGGCACACCGCTCAGGCTGGGTGGCGGGCGATGATCCCATAGAACCGAGGTACTAATCGGGCCCAACGGAACATCCATTGCGACAGCATACGTACCTCATGCAGCTTTGTAATCCATCCTGCCGCATGCAGACGGCGCTTAAACTCGCCACTCTAGTTCGTAACGTGCCTTGAGGCTGGGGTGCATGATGCATCCCTTAGCCTCATCCTAGTGTGGGTGACTCTGCAGAGTTTGCAGCAGCCTTGTCGCCGACATGTTGGAAAGCCTAAATGTTTAGTCATGCCCAACCAGCCAGAGCCTGACTTGCTTAGCAATGGGAGCTGACAGCCCGTGCCACGGCAATGTTACCACCCACGGGGCATGGGGCTGGCGCGGCGTTCCGGGGCACCATCACGGCACGGTTAATTGGTTGTTGGCGCGGCTTTGGGTTGTGGTAGAGCGACTACCAAAAAAGGCCAGAAGCTCAAGCCCGAGCGGGTCACGTGCATATCAGGTGACTTTCGGCCAGCGGCGGGTGCTGCGCTGACGTGTCACATGACTCACATCGACCTTTGGGCTTTGGGGGCACAAGGCTCCGAGCCTCCGGGCCGGATGTGTATGTACATACAGACATGTTTCGTACTGTGCGATACATGAGCGTCGCAAGATGGGTGCATGTCGCCACCTCCACGTTTCGCTCACCTCGCTCCTTTGGGCGATTGTGCCCACAAGTGTGGTGACAATTGGGTGTGGGTCTGACCGGGAGTCTGGGGAAGGAACGCAGTGCCTCTCGAGTACGTGAGTGCTCTGTGCTGCGTCAGGCTCTCGAGCGTCGCATTGGTGAAACAACAATGGAATTCGCTGGGGATTTGGGGTCGAAACAACCTGAGGTAAGACGAGGCCGTGGTCTGCACGTGTCGTCTGAATCGAATTATCGCACGTCCCAAAACGGTCAACGGTCAACGCCCGTGCTGAAGATAACGTTATCGCCGGTGTCTGATAGCAGTGTTTATTCCTCACATTGCACGCCAGGAAAGTTCGACCGTCTCCTCCGTCGGTTAAGGCCGCAGCCTTCGGGGTTCGACTGCCAAGCACGCTCGGATCCTTCGACAAGCGCGGCAAGCGCGACAAGCGCGCCGGGAGGCTGGGGAGGATTACGCACCCCCGGAATTTCCAGGTTGTCGCCTTGTATCGCAAGTATGTACAAAAATGCGACTCAACAAGGCGGAGATGAACGTTTCTTGGCGATTATTTTACGGGTTAGGTTTTGTTCTACGATGGCAATGGAGGTGTGGCAATTGTCATGTGGGGAGGTGAGTGCCAGTTACGCAAGACCTTTCTGACAAGGGTCCACGGGTGTACATATCTGCACATAAGACATGGCTTCCGAGGGGATGACGGATGGAAGGGCGGAGGTTGAGTTTGCCAGGATGAGGCGTCGAGGTGTGTCGTCAAAACAGATGCTCAGGACTCGAACGCAACGATGGTCAATCGCGTCCTTGCGAGTGGACTGCACGTCGGCCAGAGGTACCTAGGTACATACACAAGTACACTGCATCAAACCGAGCAACGCGAAAGGCAACACCATCTGCTCCAACTCCGATTTCAATTCAACTATGTACGGGAGTGGAATGTTTGTCCCTTTTACTTGTACACCATCATGTCACAGTGGACTCTCGTGAGCAGCATTTCTCTCCCCAGACTGATCAATGCGTGCATCCGCGAGTTAGTGGGGCTGCCTGCCAGTCCCAACTGGAAAACGCCAGCCACCACCCAAAATTATGGACCTGTCGACCTGTATGCAACCATTATCCGCTCTGCGCGGTGCGATCCGCCCGCGGCCCGCCTATATCAGAAACCGAAAAGAGGTTGTCGCCGGTGAGGTGCCGCCTAAAAACGAGTGAATGCGAATAATTATCCAAAAAATAAATAAATAAAACAGTTCGTCCCTCTCTTTGTCATGCCGCTTGAGAAACAGCATCATATCGTATTAATTGTGATTCGTTGTTCGCCCAAAAGTGCCGAGACGGGGTTCTCCACCTTCATCGATCACCGAGCGTCGTTTCGGCTAGGGCTGCTAGCCACGCTGATCGGTCCCGTCGTTTGTTGAGCACGGGCCGTGTAAAACGCGATGCGGCCGGCGAGGTTGACGACTGGTGGCTGATCCACGGCAAGTCGCCCGTACAGGGAGCCGTCTTCTGTTGCGGGTTGGGCTACGTATGATACCAACTGATACGAGGGTTCGCGGGATTGGTTTGAAGATGTGCTGTCGGCTGAGCCGGCCGTCGATGCATGACTGTCGTCGGAGGACGGAGGGGTGAAGACGCGGGAGCCGGAGCTGCTGCAACAGGGTTAGGGTGCTCTAAGCATAGACTCCACACCTCGTCGACGCCAACCCGCTGGCGAAAACAGCCAGATACGTGCAAAGAAGGGGGATAAAGATAGAAGAAGGGAATGTAGAAAATGAGACAAACACTGAGGCTCCATCTGAAGGTGGCGCACCGTTAGGAGACGATGCCATTATGTCGGTTGTTCTCTTTGATTAAAGTGCGGCACACTGGGAACGAATACGAGACCGAGGAGGCGGATCACGTCGTTCGACTCGGCAACCGACTTCTTCTCAGAATAAATGTTCAGCCAAAGCTCGAAATAATAACGTAAAGAGGGATTATAGTACGGACAAGGCTTGTACATATACTGAACGAGGGGTGAAGAATGTCGAACGAAATGTAAAGGGTCTCGGGAGGGTGGAGTTGTCTTTATAATACTTGTAACAGTTCGAGAAACCTTCCCTCCGGGTCGTCGGGTGGTACGCGGTCCCAAAGCTTGGCAACCAGCGCGGCAAGAAGGCACCCGGCAGTGGTGGGCATGTCGACAAGGATGAAAAAGGTAGTACTTGGTACCGTACGTGTAGGTGTGTATTTCCGCTTTTCTCTAGGTATTCCCAAGTGCGCACCAGCGCATGGTGGATCTGGTAGAGAGAACTGGTCGCCCTTTGAGGAGTTCCAGGTTGGGATAGTCTTCACCGACAGAGGCATGTACACTGTCCGTCTAGGAGCCGAGGTTGCCTCGTCTTTCGCCGACACGGCCGACTTGCAGAAACGGACCTGCGCCAACCCCTGCACTGCTGCGGGGTAGGGGTGGGGGGCGGGGGGGTGCCGGGACTCTTCTCCCACCCCATCCCTGTCTCGATCCACCAAAAGTGAACAGACTCGTACACAGTACACAGTACCTGTAACCAGAAGGTTGATGGAAGTTACCTACCTGGGTACCGAGGTACGTCAACCTCAAGAATCAGAAACTCTCATGGGGAACAGCCTTAGATGCCTCTGTTATGAAAATCGCAAATTTACTGTTTATCTAATTCTGCTATCAACATCCAACGACCAATAGTACGTACCCCTCATCATAGAGTACTAGGTAGTACTAGCCCAACTCCCTCACCTGGATGATACAAGTCGTGGCCAGCACGACGTACCGACAGGGGATAGGGTGGGGGTGTCAACGGGGACCCGGGGGAGGGGGTGAGGTGTCATGGAAGGCTCCCAATCTAGCGGGCGAGATGGAGGGAGCCAAACGATCGTCACTAGGTACACAGTAAAAATAGGTATATTATTCCGTATTGAGTCTGGATTTTTCAAACCTTGGAGGTAAATCCCGAAATAGTCGCATCAGCGAACCGCCATGGACAGTCATAGAAGGATAGGCTTGTGTCGCCTGTGCATGGGCACCTCCCGAGTCGCTGGAAAGAGCGCGCACAATGCCCGCCTGGACCGGTTTTGACGGTCAGCACTGTTTGCGCAGTGTCGCGCGTCGTCCCAGAAACCCGGACGTTGGAGTCGCTCCGCCAGGCCAGTCACCTTCCGGCCTGGTTCGCGGGAGTGCAAGGATCTGTACTACCCGCAAAACCCACCAACCTGCAGGCAGTGGAACTTTGCATGCAAGGAGAACAAAGAAATATGCCCACGAGGCATCGGGAATATTGTTCGTTCTGCGTTGTCGGAGACGGAAATGAGTAAATCAGGCCTCGTCGAGAGACAGCAACGAGATCACCGAGGACCAATGGTATCGGGCACTGCAATCTCCAGCAGCCACTCCAACGTTGCAGCTTTTTGCCACCGCGGGGCAATCCACCTACCGAGACAATGGAGGTGAAACAAACCCAAAAAATATCGCGTAAGCGGGAGAGGTACGTGGAAGCTCCACGCGCCCGGCCCAACGCCGACAAAATAGGACCGAAACGAAGGTTGACCGACTTAAATTGCACTCGTTATTAAAAGCAGACCGCATCTCTAAGCCCCGAAATGGTCGAAGTGGGAGGAAGAAGCGGTCAGATGGAAGTGCCCGGGCGGGCTCCTTGGTCACTGAACCTGGAAGTAGCGCTGCATCGTTCGCCACGCCCTCGCACAGACACGACCATCGTTCCTGGCTGCCCGTTCCTGCCGCTGCTGCACCGTCATCGCCGCCTCTTCGCCCAACCTGGTCTAGGCGACTCTGTTAGTGTACTTCCAGTTACGGACCCGCTCAAAAGGCGGGACGGAGCGAGAGCGGGCCTGTTCAAACGTCTTCGGCACACCGTCGCCCAGGTCACAAATCGGGTCCATTTGAGATCTCGCCCAACATCTGGGCGGGGCACGATCCACACGGAACGGCGCCACCAATAACAACAATGGGAAACTTGAATGCCGAAATCACCGAAGCGGAAACAGGCCCTCGATCTTGCTGAGCGGAGCGATAAAACTTTTTAAAAAAAAATCATTAAGACCGCCCGGGCGGCCCTTACCTTACCTCAGTCGTGGTTTTTGAAGCCTAGGCATACACCAGGGTAAGTAAGGCATCTGCGCATGCCAACCCAAGTGCGCATGGAGGCGGCGCAGCGCTGGTTGAAAGGGCGAAAAAATGGCGCCCGCCCGGTCGTGACAACTCAAGTGAGCACCCGTCCGATCGCCGAGCGCGCGGTGCCAGGGGTCCAAGGCCGTGACGCATGGTATGGCTCCCGTGATGGAGATTTCTGGAAACGGCGCCCGCGCCTCGTAATGTCCGTCTCTAGGGCACCCGCATGCGTGCCTAGGTTGGTGGCTCTTGTTGGTAGGTATCCGCCGTCTTCAATATCACGCCAGTCTGAGCGACCGAGGGTTTAATCAAGGTCGGTGGCAGCTCGGGGCCACAGCGGGCAAACACGTCACCGGGAAACGGGTAGGTGCAGGAGCAGGCGGACGCACTAGTCCGCCTGGCAAACGCGAGGGGCGATAACTAGCGAATGCTTTTCCCTCTTCCACGGTCCAATGCTGTGTACACAGGAAATCGCAGAGCGGGTGACCTGGCCCGCCATTGGCACCGCTAGATCGGATCCAGAAGGCCACCCCCTGCAATAAATCGCGTCATTCCGTTAGAGGATGGGTCCGTTATGGCACATTTCAATTGGGGTCTGCGGGGGTGGGGCGCAGGGACTTCCCGTCATCAGCGGGACAGCGGGGCTTGAAGAAAAGCTTGACATCATCCGCCCTGTCGCCGGTTCAGCTTCACAATCGGGCACGCTTGCCGAAGATACAGCGGATCCATTAGCGTGGCATGAAACAATGTGTTTCAATTTCCGAGTCCTGTCAAGTCTGCCGTTGGCCGACAGCCACCGCGGTGACAAATAGGAAAGGAAAAAAAGTAAAAACCGGAGGGAAGGAACAGAGGCCGCCGGCAGCAGCAAGTGTCAACACGGTCCACTTTTATCAAAACACCGAATGGAATGGAACACCACATGAACATCACGCAAGGCTACGAAATTCCGATCGAAATTTCGATCACTTCACACGCGGCAACGCCACGATCGTGCCGCTTCCGCAAGGCATCCGTGCTGTTGTGCCCTGAAAAAATGATGCCCAATCAACCAAAAAAAAAAAACCAGTGCAAAACGGCTCTTCTCAGCCATCGAACTCGTCGCAGCCGGCAATTGGCTCGAACTTCTTTCCATCCCCGATCCCACCGTCGTGGAGACAAAACGTCAATCTCTCGGTTAACCCGGTTTGCCGAGACAGGCGGCAGACGACATCGACGGAGCCTAGCCGTGTTCCAGGGCGTTATCTCATAAAACGACCCGTAAGGTCCAGCCCAGATCGGCAATCACAAGCATGTCTGTCTTGCACAGCGCGTGGCCTGAAACACGCCTCATCACCCATGGACTGCGGGCGCAATGGACGGATATACTGTGTATGTGGTGGCTCAGGATTGGTGATTGAATCTAGAACCCCCTCTCACCGCACACCTTACCCAGCTACCGACACGCCCCCGTCCCGCGACCGAGCGTCTTGCGCAAACGACCTGACAAATCAGTGGGTTGAGGCGCGATCGGCGCCGGTCGAGCCGCTACGGGCTCCCAAGCCTGCCACCATGGCTCGCATGGATCCGAAGATCTCGACAAGTGTTCTGTAAGGCCGATCCCCTTCTGGATGATGTCACCGGAGCAAAACAACTGGAGAAGTGGGACAGAGTCAGCGGGTCAAGGGTTGATGCCAGCACGGATCATCGGCAATTGGAGGGGTCTTTGGGGGTCTAGGCCAGGTCCTGCCCTGGCGATCTGCCCCCACCGTCGCCGAGCGGAAGGCTTTGGGGATTTTTTTTTTGTTTCACCGTCACGACTCCCAATTCGGACCAACAACAATTCCCCCTTCGAGTCCTCCCCGGTACCTTGAACTACGGATTACGCGGCTCATTGCCGGCCAGGAGCAACGAGGCAGCCAAACATCAGCGAAAAGCTGCAGCACCTTGGAGGTCTAGATCGCCGCCGTGCAGAGCACCACGCATGGATGGAGATCCCGAAACCCCATCAGAACCTCTCCCACAACACTGGCGTGACCTGAGAAGTATACGCAATTTCGAACTCTAACGAATGCGTGAAGTTTAAACGCAGTCTATTCAGGGCAATAGGACTCTAGCTCAGCGATCGCCTAGCTTGGCGTCCAGGGAAAACGAATATTTGAACGAGCGCTTGAGGTCCGATTTCCTGAACTCGCGACCGGCTGCACACCAAGGACGCTCAGCGGGGGGCCGTCGGCCGCCCCACACCTCACCTAATGCTAGGCTGAGCCCACCGGCGACAAGCCCCTGAGGCCTCTGTCGTGCCAGACCTCGGCTGGCATTGATGCGACGGTCCAGCCCGCTGGGCACCCGATGTCAAGACCCCGGACGCCCTGCCGATCCCCGCATTTCGCGTTTCAGTTACATGTATGTATCTGTGAATATACCGACGTATGTACATGTACGGCCAACCGAAAAGGGAAATCCGGGGTCAGAGTGTTCCTGGAATTTTCCAGGTTTTGCAATGGCTGCAGGGCGTCCTTCATCCTTCAGCAAGACGGGGAGTCTAGACCCCATTGCCCGGTGACCCCGTCGGCCGTCGGAATCAGGAACACGGGCTTGTAGCCAAACCACCTGCGCAACCCAGCATGCACCGCGGCACATCCATTCAAGCCACAAAACAAGGGTCACAATGCCTTTCCAAGTCCGGGCCTAAAACGGCGGCACTCTCGGTCACGTAGTTACCGCGGTACGCCGGCGGTATTCGAGGGCGGGTCGCACTGCATGTCCGTCCTCAACGTCCTCAACAGACGGGGGCTGAGGCTTACCTATTCCGTTTTAACGAGAAAGGGGGCCGGGGTCGCTTGGCTCGTTGCACGGTAAGCGCCTGATGATTGATCGTGCGAGTGCTACCTTGAGGGCGGGCCCCAATGTGTAACCGCGCAGGCAGGTTGTGTAACGCTGGCGCTTCTGATTCACCTCTTCGGAGTCTCGGGATCTTTCTCCAGACAAACCGGGTTAAACCGGAACAATCATTGATGTCCGCGATGATGGTGGTTTGTGTTCATGAGAAGGAACAAAACAAAAAACTAAACATGCAAAAAGAGACAGAGGTGTCGGCGAGTTTGCAACGTTCGGAAGGAGAAACTCAAAAAGAAGAAACTTTAGGTCCTGCCCGGACTCGAACCGGGGTTGCCGGAATCAGAATCCGGAGTGATAACCGCTACACTACAGAACCGTGGCAACATTTACCCGGGTTTTGCAGTCAGGCGCTTGTCAATGGGTTGCAAGGTGCCGCGCAAGTTTGGGTCGATTCGGTTCCACTCCAAGCAACTGAAATCACTTCTTCTCAAGTTCTTTAGGGCAGTGCAGTATTGTGTTCAGTTTCTGCTATGGATTCACGCCATCTGGACATTACCAAAGGGGCGAGAAGGGGCTAAAGGACCCCAACTTTGCGCTCTCAACGAGCCGTATGACAACATGCCGGAACTGGATGCACCCTCGCTGGCGCAAAGCAAGCTACAGTCTAAATTACGTGGGTAGGTATCTAGGTATCCATCTAACGACCAACTCATAAAACACCTCCCTCGACAACACCCCCAACCCCCCAACCTCACACCCCACCACGCCCCTCACAACCACCACTCAGCGCGCACCAACAACGCCACCACCCACCCCCGCCTCCAACCCCCCAACATCCAAACCAAACCCCGTGCCAGCCGACGGCGGCAGCACCAATCGCATCGGCGGCGGCGGGCGCGGGTGGTTCCTGTCCCAGTCCTCGCGCCGCTGGCCCTCGGCCCTCTGCTCCTCTGCCTTGAGAGCGTCGGGCAGCGACGCGATCCGCAGCTGCGTGCGGTTTCGCCGCGCTTCCTCTGCTTCCCATAGCTCTTCCCAGGATTGGTGTTCTCGTAGGGGGATGGCGGCGTTGTTGGCGTCGAGAGGGGTTGGGGTTGGTGTTGTTGTTGGTGTTGGTGTTGGTGGTCGGCGCCGCCTCCAGCGGAACCATGACCGCTTTTTCGTGCTTCGTATGAAGAGGAAGTAGTCGCTTAGGATGTGTGGTGAGAGGCGGGGGGTAGGGGCTGGCTCCGCAGAAAAGAGGTGTTTGAACCGCGAGAAGACTTGGTGGTCGAAGATGAAGTCGCTGCTGAGGATGATGTCGCAGGGCAGATCTTCGACGACGTGGAGGTCGCAGATGAAAACAGTCTTGTCTCTTGCCCCCTTGGCTCCCCGCCCTTCGTTCATGAGTTCCGTCAGCCCGCGATCGTACTCCAGGTATTGATCCAAGTTGACTTCCCGCGGCGACGACATGGGCGGCGCGTCGAACTCGAGCTCGGCATCCAGAACCATGCCGTCGGTGAGGATGAACGAACCGTCCGCCAGCTGGACTTTCTGCCGGTATTTCTTCTCGCGGTGAACCTTGAGGCTGTTGCGGCGGGCAAAATCCCCAGAGACGAGCATCAGGTCGGATCCGGTGTCGGGAAACGCCGATGCGTTGGAGCCGTTGACGGCGCAGCGGATGCGGTCCTTGGGCGACTCGTCCAGCAGAAAAAAGCGCCCCCCCTTTTCCACGCAGGGACGGAACCGCTTCACAATGCGGTGGCAGAAGTCGGTGAGCGTCTTCGTCTGCTCGAGGAACTCCCTGCCAAGCACCATGTCAAACGCGCACTTCTTGAGTACGCGGAAGTACCGGGTGTATGTCTGGCTCTCGTTCTGGAACTTGAAGTGGCCGACCACGACGCCAACGCTCTCGACGACCCTCCCCCCGGGGAGCTTTATTGAGATCTTGTCAGCCGCCTTGACCTCCATACCGTGCTCGCGGGCAAACCCATCAGAGATGGCATCGATCGAGGAGCCATAATCCGGCACCGCTTTAACAGGGATATCGTTGATTGTCCCCGGAACTTCTCTGTGCCGTAGACCATGTAGGCTAGGGGTGTAACGCTGCTTGACTTTTCCTCCGGTGTCGGCGCATAGACTGGATATGCTATCCTTGTACGATGTCCATTGATCGTGGCTGAGTATGTTGTCGACCTCGATGCATTTGAAGACGAGGCCGGCGTAGATGGCCTTTACCTCGGCCACTAGTTGTTCACGGGAGATGGGCATCGTCTCGGGCTGCTTGATAATCTCGATTGTATCATCATCCTCGGCGACCGGGAGGGATGGGCACCGGGCTGGGAGGGCGTGAGATGGCATCTCCGACCATTGGTGTTTCATAAGCTCATCGCCGTTTTTGAAGGCTGCGGCGCAACGAGAACACGAGGCGCTCTGCAATGAATGATGCCGGTGAATGTGCTCCCTCGAGGCTAGACGTCAGTATGCTAAGGATACAACCCTCGTCGGAAAGGTAATACGCACTTGACTCGTTGGAGATTCGTGACTCCAGGTTCTCTGTACCTTTCCGGGTCATGCTTTGCGAAAGGACATGGTAAATCGTCCTTGGCCTGGTCCAACTCAATGATTCTCACCCTTTCCCCATGGTCTTCGGAGGATTCCTCTTCCTCGTTGTCGCTCCACGACCGCTCCGTTATCTGTAATGTTTTTAGTAAGTCGTCAACGCCGTCGAGGTTTTCACGGTTGGCAAGGTAATTCCTCATCTTGCGAATATAGCTAAGGATTTCCCTTTCCTATAGTGGAGTTCGCGCTCCGTGAGAAATCATTTTTTGTTCATGCCGACACTCAAGGCGCGGTACAAAATCGAAGCCACCACTCACAAGCGACCCTGGCTCGGACAACGTAGAGTAGGCCGAGCCCATATTACCAAAAGCATCGCATCCATAATCCAGCCCACCCGACGGGACAAGGTCGGGGAGGCTAAACTGTAGATTGCTGCACAGCTCGTCATACAACGGGTCATCGCGGAGCCCGTCCAGCAGCTGGGCAACCTTGGAGATCTCCGGGTCGAGGCGGGGGCTGGGGGGCGTGGTGGGCCGGCTGGTGGTAATGGAGGACCCCTGAGGGAACACACCCATGGCAGCGGCGGTAGATACCTCTTCCTGGAACTGGAAGGTACGGAGCATGGTGGTCTCGAGCTGTCCACCTCTAGCCGGTACGCCTCTGGTTGGAAGTTGGGATTATTGTAGTGGACACAACTGTCTCTACGTCTCCTATTATGATGTAGGTTCGAACTCGGGAGGTTGCACCAGGGAACTCGCGAGGCTCTCTTGGTTTTCTCCTGCCTCCCTTTTGGTCTCTGTTTTGGGTTTCACAGGCTTGCCAAGAACTAATGATTGGCAAATCAATACCGGACACGCCATTGCATTGCGCCCGCCGCAGGCAGGCCGCAGGTGAATGAATGGTTGGCAAGATTCGGGACATGCATATGCCAAGCAAGATAATAGGCACGTAACCTCATGCTCCGCCACTTTTTGCAAGTTCTTGATCACAGCCAATTCGTGTGTCGAACTTGACCTTGTACCCGGAATGTCGCCCTTATCCCAACATCGAGTCTCCGGTGACATCCTAGATGCCGTCGCGACTCGCGCTTCCCACCTGACCTAGCTCACTCGTGGGCACAACTGTCATTCCAGATCAACAGCCCAAGCCACTGCCACAAAGCCTTGGCTTGATGCTGCGTGCCCCACGGCATCCGAGACCGCCTGGCAGTACGCCTTGGGTGATGCAGTGGAGGCCCTGCGCCCCTCTTCATGAGCTCGCTAAGTCGCTCCTCTTCCGTGTAGTCCAGTTTCTTGAAATACCGGCAACAAGGGAGGCATCCTACCGACCGCTGGTACGGGCCGCCGTCCCCACTGTCCTACTCCGCTCCGGAATCCGGAGCCGTGTACTCCTGACCTCTTAGCTGTTCAAAACCCCAACCCGCGTCACACGTCGGCCCTAGAGCTTATCAAAGCCGCACATCAAACCATATACCTCAAGGATACCGCGATACTAAGAAGAAGCCACCGCTCCTCTGTAGATAGACCAGTACCATCTAATAAGTAGTGCTGATCTATGGACATCGAGAGCATGGCCAATGGCAAAACTGGGTTCCCCCTTTTGGCGCAACGAATCGCGCTGAACCCCGACTATGAGTCGTTCATCTTCCGCAAGTTCGACCGCTTAAGCGCTCGCAACCTGTTGCACCTTGAGGGTAAGCTGGCCTACCTGGAGCACAAACTCGATCAAGCCGATGAGAGAGCGGCGCTACCCAGTGCCGACAACGAGAGTCGCCGGTCGATTCGCGCGTGGGAGGCCTTTGAGGAGAACGCGGCGGACCCAGCACGGCCCGAGCATATGCACATGAAGCTCACCGAGCAGATCCAGGAGACGCTTAAGGAATACCGTAAGCTCCATAAGTCCCATGCGTATTCTACCTACGCAATCCCTTACTTATTAGAACAGAAGAAGCCTTACTCCGGCAAAACCAAATAGCGGCTCTCGAAGCGCCAAAGAATCGGGCGTTTGACGTCGCATACAACCAATTCCACGAGGACGTCAGGGACGAATTTGGCCACACCAAGCGACGGCGGCCTCTATTCGCCGGCCTTGCCGAGTGTCGACTAGGGGAAGGCAACCGCCGGGATCTGGTAGCGGTGCGACGACCAGCTGATAAAGACCTTCTCTCCAGGTTCCTACAAGACCATTGGATATTCAAGGTCTGGCCACCTCAACGTACCCTCAAATTCTGATTGTGAGATTGCATACATCTTTCTAACTAGGAGCACTTGAAGACAACAAGGGTCACAGACGAAAGCGAGCATATCAAAGAAAACCACGTTGCTTGGGTAGCAGCCGGCATCAGCACCCTAGTCGCTGCCATCCTGCTGCTCGGAGCCATCGTAATACTGCGCCTTCTAAAGGAGGAAAAAGCACAGCTGGGAGTCATCGCAACACTCATGGTTCTATTTGCCGGTAGCGTTGGGATTCTCACAAACGCACGACGGGCCGAGATATTCGCGGCAACGGCAGCTTATACTGCGGTTCTTGTTGTGTTTGTATCGTCTAATTCGGTGAGCTGTACGTGTAAGCCGGGGGGCTAGTAGTCAAGCGGTGACAGAGTTCAATATTATCATTAGCGCAGCTTTGTGCTATCCAGTCCTCGGCCTCTATCCTAGGAAGTAATCGGCTGCCCCTTTCTCCAGGACACGCCGTATCTTTGCAGTACCCAAGCCATAGGGATTCCAAGGGAGATAATGGATGCGTAAATTGCGAAGCATCCTGCTGGCCCTACATTCTCGACCATTGGTTGTAGGATGGCTACCGCTCCGCCGGCGCTGAGGCAGCGAACCAGATTGCTGGCTGCCTGGGCAGTGGCAGATCGGTCCATGTTTAGGTCTGTTAAGAGGGTTCCGCAGTGCTAATAATCATCAATAAAGGTCCATGACACCAGATATGGGCTGGCTTACAACGAATAGAGCAGCCGTTGTGGTCCCCGTCAGTAGCTGCATTATCAGCATAACAGCAATGTGCTGGGAGTTGTCAGTTCTTGCCTTCCATGGGCTCCTCTGAAGATTATTCACCTACCCATCGGAATTTGAGAGTTAAGCCGTAGCCGATAAGCCCAATAACCGTGATCGTACTCAAAAGGTATACCCCTCTGAGCCGGGTCTTCTCGAGGGGGAATTCGGGGGATTTTCTGTCGTACTGTCCCCCGAGTTCCTTCGACAGCCGGTCGACAGTACGGCGGTAGTTCCAGTCGATGAACTTGCCTGATATCCGATCAGCTTAAAACTATGACCATCGGAACAATGTCTCAACCCACCAGCAAGGTACGACCCAACCCCGCCGCCTACCCCTGACGGGAGGTATATCAGTCCTGCCTGAATGTAGTTGAGTCCGTACAACTCGACGCACTGCGCATCAAGCGACGTTTGCAACGCCGCCTTGACTGCGTAGTTGATGGTCGTAATGAAAATGACGAGCAGAGACCCTTTGTTTGCTAGCACCGGCAAGCAAGCTAGAGGATTTGGAAATCGGAACCTTCGTTTCCGCGGGGTCCCCTCCTCTGTCTCGTCCTTCTCCCTCGCTGCCGCCGCTTCGTGATCCTTTCCCTTCCTCTTCGTCCGGATCAGGGAGAACAATGTTTGGTAGATGAACCCTTTTGGTTTGATGCTCCCATTTCCCACAATCTTTCGCTGGGTTTCAGGGAAGAACAGCAGCATCAAAACAAAGTGTGATCCCGTGAAAATGACGAGGAACCAGAATATCGAACGCCAGCCGAATCCTTGCGTCAAACCACCCCCGATGACTGGTCCCAAGCTCGTGGCGAAATCGGTCCTGCCGTTGTCAGCTTCACGGCACTTCAGGGGGAAGACCCAAAAACCAACATGAGCAATAACACCCCCACAAACGAACCCCGTTCATCGATGGTTGCAATATCGGCAATAACCCCATACGCAGCACCATACATCCCTGTAACACCAAATCAGCCCTCATCCACAATAGAATAGTTCACCCTCTATTCCCTCCAACCTTCAACCCCTTTTCATCCACCAAACAAAAGACGAAAAGAAAACCAAGAAAAACAAAAAAAAACACCTACCCGACGACCCCGCACTCTGCACCATCCTCAGCACCAACAACGCCTCATACCGTCTCTGCACCGCGATCCCCACATTCGCCCCCACCATCAGCCCAAACATCAACATATACACCGGCCGCCTCCCGCCGCGGTCAGCCATGTCGCCCATGAAAGCGGGCGCGACGCCGGCCACGACCAGGTACGACGTGATGGTCAGCTGGACCAGCATCAGCGACACGCCGAGGTCGGCGGCGATGCGCGTCAGGGCTGGGTAGTAGATGTAGGAGGAGAGGGTCGAGAAGAGGGCGGCGAGGGAGGCGGCGAGGGCGATGAGGGTTTTGTGGTGCGGGGGGTGGATTGAGAAGGGCGGTTCTGTTTCTTCTGAGGAGGGGGCTTCCGGGGAGGCCTTGGGGTTGGGCGTGGCATGGTTGTGGTTGGGTTGGATGGGGTGTTCTTTAGAGAGGGTGGATGGGGACGAGGCGGTGGTGGTTTCGTTTGGGGAGGGCGTTGCGGGTGATATTGTTAGGGATGGAGGTTGTTGTTGTTGGTGGTGTTTTTCAGTGGCGGTGGGGAGGCCGGGGGTGGAGGACAGCGAGGATGGGTCGGAAGGTCCTTCGCTGGTCGAGGGACGGGACCTGAGGACTGAGGTCCCAAGAGATGCCCTGGATGACATCTTGGGCGGCGGCGATGTAGACCCTTCCTGAGAGGCGTCGGTGAGGAAGTGTAGTGACCAAACGATCCAACCACGGAGGGCTCGGATGTTTAAACATTAAACAGCATGGGTTGAAAAAATAAACTCTCAATTTCACCTTGGCTGAAACATTACGGGGACTCTGCAGTTATCACTCGAGCAGTTGGCCTAAAATGCAGGCCTACTTTCCCACACCCAGCAGTTGGTTGGGGGCTGCACCAGCAGTTCGAGCGGCACATGCGGCATCTACCGGGACTCGAGCAAGCGGTGTAAGGATTGCTAGGCGAATCACACGGCGGACCCGGTTGACGATGCGGGAGAGCTGCATGTGCATCAGCACCTGCAGATGGCGAGCGCATGTTGCGTGGGGACCTCGGAGGCTTACCGACCCGAGCCGTTGTCAAGAAGTGCAGAATCGGGTACGCGCCCCTCTTGCGCCTTGGTGCAGGATCCGGGTTACGCAGGTTTTACGGCCCGAGCAATCAGCACCGGATGATGGCGAAGACGGGTTTCAACGGGCCGTTGCATGAACCAGCATAGGGGTGTTGGCGAATCATTGCAACACACCGTGACATGGGGCGATTACAAGTTCGAAGACATTCTCCCTTTGAATTAGGTATACGCCATCCAATCAGTTTTCAACGCCTCGTCGCTTTAGGCCTTGAAGCACGTCCGACGCCTTGATCTATCATTTCCATTTCAATGCCGAGCGAAAGCCAGTCGCCGAAGGGATCCGTCTACAACCGGAACTGCACTGGTTCTTGGGGATCACTCTTCTGAGCAGCCTCCTCTTCTTGCACCCGCTCCACTAAGAGGCGCATGTTGCTCACGAAGCTGAGAGATGTTAGTGACGATCTCAGTAGTTTACGGTTGGAAGTCTCCTACATCTCCCGCAGCTTTGGGTCGTGGGGGTAAAGGATTGACAGCAAGATCTGGCCCCTGAGCATGTAAAGAGTGTTCCGGCTGTCAACATCTTCCTCGGGCTCCGAAATCGGAACGCGTTTCCAGTACTCTTTCAGGTACGGCTTGCCGAGCGGATATCTCGGGTTGCGAAAGACGCCGAGGTCGACTATGCAGCATGCGGTCAGCGGGTTAACACAAAGGGTAATGAATTCCAACGAGCGCACCTTCGTTATGAGCCCACATGGCACAGGCATCATAGACGCACGCCGTCTCGCCGTCGCTCTTGTATTTGACATTGCCCGGCCAGAGGTCGGCGTGGATCAAGCACGGCTTGACGGAGCGGCCGTCACTCTCAAGCGGACGCAGGTAACGAGGCAATACCTTGTCGAAGAATAGCGGACGCAGCCGATCGAGCTCCTCGTGTGGTTCTCCGTTGTGGGCATCATTTTCCTTATCAAGGAAGTCCTTCATTTGCCTCGTCCAGAACTCCTCCCAGCTCGCGGCCCAGGTGTTGTTCTGCTCGAGATCACCGAAGCGCGTGTTGACAGGAAATCCGAACTGGCCCGTTGGCGACTTGCCCATGCTACGGCTGTGCAGCGCGGCAATGGCGCCCATGTAGGACTCCTCGCGGGGGATATCGTCCTCAATCATGTCGATAAACTCGGCGAGGAAGAAGTGCTTGTCCGGCTGAGCCTTGTAGGTGCCCGTGGCAACTGGACGCGGGACATGTTCAGGAATGAACTCATAGGCAGCAGACTCGGACCTCCAAGCCGACTCCACGCATCCTCGGCCAGTCTCACCCGATCCTTCCTTTTCAAAAAAGACCTCAGAGCTGCCATCAGGCATCTTCACCTCGATGCGGTACGTGTTACAGTAGTCGCTCATGCCTGACGGCTTGACCGAAACCACCTCGCCGCCTTCGGGGAGGGCTTCGTTCGGGGCATGGAGGTCAGCAATTTGCACGGTTGGGGAGTTAGCAGAGCAGACCTACCGGCAAGGAGGTTCTCGTCAAGCTTCAGATGCTCCTCTACATCTCTCGCGTCGGTGGCCATGGTGGATCAGAGGTCGGTCTGGTGTGAAGCCGAAGGAACAGATCAAGCAAGTTCTCAGGTGACCCCCAGGACATTTAAGCGGGTGGGGGGGCTGAGTGTTGTGCCCGTTGGGGTGGCACAGCAAAGCAACCCGCATGTTTCTGTGCCGTCTGCGTCTGAGCTGTTGGGTCTAAGACACTTGGGGGCTTTGGGCCTGGTTGGGACGATGGCCAATTGAAGGGGTCGTTTCGGGAATCAGCCCTGGTCGCAGGCTGCTGCAAACTGGTCACCTGCATCGACCTTGGCTGTTGGTTTCAACTCACCCAACCAACCATACCCATTATGCAAGGTCGAAAGCGTGATGTTGGTCATAATTAATGAACGAACCTTGCCAATTCCACACTGAGGAGGTTTGGGTCACGGTCTCACCGTTCACGCTATCGTAGGTGGGCAGTCGTCTACGGAGGAAGGAGCATTCATTGTTTTTTTTTTTATTACCTTAGGTATGGGTAGGTACCGAGCGAGGCAGGCAACCACAGCACGCCGCACACGCGAGCGCTTTCCAATCTTGAAAGTTTTCATCCACAGTAAAATTTCCCCACCAAATCAATTCTCCTCATTCCCATCTCCAAATTCAAGGCCAACCTTGCCACCTTGGAATTGCCGATGGTCAACAATCGTCACCTGGGGTGTCCCGACTCCCCATGGAGTTGAAGTTCTGCAGCGATTGAATAAATTCTTAGCGAATCAAGTTTCCATCTGGTCTTATTTCTCCACACCGTCGTACACAAACACCCGACAGGAAAGGGACCCGTATTATCCAGCGCCACAAGTCAGCGGAGGGTCCGCCCCGCCCGGGACAGCTGCACTCGAGGCCCAGGTCACGACCGGGCGGCCGTTTCAAGACGCAATGGTGATGCATCTGAGCTCATTGGGACCATTCCGGCGTACCCAGGAGTTGGTAAAGATTCGGTAGACGAGGGGTCCAGCCGCAACAGACGACATAGCCCCGAACCATGGCCAAGCGGACTTCAGACTTCCCGCAGCGAGACGGCCTCAAACACCAAATCTCATCATGTATCGGCCACAAAAAAAAATACCACTGGCGGAGGCTGCCTCGGCCTTGCTCCTGGGTAAGCAACCATGTAGAGCCTTGACTCCCCACATCCCGTTTCCATCTGTTCTCGCTTTTCGCCGAGCTCATCCTTTTCAAACTTATACCAAAACCACCATTGCTGTCCTAATATTCCAATCACATCCGCTTCGCCCTGGGAAACACGGTTTGCTGGCTGGTGAATATCTATCCCATGATTGCTCTCCCTTAGTACCGCGACAAACCCAACCCCTGATTGTCTAGGAGTAGAAGAGTAGCCGAGGGGCAACATGTCGATTCGAGTAGGTATCTTGCTTCCCCTAACCTTGAGTACAGACTTCATCTAACATGAATTCGCAGTCGTCGGCGACATGGGCCCCATCAGACAGGGCCAAACTCGGGGCCCCTACCCTCATGGTACCGGCGGATCAGGACCGCCAGCCATCCCCGAGCAGTCTCCGCGGCAGACTGCAAAGCCTCAGGCGAGCTACATCACCAGCTCGTTCTAAGGCGTCCCAATCCCCCGAAGGTGTGAAAGGGGCGCTGGGACTAACACTTCTGCATGAGCCTTCAGAGCCACGGGTGGATTTCATCTTTGTATGTCCCTCACCGGCACCTCTTCAGGACACAACTAACCATCTTAGGTCCATGGCTTGAATGGAGGCTCGAGAAGGTCGTGGAGTGCCTCATCTGACCCGTCTACCTTTTGGCCGAAAGAATGGCTACCGTCCGAGGCCGGTTTCCGGCACGTTCGCATTCACAGCTTCGGCTACGATTCAGACTGGACAAAATCGCAACAGAGCACCTTGACGATGCACGATTACGGCCAGGCTTTGCTGGCAGATTTATATAACTCACCCAACTTGAAGAAAAATGGGAATGTGAGTAGCAGCTAGCTGCCCCATCTTCTAGCGAACGGCCATGCTAACGTTATTACAGACTCCTATTGTGCTCGTTGCCCACAGCATGGGGGGGTTAGTCGTCAAGAAGGTATGTGTATATTACCTGCGCAACTAAGCTTCATCTAACCGGTGACAGGCATACCTCCTGGCGAGGAGAGACCCGATTTATGCGGATATTGCAAGCAGAATTCACAGCCTATACTTTCTTGGGACTCCACATCGAGGTGCCGACTCGAGCGCTTTCGTGAACAGCTTGATCTCCATGTCCATAGGATCTGGGTCCAAAGCTTTCGTCAAAGAGCTGATACCGGGATCAGGGACTCTGCAGGTATGATATGTCCCTTCCACCAAGCGCCGAGTCTACCGCTGACCAACCAGGCCATCAACGATGAATTCCGACACGTCTGCAATGACGTTGGGCTCTGGTCCTTCTTCGAAGGGATCCCAACTTCTACCGGTCCAGCCAACACTATGATTGTTGAGAAGGATTCCGCTATCATGGGTTAGCCTTACGGCGTCATGAACTTGTCCATGGTGCTAACCGTTGGCTAGGACTCCCCGGCGAGCATACCCAATACTTACAGGCGAATCACCGCCGCCTCGTCAAATTCGATTCTGCCGACGACCCAAACTACAATATTCTGCTTCGCTGCTTCAATACGACAATTGAGGAAATAGAGAAGAGTTGTAAGTCAAGAAGCCCCAGCAGTCCAGGTTACGTCTAACAGCCGTAGACGCCGCAGAGAAGTTCGAAAACCACCGAGCTCAGATGAAACAAATCGCCCAAGCCTTCGATGTAGCAGAACGACCGGATGGCGACTTCATTAGAATGCTTGACAAGCTACACCTGGGTTCCTGCGAGTGGTTAACTTCCCATGAAGCCTTTCACGATTGGCTCGAGTGCGACCTTATAAACACCAACGCTACAACCAAGGCCATCACATCTGGCCCGTCGAAGACAACACCCCGGTTCTTGTGGCTCAACGGCCCACCCGGTTCCGGTAAGTCCGTCGCTTCTGGGCACGTTATCAGGTATCTCGAGTCCTTCAACCTGGATTGCGCCTACTTTTTCTTCAAGAACAATGAGAAACCCAGCCTCACGCAGTTCCTTCTCTCCATGGCGCTACAGATGGCAGAGTCCAACTTCCAGGTTCGACACACCTTCCTAGCCATGATGGAAGAGGGCGAGACCATCGACAGCCACAGCGACCATATCATGGTTTGGAACAACATCTTCTTGGGGCGTATCTTCAAGATGGCCCTCTCGCAGCCCCAATACTGGGTCATCGACGCCCTGGACGAGTGCCAATCGCGGCTTCTAGCTACACTCATGTCCATGTTCTCAAGGATCGAACCGACTGTTCCTCTGAGAATTTTCATTACGAGCCGCCCTAACGGCCATGTCGAACGTTTACTGAACCAGGAGAGGATCATGAGAGTAGAAATGCACACCGGCCAGGCGGAGTCGCTCAGAGACATTGACGCGTTTGTCAGATCAAAGTTGTCGCCTACCATCATTGAGGACTTTAACGAGGAGGAGGGCGATCTCGTGGCCGAGATCATCGAGAAGTCGAACGGCATCTTTCTCTGGGCTTCCCTGATCATGACGCGCCTAGACGAGGCCCACAGCATCGAAGCCATGCGGAAGACCCTTGACCAAGTCCCCTCCGAGATGAGCGGCATGTACAGCGGAATCCTGCAAAATATCGGCGAATCGCCCAACGCCGAGCTCGCCCACTGCGTCCTAAAATGGGTCGTATGTGCACGCAAGCCCCTGACGACGGAAGAGTTGAGGGAGGTGGTGCGGCTGGATATCAACCAGACCTTGCGCACTTCCGACAGATTCTCCCAGATTTGCGGCAATCTCATCACGGTTGACAACAGCTTCGTGCAGGTCATGCACCAAACCGTCAAAGAGTTCCTCACCGGCGAGCAATCCGACTATTACATCCCCCGCTCATGGTCCCACGCGCGCATCGCCGAGCTCTGTCTACAGCACCTCAACGGGCGCAACTTCAACCCGCCTCGCACCCGCCGCGCCCCAGCGGTCTCCTCCAAAACTGACACCAACAGCAGCGCAGCCGTGTTCGACGACTACGCCGCCACGAACTTCTCCTATCACTTAGCACATTGCTCCCCCTCCGAGTCCACCCTCCAACTCCTCCCGCTCCTCGGCACCTTCGTTTCGTCCAACGTCCTCACCTGGATCGAGCGTGCAGCCAAAACAGGCCGCCTCTCCTTGTTGACCCGCACCATCCAGAACCTCAAGGCTTACCTCTCCCGCCAGGTGGCGACCTCCTCCCCCTTAGACTCCGACTACCAGCTTACGTCCCGCTTCGTCGACGACCTCGTCCGGCTGTCTGCCATTTACGGCCCGAACCTGGTCAACACCCCCTCCTCCATCTACTCCCTCATCCCGCTCCTCTGCCCAAAGTCGAGCATCATCCACTGGAAGTTCGGCCGACAGTTCAAGCAGAAGGTGCTGTGCACGTTCAACAACGACTGGGACGAGCGCCTGTCGTCCTTCACCTTCTCGTCGCGCGTCATGTCCATCGCCTGCGCCGACCAGTTCTTCGCCATCGGCCTTGCCGACGGCGCCATCAAGGTGTACCGGCAGAGCACGTTCGAGCTGCTGAACACGATCAACCACGGCGAGCCGGTGCGGCGCCTGGCCAACGGCAACATCACCGGCGTGCTAGTGTCGGGCGGCCTGAAGTCTCTCAAGGTGTGGGGTCCTAGGCAGGCGCTGCTGTGGTCGACTGTTGTGCCGGAGCAGCCGCTTTCGTTCCGGTTCAGTCCCGACGATTCGAAGTTGTACGTGCCGTTGAGGAACGGAGAGGTGTATGTGTACCGGGCGAAAAACGGTGCGCGACTGGACGCGCTGGAGATTGTGGAAGAGGAAACGTCCGATTCGGACTCGGATGGGGGGATGGAGCGGCACCAGCAGCAAAAGAAGACTATGCCGGTGCTGGTCAGGATTAGCCCGATGCTGGGAATCGCGGCCATTGCGTATCGTAGCTCCCATCTAAAGCTATCGTATTACGAGAGTGATGAGAGGGTCGAGGCGTTCGAAAAGGAGGGGTACGAGGATGGTGGCCTGCCGCCGCAGGTGCTCGATGTTGCGTTCAATGAGAATGCCGAGCAGAATCTGATGGCTGTGGCGTACCAGGACGGAGATCTGGTAACTCTCGATCCGTGGACGCTGCAGCAGAAGCATGCCTATCACCTGAACGCGCACACCCTGGCGGCGTCTCCAGACGGACATACACTAGCGGCGGGAGACAGCGAGTGTGTCATCTCGCTGTTTGCCTTTGACGGGCTGCGGTTATTGTGCCGGATCCAGTCGATCGAGGAACGCATCATGGGCATCGTATTTGCCTCAAACAGCCTGCGTTTCTTTGACCTCAGGGGCAATACCTGCAACGTCTGGGAGCCGGCGGTGCTCATCAAGAAGAACCTGGCGGATGACAGCTCGAGTGAGGAAGCTGATGACTACCTGATGCCTGCATCGAACCTGGTCTGCACGCGAAGCTTTGAAGGGAACAAGGCCATCACGATTATGACGCAGGCGGGCGACTCGAACTTTGTGTTTTGTGGACGCGAGGAGGGTTCCATCACGGTGCACGATATCAGCTCTGGCAAGGTGTTGACCGAGTTCCAGTTCCATGCCCGCATGGTCGACATTCGCCATCTCGAGTGGAACGCAAAGGGTAATGTGCTCTTCAGCGTGGATGCTTCGCGGCGATGCATTGCCACGCGATTGACGCTGCCAGCGTCCACCACTGCCACAACAGCAGTGCAAAAGCAGCAGCAGCAACTCCAGCTCCAGAAATTCGAGCACATTCTCGACTTCCGCGCCTCGGATGCGGTCCTGCAGGCATTCATCAGCCCCGACGCGTCCGCCTTCCTCATCTCAACCCAGTCCGGCGAGGAAGTACACGTCCCCGGCGAGACAACCTGCACTATACAGTCAGCCCACTCGCAAGGCACAGCGCGCTGGCTGCCGCACCCGACCGACCCCGCCCGCCTCCTCCTCTTCGAGCACGACAGCGAAGTCCTACACGTCTTCCGCTGGGAGGGACTCGCCCGCGAAACACCGGAACAGGGCATCGCGATCGACCTGCCTCCGGAACTAGCCTCGACACCGATCACACTGACAGACGAATGGCACTCGCGCCCGGGCATGGCGACGCTCGTCCAAGCAACCACAATCCCCAACTCGTCGCAGACCGGGTTCCTCACCCTCGACCTATCCGGCCTCGACCCGGCCACCACCACCAGGGTGCAGGTGACGTGCACGGCGCGGCAGCTGGTGGCGGACATCAAATCGGTGCTGGGCATCTACCGGTCCAACCTCTTCTTCATGAGCGGGCGCGGGTGGGTGTGCTCCATCAGCCTCAAGAACCTGGCGGCGAGCAAGTCGTACGCCCGGCATTTTTTTATCCCGTCCGTGTGGCAGACGGGCGGGGAGCCCATCGCGCGCGTCGTGTCCAAGACGACGGTGGCAATGGCGTACCGCGATGAGGTGGCTGTGTTGCAGGGGTTCTTGGAGTTTGAGCAAAAGACTGTGTTTGGGGAGGAGGAGGGGGATACGGATAAGGCGGTGGTGCCTGTTATTAAGACTTCCCAGGGAGTTTAGGTAGAGGAATGGGGCTGAGTGTTGAATGGGTCGAGGTTCCTTCTTTTTCTATATTTTATTTCTTCCTCTCAAACTGGGCGGCATCACTATTTTTGAGATTGGCAAAAAGGGGGTGGTGATAACGGTTAAGTCAGTCATTGTTAGAGACTCATTAAGTCGGTGGTAGAGACCATCTTATCTCAACATTCTCGAACCTCCTCAATCATGACTGCGGTATCACATCGTACTTTTCCATCGCTTGCTTCAACTGATCCTGAATACTTCCCTCTGGTCCGCAACAGTCTTGGAGACACGTACAGATGCGATGATGTAGCGGCTTTTTATCCAAACTGATGGAAATGGATGACATCGACTTGGACGCTCGGAAGCACCACAGTGGATCTGGCTGCCCAAGTGAGCCAAGCTGGAGGGAAGATGCGGGACCCACAGCCGGGTCCCATTTCCGCATGTCAAGCATCACGTGAGCTTCTTCGGGCTTGTACGCCGATGATATGCGCTTCCGTCACGATGCATGTTGCTCGGCCACTTGTTCGCACCTCTCGGCTACCGACAGCCGCCAGCTGCCATCTGCCATCAACCCCTCCTCTCCTCGTTCATGGACTGATCAACACACAAAATGGCGAGGTATGCGCTGCTTTCGCGTCGACTGCTGGCCAGCCGGCCGTGTGTGCGCAATGCCCGAACATTCGCGACAGCATCCGATCAGCAGCAGCAGCAGCGCACCTCGTCCGATTACCGCGTGAAACTCGTCGAGGTCGGTCCCCGCGATGGCCTCCAAAACGAGAAGCGCGCCATCCCACTGGCAACAAAGCTCGAATTGATTGAGCGTCTGGCAAAGACAGGATTGACCACCATTGAGGCTGGGTCATTTGTCTCGCCCAAATGGGTACCCCAGGTTTGACTCTCCTCCCTTCAACCCCTCCTTCAATCCCAGCCAACCAACGCCTACCTAACCATCCATTCCGTCTCTCCCCAGATGGACAACTCGTCCGAAATCCTCCAACACCTACTACAGCACCCCCCCGCCGCCCCCAACCCACTCACCTTCTCCTTCCTGGCCCCGAACCTCAAAGGCCTCAACAACGCCTTCAGCATCCTCTCCCAGCACCCGACGTCCTTTTCCTCCGAGGGCGCGGCCCCGACCAAGGACAAGCCGGCGCTGGAGATGGCGGTCTTCGCGTCGGCGACGGAATCCTTCTCGCAGCGCAACCTCAACTGCGACATCGCGACGTCGCTGGCGCGCTTCCGCGAGGTGATCCAGGCGGCCAAGGACACGCACGCGCTGCGCGTGCGCGCCTACGTCTCCGTCGTGCTCGGCTGCCCCTTTGAGGGCTACGATGTCGACCCCCACCGTGTTGCTCATGTCGCTACCGCGCTGCTCGAGATGGGCGCCGATGAGATTGCGCTGGGGGATACCACGGGTATGGGGACGGCCCCGCGTACGAAGGAGTTGCTGAATTGTTTGGCCAAGGCGGGGGTGCGGAATGAGGATGTTGCGATGCATTTTCATGATACCTACGGCCAGGCCCTGGTGAATACCGCTGTTGCGCTCGAGCATGGGATTAGGACGTTTGATTGCAGCGTTGGTGGGCTGGGTGGGTGTCCGTACTCGCCCGGCGCCACGGGGAATGTGGCGACGGAGGATATGGTGTATTTTATGGAGACGCTGGGGATGAATACGGGCGTCGACTTGGATGGGGTGGTGGATGTGGGAGAGTGGATTACGCGCGAGATTGGGAAGGAGAATGCGAGCACCGTCGGGAAGGCCGTGCTCGGGGCGCGGAAGAGGGCCGAGGCGGATGGGGGGAAGGCGTAAGGCATGTTGGGATTGATATTGACCGTTTAAACCCTGTGGTCTAGCTGCTTGTGTTGCAAAGGGGGCGTATCCTTTTTGAGTCCTTCCCGGGTCAGTAAGCCCGTTGTGATGAAGAGCTGTTCCATCTTGGCTCTACTAGCGCCCAAAACAGCGCCCAAAACCACATGAGGGCATTCTACGTAGAGAACATTTCAAGATCAGATGAAAAGTCAGATTGTCTCACGAATACCTGGGCTAAAGCCCTTCGGTGGTCGCAATGGGCGAGCAAATTGATGTTTATTGGTCGTCTTTCGCGAAAGTATTGGCTACGATAAATGGAAAGCAAACGGTGGCCTCCGCGTAGACCTTGACGATAGTCAGCAAACACCCACGCGCTTGGACAGACGCTACTCACCTTGACTGCATCCGCGCCAACCTTAATCTTCCCCCACGATACCGCCTCGTCCGGCCGGGCCCCGGCATCGCTCCCGTCGAACTCCTGCGCCGTGTTGATGTACACCGCCGACTCGGCTCCGTTCCGCATCAGGCACGCATTGGCAATGTGATGCTTGACCACCCCGCCGCCCAAAATGATCATGCCCGCGCGCTTCGCCCTAACGGCGATCGTGTTGATCTTTCGAATGTCCTCGACAATGTCAACCCGGAGCTGCTGCGGTGACGTCTTGAACGTGTGGAAGTACAACATGTCGCCGAGGCTGCCGTCGGTCAGGGCGGGGCAGAACACGGGGATGTTGTTCTTATATGCCCAGTAGTAGACGGACCGCTCGTCGTTGATCTCCTTGCCGAGGCGGTGGATGATCTTGGATGGTGTCCAGTGGATTTCGTCCTCGGTTCCCCGGCTGGCCTCTTGCTCCTCCAGCATCTTGTCAAAGATGGGAACAACCCAGTCCTCAAAAGCGCAGTAGTTGGAGTTGGGCACGACCAAATTACCAATCCGGTTCAGGCCCTTCGAGCGCAGCTCCGCACCGACTTCGCTAAAGGACGACATGTACGTGTCGCCGAGGCACTTGATGTAGTCTTCCTCAATGCCGCCCGCCGTGGTCACAATGGCAGAGACATGCTTGTGCTGCACGAGGTACCGGAACACTCCTCGGAGACCGGATGAGATCATGTTGGAGGTGTAGCCCAGGAAGATGGTCGTCTTTTCCCCTGACTCGGGGTCTTTCCATGCTCGCTGAACTCGGTTAGTGTGAACTGCACCGTGCCGCGGTGCTCCGCCCCGTACTGCAAGCAATCTCAACGGGTTCGTACCATCTCGTTGATAATGCGGACGGCTTCGCACATGGATGACGCCTGGAAACCCATGTGCTTCATGCCCTGGAAGAGGTCATCGACGGTGATGGGCCGGCCCTTGAACTTGTTGAAGTCGAGCTCTTCCACTTTTTGGGCGTTCTCTGGCATCTCGACTGACTTTACCAGCACCGCGTCCGTGGCGGCGCTGGGGGGCGCGTGGGAGTCCATCTCGATGGCACTCGGGAGGAGCGAGGTGAGGAGGAGAGAAAGCAGGTGTCGCTGCCAGCCAGCACCAAAGACACTTATTCAGTGGCTAGTTATGCCCGAACAAAATGGTGGCTGATGGTTCCCTTCCCTTTCCGGTCCTGGAATTCAGCTGTCGTCGATGCCGATCGAGTCTAGAACATCCGGATGGCTGGCGAGTTAGGTTCGTTTGTTACGCATACAGGTATGTACCCCGCTCCACTTGTTCGAATGACTGGTTCGGAGATCGTCCTGCACGTTGACACTACCCGATGGTTGATTGCTTTTTTTGTCTCGAGGTTGTGAGTCGGTCTGCCAGGATGCATCCAAATGTTTAGTTAGGGCCTTTCAAAAGCCTGATATCGAAGCTCGAAGCGGGAGCCCAATGCTATCCGAGGTTCGAAGTCTGTTGCACTAACATTTAAATCTCTTCCTCTTTCAGCCGAGCCCACACCAATCGGACGTTTGCAACAGGTCTGGTGGGCACAGCAAATCGGGTCTAGCGCGCGGGACGAAACAGCGGGTTTCTCCACAAATTTGGATCTGTGTGGCAAACGCCGAGGTGGGTCATGCACCCTCTTCAGGGCTGGGCTGTTTCTGACATGGAACGAAATCGGTACGTACCGCCCTCCCTGCAGGCAAGGGCAACATACGAATTGGAGCACTGGCCGCCTGTGTGACAGTGGCCTTGTGTGGTGTGTGCGTGTGTGTGGCCAGAAGAAGGCAGCGATTCAAGACCCACTCAAGGTCATCCAATCTTCAGCCAAGTTCGAGATCCCCTTCTCCTCCAAAACATCAACCCGCCGTCCAAATCGCGTACCCGATTCATTGCATCCCAACACGGCCCAGACTGGTCGCCGCCGTCGCTTTACCAGGGCCCCATCCCGAGGGCACGAACCTTTTACATTTAAAATAGATTTTGGGTGTTTTGAAGCCGTGCTGTGCAGTTACTACTGCAGTGTGCGCGCGGCAGCCCGACGTCCGCGCACCTCGGACGGCGCCTTGCTGCTGACACCCGCAATCCGCCGTCATTTTGACATCTGCAACAACCTTCAATAGCAACCCTTTGCCGGTCCGCCCGAATCTCAAAGTCATGCGGTCGGATTGACGCGTCATCGCCGATTCTCGAGATACCTGAGGCTTCCTTGCGCCCAGTCCAATGTAGGTTCTGTCCCCGCCGCCCTCAAAAAGTTTTGCCACCCCCCTCCAACCTACAGTACGAAAAAGGGAGTTGTTCCTGTAAAGGCTTGAATTCGGCGCATGTGATCCGCTCAATCGTAGAGCAAGAAACCATAGGACAGCTCTTTCCTGCGATAACCAGATGAACCGTGTTTTTCCCGGTCGTCGAAGCTAACTGATCCGGTGATAGGTCGAGGTACCCGGGCGGCCGTTTTGACGGCGACCGCCGGTCACGGTCACCTCGTGATCGGTCGCCATATGGGGACCGAGGGGACCGTGGGGACCGTGGGCCACAGTATCCCGATGCCGACCGCCGGCGCCCACCTCCGGATTCCCGGGGCAACCCACCGGGGTTCCCTCCCAGCCGGGACAGTTTCCGCGATTCCCTATCTGGAATTCAGCCCCCTCGTGGGCCTAAGGCGCTCCTTGATCCTCCTAGCGGTCCCCGCGGCGGCGGATTCGCTGGGGACTTTCGTGGGAGGGGACGAGGCGGAGGTCGTGGCCGGCAGTGGCGCGATGACAGCCGCGATGGGGGACGTGATCGTGAAGATTACCGAGATCGACCGCATTTTAGGGACGAGCGAAGCCGCGAACGAGAACGAGTACACGATCGGGAGCGAGAGCGGGATTGGCCGCCGCGCGACCAACGTGACCGAGTCGACTTTCCTCGGGCGCGTAGGCCTTCCCCTCCTCCCCTGCGAGCACGATCCCCACTCCCCAGCAGAGATTTCAGGGATGTGAGAGACGCGCCGTTGGGAGTAGACGCCGAGCGCGCGCGACGGGGTTCAAGGGACGGACCGCTTTCGGCTGGCTCCTCCAACTCGGACCCCATGTTTGCCCCGTCGCCGTTTCGGGGCGGATTTCGAGGCGCGGGACGAGGGGTTGGTCGAGGCCGGGGGGACTGGGACCAGAGAGGCGGTAGAGACAGGGGCAACTTTTACGATGACCGAGACCGTTACCCACGAAGTCGGTCGCAGGAAAGCCGACGGGGACGGGAACCGGATGATCGGGATCGCAGAGACAGCCGGTACCCGGACATGGCCAGGGATATTCGCGATGACCGCGAAATCAGGGAGAGGGAGAACAGAGAGCGCGAGCTCATCCGCCCGAAGCCGGACCGGGTTTCACACGAACCGCCGTCTGCAAAGGATGTCTCACCCCCGCCCCTCGCCCCCTCCGCGCCCGCTTTTGGTTCCGTCCCAAGCCGCCAAGCTACATCGACTGATATCCAGTCGCTAACGGGGAAGCCCCCTCCAACAGGCCCCAGGGCGCTGACCGAAGAAAGGCCGGTTTCCGCCGGCCATGGCGTTGGGAGTGAACGGCCACCACCGACCGGCCCGTCCAAGCCGGTGTTATCTGACGGTGGCCCTCCCATACCTTTGGGCCCCCGTGCGCAACAAAAACAGCAACGCTCTAGTAAGCAGTGGATTAATCCGTCACTGACTGCGAAGAAGGCACAGGTAGAGTCCCCGAAGACCGCCAGATCACAAAACTTCCCCTTGCAGCCAGCCAGGCCCAGTAGCTACTCGTCTCACACAGACTATCGAGACTTTGACAAGCGCCCAAGGAGCCCTGGAGCCCGATCAGACTCCCATGCTTTAGCTGCTGAGCGATATGGACCCCATGTCGCAACCGGGGCGAACGAAATTATGATCAAGTCGGAGCGAGGTTCGCAATCCGCCAGGACGTCGGTCGATCGCGAAACTAGGACAGCACCCAACAGCGCCGACTTCAAAATGGGAGGGATGGATACGGAACAACCGCCCCGTGAACAGGAAACCCGAGCGAGCGAGCGAACGACAACCCCCGTCGTACCGAAACCTAGCGACATTCAGAACTATGAGCCGAAGGAGCAAGCCCCGGCGTCCGAATCCGCGAAGAAGAAGCCCACTGTCCTCGCCGTCCGGTCCTCTCGAGTCCAGCTGCCAGCCAGGGAAACATCGCCCGTTGCATCCGACGAATCCTCGGAATCGGATGACGATGAGGATATGGATGTCTATTTTGAGCGGGAAATATCCAAAACAGAGGCCGAACTCAAGAAGCTCAAGGATGCCGTTGACAAAGTTCCGGTTAGCATCGTTAAGCGATACGCGACCGCAGTACATCAGGCTATGCTCGGTGTGCTCAACGACAGTGTGGGATTGGCGGACGTGATCGGACCCATCCCCGACAGCTTCACCTTTCCTCGCCCGAAGCCTGGGACAGGGGTGGCGGACAAGGAGATGCCCGATCTCGAACCACAAGAGCAGGAGGACCAAGAAGAGGTACTCGCGCCCCGCGAGCCCTCGGCTATCCCGACCGTGGAAGCTGACGACAGCGCGGTTCACCCGCCGGAGCCTCAACCAAAGGTCGAGGAAATGGATACAGGAGGCTTGGAGCTCCCTCCAGCGCCAGCTCTCGGGGAGGTGAAACCGTTAACCGAAGACGTTGACATGCAGCATATTGCGGAGCCGCAACCCACTACAGCTCCGGTCTTGATAAACGCTCCGCCAGCCGCCGCAGATGGTCCGGCGTTCTTCCCGCATCCGTTTGACCGGCCGGAGACCGAGCGGAGCAGTGCGTCACCCGACGAGGGTAGCGAGGATAGGACCGAGGACGATGCGAGCATCTACGGGAGTATCGAAGTCGTCCGAGAGTTTAGCGCCACGCCGCCTACCGAAGACCTCCCGATCTATAACGTCAAGCCGTGGTTTCAGAGCCGTCGCGTCCGCAAATTGGCCGAGGAACCCACCGGGTTTGGCGACTTCTTGTTTCAGCACCTGAAAGATCAGACCGTGACTACGCATCACCGGCAGGACGAGGAACGAGAATTGTACGCAATGAACTACGATTCGTATCTCCGATTCACGCTGTCAGACGACCCAGCCGCCATTAAAAGCCGCGAGTACTTTAGTAGCTCTGGAGTGCAGCCGGGGACTAGTGGTAAAGCGTCAAGCTCAGACTCCAAACCTGAAGGGGGTAGAAGAGCAGCGGGTCGTTTCTCAACCGAACTGGACCTCGAAGCCGCGATAAAGGAGTCTATCCGTGAGCACCAGGAAAGGAAGGAGAGGGAGGAAAGGGCGCAAAAGGAGAAATACCGCACCGAGAAGGAGGCCGTTGTTCCCGAGATGTTCTGGACAGAGGAGGAAAAAGAGAGGGCCTCGTTCTACGACACAGCCGGACTACAGCCCCTGGAGAAGCTCGTTGCTACCTGGCAGGTCGTGCCTGGCCACGTCAACTTCAGCCAGGAAGAGGCGGACAGATTCGAGAGGGCATACCTTGAAACCCCCAAGCAATGGGGCAGGATCTCCAAGGAAGTGGGGAATCGCGATCCCGGTACCTGCATCCTGTATTACTATGCCAAGAAGCGCGATCTGAACCTCAAGGACAAGCTTAAGAAGCAACCCAGACGGCGCAAGAAGGGCCGAGGGAAACAACGCTCCAGCGCGTTGGTGTCGGAGCTCGGCAACACGGAAAATGAGACCGAGGACACGGCGGGCCAGGAGACGGGTGAAAACGGCGAACGCCGGCGTCCGCCTCGTCGTGCTGCTGCGCCAGTCTGGGGCAACGACGCGACCCCGAATGCGGACTCCGACGGCGCTACTCCCGCGCCTACCCCCGGGCGCCGTAGGGCCGGAACCACGACCGACGGTAAGAATGACGGCAGTGCGGAGAAGTCGGAGGGCAAGAGGGGTGGTGGGCGCAAGCCACGCCAGCCGAAGGTGGACAAGGACAAGGAAGCGAAAGGGCCGAAACAACTGGCACAAGCCCCGGGTACTACACCTCTCACAGTCCCTGGCAAAACAGGCAGGTCGCGGGCCAACTCCAAGGCACAGGGCCCCGAGTGGATGTCGCCGCAAACCCCCCTTGATCTAGCGGCCCGGATACCGCTCCCGTTCGATGTACCCCACACAGGGATGCAGCCGCCTCTGGTCCCGGTCCAGCAGGGACCTGGACCACTGGCAAGCCCCGATCGAGCAGCTCCTCCGATGCCGTCTGCCATCTCTGAAGTCATGGCTCCGCCCTCCCTCCGCCCCGAACCGCCCCCGCCGCCCGCTTCGGTCCCCACCTTTGAGATCTCTCAGCCAGCCGGGCCAGAGCGCATCCGTACACCCCAGCAAGCGTCCAGCTACTGGAGCGTATCGGAGACGACAGACTTCCCCGGCTTACTCCGCTCGTTCGGCACGGATTGGGTCAAAATTGCCAATCATATGCAGACCAAAACTGCAACCATGGTACGGGCCCCACCCCTAAAACTCTAGACACATCATCCCACTAACCGCCAAAATCAGGTCAAAAACTACTACGTCCGACAGACAAAAGAAGGAGGCAAGCCGGAGTGGGAGCAGCTGGCCATGGAGGCCGACGCCAAGGGCCAGAGAGGCGAGAAGCGACCCGCGCCGCCGACACCGACGCAGGGACCACGGAAGCGATACGATGTCTCGTCGACCGGACATCGGCCCCTAGCTGCCGCCGAGCCAGAGGACGCAATGCTGACAAAGGTTGAACCGCAACAAAACCAGCCCTTCTCGCGCTTCCAGGTCCCAATCGCGCAGGCCGCCCCGGTTTCGCATCCGCTTGTTCAGCCAACACCGGCTGCAATGGCCACGCCCCTGACCACCGCCGCTGCAGCAGCACAGCAAGCGCCGACGAGTGGACCGGCTGTCAGCCAGACCATGTCGCCGCACACCCATCCTCTCCGGCCTCCGGGCCCCGCGTACCCGTACCCGGACAGAGAAACGGAATCCCCGGCACAGGCCCAACAACCGGTCCGCATCTCTCAAAAGCCACTTTCTGCTTCCAGCAATATTCCGTCAAGTTCGGAGCCCCCGCCGCGCCCGGCCCAATGGACCACCGATCTTCCCCAACAGTTCTCATTGCTGTCACAAGCAAAGGAGGGTCGTGGAGCACGCGACGCCCGGGAACGGCAGAGGTTGGAACTCATTCAACGAGAATCCCCTCGACCGGTAGAAAGGGCGCCTCTGCGGATGAAACAAGAGCCCGAGCCTGCGCTCCATCACCCCGAAGCATACCCGCAATTCCAACCCCCGCCCCGCGGTATGTCTTCGCGGATGGAAGCGGGCCCCCTCGGGAGGCAACCAGAGCCAACTCGGACCGACGCGCCAGTTCCGCAGTCTTATGCACAGCCCAGCCACCCACAAGCCATGCGCAGCATGCATAGTGAACCTGTGCAGGCGCCCAGAATGCCTGAAAGGCCTGTGGCAAGCATGCAGCGACAGCCACCGGTTTCGATGCAAGAGCAGTACGGCGCAACGCCGGCATCCGCTCCTACTGCGCCTCCGCCACCACCTCAACCGCAACCTGCCGCGACCCCGGCTCCGGCCCCGGCCCCGGCTCGCGCTCCTGAGCGCAAAGTCAACATCATGTCGTTGCTTAACGATGACGACCCCCCTCCCCCGAAGAGAGTTAGCGAGGTGTCTTCGGTTAAGCGAAGCTCGACGCCACAGCCGATTATCCGTCAACCGACCTCCGCGCCGCTGCCGCAACGCAGGGAAGTTGAAACGGGATACCCCTATGCCCGCGGCCCTTCCCAAGCGCCACAATCGGCAATCCCGCCCCTCAAGCCGTACCACACGCAGTCGCCGCAGCCGCATCACATGCGGGTGCCGAGTACCGGGATCGCAAGTATGGACTCGGCTGCAGAGGCACAGCGTGACTACTACGCGCGGCATTCATACCCGGCTCAGCAACACGCGGTGAGCGCATCGAATTCGCCACAGTCACAGCAAACGCAATACGGGCAGCACGGGCAGCACGGGCAGCACGGGCAGCACGGGCAACACATCCAACAGCATCCGCAGCACCCGCAGCATCCGCAGCAAACCCAGGCGGGTTATCAAGGGCAGCAGCCGTATCAGGCTTACCAGGGCAGCCAACCGCATTCTGCGTCTCCCACACCGCAGTACGCCCCACATCCGTCCATGTCGGGCAGGCGAGAGGCGCCGCCGTCCGGGCGTGAACCATGGCCGCCACAGCAACAGCCAATGCATCAGCATCAGCAGCAACAACATATTCAGCAGCAGCAGCACCAGCAGCAACATCATCCGCACCAGCACCAGCAACACCCATCTCAATCAGGCTGGGCGCCGTCTCACCAAGCCCCTCCGAAAACCTCGCAACCTGTGCCGGCGCAATCAGCCTGGGGTGCTCAGCATGGCGGCGTCCAAACGAAGCCATCCGTCAGCAGCCCGCTCCCTCAACAACAACAGCACCACAACACCTGGCCAACTTCGGGCCCAAGCCAGCAACAGCCCCACCCCCTCAGCCTCCGCGAGCCCCGCGGGCCCTCCGTCTACGAATCGCAGAGCCCCACGGTAGGTATGCCCCCACACCCGCACCACCAGCACCACAAGTCGCTCGGCGGCGGGCGGTATGGCCCAGGCCCATCTCAAGATGCCGTGCGCCGCGGCGAGCAACAGCCGCCCGCCCCACAACCCAGTGGCGGTCAACCGCCCTACGCGCGATACACCAACACCCCTGGCCCGGGGGCACCACCGCAACAGCAGCAGCAGCCACAACAACAGCAACAACACGGGCGCGACCCAACAAGGACGTACACCCCCGTCTCGGGCGGCTTCGATCCTCGCGGGCCCCCGCCGCAGCCGGCTCAGCACCAGCAGCACCAACAGCAGCAGTATGTGGCGCAACAGCAGCAGGAGGCGGCGCTGCGCGAACAGCAGATGAGGGAGGTGCAGATCAGGGAACTGCAGATGCGCGCTGGGGCGGCCGCCGGACGCGATCCCGCCGAGCAGGGCCCTGCCGGTGGTGGTGGTGGTGGCGGCGCCGCGGGGCTCTTGGCGAGACAGCTCCGCCCTGGGCCGGAGGGTGGACCGCCGCCTGGTCAGGGGGGGATGTATGACCGTGGTGGGGGGGAGGGGAGGCGGTTTTAGGGGGTTGGTGTTTTATCCTTCTCTTTCTTTTGCTGCTTGGGCTCTTTAGCTGCTTAGTGGTTGGTTGGGTGTTGGTTTTATTTGGTGAGGGGGGCGGTGTTGGGTTTGTATGTATAGGTGGGTTTTATATTGTATGTACATGGTCCGGTGTCTTGGGGGTCGGGGGTGTGACATGGGGGTTGTGATGGAGAGGGGGGTTGGGGGACGGCAGGCTCCTCTTCTGGGCCTGGGCTGTTACCGGCGTTCTGCTTTATTATCGTGGCCGGAGATCAATACATGTAAATTCCATGGTCCCTTTTCGCTCCTCGCTCCATATCGTGGTGACTTGTCCGCCTCACCGCCCAACTTAGTCACCCAGCTCAATAAAACCGAAACCAAGCTATTGATCCCAAGATGCCCATCTACCTCAGTTTTTCCTTTGTATGCCTATCCAAGAATGCTCCACCAGAACTTCCGGTGTGGGTCGGTCCGCCGGGTTTATCCTCATCATGGTCCTGAGAAAATCAGCAAAGTCATCCCTCGCCTCCTGGTTCAGCAGACCCGGCATGAATGCTTCCGATTCAAGCGGCGGTGCAGTCCCCGGAAGGCAGTCCTTGGGTCTCCCCTCTTCGTCAAAGATGCTCCGGACAATATCCTGGTTTCCTTTGTCCAGTAACTCCTTTGGAAAGGGGCCGAACAGGTCGACAATCTCGGCCACGTGCTCCTTGACTTCGTAATGCCCGTCGGGCGGAACCCGGCCGTCAAACATGCGCACCGCACAGAAGAGCTCGAGAAGAATAGCACCCAGGTTCCACCAATCCGTGGTCTTGTCCCAAGGAGCCTCGATCAAAACCTCGGGGGCCCGGAGGGCGATGGGCTGGATACGCTCGGTAAGATGCTGCGTGGCCCAGCTTGATACTCCCCAGTCGCCGAGAGCGATTTCCAGGTCGGTAAACCGTGGGTAATCCGCCTCGCCAAAGTAATAGTAGCGAGGAGGCATGGACCGAACCGGAGTGTACCTCTCCTCGGCTCTATCCTGCTGTGGGACGGGAACTCTGGCAAGGTAACTTTTCTCGATGAGGGAACGGTCCTGGAACCTGACGAAGATATTGTCCGGTTTGATATCTCCACAACGACCCATCAGTATCTTTTAAACACAAAGCCGGGCCGGAAGCAGCAGGAGAGGAAAGCTCACCTGTGTGGATGACATTGTGCTCGTGAGCAAAGCCCAGGGCCATCACCAGCTGGAAGGCAAACCTGCGCATCACCGGGTACGGTATTTCACTCTCTTTGAACCAGGCACCAAAGCTTCCCATCGTCTCCCCCATGAGCTCAAACACAAGACCGACATGGTTTCCGTTCGGCCCTTGGTGCTCAAAGTCGTCGACGAGGTGGCAAACATATGGGTAACCAAAGTGGCTACGGTCTCCGTTACGGAGGTGAGTGAGTATCTCCCGCTCGAAAACGGACTTGTTCTGATCATAAGACTCGGCACTCAGAACCTTAAGAGCGAGAAATCTGTGCTCATCACCGTCTCTGGAGTGCGGGTGTCAGCCTGCCATGACTAACACACGACCCCCAAAACCATAACTGATCGACTTACGGCTTTGTCAGGTCCTGGACGAGCCAGACCGTCGAGTAGGCACCGTACCCGACCTTGTTCCTGATTTTGTATTTGCCCGCATACACGTCCCCGATGTAAACGGGGTGGAACCCGCCGGGCCGGTATTCATCCCTACCCTCTTCGATGTCCCCGGGATCAGGCACCGTCTCCGCAGGCTCACCCTGGCGTGGGGCGGGTTGGGCAGGCTCTATGGTGGGAGGTATCTCCTGAGCTAGAATGGCGGGCAGAGAGCTAACCTCCGTGTCGGAAGGGGCCATATAGGGGTTGTCGGTGGGAAAGAATCATGAGATTAAGGGGGTGAGGGATGGGGGGTGAGGGGCGGTGGGAGTGGAGGCTCAAGTTGGGTTCAATGAGCGGGCTGCATAACGTAACCGGCGGATATCGGGTGTTAAGTGTTGAGTGTTGAGTGCTGGGTGTAGAGTGTTGGGTGTTGCGTCGACAGATAAAGCCGCAGAACAACAAACAACGCTAGCTCAGCCGCAAGCTGCCCCGCAGTCCAATTAGTAGGGGTCATTACAAATCATCACACTGTCGATAGAACTGCTGCTGAACGGGGTGCTGGGACAAGTTGATGGAGGTGGCGGTTCCCATCGATCATACGGCCTTGTGGCTTGCACCTAGGACAAGCGTACAACATTTGTTATTGTGAGGAGTTTACAGGTCAGTACGGATATATCTCATGGCACCGTGGCTTGCTAAGACATCACAGCTAATTTTTGTGAGAGCGAGCTAGGTTCCACTCATATCCCTACTGGTAGCTCGCCTTCTCCCACCAATGCTTACACCTCCCTCCATATCAATGATACCCAACCGACCCCCCATTAGTCTGTCCCCAACCTCACGGCCTGGCATGCTCTAGAGCTTCGAGTAGACAACGTCCTCAAACTCCTTCATAAACGCCTGCACCTGCGGATCACCTGGCGGGAAGACCTGAGTGCCAACCGCAGCACACACACCGGCCTCGCGGTCAATGAACTACCCAAAGCGTTAGCAATCCCTCACGGTGAATAGTAGGTAGCCACCAGCCGCACTCACCCAATACAGGTTCCACGCGCCACCCCACTGCAGGAAGAACTTCTTCCGGTGCCCTAGCCCCTCGCCGCTTATCGACAGCAGGCCGCCCGCGCTCCAGTCGTACTCAACCCCGCGGGGGATATACCCAACAGCAGCCCAGTCCGGGTCCTGCAACCACTCATTCATAGCCTTCTTCTCCGTCGGCTGCTGCAGCGGCTCAAACAGCCACTTGGCCGTTTGGGGCTTGAGGATCTTGCCGTCGTCCATCAAGATCGAGTACATCACCTCCATGTACGGGCCCATCCCGCCGTACAGCCCCTCGCCTCCAAACCCTTCATTGTCCTCGTCGTACTCCGTCTCCTTGTGCTCCAGCTTACCCGTCTCGGCGTTGCGCTCCGCCATGCCGGCCATGAGGTCGTACGTGGGCTCGCGAAAGCGGCCCGGGTGGAAGGTGATGGCGCCCTTGGGGATGCCGACGCGGCTGAGTACATTCTCATACACAAAATCATCAAAGAAGGCGCCCGTGAGCTTCTCTATCAGGCGGCCCGCCCAGTCCATACTGCTGCCGTAGACCCAGCCCTGGCCGGGCTCGAAGAGCAGCGGGTAGCCAAAGCGCGAGTCGACCGACATGCCGCCCGACAGGGGGCTGTGGCGCAGCGGCACGGGGAGCTGGCGGCCCGTCGCCTGCACCCACTTGGCCAGCTTCTCCTCCATGAGGATGTAGCCCGTCCCCGCGCTGTGCGTCAGCAGGTGCCGCAGCGTCACGGGCGTCTCCCGCTGCTTGTACGTCGGCTGCCCCTCGGCGTCGAACCCCGTCAGGATCGGCTGCTTGGCCAGCGTCTCGAGGTACATCGTCACGTCCTCGTCGATCTTGAGGATGTTGCCTTCGACCAGCTTCAGCAGGCAGATGGCTGTGATGAGCTTGGTAAGCGACGCCATCGTCATCATCGTCGTGGGGGTGATCGGCGGTGCGCCGGGCTTGAGCGTGGTCGGGCCATGGGCGAACGTGTAATCAATCTTGCCTGTCTCGGGCGTCAGCCATCAGCCACTATGTGTGTCATGAGAGACGCAGGTCAGTGGGCATTCGTACGGGACTTGGTTCGCGCAACAAGGACTGTGGCGGGGAGGACGCGATCGTCAATGGCCTTCTTGAGGCGGTCCTCAAACTCGGGGGTCATGATTGGCAGTTGAAGTTGTGATGTGGTGGTAGGCTTGGTGTGAGTGTGGCAGCTTCAATGCCAGCAATTGTATTGTATGTCCGATATAGACCCAATATGTCGAGGGGATGAGAACCGTGATGACCTAGTAAAAGGAGGATGGAAGATGGGGTTGAGTATTGAGGGGACCGACGACCAACATAATATATATACCACAGCGTCACCCAATCCCTTCCTTCCCCAACGCTTGTCTCTCCCATTCTGACCACTGCCACTGCCAGTGATGCAGCTTGGCTTACAAATATCGCGCCTGCCCAACCATTGTAGCCCCCAACGGAGATCTCTCAATCCTGCCGGGAAGGTTGAACCCAACAGAACCAACCAGCTTACGCGTGTTCGTATCATGTCTGGGTCCCGAGTGCGGGGCTCACCCGGAGATGAGTGCTACCCCGGAACCCCGCTGTCCATAGGCCCGAGCGGGAAAGCAAAGGAGGAGCCAACGCGGCCGCCCCCGATATTGGTGTAACCACACCCGGCCCTGCTTCGTAAAAGACACCAACCAGGCGGCCCCCTTCAAAACCAACAGACAGACCATATCCAACCTGCAACTCATCAACCAGTGCATTGCTCATAACCAAGAGATACAGAAGAGCCCGCTGAAACCGCTTACAGCTGAAACAATAAACCCAAACAGCAAGTGAGCAGGCAAAAAGACAGTGGGTATAATCCTTCAACAGCGCTCCCCCCCCCCACGACGACAAACAAATAAACCAGTGCATCACACATCAAACATAGAGAGCAGCCAGCCAGCATTCCATCCCATGATCCACCACCACACACAATCTCCCAGAGCAGGCCAGCCCAGCCCAACAACTCAACCCAAACCATCAGTAACACAAATCAACCCCCTCAATCCCCACCACCAGCCGCCCCCGCGGAGCCATTCACCAACGCCTCCCCATCCTCCTCATCCCCCTCCCCCTCACCACCACCACCACCCTCATCCCCCCCTCCCACCATCTCCTCCCCTTCCGCCTCCTCCTCCCCCGGCACCGCCACAATCCCATTCTGCCTCTCCCACACCTCCCTCCGAATCCGATCATCCTTCGCCTTCCTCGCCCTCTCCACCTCCTCCACCCCGCCCGACTTCTTCAGCCTGCCCTCCTCCACAAAATTCGCGAGCTCCTTGGTCAGGGGGTTCTCTCGGCGGCGGGCGAGCTCCTTCTGGCGGAGCTTCTCGGCGCGCTCGATGGCCTCGAGGCGGTTCTCGTGGTTGGGCTGGAGGGCGCGCACCTCTCCCAGGACGCCCTCCTTGGCGGCCGAGGGGTCGACGACCGCCGCGTTGTCGCGAATCGACGTCAGCCCCTTGCTGAACTGCCGCGCGACGATGACGCCCCCCGCGGCGGCGGCGCCGCCCGCGTCCTTCATTTGTTCCTTAGTGGCCTGCTCGACGAGGGCAAAGGTTTCCGAGGCCTTTTCGAGGTCGTCGCGCAGGTCGACGATCAGGTCCTCGACGAGGCGCAGCTCGTCGCGGCCCTGGCAGACGTCTTCGAGTTCTTTTTCCCAGATCTTGGTCCAGATGGGCTTCTCCTGCTTCATCGACTCCTCCATCTTGCTGAGCTCCTTGGTGAGGAGGGCGATGTCGCGCGTGACGGCCTCGAGCTGCTGCGGCAGCGGCCGCACCCCGCGGTGGACCACGTCCTTGCGGAGGTCCTCGACCAGGTCCTGCAGGTCGTCCACGCGGTTGACGAGCCGATCGCTGTCCTGGTTGAGCTGCTTGCGCCCCATGATCACGTACGCGTGCCCGGCGTCGCCCTCCACGTCCGGGACCGCCATTTTAGCGGCCGCCATCTTGACGTTGGCAGCCTTTGCCCGGAGCGCAGACATGGAGCCCTGGACTTCGGACTGGAAGTTGGAGTAGGTCTGCCGCAGGACGGCCAGGTCGCGCCGGAGGCTCTGGATCTCCGAGAGCTGGCCGGGGCTGAGTTTGCGCGATGCCTGCGCGGCCTGCGCGGGTCCCGCTGCCTGCTTGGGGGATCCCGGGGGCGCTGCGGCGACGGCGGGCGGAGCGGCGGCCAGCCGAGCCAGGTCCTTGGCCGTTTCCTGCTGCCGTTCCGACACGCTCTGCAGGGCGGCCCCTTGGTCGTTAACGTTCTGTTTCATCTCCACAATCATCTGCTTGATCGAACCGAGGCCGTCATCGATATGCCTCTTCACCTCGTCCAGCTGCTCCACGTTAAGCACTAAAACGGTACGGTCCTTGATGTCGGAGAGGTCTTCCAGCTCATGGCGGACCCCTGAGATCGGATCCTGGATGTAGATATCCGGCAGATCAGCGCCGTTTTGCTGCGTATTCCACGAAAACTTCTCGATAAAGGCGAGCTGCAAGCGCCCGATCGACAGTTCCTCATATCCCCCCGAAAGCACAAACTTCTTGACCTTGGACTTGTACTGAAGGAAAAGGGTCAGGTCTTTGGTGGCCGGCGGAGTTTCGGTGAAGGTGCTCGGTGGCTTGTCAGGGGTTACAGCCCGTGCTATCGGGAGCGCCGGCGCCGGCGCCGGAGCTGGTGTTGCGGGCTTCTCCTGCTCCTCATGCTCCTCCGTCTCTACCACCGCCATGACGTCGGATGGCGGTCCGTTCAAAGTCGCACTTGGCCGGAATTTATCCTCTTCCGGGGTGGCGGGCAACTCGGCTCTTGCGGGGGGGGCTTGAATGGGGAGGTCCTCCGGCTCCTCTGAAACCCGGGTTGGGACTCGGACAGGAGAAGAATCGATCGTGGGCGTCCGCGACTGGCTGGATATGTTGCGCTTGTGCCGAACGGTAGGATCCCTCGCCTGCATTGCCCGCATCGACTCCCGCATTTCACCACCACGCCCGCGGTTCGGCACCGGGCCATTCTGGGGACTCGGAAGCATAGGGATCCCTCCTGCCTGGGCACCTAGGTGCTTTGATATCTGGTAGGCCGAGTACCTTCGAGACGCTCGTCTTTCCAAATCGCCGCCTCTCTGCAACGCCGCCAGTGCACTCTGCTGGGATGCCTTGGGCGGCGGTGGCGGAGGCGGGAAGTTATCCAGGCTGCTCAAGTCGCTTGCCGAAGGCCCCGAGGGGATCGTCTCGTCGCCCGGGTAGGGAGGTACCACGGGCATGTTTTGCATCGTGTTACTGGAGAGGCTCGACTGGTCCGAGTTGACAGAGCCGCGAGACTGCTCCCGCTGTAGGAAACGCTTAGTAGGCGAGGATACCGCGTTATTCCGTCCGTCATCTCGCTGGCTCCCTGGTCGGTATCCATCCTCTAACCCCTCGTTCAACAAAGTTGTCAGGCCGGAGCCGACACTCCCCGTCGTGCTCGTACTTGTTGTCCGCGGCGGGACGGGAGGACTAGTGGCTTCGGCACTATCGCCAGAGCCAGTGCCAGAAGGGCCGCCGTCTCTCTCCCGCTGTTGCCTTTGCCTCAGCCGAGTTTGCTTCCTCTTGAGTCCATGTAGTAAATTGATGATTATATCGCGAATTTTCGGCAGGTACTTCTCCAAACTTTCCGCGCTAGCCTCCTGACTTAGGGTAGACTCCAAAATATTTCTTAGCAGTTCAGGTACGTTCCCGAGGTCGGATGTGTCGACGTTGATGGCGGTAAAGGCACGGCAGGCCATGTTGAACTCGTAGCCGAGGCGGACGTAGACATCGGACACCTGGGTGTCGGTGGCGTTCCCTCGCGACCATTGTGTGAGTGTCTCTAGCAGTTGTTTGGTGGCAACGAGGAGGTGAGTGACGCTCTTTTCGATCTGGGATAGCGGAACCGAAGTGCTACTCCCCGCTGACTTTTTGGGCGACATTGTTAGCAGTGAACCATGGAGGGGGCAACTAATCGCAGAACACGCGGAGAGCAACCACATCAAAAAACCGATCAGAGAAGAGGGTGAATGTGGAGGGACGCCGCCGGGGTTTGAAACCTGTGGTCTGGTGGTGCATGAAGCCGGCGGTCGAATGGGGATCTGCAAGGGAAAAGAGAGACCGGCAATGCAGCACTCACGTTGGCCCGTCTGGTTCCATCGTTCCTGCTCCCGCTCCCACTCGCGCTCGTCGGTTGCATCGATCGCGAAGACCCCATGGAGCGAGGGGCAACAGGGCGGTTGGTGCCGACGCCGACGGCGGGTGATATGGAGCGTGGAGGGACGGCCGGGGGTGGTCCTGGCTCTCCGCCGGGTGACCGACGCTGCGAACTCCGCGATGGATTCATTTTGGTATTTCGTCCCTCTGTCGTCTGGCAGTGGCTTCACCGGTGCGCTAGACGCTCTTCTTCTCCTCTTCTATACTTCGACTGTCTCTTGATGCCCGATCCACCCACGATGCGCGTAATTCGAATCGCTCGCTCGCTTAATTTATTCGGAGGTTGGGGGGCGGAGGGGACGGAGGAAGCGGTTTTCCGATGGCGGGCCGGGGTGATCTCGTTGCTGCTGCGTTTCGAGGCCGGACGAGTAGGGAACTGGCGGTTCAATAGAGGAACTGACGACTGGAGGTTGCAAACTTGTGACTGCTCTTCTCTTGTGAGGTGCGGAGGTTCCTCCCACTGCAGCTGGGGTTGGCAATCGCAAGTCTCCACTGAGGCACCCAGCACCCGACGCCAGCTGAATCAGGCTGCGCTTCCCGGTTGATTGGCCCAAAATGCCCAGGTGATTCAAGACCGCCAGGACAAGGCTTGCGGGGCATTGGGTCTTCGGAGGGGGGCGCTACAGAGAATTCGTTTGCTGCCAACGCCGAAGCCTCCAGTTCGCCGGAAAATACAAAGATGGCAGCCTTTGATGCTGTATTTTGTTTCTCCTACTCTCCGGGCCTCGGTTCATGATTTTGCTGATATTTTCTGGCCCAAGTTTCCCGTGATACAACTTCCGCATGAACCCTTGGACTCTTCTTGCCTGTCCATTTTTCGTTCGAGAAGCTTCGGATCCCTGACTGCATGGGGGCTCAGGGCTCGTGTTCGGGGCCTTTCCACATCTGGACAGCTTGCTTGCCAAAACGACATGTGCGTTTCGAAACAACCTGGAAGCTTAGTACCCGTCTAACCGTCGACAACATCTCCACTCACGGCCCCGTCGACACGCACGTCATAGCCACGAGTTGCGGCAGTCGGTCTGCAAGGCGAGGCACTGAGACGGCGGCGGTCTAAACCACCAAAGGGAAAGTTCCATGTCGAATTAGGGAACGCTCGCTGCGGACGTGTCTTTTTCCGGGGGTGCGAGTTGTGCATGCATGCTCCGGTATGTATGTATGTATGTATGTGCATACATACCTTATTCAAGGATGGATTAAGCCCAAATCGATGGATTGAAGGCGCAACCTCAACCGCACACAACCATAGACGAAGTAGTCCCTCCGAACTGCCATGCGGACTTCAGTTTCAGTCATGGGGTTAGTTATATTCAGACAAAACTGAGCGCAGGGAGCGTTCTCGGTACGAAGACAGATAGTTATGCCCTGCCTCACTCCCCCTCGCAGACTGAGACACTAATTTGGTGCTTTTGCTCGCCTGCGTGCCATCTCCGTCATCAACCTGACTGCTTTCCTCTCCGCTCTCTCTCCGCTGTTTCATACCCCTGGGCGCTGAACCCGAATGGGTGACACAAATTCAGGGGCATCGGCAAATCGTCCAAGGATCCAGGCCCTCAACCCAGGCCCGCTCGCCTTGTCCTCTGTCACCGCCAGTCCATGACGTTTGCTCCCGTCTATCATCCAATAATCTCACCCAAATCCGCTTCTAGGCGCAGAGAGGCGTTGTGATCGACCACGGCATCCGCCGTGTCCTACCGTCCCTCACGGCTGGAAGCAGCGCCGCCTCTTCTTTCTACGGGAACCCGCACTGCCTTTCCGAAAACTCGAGCAAGATATTCCCGAGCTAGATCAGCCATGTCTCGCCCATCACCCGTTTCCGCGGTCCTGCCTCTGTCTCCCAGGCGACAAATGTGTTTGCTTGTTCCAATTTAAAGACAGTCCAGCCGCCCTCTCTTCCTTCCCTTCTTCTTGACCTCTATCCCAACGAAAAGCAAACCGGTCCAGAGCTCCAGTTGTCCAAACCAACTCTCTCAGTATAAACCAACCATCTCAGTCTATCAGCCATCTCAGTCTAAACCAACCACCCACCCCAAAAATGCAACTCCAATCCTCCCTCCTCCTCACGGCCCTCCTCACCAGCCTCGCCGCGGCAACCACCACCACCGCCCCAAGCTACACCATCGCCAGCCCATCCCTGGATGCCTCCTACTCCACGCCCCCGGCGGACACCGACAACACCAACAACGCACCTACCACGCTGGCAACCAGCACCAGCACCAACACCAGCATCATCGGCAACCTTCCGCCCTACCCCAGCAGCAGCGGCACGCGCGTCTTCACCAACGCCACCATGACCACTTCTACTACTGCGTCGTCGTCCACGGCCGACGGGGACAGCGACCAAGACCGTCCGACTCAGACTGCCACCCGCGCCCCGAGCACCCCGACCGCTCTGAATGCTGCCGCGCCGGCTGCGGGGCCCGCGGCGTTTGGGCTGGCGGTGCTGGGGTTGGCGGCTTTTGCTGGGTTGGGGCTTTGAGTTTGGGTTTAGAAGGGGGTGCTCTTGAAGGGGGGGTGGGGTGTAGTGGTGTGGTGTGGTATGTGAGCTGAGTGGGTTGGTATGGGACGAGAGTTGCGGGTTGAGGAGGGGCGGGTTGTTGGAATGGAAGGGTGGGGATGGAGGTTGAAGTTGGGTTGTAGTGCTGTGTTGGTTTATAGGTTGTTGTGAGATGAGGAGAACAGTGGTAATCAGTAATGGCTGAACGGCCAACTTCGATGTTGTTGGGTTGCCTCGAGCTGGCGTGGCTTATTCAGTGTGGTGTTGTTCAAGTAAACTGGGCCTTGTCTTATGTTCCCTGCCTCTGCACGTTGATGAATCCCTGAAACTTGCAACACGTTCATGACAAGCCTGGGGCTGCGTATGAGATGTGGCCCGCTCTATTTATGCCTACCTACCTAGCTAACTACCTAGGTACCTCAGTACAACCGTGTTCTCGGGCACTGGGACAGTTCAGTACCCGTGTGATGCAAGATCCGTCCGCAGTCCAGCGTGGAAATGGTATAAAGATATATCACCGTACGGCCTCGCCGCAATTTGGTCAAAATGGCAGGTGTTCGTTCCTACCTAGGTAATGTTCAGCATCACCCAGCCAGTTCTAACTAGCCTAGTTCTGTGTGGAAGGGTGATCATACTCATAGGTAGGCATAATTCGACAAACAGCGAACTCGGTTTACGAGGCAAATTCCATTGACACACCCAATAGTCCCACGATGGCATGTTCTATAATTGCTGGACCATAAAAACAGGTTATCCGTGACCAGCAGCCTGAAAGCGATGTCGGCGTCATATCGGGTTTAACGGCGTTGGCCAGTGAAGCCCCGGCTAGTCTCGGTGTTAATTCGTAAGATCCCTGGACCGTGCCGACGGAAGAGTGACTAGTCCCCAAAGATGATGGCTACATGCACCGAGATATCTGTTGCATGTCGTACCTAGAGGCATGTACCAAGGTCATCAGCGGGGAGTGGGGTGGGCGAATGCTTGCGTCATTCTAGATTCATTGACGCATTCTACGTCCTGGGCAAAAGTGGCGGGCAAGGCCAGGAGCAGTCAGCTGCAGAAACAAAAGCCAATGAAGAAGAAATAAGAAAGAAAGAGAGAAGGCAAATCCACCCTCAAAAATCCAACGATTGCATTTGTGCCGAAAGGAAGTTGAATCTTGGGTACCCTGGTTTAGGGAGGTACCTACAGAACCTACGAAGTACCTCAGGTTAGTTACCTGCGGTCGTGATGCAACTTTACGATTTGCTAAAAGACGGATAGGTAAGTGCCGGGCTAGTGGATTAGTCGAACTCCGTTGGGCGCGGTTCGATGAACTTCCTACCTGGCAAGACATACCTACCTACACAAAGCGCTCATCGTTGTGTGATAGGAACATCTCGAACCTCCACCGGCCCAGTCGGTCGTCGCAATTCCCAAAAAGCTCGAGCCAGGGGCAGAACAATCCACTCAAAGAAGCAAATCACGTTGGTCTCTCTGGCGATCCACGGTCCCGCCAAGGCGAATTTCGCTGAAAAGGGATTAGTGGGGATCAAACTGTCCCCGTAAGTCTTGCTGCCAGCGAATACCCTGACAAGTCGGTGTTCTGGGAAGACCTTTGTGTTCTCATCAGACGCTGTGATTCCATCAAAACCCACGAAGGGACACGGGTTTGTTTTGGGGGTCATTCGCTGGGCCGTCAGGTCATTGCATGCAAAGTCGTACACTCAGAACCACTAGGTGGCGCTGGGATTTAGTTGCGGCTGTTTCCCCTGCTGCCCTTCCATTCTGCTGCTCCTTCTCTGCTTTCTTGTGCAACCACTGAACGTCTGGGCCAGTCGACCTAAGGTTCTTTGCCCTTCCCCGCCCAAGAGAGACCGCGAGACATTCCGTTCCGCAAGAACGCCGCTCAAGTGCCCAGCGCAGTTGTTACTTTCCTCTCCAGATTACATCACCCTTCCCCCTCCATTTCCGAACCCTCGGAGTCGGCTTCCTCCGCGCCTCACATTAGCGCATCCATCAACGACTAACCCTCCGATACTACTTCTCAACCGAGAGCACCAGCCATTATTCGGCAGGAACCGCCAACCACACGGCAAGCGGGGCCGACATCGATGCCCCTGTTGTAAGGCTTGGGCCAGGAAAATCAGTTGGCCGCTTTGTGACTGTTGCACGCTGCGGTCCATATCTTGCCGGGGCACCTATCCAGCCAGCGACCATCGAGGAAGCCTTAAGCCCAGTGTTGTGGCTCGGCAGCTGTCGTGACCGAGCAAGCCTTCGAGTAAGCTG